>CM077504.1:57690496-58290496 GCA_039654745.1 Houttuynia cordata | reverse complement strand
TTAGTTATGATTTATTTAGTGCGGGTTTTTTGTGCAGGAAATTCATCATGTTTAGCTGAGTTTCAATGAAAGTGACAACAATTATCTACCTTTTCTAATTGTTGTAGTATTTTATATAGTACCTACAATTAATTAGAGATACTTACGCCTATGCTGATTAATGTATGTAGTAATAATTTCATTACTTTACTGCTAGTTAACTGGTGTACAAGGTTAACACAATCGGTGGTATTCAAGGGAAAATAGGGTTTTGTCCAAAACAAAAAGGCTGGATTGACATGACTCCCGAAGACTGTACAAACAGATTCTAGACTGGATATTTTTACTAGTGTTACCCCATGTATGCCTATAGTCTAACAAAATAAACGTCATATTTTTATAATTTTTTTAGATTTAGTTATAATTTATTTATTGCATGTTATTGGGGCAGGAAATAGTTCTATGGTTGAGAGCATTAATTTGACCCGAGGTCATCTGTTTTGTTTAAATAAAATTTATACAATATTTAATTAATAATTCAACTTAATCCAACAATAGTTATCATACTTTTTTATGTAATACATAAATATATATTGGCCGAAAGATACATGGCTAAACACATGGGTCCCTGGTAGGCAATAAATTGTATAATACAACTTGAATTGTGAAAGCAAGCTTGACTTTTCCCTTTGCTAATTATTATAGCTTTTTTTTGCTATTGGCTAATTACTCTATTATAGTTTAGATTAGACCGGTGGTATATGTGTTTCTTGAATTGAGACCATTCTTTTGGACGGCCCTGAGATTGCAGCAGAATTACAGAGGGTTACGCTCTCTCTATCTTGAAGGAGCAATAAAGTGAACAGATGATGATGGTGTATGGCAATTAACCAAATACTAAAAAAAATTGACATTTATACATCAATTTTCCTACATTACTGACATATCAGCATATTTATAAATTTCCCTCGTACATGACTATATATGTCACTGATGTAGAAAAACTGATGTAAGGTTATCACTGTCTAATACTAAAAGGTTTATCTAAATTCTAATCCTTACAATAGGCGGTGCTTGGCATGCGCAATAATGAAGACAAAAAGGATTGGAGAAGAGGTTCACAACAAATCCTGAGAAGGCAGACATGGGCTGGGAGAGGAATGGACTGCAGAAACCAGCAGAGTTGGACCCAGTTATCACTGAGAAATTCTTTCCCAATGGGTGGGAAAAATAGTATTCTGCCTACGTCGTCAAACTCCCTATCTGAGTCGAACTGTTCTGATTTGAAAACTCCAACTGTTTAGATCATCTAATTTTTCTCTACATTCTCTTTCAAAGTAACCACCAATGAAACAGAGGGCCAGATGGTGATGAAAATTTTTAGAACATGTACCACTCACTATAGAGTATATAAATACACTCACTATAGAGTATATATGTACAAGCCAAAAACAGTCGGATTAGACAACCCAAACTTACATATATTCTTTTGATCATCAGGTAACATGCTGAAGCTCATACGCTGGGAATCTTGCTTCTGCTGGAGCAACCATATCTAATAACAGGTAAGCCATGCCTCCAAGGCCTTCAAACAAGGAGAATGGCCTATCCCCTCCATGCATTACACCCCTAGAGATGAGAGACTCACCTTTGTCAAGTAGAAAGCATGCAAATGCTTTAGCTTTGTATAAATACTCAATCTTGCCAGTCAGCCTGTAAAGTGCGAGGAAAACATAAGCATTTCCACTCACGCCATGACATATCCCAACTCGTTTTAGCAGCCCCCGGTTCCAAACAACTTCTCCAGCTTCCACTGCTGCCTTTGCAAACTCCTCGTTGTCGAAAACCTGTTCATTTATTGTTTTCAATGATGTATATATATAATTCTCATATGGAGTATCAGAGGCGAGCCAGGAATTTTCATTAGGTGGGACAAAATTATTCCTCAAAATTTTGCGAAGACAAATGATGATAATTATGTATCCCCTCTAAAATTCTTAAGCATAACGCATTTCAATAGTGATGTTTCCAATTAATTGTCTAAAACCTTCGACATTAATAGTAGCACAGACAGAGGCAATGTGATCGGTCTGCAGTAGTGACAGCAAAGAGTAGGCAAGTAAGAAGTTCTGTTTATGGATTTGACCCGTATGAGCAGGATAATTGCAGAGACTGTAAATACTAATAGCTAGGCTTGCATAAAAGAAAAACACTAATATATAGGCTCTAGTCTAATTGCCTTAAACAGTAAATAAAGCTTGTTCTTGTACCCAAAAATGGCCCTAAACACTAAACAGCTAGACTCAAGAATACTCTATTTTGTAATATTTTCCTCAAGATGTCAGCCCGAGCCAAGCCATCATTACTTTTTTTTGTCTTCTTGTAACCCCAATGTCTAATTTTACCTTACCCATGATAAGGTGAATCGTCCAACTTTTATGGACCTACAAAAGAGTAGGTAAACTGCCTTCAAAAGAATAGGTAAACTGAGGGATTGAGGAGGGGCAAGTTAATTACAAAAACACCTTAAGCACTAGTAACATATTACATTAATTGCAAGGTCGGCTGGGGCAATTGCCCCACCCACACCCCCCCAGGCTCTGCCTGTGTATTATCCATTCTTCATGAGCCAATCGCATTCATCTTTGGGCTCCCGCTCCACTTTCAGCATGGATAGATTAGGGGAAGCTATATGACGGCTTCCATGAATATTGTTATCTTTTCCAGGCAAAGAACAAGTTATGGAAAGGAAAAAAGGAAGTAATCGGAGTTGGATTACAAGGAGGTGGGCAATACAAAAGAACGAAGATCTAGGGTTTAGGGTGGGAATAAGTTTGAAGAAGAAGAATACATCGACAAAAAGTAGGAACTTCAATAACCAAAAAATTATAAAAAGAATTTTATAAAACAGAGAGGGACATCAACTAAATTGAGGATAGATGAAACTCAGTGGAATTAGCAATAAGGTAAACATCTTTTACCTTGGCAGCTTTAGCCAGAGTGAGGGCAACACCAGAGGCACCGTGACACCAATGCACAAGCCGATCTCGTTCAGACCCTTCACTAGATGGGAAGTTTCCACTAGGGAACCGATTTTGGATCATATACCGAAGAGTGCCTTTGATAAGTGCCTGATCTTCTGGCTTCAGATCCATGTCCATCAATATATGCATAATCCCAGCAAGACCATGAGCAGCACCCCAATATCTCGTCCCATGCCATTCATACATCAATGGGCAGCTTCCCTTGCCAGCTAACTTTTTCCCGTCTTTAAGAATCTGTTCTGCTATAGCATTCTAAATTAAAAGCAGGCTATCAGTTTCTTGTTCTACGAAAAAGAAATCAGTAACCATTAGTTGCTTAATCCCAACAAGTATTTGAAATTATACAACATACATAGGTAGGAACACACTCACAGTATGGTTTGCTGGAATCGCTCCTTTACGGATGTGCTGGTTTAAGAAGGAACATGACCATAGATACCCAGCTCTTCCATACAAAAGCTCATTTGGAACTCCATCAGGTATGTGGATCTGATGAAGTAGTAGAACCAAGTATCCAAATGTATAAGTTAAAGAAAGACAAACAATTACATGAATTTGTTTGCACATCCACTATATAAGGAATATGAGGTAAGCAAATGCTCTCACAGGCCATTTTAACAGAGGGGTATGTCAATGTACAGTGTCCAATATACCTAGAACCTTGTATCTTTGCAAGCATTGTTTCATGACATAATCAGCCGGAAATTGAAAATTGATTATGTAAAAGGACAATGGCCAACAATGTCACTTCCTTTACATAATCAATTTTCAATTTCCTCCTATTTCAATGAGAAAAAGAAAACCATACTCAAGTATTTACTCTGTAACAACCTCGTTGAAAAGTTGCAGATATTGGTGTGAAAGTATGTCGTTCCCCGAATGTTTCGCCGCCACAGCACCCAAAGCACACACCCCAGCCCTTCCACAGATAAATGTCACTTGCCTACACACAAACACCCAAAAAAACCAATCACCAATTCAGCTCATTCAAGTTTGCAAATGTGTTGCTTGTGTACATCACTTGTATGCGACTATGTGGCACTTACAGTGGATCGTTCCATAATCTACCAAATCATCAATTTTTTGGACAAATTCCTCTATCATGAACACAAGAATTACATAATGGCAAGCAGAAAAGGATTAGAAGGAACAAAAGGAATAAGCAAATACCGAGAGCCGCGAGAAGCCGTTTCGCAAGCCGCGACAATCTCAGAGCAGAGGCTAAGATCAGCAGCGTCGTTGGTGACCTGATAAGCCTTGAACAGCAAGAAGGCAGTCCCAAGAGCGCCCGTGTAGAGGGCGTAGTCGTTCACCCTCCGGCCGACCCTGGTCCACGTCTCCTTCACTACCTAACCTCAAAACACAGTAAATAAGAAGAAGATTAGCAACAAATGAATTGTTGAAAGACTGGACGAGGAGAAGAAAGGAGAAGGGAAAGACCCTGTCTTTGAGGTCGAGGGCAGCGCGCAGGAACCTGGCGGAGGCTTGAGGGTAGGGGATGGAGAGGAGGGTGAGGAGGGAATCTCCACCGGCGGAGGCTGCGCCGCCAGCTTCGTCAGCGAAGGGCGGCATGTCGTTGGGGAAGAATCGGTCCGACATTTGGACTGGTGTTGTACCAGTTTCGTTTTTGGAGTCGGAGAGGAGCAGGGCAGTTTAGCTTTCTAGATTTCGAGTGTGTCACTGCTGCTTTGTTTAACACTTGGCAGCTTGCGATTATCCTATTGACAACTAATTGGGACAGGTAACGTTGAACGGAGGGACTGCGGCGAGTGGATTCTTTCCTGGGAATTCTTGGGAAGGAATAACCGATGGTTTTAAAACCCAGACCGCCCGGCCGGCTCAACCTAAGTCAGCCATTTTTTTGAGTCGGGTCGGCCGGTAGAACAACCCGGCCGGGTCAATTTAACCCGGCCAGTCGAACCGGTGATCTGACCGACCGATCCGGGCCGGGTTTTACCCCCCTCATCTTCTTCCCTCGAGAGCCCGCCGCCCCCCTCTCTCCCACCATGCTCCATCCCGCTGCACCCCTCCCCGCCGCTCAGGGGCGGACCCAGGATTTTCAACGACAGGGGTCAGGCCATTTTGAGACTGGGGTCAGGTAAGGGAATTAAGCCTATTTATAAAAAAAATATATAAAATATATATATAATCTATAGAGAAATTGTAGAAACCTATGGGGTCATCTGACCCCCATAGGTTACATGTAGGTCCGTCCATGCCGCCGCTAGAGTAAGCTCCCTTTGGCTCGACGGGCCCCCTAGGGGGTGCTCGGCGAACCAGAGGGTGCCACCAGAGGAAGCCCCCCCGCGCCCCGTCGGCCCCCTGGTTGTTGGGCACATTTCTAATTGGTGGCTTCTATGTATCTGATTTTAATTTGCTAAGTTTGGATTATGAAATGATGCTTTAATATTTTTGGTGTCAATTTAATTGATCACTTCATGGAAACAGGGCAAGTACTGTAAGTGGTTTTGTGAAAGGTTTAAAGAACAGAGGAGAGAATGGGTTACTTTGAGATAACCCAGCCTCCTAAATCACGATTTTTAGGCATAAATTAGTCTGGCCTTTTTTCAATTCAATCATCTTCAACTGCTTAAAGTGCACTTACTTTTGGTTGAACCCGGTGTCCAACAAAATTCTGGGTATATGACTGGTTCAATTTTTAAAACCTTGATTAACAGTTGCCTGGACGAGGGGGGAGGAATGGGATTTGTTGGAGGCCCCATGGTCCAATAAAAATAATTTATTTGGATTTCCCGTATTTCCGAAAGGACGGAGGATGGAGTACTGTATCATGTTGCCCAAAATAATTAGAAAAAAAAAAATTGGTGCAAAATAATAGTCCATCTGTTCGGAATTAATAGTACCATTTAGTTTTCCAATTGATTGCCCCACTTTTTCCGGAACCATTTAGCTTATTGCCGCCTCATTTTTCCGTACGTTCACTTACAAACCCCCGACCCAATCGGAGCTCCTTTAACAGGAAAACCACCACTCCAGTCTCCCCACAAGAACTCCTCCGATTCCGCCTTTTTCGGCTCCGTTCCCTCGCTTGCCTTCTGGACGCGCACGGCGGAGCCCACGTCGGAGCTCCACCACTACCACCACCATCTCCTCGTCCTCCTGAGCTCTTGTCATCTCCTTTCCTCCACCATGAACAACCCTCTCGTCCCCAACATCAGCATCGTAGAACGCCCCACCTGGCATTACACTGTGAACTTCTACGGAACAACCATGCTCACCATAGTTACCTCCGACTCCCAGGCCATTGAACGATGGGTTGAAGACGCCCTCGCATACCAACGTCAGACCGGCGAGTGCGTCGTTGTCGGGCTCGGCGTCTGCTGTCATTGGCGCAATTCCGGCGCCGGTGGATCCATCCGTAGTGTCGCCACCATCCAGCTCTGCCTTTACAGTAGCTGCATCGTTATTCAGCTCGCCCACGTCGACGTTGTCCCTCAAAGCCTCATCGGCTTTTTTTTGCTTCCGGCCTTCGTCTTCGTCGGCATGCATAACGACTACCAATCTCCACTGCTGTTTGCGTTTCACTCCTCGCTGCACGTTAGGACGGTGGACCTCTGTCGCCGAGCCGGCACGCCGATGGCCACCAATCCGGATATGGTGAGGCGGTTTCTTGGTGTTGACCTCAATGTTCCCGGATATATTCAAGAGTTCCCGGTGATTGTGAAGTCCAACTGGAGCGCCGCCCGGCTCAGCGACTCGCAGGTGAAGTATGCTTGCGTCGACGCTTTAGTCCCTTTTCTGATTGCATTGCAATTAGGACCTTGGGAATATCCGTGAATTGAATTCTTCTGAGACTGTTGCATTGTTGATTGAAATGTACACTATTTCTTCTTCTCAATTTCGTTCACTTCCTATCTTCCTGGATTGAAATGTTAGGAGAAGTATTTCATTCGTTGTTTGCTGAAAATGTACACTTTCTTGTTCTTGTTTTTTGGTACTTAGCGAGTTGTGAATTGATGATGTTGTTTGGTCGAGCGAAATTAAGGGACCATGCATGCTGTTGTTGTATCTAGTGATCAATTTCCCGTTCTGTAAAAAGAATTTGCAGTGAATTCTTCTTTGGCCTTCACAAAAATTGCAGTAAAATCTTGTTTGTAATATAAATTTTCTCCAACATCAAAGATTTATGTCATGTCCAGCCAATTTCTTTCAGTATCGAGTTTCAATGGGCTGAATTTTTGTTGCCAATTTTCAGCATTTATAGCTCAGTTGATAAATTTCCTAAATATTAATATTGTTATATCTCCTGAAGAAATCTAATTGTAGAGCTCACTACGTGTACCACTACTATTTTTTTCACTGACCCATGATAACAAGCACATGGTGGAAATGCATACAGGGGGTTCCAAAGTAAGATTTTGGGAGGAATAAAGCATTTTCCTAATTTTTGAAACTCAAACGATAAATAAAGTAATAAACACTAGTCTTGGCTCATCTGGCTGCCTTTTTTTTTTCTTTTTTTCTTTTTTACTTTTTGTGAATCTACCTTATGGGGTGGGAGGTTAAGCAGAACCCTAGCTTATTAATAACTAATAAAAGAAGGGATACAAAGGGAAAACTAAAGCTTGACCCCAAGATATAAGAGAAACAAAATAACAGTACTAAAGAAGAAAAGATTATTTGTCTCTAATACTCCATAAATCTAAGCAATTAAGATTAGCAATTCCTCTAAGCAATCGACATTCGCGATGAATGGCGATGAACTATTTGGAACTCCCTCCGTCCAATATTACCTATCTGCATTAAAAACCAAAATGAACTAAAATCTGTTCATTTTCTTTTTCTAATGGAGACGGGTAACCTGGGTCCTGCCCGAGAAGTTATTAGCTGCGCGCCGCGCATGGGCACAGTGTGCTCATCACCAATGGGTGATGAGCACGTCTCCCCTGCTTGCGGGTCCCATATGGCAATCATGACAAGCAGGGGAGATGTGCCCATCACCCATTGGTGATGAGCACACTGTTCCCCATGCGCGGCGCGTAGCCAATAATTTTCGGGTCCTGCCCAGCCTTCTTCAGTGCCACCGTCAAAATTTGTTTGATATCATCTTACGAGTTTGTGATTTGTTCTGTACTCACCATATTCACGATGCTTACTGTTACTGTTAATATAGAAATACTTTTCGCAAATAGTATCCAACTATCCATACATGCAGAAACAGGAATTTAATGATTTTCGTTTTTTGAAAAAAATGTAGTACAATTTATTGCGCGGAGGGGCACTATAGGCCGTTCATATTTCAATTTGCTGGCAAGTGTTACTATAGGGGCAGGCAGGTTGCCATCACCCACCTGCCCCATGCGCTGTCGGCTTGGGATCAGACGGCTCACATCGCCTTCCTGGCGAGGATATTTATAGGGATGTTAAAAATCACCAATTTTCCATTGTATACCAATTTTCATGCACGAAACATAGTAAACATATGTAGGGATGTTTAATACTCCCTCTGGTCACTTTTAATTGAGATTGTCTCATAATTAGTTATTTTATTTAGACATGGGGCACATATTAAAAGCCTAGGCTTTATGAGAAAGCGAGCGAGTGCCTTCCATCATGAGCCTCTTGATCTCGACCTAGGGTCACTGCCAGGTGGCCATTGTTATAATGTTCGGCCTAATTTTAAGAATAATTAAAGAACTGTATCACCTAATTTTGGTACACATTTTCTAATTATCTCGATTAAAAGTCGCCATGCATCATTACAACAAATTATGGCTTTTGCGACGCCCATATTCGTCGCCAAAACTTCCAATTTAGTCGCAAAATATTTGTGACACAAAATAGCTTGTAGCAAATATGCCGTCACAAAAAGTAATTGGGACGAAATTTATTATAAAAAAAGTGGAAGCTATGTTTGCGACGAACTAAGGTTGTCACAAAACACTTAAGACTAATTGGGATGTACTAATGAGTTAAGTCACAAAATGGTTAACATTTGCGACGAAATTTATTAAAAAAGTGGAAGCTATGTTTGCGATGAACTAGTGTCGTCGCAAAACGCGTAAGACATTTTTTTAAAAAAGGGAGAACTCCTTTTGCGACGTCTTACATGTTTTGCGACGACATTAGTTCGTCGCAGAAACTATTTCATAATAACAAAAACCTTCCGCCCTATAATAGGTGCTCCATAATAGCAATGGTAACCATTTTTTTTCTCATGGAGCATCTATTTCATGATGGAGGGAGTGCAATTTTCACAAGGGCCATAAATTGTTTAAGAAACCATAATTAGTCTCCAGAACTTAGAAATCACTTAATACACTTTCTATGACACTAAAAAGAATTTATACAAATAGTCTACAAAACTTTATGTCAAAGGCAATAAATTTTTTTTTATGCCAAGGCTATTAATTTATGAGCAGACTTCTAAAATCAGGTTCTTCACATTTCTAAATTAACTATCTATGCTTGGAAACATCTAGGAGCAAAAAAGTTGTTTGCACAAAAGCATTTAATACAGAGATACTTAAGATAATAAACACATAAATACAAGAGATGGGCATTTTATGGTATGTCGAACCTGAGTGGCAACGGACTGAGCACCAGTAAGCTTTATATTCCATCCATAGCATCATATTTCATCCATATCTTCACATATACTTTCATATTGCATCCACCTTTTAAGCTTCACAATGATTAACTCTCCCAAAGGACATGGAGATTGACTTTTAAAGTATGAACCATGCCCCTAAAAAACACTTCTAAGTATCTACTAGATTGACACTAGACAAGAAAATCAAATAACTATTACCAAAGCCTAGATAGATGCCTTCAATAAACAATAAAATTCACGAGCTCATTCCACATAAACATGTTAAACTGTTAATAGAAGGTCTAAGATAGATTTTGAGGATAATGCACATAAATCTTGCACTTTCTATTTCAATTTAATAGACTTGAAGGTCATACATACGAAGTGTAGGATACTTTTTGCATGCACAAAACACATTTCAAAGCTACCTACCCTCCTAAATACCCAAAAGATGACAACTCGTTCCAAAATAAATATCTATTTTTCACTTTCCCTTGACAAGTTAGAGTTATTATGCAACAAAAACCATGATTCTCGCACATTTGTCCTATACAAAAAAATGCAAAAGAGCTATTATATGCTTCCACTTAGCCACTTTGAAGCTGATCACACCCTCTGACTTTAAGCTTTTTACCTGCAACAATAAAAGAGTCCATGTGAACATGAATTCATTCTTAAAACACTAGAATACTATGAATATAATTTTGTCCTAAAAAATACTATACAATCATGCAATTGCTTATACATATGTAAATTTATTTCTTGACACTAATTAAGAATAGTACTAAGGGTTGATGCTATTTTATGAAAGAGGCTAAAGTTTGCATCATATGTTGAACTGAGATGATAAAGTAAACATATTTTTCCATGTAATAAATATAAATGGTGCTTCCTACATCAAAGGAGGAAACTAACTATGAAGGTTGTTGTTTCATTAGTTTCAGCAACATCGACTCTAGGCGCCCTTGATTTGATTTAAGAGTTTGTATCTCAGCATTTCGGGCTTCCTCCAAGTCCACCATCTTGGATTTAAGAGTTTGTATCTCAGCATCCCGGGCTTCCTCCATGTCCACCATTGTCGATTTCAGAGTTTGTATATTAGAGTCGGATCCCTCTTTCATCTCCTCCATCTTCGATCTAAGTGAATGCAAGTCAATTCCATTTATTTGTGCACATTTCTCAGCTGCCTCGGCCCTCGTATTAGCATTCTGCAGGTTGGAAGCTTTAGAATGAGGGGTCGATGCGCAGGGCACCTCTCATGTCCAAGGCCACGGGCCTATTTGGTCCAAGAACTAAAGCAAATATTTCATTTTTTTTTGGAATTTGTTACAATGCCCTCCAACTCCTTAGCTGACACCATCACATAATTTTATCCTACAATTTAAAAAGCATAAAGACTGTTTGAATGACTATTTTATCAAATGGATAACTAACAATCATAATTATATACATTACATATAGAGCTCCACAATGATCAATCGCCCAAGTCTTCTCTTTTTCTCTGAAATGCGTAAGCTTATAAAAAGATACAAGGTTCCTCAGGCTCCTTCTCAGGCTCCCCCTCAAGCTCTGCATCAAACTCCTCTTCGAGATCCGGCATTTGTTCCATGTGGCACCCCTTTTTATGCTTTTATTTCAGTTCAACCATATACACATATTGTTAGCATTGTAGTACCGAACAAGTCAACTAATCAGTGATAGTTCTTAATTGTATAGAAATATTTAATCTATATGTACCCTCTCTTCAAGAACCCTGATAAATAATTTTGAACCCGCAGTGTGGTTCATCAATAATTTTGCTCGATTGTCCTTGTTTGCGAGACTTGTTCTATATAAAAAATAAAGCATTGTAAATATTTCCCATAAATAAAATATTAAAACCTAATATACTATCAAGCATACTAATGCACCATACTTTAAATGATGTAGAACGAAAGTGATCACAAAGCTTCTTCTTGTTAGGATCCATCTCTTGGTACGGGATTGATGCATCCTTCAAAAAGTGTTTATGTGCTCTATTCTTATGAGAAGTATACCTTGCACGAAAATAGTTATCCACTGCCGTCTTAACATGTTTGTCGCTCATATCAATGTCAAATTTGGACCAAAATAAAATAGTGGTTGAAGTACAAAGAAATTAAGTAATGCATTTTATGGATAAGACAATGATAAACTGAACCACATGGTATATTTACATTAATGAGCTTATGTATTGAAGCTTTTTCAAAGTCAGGCACTTTGGACTAGAACTCATACGTCAATTTTGCATTTGTACGGCATGTCCTTCCAACCTCACTATTGAATTCTTTAGCCCACTTTTCCACAGGTTTCAACTTCCCCGGTTTGAAACAAATCTTTGGCTTTGCATTAGGATTCATTTTCAAATAATTTGATGGCGTTCGACCAAGGGCAATACCACATTTTTTTTAGATGTGGATGCTGGAAAAAAAGATAGAGATCATTATAAGACAATATCAATAACTGATAAACACAAATGTGAATACAATTTATCAAGTGAAACCTGGCTAATTAGATAATTTTACATATGGCATAACCCAAAGTGGGCTCCTAGACCTGAGGCTTAGATGTCCCTACGTCATTAAGTGGTGGTAGTGATTTCATGATTCTTTGACCTGGTGCCATGACAAACTGTGGGTATGTCATGCTATATGAAGTAAAAAAAGTTCATGCTACAAATTTTATTTCGGTAGTTGTAAGTAATTAAAATGGGTCATTTTATCTTCTTCATTTCCTAGTTAAACCGTTATAAAACCTCCATCTCATGCAACTTCGCATTCTCATTTCATCATAACCATGTTGCTCATAAAACACAGCAAAAGTAAGATACATGCTTCTGGACCATAAATGCAAAAACAGAGAGTAGAAGCATCCTATTAGAAAAGCTATTTCAGTCAAAATACCTGTCTATAATTATGCAGGTGTTTCATCAAACACTTTGTAAGCGATCAACAACAACATTTTAAGAAAGGTATCAAGATTTTAATGCATGAAAAGTTATTATCTTCACTTCATATGAACCATCAAAAGTTCTACTTCACTTGAGAACATTAGCTTACCTGAGAGAAAAACGGGAGAAATGAGAAAGTAAAATTCCAGGAAAGGGCAACTGGAGGGGAACATGGAATGAACCCCAAGATTTGAGAAGAGGGGGAGTGGCGTTTTCCCAATTCCTCTTTGTAAGTGGGAAAAGGAGTATATATATAGAAGGCAGGATTGGCCAATTCTGCTTTAGACTCGCCAAAATGGGTTATTGCTGTAATCACACTTTAAACTGATGGTTCAGATTGATCAAACAAGACACAACGCATGAAAGGTGCCATACCCAAATTAACCTTTTATTCTTTGTTTATTTGACCCCCGTGTTGATGGTCGTCAGATTCCAATTCGGTGGTGCATAATTAATGTTGGACTGTCACACCTCGCAGGAAAGAATAATAAATAATCAGACTCTGAACATCACACGAGTAAAGAGAAGATAAACAATCATAATACCTCAAGGCATCTAAAGTGCAAAGAGATTTAATTTCTGCTTGTTGATTATGCCAACCATGTGGCTACTTACCAGAACTACCCTAGAGGTTCTCCCTTCAGAACCCGCCATGCGTGTAGGATGAGGGCTCCATCAGTGCTTACGGATACAATAGGCTGAGACTACAAACCTTCCGTAATATATCGGAGATCACCGTGGATCTAGCAATGACTCATGAGCATACTATGATTCCACCTTGGAGAGATCCTCGCAAGGTCTCTAGTGGAGAAATAAGTCAATGTCAAACTAGGCAATGATTTAATCAACAGCAGAGGTCTCAACTTTCTGAAATCAAGGTAACTTTTACCACCAGTGACTCACTCAAGGAGTGCGAATAGAATATCAAAGTCTCTCAACCAAATATGACTCACTCTCAGGAGTAACAAGGCGATTCACATAGCTCAGATAACAACAGACTCACCATAGGAGTATAGGTCAATATTCAAATGTCCTTAACACATACTTTCATGCACAACCCTAGATAAGAACATTTCAAAAAATATTTAGACTTATAATATACATTTTAGAAGTCAAGAATGAAAATAGGTTCTTGATGATTTGATTTCCAAGTGGAACTTCAAACTGACACTGCACGCTTGTCTAAAAATAGGAATTATAATTCACTCGGTCACTTAGTATTACCTCATATTATTAATTATTTTACTTAACCAACCTTATAGTAATAATCTATATCCAGTAGTATAATGAATAGTAATGATACTTTACTTCATATTATATCATATCACGTAGTGTTATTTAAGTATTAGTGCATTAACCCTAATTACAACACACTAACACATACATAATAGTCCACTTCCGACTGCTCCCATAATCTGTACAGTATGACTTAGACTCCAAAATTTTTATGGTAATAGCTTTATTTGTCTAGTTTCTAACCCTATTGACGGTATATTTTTCTGATTTTTTTTAATTAGTTATGATTTAATTAGTACAGACTATTGGCATAGAAACAGTTCTGTCTGAGATTAAGATTCTTAATCATATTTAAGTATTTAGTATAACCACACCTTATTAGTGTTACTAAAGTATTGTAAGACCTAATTACTCCCCTCCTAGGTTCATTACAGATCCCAGCATGTTCTAGAGTTACTTAATCATACACTTTTATCACGTTTTTTATTACACAAAACAGTCTATAATACTAACCATTTACAATAAGGACTATTAAATCAAGACAATAATTGTGACCACTTGAACCAACGAAATTAAGGAATAACATAACAAGTTTAGAACTTTTGACATCAATATGATCAATAAGAATTCCCATCTAAGGACATAGCATAAAAGCATTAGAGAACATACCAACAATATGAATGCTATAATCAATCGTGTATCATCAAGTTCCATTCAAAGCATCATATATAACAATGATATGAATGAATCAGTACTCATATATGAGAAAGAGATAGAAACGAGAAGAGGAAAAAACCATCCTACTCTTTGTTCCATAAAAGTCTCGCCCTTTATGCGTCGTTTGCCTCCTTTGCTTTACGACAATGCTTCCGCTCCAAGTTTTGGATGAAGACTCAAGTCAAGAAGAGGCTTGAGAGAAAGGTGAACGTGGGAAGGAGAAAAACACAAGCTTTATAGAGCTAGGATTTTGGCATGAATAACACACACCATCCTTTCATGTGTTTATATAGACTTTTCTATGGTTTCTCTCTTATGCAAATCCTTCCTTATCATGGTCTCTTCCTCCAATAGGAATTCTCCACTATCTTAATCTGGATGTCCACTCCACATTTGGTTAGGATTTGGTATCCTTTTCTCATGAAAATCCTCTCAAAATACATAACTTCCGTTTTTGAACCTTGCCGGTGTGATCGATCGCGGCTTTCCTTAAGCGCGATCATAGTACTTACAATCGATTGCCACCAGGGACGATCGATCTCTGCACGCTCTCGAAAAATTCTAGTAGTTATGATTGATCGTTCACAAGGCGATCGATCGCAGCACAAAATTTGCATTTTCACAGTAAAAACGATCGATTGTCACCTGAGGTGATCGATCGCGTTCGAAAATTCAATAAATTATATCTTTTTACTCTGAACTCCAATTTGCACACATTTGGTGGCGCTGGAAAACTCTATTCGCGCACTTTAACACCAAATTGCGAAACATAATAAAAGCAATCTAAACAAGCATCAAAACTTCTTATTTTAGATCAATCTCCTAAAATATCAATTTTAATAGACATACCGATTTTTCGGGTGTTACATAGTCCCTCCAACCAATAAGAGTTGGGCTAGCCTGCGCTAGGGCACTGTATGATGGCAATCATCAGATCATGTGGGTCCCATTCATCTGACGTGAAGTTGGCAGACTCAAAAGCTCAACTTGAGCGTAAAGTTGGCCAAGCAAAGCTCAATCATACATCTGATCGGCTTGGTTTGACTCGAAGCTCAAGAAAAGCTAATTGCCATTTGTATATTAGCTTTCCTATATGTGCATGCATATATTACACTATTTGTATAGATTTTATCTCAATCAAGTCTCAAATTTATTATATATTATGTCATTTTTCATTTTTTTTATATACAATTACCTCAGTCTTTGTGTTTGAAGGAGTTAGCAAATATGTCTCATGAGAACTACAACCATTTTTTAACGTCTATGAAGTCAAACTAATTAGCACACATATGTTATAGTCTCTCCTTTCAGTATTCACACAAACTTATAGTCTCTCCTTTCACTAATTAGCTTGGCTTGACTCGGCTCGACTACACCCCTACCTACTACACTGTGCAAGCTACCTTTTTTCACAATAAGGCCTATTTCCATGGGGATGTTTCCAATATTCATTTGCATTGCATTTGATTGTAGGATATCTTTTGAGTACATATGTTCTATCACATAAAAACTACTCCCTCCAGTCACTTTTAATTGAGACTGCCCATAATTGCTCAATTTTATACAGATGTGGGGTCCACAGTAAAATCTAAGCTTTTCGAGCGAGCGAGCAAGTGCCTTTCATCGCGGAGGCCTCTCGACCTTGACCTTGACCTAGAGTCGCTGCCGGGGGGCCGTAGGTGCCATTTCCAGCCTGATTTTAAGAATAATTAGGGAACGGTATCCAACAGGCTAGAGATGTTAAAATCACATACTACCTAATTTCTTCTACAAAAAGTCTTATGCAACTACCCCTTATAAATGTTTCCTCATATTTTTTGTGGTTGCCGAAAAAAATGTCCACTGCAACTATGTCAATTCTGTTAAAGGTATGGAATCTGTTACTTCATTCAATTTAAAAAATCAGCCCAAAGGCTCCGTAATCCAAATGTCTATTCTCAAACAAATATATAGAATCCTTACATAGTCATTATTAGGAATGGAATTCATATTCCTATTTTGGTGTCTTGACAGCTAATTTTTATTCTTGGCAATGTGAACTACAGAGATAAGTTGGTCCGCACTGAAAAAATGAAACCGATTCTTGACTCGTGAGGAAAAAAGTTAACATGCACCTAGGCGCACAAAGCTGCTAAGAGTGACTCATTTCTGGGATAACTATATCATTGTCATACTCATTGACAACTTTGCAATCTTTTTTTTTTTTGGCTAATGAGTAACTATACTTATTCTGAACATAAGTTGCACCAAGGAAGTCCTCCCTAAGTACATTACCCAAATAAGTAGGAAGGACACTTGAATAACCATTAGAACACTCTTATCTAATACATCATCCACCCTGTTCCCTTCCCTATATACATGAGTACATTGGACTATTACAAACCTACTAATAAAATTTTTAATATAATTAAGTACAACCTTAATCGAAACAGGAATTCCATAGTAAATGTCATTCAAAATGTTTATGATGAGAAGAGAGCTCCATTGAGAACAATGTTGGTAATCTTGAGCTATTTCGCAAGCTTCACACCTTCTGGGCGAACAAAAGCCCCAACCAACACCGAAGTGATTGTCCCAACAGCAAATCCATCTGCCATCATCATCCTGAATAACAGCCACAACAAAAGCATCACCTTGGTTCTACTTGGCTGCACCATCAAAATTCACTTTACAACAAGCAATTGGAGGAGGCAATCAACAACTCCTTTGGAACCTATGATGTTGTTCTTCCTTTTGCCACCCTCATCTTCTCCTGATACATAAGCAAAGCCACAATGAGTTCTCAAAACATTAGGTTTTTCACCAATAAAAATCAAATCATTTATAGTTAACCAATCAAATAGAAGTTACAAATGGCTTTAGGAACCGTTGAAACCAATACTTTTTAATTATTTTGGGTAAACTGCACTTCACCCTTACACATTATTGGGAAAATGCACATAACCACTACACATTATAAAAACCTACACAGCCCCTGTCACTTTTGGTTAAGAAAAGAAATTTTACTTATGCGACTATTGCACCCTTCTGTCCAATCCTAAATAGAGGACTCATCTCCTATGCAAATCCTATGCTACATTACTTCCAAAAATAGAAACTGTGGAGAACTCATTACAAGCTCTCTAGAAGTTAGCCAATAAAACAAACATGAAAAGAAAAATGATTCTGCTGATATATTCTAAACTAGTAACATGTGTATAAAACATTTTTGTTCAATTTACTAATATAGCTGATGTCTTCTTCAAAATACTGCAAGGTGGTCACATTGCTATTATATTAGTTCCAGGAAAAAGTATTCTTCATAATTCAGTTCCTTGTCAAGATCATTTAGCTAATATGTTTGAATGCATCATATACCTATAAGTTCAAATGCATTAGATCTAGAGTTGCAGATAACCACTTAACAAATTGAAAACCAAAACAGGAGTAGAAAAAGGTCAAAAAAGTATTACAACAGAGAGGGGAATATTTACAGCATTTAATTACAAAATATCATTAGTTAAAAACAACAATATTGGAAAATGTAATGCAATAATCATAATCATAATCAAGTTGCGCCTTTTCCCAACTTATTTGGGGTTGGCGACACGGATCTTACTCCTCCATTCCAGCCTGTTTTGGGCTACCTCTTTTGTAAGATATAGTAAAGTCAAATCCTTTCTTATTAACTCCATCCAAGTTCTCTTAGGTCTCCCTCTCCCTCTTTTAGCATCGTTTACATGCATCCCTTCTAATCTTCTAACAGGGGCATCTAAAGGTCTTCTTTGCATATGCCCATACCAACACAACCTACATTCCCTCAGCTTCTCCCCTAAAGGCGCTACTCCTAGGCTCTCATGAATATATTCATTTCTAATCCTATCTCTCCTAGTTATCCCACTCATCCACCTTAACATTCTCATTTCGGCTACATTCAACTTATCTATATGACTCCTCTTTGGTGCCCAACACTCCACTCCATAGAGTATTGCAGGCCTAATGGCCGTCCTATAGAATTTACCTTTAAGTCTTTTTGGAACCCACCTATCACACAACACTCCCGAGGCTGCCCTCCACTTTACCCACCCCACATTTATCCTATGCACCACATCACTATCAATATCCCCTTCTTTATGGATAATGGATCCTAAGTAACGGAATTGATCACACCTTGGCACTTCTTGCCCATCTATTTCAACTAGGGCTCTATCTATAGTTCTATCTTCCTTAAAATTAAATGTAATGTAATAAGAAGTGTAACACCCGAAAAATCGGTACGTTTTTGGAAAGTGCTATTTTAGGAAACTGGTCCAAAATAGGAAAGTTTCTGTAACTGTCGTGCCTATTGGTCTGGTATTTCGTTTTGATCTTGTGAAACCCTATCTTGATGATTTTTGGTCAGTAAAATTGTTTAACCAGTTTAGGCAGGTTTTTCCGAGCGCAAGGACTGGGCCTGGCGCCGTAACCTATCTGGCGCCAGGGTTTGATACACCTGACGTCAGGGCCAGTCGAGTGTCAGGGCTAGGGCTAGTCACGTGTGCGGGTACACGGGTGACGGGGCCTAGCAGATGTATCACCAGGGCAGGACTCGTGCACGGTGGAACTGCTCAGCACGCGCGTGGGTCATCTTAACCGTTTATCTGCGATCTGCGTTATAAGTCGTGTGTGGTTCAGTTGAGGGCCACGTGGACCCTGAGGAGTCACGCCACCTCATGGGTGACGTGGGCACCTTGGACCCACGATGTGGGAGGGCAAATCGTGGGAAGCCTTTTTGTTGATATCTTTTTTGGCAATTAATGCTTTTTACCTAGCTTTTAATGTTAAATAACTCTTATGATAATTATTGAAAGATTGAGAATTTAGGTTAATTAAAGAGTTGATTGGTAGTTAAGGAAGATGCTTGGCATATTCCCTTCATCAAAGAGGGCGCCAAGTTGTTTTGGAGCCAAATCGTGGGAGTGCATATGGGAAAGGAAGTTATTTGAGCCTAATTGATTCTTATCTAATCCCTAACTCCCTAATCAATGAGATGACAACCAAATTGGTTTGAGCCAATCAGTATTTAAGGAAGGATTATCTTTCAAATTTTGGATCTAGGTGGCATTTGAATTGGGCGCTCAAGTGAAGGTAAAAACTGCCATGTGCAGTTTTGAGGAAATCTTGGAGAAAATCTCTACTCCAACTAATTGGTAATTCAAAAAAAAAAACTAAAAAGGCAGATTTGGGGGAGAACGTGGGAAGGTTGTGGCCTCCCTTGCTAGACTCATTCATGGACGTTGGATGAGAAGGGAATGGAGGGCCGAGATGGCTAGGCTTGGAGTTGAACCATCTATATAAGTGATCTCATGCAAGGACCGGCCTTCTTTTGAGCCATCGACCTCCATGAGTATTGTGTTCTCTTCACCCTTCTAAACCTCCTCCTAAATCAGAAAGCTACTTCTCTTTTACACTTACTTTAATCGCGTGGAATCGCCGGGATAGAAGAGGAATCGCGAAGGGGAGTTCTAGCCGCGCGAGGTTGAGCACTCGGTTTGTCTTTCGTCGAGGTAGGATGCATGTTTTCCCTATTTTCTTTTCATGACTATATCATGTTTGATGCATGTTCTTGCTCTCCTATTCTTGCTGATCACGTTGATATACCTATCGAATAGTTCATTAGTAGAAAAGTTTCGATCTTTCTACAATACGAATTGTGTATGCCAATTTCTATGTCATGAATAAGAATTGCTCGTTGTGCATGGGCCTAGATGTAAACATTTTGATGTATTCAACATGTGAGTAGTCTCTTCATGTGTCAATGGATTTGTCGTCTTGCTGTCCCAAAATTATTGTTTGCTGTCCGTCCATTAATTGTTGTCCTATTTAGAGTATATGCTTTATCGGGTATGATTATGTGCGTGAATCATGATAGCATGGGATCGTAGGCTTGTATCAAGGAGAAATTCAAGTGGAGACGTTGTTGTCCAGAGAGAAAGGTCATAGCTTTTTGATGTTTCATTCGTCCTTTTCGTGTCCCATATTAATGATCTTAAATGATGGTTGTGAGAGATAATCAAGATTGATAGTAATAGCATATATAGAATAGCCATAAGCAATAAAAAGGCATAAGTTTATCTACTGGTATGGTCATATTAGTATCATCATAGGATTGTATATGGATTATAATATCATGGACATATGGGTATTAATGTGTAAGTATCACCTTATGAGAGTTAATCAAGATGGATTAGCCTCGGCCAGTATTTTCCTGCACAGACAGAGCGTAGGATAAAAATCATAACTAATTACAGGAAATTCGGAAAAATACAATTCCAGTGGCGTTGAATTCTAGACTCTTGGGGGAATATACAGTAAAAATTTCAGAGCATGTTTCGAACTGTAAAAGTTCTGGTGAGAGTCGAAAGGCGACGGTCATGTTGGGGGCAGAACAGAAATCAGAAGTAATACTAAGTATTACCTACAATTAAGTTATCTTAAACCATGGTCTACCATGATTTAATTATATCAGTAAAGAATTGGTTAGTAATGGAAGCCGTAAGAGTAATCCTCTGGACCTAAGTATTAAAATAAAGACAAGCCAAGTGGGTTAAGCATATGTGTCAAACTACCGTATTAAGTATAGTGTTTAGGGGAATCCGGTGTGGGTTGTACTCTCAACCCTAACCATCGTGACAAATTGAGTTTTCTATGGTTAGTGTTCAAATCGGAAATTTCTATCTAGGGCCTTGCACAACGAGAGTTAGCAGATTTGTGAAAATACCTTTATACCCTTGAAGCTTGGTTCAAGCCGGAAGACGAGTGTTTCAATTACTCTGTTTGAAGTCAGATTTAGATGAAGATCAAGGAGTCTTATTCTCAGTTTGAGAGGTGTCTTCCTTGAGATATTGAAATCTCAACGGTAACTCTACACGAGTCCTGTATCAATTTGATTACTTCTTTTACAGCCGATGTCGTTGTCAGATTATTTCCAGTTCTATGTAAACTGCTCAGTCCACAAGAGTGTTTAATACTCTTCAAGTGGAACTCATAGTATGCTCAAGAGCCATCGCTAGATCTTGCGAGATCTCCGATTACCTTTGAACCTCTGTAGTTCAGCCTATGATGGCAAAACGTACGTATTTAGATTACAAGATATTACGGAAGGTCTTGTGGTCTCCGCCCATTGTGCCCGTAAGCACCGATGGGGCCAGCATCCCTAGACGCGTGGCCGGGTTCCTCTGTAGAACCTCTAGGATGTTCTGGCATAGATGTCCAATTGTGAAGAGGACTGACCTGAGAGCAGAAGTTGTTAACTCCAATACTCTGTATGTTGGCGTCTAACTTGAATTGTAACTGTTCCAATGAAGTGTTCGGAATTTGATAGAGTGCTAGTCCTTGAATTCATTGATTACTATCCTTTTATTTCCTGGAAATTGATAATTGATTTACTCTGTATCATCTGGAGTCTTGGCTATTACCTATTTTGTTCGGTAGGATTCTGGCATCCTACTGGGTATTTCTTTGGAAATACTCATGCATCCTTTGATGCAGGTATCAAGAAAGAGTGAAGTGGAGTAGTTTGGGATAGCTGCTGATCTCAGAGGCCAATAAAGTTTATGCGAAGACTTGTTATTTTTATTTTCTTGTAACGAACTTGTCTATGTGGCTTTTATGCTTCAGATGTTTATTTTTGAATTTGGATTTGTAATGTATAATCGGTATGAGCTATTTAAATCCTTATTTTGTATTTAATTGGTTAATTGTTTAAGCACTCTGGAATGGATAGAGTTGTATCGAGTATTCGGTCAAGTCCCGGATTTCAGACCATAAATTCTTCGATGAGTTAGTGCTTCCGCGCATTATTCGAGGTTTTGAAATTCGGGGCGTGACAGATTGGTATCAGAGCCTCTCCAGAATAACTTAAATAGTTGACTGTTAAATATGGATTAGAATAACTTGGGAATAAGAATGAGAGAATCCTAGAATGAGAGCTGAATTCTAATTGTACTTAAAGACTAATAAACTTTTTTTCCTTAGGAAATGGTGTCAACGCGTAGTGGTCGAATTTACGAGAGGGACCAGCAGGAAGCTACACGTCTTTGGCTCGACGAGTGGAATCATCAGAACATAGGGAATGGAACTGAGGAAGAGCCTTATCTGATCGACATAGAAGAAGAGCCAGATCTGATGGACTTCGAAGAAGACCCGGAAGAAGATCCGGAGGAAGATCCGGAAGAAGACCCGGAGGAGGATCCCGAGGAAGATCCCGAAGAAGACCCGGAAGAGGACCCTGTAGAGGAGCATGTGGTTGTGATCAACCAAGAGTTTCTGACGGTCTTAAATCATCCAGTCTACATTCGGGCGGGAAACGATCCAGATCTCTTTTATACCCTTTATCTTAGGTTTAAATCCTTAGGGTATAGATGGCCCCACATGACGGAGTGGGAAATCGATTGGTATATGGACCATCTAGTGTTCGCACCAATGCACGTGTCTCTTGCTATTCTAGACGAGTACCTCTGAGATGCGGTGTTCAGGGACTCGGTTAGGAAGTTTCTAATTTGAGTAGGATTTTGAATAACCCTGCTTTTATCAGGGATTTAGGTGTAATTGCTTTTTCAAAATTGAATAAAAGACTTCGTTTGATTTCAGTTTTTGTATGTTCCTTGTGTGTTTGTGTTCTTTGTTTGTGTTAACGTGGCGGTGTGAGTGTCACGCTAGGAGTCTTGGATTGGAGGAAGAATTAAAATGAAGCATAGTGTCAAATTCTAATTCTCCTTCTTTCCTTGACTGTAGATTTTCTGAGATGGCAACAGCGGGAGCTCGCGGCAGACGATCTGGAACTGGACCCAATTCCCAGCAGGAGGAGGCATCAAGCCACAACCTGTCTGATGTAGTACGCGAATTAGCCAGGGAGTTGAGGAATGACCGGGGAGCTGGCAACACCCCAAACGTGAAACCTCCAACACTGGAACGATTCAAGAGAGCCGGACCGGCATTCTCGGGAGACGACAACCCCGAGAAGGCTGAGCGCTGGATTGTAGAAGTGGAACGCCTCTTTAAGGGGATGAAAGTTCCGTCTGATGAAAGAGTAGTATTCGCGACCTATTTATTTGTGGGTGAAGCTGTCTTCTGGTGGGAGTCAGCAGAGCGAAATAACTTTGAGGCTGGACAAGATATTTCATGGGAAGAGTTCAAGGAAGTATTCAACAGAAAATACTTTCCTCCGCACGTGCAGCGCAGGAAGGAGAAAGAGTTTCTGGAGCTGGTTCAGGGATCGATGTCCGTACTCCAGTACGAGACAAAATTCGAGCAACTACAACGATTTGCGACGAATGCTTGCCCTACTGATCTGGTGAAGGCTAGAAGGTTTGTAGATGGTTTACGTGACGGGTTAAGGGCGAAGGTACTAGTTTCTCAACCGGCAACCGTGGCAAAGGCGGTCGAACTTGCTTCGATTTTGGAAGATGACTACAAGAGGACCCAAGAGCGGAAAGGGAATGCCAGTAAGGGTCAGGATGGTACTGTCAAGCGATCCGGATTTAAGAGGTTCGGGAATGGCGGACGTTTTAATAACCGGCCAGCCAAGCAGCAGAGACAGCAACAACCTCCGCAAAACCTCGGAAATGGGCAGAATCGGGCGATGGTTCCTTACCATCCGCCTCAGCGTGGGAATGGTCCGGAAGCAGGAGGCAAATGCAGATTTTGTGGGCAGCAGTCTCATGCGGGGAAGCCGTGTCCAAAAGATACCCGGAGATGCTACAGCTGCAATGAAGTCGGGCACATTTCTCCTCATTGCCCCAACCGCAACACGAAGACTGGAGGGGAGACTAGCAAGAAGGGCCAAGCAAGAGTCTTCGCCTTGACCTCTGCCGAGCAGGCTCACGCTTCTGATGACGTGATTGAAGGTACTCTCCTTGTTTTGGATAGTTTGGCTAGGGTTTTGATTGACCCTGGATCTTCGAGATCCTTTATTTCTGTGATGTTTGCTGAGAGTCTAGAACGGCAACCTTCTAGACTGGAGTATGATCTTTCTATTTCTACTCCTGTCGGAGACTCAGTCGTGGCTACTGAGTATCTGAAGGAATCCTCTGTTATGATTGATGGTGTGATGTTGCATGCTGATTTGGTAGTGCTTGCAATGATTGATTTTGATGTTATCCTTGGTATGGACTGGTTAGCTAAGTTTGGTGCTACGGTTGACTGTAGCAAGAAGAAAGTTCATTTTAGAATTCCAGGGAAGAGGGAGCTTTTGTTCCAAGGTATTCGAGTGAGAAAGGATAATCGTATCATTTCAGCTATAAAAGTTCAGAAACTAGTAGCTAAAGGTTGTAAAGCCTTTTTAGCGACTGTGCTATCAGTCAAGAAACTTACCCCTAATATAGAGGAAATTGAGGTAGTAAACGAGTTTACCGATGTTTTTCCGGAGGAGTTGCCTGGTTTGCCACCAAAGCGGGATGTTGACTTCACGATAGACCTGATACCGGGAACTGCACCGATATCGAAAGCACCGTATCGGATGGCACCTGCCGAGTTGAAAGAATTGAAGGAGCAACTTCAGGAGTTATTGGATAAACGGTTGATTCGTCCGAGTGTGTCTCCTTGGGGAGCACCAGTTCTCTTTGTAAAGAAGAAAGATGGATCCATGCGATTATGTATTGATTACAGAATGCTGAACCAAGTGACCATAAAGAACAAGTATCCGCTACCGAGGATCGATGATTTATTTGATCAGCTGCAGTCAGCAAAAGTTTTCTCGAGGATCGATTTGAGGTCAGGATATCACCAGCTGAGGATCAAGGAAGACGATATTTCTAAGACAGCATTCAGAACCAGATACGGGCACTATGAGTTCCTAGTGATGCCGTTTGGTCTGACTAATGCCCCAGCAGCATTTATGGATATGATGAATCGAATCTTCAAGGCATTGTTAGATCAGTTTGTGATCGTGTTTGTGGATGACATATTGGTCTACTCTACAAGTCAGGAAGAACACAGAGAGCACTTGGGTCGAGTGTTACAAATTCTGCGAGAGAACCAGTTATATGCTAAGTTTAGCAAGTGTGAATTCTGGTTGGATAAGGTTAATTTCTTGGGTCATGTCATATCGAAGGATGGAGTCTCGGTAGATCCAACGAAGGTGGAAGCGGTTCTTCATTGGGAGCAACCGAAGAGTGTGACCGAGATCAGAAGCTTTTTGGGATTGGCGGGTTATTATCGGCGATTTATCGAAGGATTCTCCAGCTTAGCCTTGCCAATGACCAAGTTAACAAGGAAGGGAGTGAAGTTCAACTGGAATGCTGACTGTGAAAAGAGCTTCCAGGAGTTGAAGAAAAGATTGACATCTGCACCGATTCTGAGACTTCCATCAGGAACCGGTGGGTTTGTCATCTATAGCGACGCATCAAAATGCGGTCTGGGTTGTGTATTAATGCAGAACGGACATGTAGTGGCGTATGCGTCAAGACAATTGAAGATCCATGAACAGAATTATCCAACTCATGACTTAGAGCTGGCAGCGGTCGTATTTGCTCTGAAGATTTGGAGGCACTATCTCTATGGTGAGACTTTCGAGGTATTCACAGATCACAAGAGTCTGAAGTATATCTTCTCTCAGAAGGACTTAAATATGAGACAAAGGCGGTGGTTAGAGTATTTGAAGGACTATGATTTTTCCATTCATTATCACCCAGGGAAGGCGAATGTAGTCGCAGATGCACTAAGCAGAAAAACAGGAGTCATGGCACATTTGATGGTGCATGAGTGGAAAATGATGGAAGAATTGGGAAAGTATAATCTGGAATGGCCAACTACTCAGAGAATTTCTTTCCTAGGAAACATGTCAGTGAGATCAGTGATTTACGAGAAGGTGTTGGAGGCCCAGAAGAGTAAACCTCAGTTGCAGAAGTTGCTAGAGAAGCCAAATTTCACGAAAGGAACTGATGAGAGTATCTTATTCCAAGGAAGATTAGTCGTACCCAAGGATGCAGAATTGAGACAAGAACTTCTTCGAGAGGCGCATAACTCACAATATGCAATTCATCCAGGAAGTACCAAGTTATATCAGGATCTGAAGAGGAATTTCTGGTGGAACGGAATGAAGCGAGACATTGGAAAGTTTGTATCCAAATGTTTAACATGCCAGCAAGTAAAGGCGGAACATCAGAGACCGGCGGGATTGTTACAGCCATTAGAGATTCCACAGTGGAAATGGGACCACATTACAATGGACTTTGTGGTGGCCTTACCAAAGACCCAGAGACAGAAGGATGCAATATGGGTGATCGTGGATCGATTATCAAAGACGGCTCATTTTCTACCACTCAGATGGAAGCAGAATCCGGAGAGTCTAGCTGAGTTGTATATCAAGGAAATAGTGAGATTACATGGTACGCCAATATCAATAGTATCAGATCGAGATCCAAGGTTTACGTCCAGGACATGGAAAGGAATTCAGGAAGCACTGGGCACTAAACTCAGTTTTAGCACAGCATTTCATCCACAAAGCGATGGGCAGTCAGAAAGAACCATTCAAACTTTAGAAGACATGCTCCGAGCGTGTGCTATTGACTGGAGGGGTAATTGGGATGATCATCTACCATTGATCGAATTCGCCTACAACAACAGCTATCACTCTAGCATTGGAATGGCACCGTTTGAAGCTTTATATGGAAGACCGTGCAGATCACCTACGTGCTGGACAGAGGTCGGAGAAAGCCAAGTGATGAAGTCGGAACTAGTGCAGTATTGTGCAGAAAAGGTGAAACAGATTCGACAGAAACTACAGACGGCGCAGAGCAGACAGAAGAGCTACGCTGATAATCGAAGACGAGATTTAGAGTTTCAGGAAGGAGACAACGTGTTTCTGAAGGTATCTCCGTCAAAGGGAGTTATGAGGTTTGGTAAGAAAGGGAAACTGAGCCCGAGGTTTGTCGGACCGTTTGAGATCTTAGAACGGGTCGGGCCAGTTGCCTACAGATTGGCCTTACCCCCACAACTGGCGGAAGTACACAATACATTTCATGTATCGATGTTGAGGAAATATGTGCCGGATGAGTCCCATGTATTGGACTATACAACAATGGAGTTAGAAGCAGACTTGTCTTTTCCGATGAGACCAATCAAGATTTTGGACAAGAAAGAGCAGGTGTTACGAAGGAAGACTATTCCATTGGTAAAGGTTCTGTGGCAAAACCAGCACTCCGAGGAAATGACATGGGAAACAGAAGAGGAGATGAAGAAATCTTACCCTCATCTATTTGAAGATTGATTATCGGCATTTCGAGGACGAAATGTTCTTTTTAGGAGGGGAGGATGTAACACCCGAAAAATCGGTACGTTTTTGGAAAGTGCTATTTTAGGAAACTGGTCCAAAATAGGAAAGTTTCTGTAACTGTCGTGCCTATTGGTCTGGTATTTCGTTTTGATCTTGTGAAACCCTATCTTGATGATTTTTGGTCAGTAAAATTGTTTAACCAGTTTAGGCAGGTTTTTCCGAGCGCAAGGACTGGGCCTGGCGCCGTAACCTATCTGGCGCCAGGGTTTGATACACCTGACGTCAGGGCCAGTCGAGTGTCAGGGCTAGGGCTAGTCACGTGTGCGGGTACACGGGTGACGGGGCCTAGCAGATGTATCACCAGGGCAGGACTCGTGCACGGTGGAACTGCTCAGCACGCGCGTGGGTCATCTTAACCGTTTATCTGCGATCTGCGTTATAAGTCGTGTGTGGTTCAGTTGAGGGCCACGTGGACCCTGAGGAGTCACGCCACCTCATGGGTGACGTGGGCACCTTGGACCCACGATGTGGGAGGGCAAATCGTGGGAAGCCTTTTTGTTGATATCTTTTTTGGCAATTAATGCTTTTTACCTAGCTTTTAATGTTAAATAACTCTTATGATAATTATTGAAAGATTGAGAATTTAGGTTAATTAAAGAGTTGATTGGTAGTTAAGGAAGATGCTTGGCATATTCCCTTCATCAAAGAGGGCGCCAAGTTGTTTTGGAGCCAAATCGTGGGAGTGCATATGGGAAAGGAAGTTATTTGAGCCTAATTGATTCTTATCTAATCCCTAACTCCCTAATCAATGAGATGACAACCAAATTGGTTTGAGCCAATCAGTATTTAAGGAAGGATTATCTTTCAAATTTTGGATCTAGGTGGCATTTGAATTGGGCGCTCAAGTGAAGGTAAAAACTGCCATGTGCAGTTTTGAGGAAATCTTGGAGAAAATCTCTACTCCAACTAATTGGTAATTCAAAAAAAAAAACTAAAAAGGCAGATTTGGGGGAGAACGTGGGAAGGTTGTGGCCTCCCTTGCTAGACTCATTCATGGACGTTGGATGAGAAGGGAATGGAGGGCCGAGATGGCTAGGCTTGGAGTTGAACCATCTATATAAGTGATCTCATGCAAGGACCGGCCTTCTTTTGAGCCATCGACCTCCATGAGTATTGTGTTCTCTTCACCCTTCTAAACCTCCTCCTAAATCAGAAAGCTACTTCTCTTTTACACTTACTTTAATCGCGTGGAATCGCCGGGATAGAAGAGGAATCGCGAAGGGGAGTTCTAGCCGCGCGAGGTTGAGCACTCGGTTTGTCTTTCGTCGAGGTAGGATGCATGTTTTCCCTATTTTCTTTTCATGACTATATCATGTTTGATGCATGTTCTTGCTCTCCTATTCTTGCTGATCACGTTGATATACCTATCGAATAGTTCATTAGTAGAAAAGTTTCGATCTTTCTACAATACGAATTGTGTATGCCAATTTCTATGTCATGAATAAGAATTGCTCGTTGTGCATGGGCCTAGATGTAAACTTTTTGATGTATTCAACATGTGAGTAGTCTCTTCATGTGTCAATGGATTTGTCGTCTTGCTGTCCCAAAATTATTGTTTGCTGTCCGTCCATTAATTGTTGTCCTATTTAGAGTATATGCTTTATCGGGTATGATTATGTGCGTGAATCATGATAGCATGGGATCGTAGGCTTGTATCAAGGAGAAATTCAAGTGGAGACGTTGTTGTCCAGAGAGAAAGGTCATAGCTTTTTGATGTTTCATTCGTCCTTTTCGTGTCCCATATTAATGATCTTAAATGATGGTTGTGAGAGATAATCAAGATTGATAGTAATAGCATATATAGAATAGCCATAAGCAATAAAAAGGCATAAGTTTATCTACTGGTATGGTCATATTAGTATCATCATAGGATTGTATATGGATTATAATATCATGGACATATGGGTATTAATGTGTAAGTATCACCTTATGAGAGTTAATCAAGATGGATTAGCCTCGGCCAGTATTTTCCTGCACAGACAGAGCGTAGGATAAAAATCATAACTAATTACAGGAAATTCGGAAAAATACAATTCCAGTGGCGTTGAATTCTAGACTCTTGGGGGAATATACAGTAAAAATTTCAGAGCATGTTTCGAACTGTAAAAGTTCTGGTGAGAGTCGAAAGGCGACGGTCATGTTGGGGGCAGAACAGAAATCAGAAGTAATACTAAGTATTACCTACAATTAAGTTATCTTAAACCATGGTCTACCATGATTTAATTATATCAGTAAAGAATTGGTTAGTAATGGAAGCCGTAAGAGTAATCCTCTGGACCTAAGTATTAAAATAAAGACAAGCCAAGTGGGTTAAGCATATGTGTCAAACTACCGTATTAAGTATAGTGTTTAGGGGAATCCGGTGTGGGTTGTACTCTCAACCCTAACCATCGTGACAAATTGAGTTTTCTATGGTTAGTGTTCAAATCGGAAATTTCTATCTAGGGCCTTGCACAACGAGAGTTAGCAGATTTGTGAAAATACCTTTATACCCTTGAAGCTTGGTTCAAGCCGGAAGACGAGTGTTTCAATTACTCTGTTTGAAGTCAGATTTAGATGAAGATCAAGGAGTCTTATTCTCAGTTTGAGAGGTGTCTTCCTTGAGATATTGAAATCTCAACGGTAACTCTACACGAGTCCTGTATCAATTTGATTACTTCTTTTACAGCCGATGTCGTTGTCAGATTATTTCCAGTTCTATGTAAACTGCTCAGTCCACAAGAGTGTTTAATACTCTTCAAGTGGAACTCATAGTATGCTCAAGAGCCATCGCTAGATCTTGCGAGATCTCCGATTACCTTTGAACCTCTGTAGTTCAGCCTATGATGGCAAAACGTACGTATTTAGATTACAAGATATTACGGAAGGTCTTGTGGTCTCCGCCCATTGTGCCCGTAAGCACCGATGGGGCCAGCATCCCTAGACGCGTGGCCGGGTTCCTCTGTAGAACCTCTAGGATGTTCTGGCATAGATGTCCAATTGTGAAGAGGACTGACCTGAGAGCAGAAGTTGTTAACTCCAATACTCTGTATGTTGGCGTCTAACTTGAATTGTAACTGTTCCAATGAAGTGTTCGGAATTTGATAGAGTGCTAGTCCTTGAATTCATTGATTACTATCCTTTTATTTCCTGGAAATTGATAATTGATTTACTCTGTATCATCTGGAGTCTTGGCTATTACCTATTTTGTTCGGTAGGATTCTGGCATCCTACTGGGTATTTCTTTGGAAATACTCATGCATCCTTTGATGCAGGTATCAAGAAAGAGTGAAGTGGAGTAGTTTGGGATAGCTGCTGATCTCAGAGGCCAATAAAGTTTATGCGAAGACTTGTTATTTTTATTTTCTTGTAACGAACTTGTCTATGTGGCTTTTATGCTTCAGATGTTTATTTTTGAATTTGGATTTGTAATGTATAATCGGTATGAGCTATTTAAATCCTTATTTTGTATTTAATTGGTTAATTGTTTAAGCACTCTGGAATGGATAGAGTTGTATCGAGTATTCGGTCAAGTCCCGGATTTCAGACCATAAATTCTTCGATGAGTTAGTGCTTCCGCGCATTATTCGAGGTTTTGAAATTCGGGGCGTGACAAGAAGAATGAAAAAAAGGAGAGAACAAAATAACTCAATATGTTTAGTAGCATTTAAGTTGCCTCAAAATCAATTGGACATAGAGCATGATGCAATTAATTTCCCTACAAAATCTTCAGCTACATATTTGTAGCCCAGAATGATGCATATAGATTAGCAAATCTAAAGATAAGACATGATACAAATGAAAAAGATAATTTTTTAACAATAGATAAAGTTATAACTTACGTAAATACAGACAATTATAACTTAATTGTGAATGTCAATATCATCCTCAGGCAAGTCCTTCATGATCATCATCAATCAGTAAATGTTCTCCATCATCACAATATTCAATCATTGTATCATCTTCAGTATCACTTTGATCTACATCATCCATGATAGTGACTTCTTCTTGATCTTCTACCATGGAAATGTTTTTGGCATCAATATAATCTGGGCCTAGATCATCACTACCCAAAGGACGCACATTTGGTGTAAAAATAGAAAGGCCTTTATACCATTGTCCTTGAAGACCATCATCATTTCTCTCTTGTCGATTGAATCTTGTTTCAACATCTTCAAAGTACATAGAACAAAAATTGATGCATTCATTGGTAATGTATGTTTTCGCGATCGAACCCTCTGGGCATGCTTTATTTCTCACATATTTCTTCAATGTGTGCAAGAACCTTTCAATTGGATACATCCATTGGAATTGAATTGGTCCAGCAATCATTGCCTCACGAGGAAGATGAATTGCCAGATGTACCATCACGTAAAAAAATGTGGATGGAAATTTCTTTTCAAGCTTGCACAATATGATAGCAATGCCTTTTTCCATTTGCTTCAACTTTTCCAATTTCAAAGTTCTGGAACACAACACCTTGAAAAATAAGCTCAACTCAATTAATGCATCACACACGTCTTTTTGCAAATTTCCATGTATTGCCACATGTAGTAACCGTTGTAGAAGAACATGACAATCGTGACTTTTCATTCCTCATAACTTACAACCACTATCATGTATGCACCAAAAGATATTTGATGGAAAACCCTATGGAAATTTCACCAACTTCAGCCAAGAACAAAAGCTCTTCTTCTCATCTGAGGACATTGTGTAGCAAGCTAGCGGCATCACATATTTATCACCATTCGGAATTAGGTGCAACTCCCTCTTGATACCCATTTCCTGCATATCCAGTCGTGCATCACATGTGGATAACTTTATCACCATTCGGAATTATGTTTTTCTCGATGTGCATCACATCTAAATTGTGATGCAACTTTAGTGATGGTAATGTGGGAATTTCCACAGTATGCTTTTTTTTTTCCTACAATTCAACTCATTTGGACAACGCTTTCTTTTTGTTTATTTGGATCATTACCAAGCTCAACATCTTTTACCAACTGCAGTTGCATGAGAATATCATCATCGAATAGTTGTTTAGGTGACAACCTCTTCTCTACATCACCATCAAACTCCTTTTTTTTCTACGCCAACAATGATCTAGTGGGAGGAAACGACGATGACACATGTAACTCATCTTTCTTCCATGCTTCAAGTAATAGGAAGATGTCTCCTTGTTGCAGTTAGGACATGTTAATTTTCCTTTTGTAGACCAACCGGATAAGTTCACATAAGCAGGAAAGTCATTAATTGTCCACAACAGTGCTGCATGCATCCAAAACTTCTCTTTCTTTGACACATCATAAGTCTCCACACCATCTTTCCATAAAATCTTCAATTCATCTATCAATGGTTCCAAGAAGACATCAATGCTATTTCTAGGAGACTTTGGCCTAGTTACAAGTAATGACAACATGAAAAATAGCTCTTTCATGCACATCCAAGGAGGCAAGTTGTAGGGCATAATTATCACTAGCCACATACTGTAAGCATTAGTCATATTCTCAAATGGATTGAAACCATTAGTGGCTAGTCCAAGCTGAACATTTCGTGGTTCATTCGCAAACCAACCATATTTCTTGTCAAACTCCCTCAAAGCTTCAGAATCAGCCGGATGCCTTAATACTTTCTTATTTGGATCCTGGGTATGCTTCTCTTTATGCCACCTCATATGTGAAGTTATCTTCCTACACATAAATAATATTTGAAGTCTCAGTATTAGGGGAAAGTAATGCAAGACTTTATATGGAATGTTTTTACCCTTTGGTTGATCACATTTGTATCTAGATTGCTTATATTTTGGACATTTCTCAACCTTGTCATAGCCCTTCCATAAGAGAATTATTTATACACACATGTATCAACTCACACCCGAGGCCCATATCTTGCAAAACTTTCTTAGCTTCATAATGCAACTTTGGTAATGTCTTTATGCTAGGATTTGCATCCTTAAATAAGTCAAATATCTGGTCAAATGATTTGATACTCCAACCATTCATTAGCTTAATATTCAACAACTTAATCAAGAAAGAGAACTTAGAATAACTTTGGCACCGCACCTTGGGTATAGTTCATGCTCAAGATCTCTTAGCAATTGGGTAAACTTGTCTTGCATCCCATCAAGACCTCGAGAATCATTGCTGGTGGATGATTCCTGTACAGGGGCATCTTCCTCATGTGCTTTATATGCTTCAGTCATAATTGTATCCATAAATGTTCCTGCATACAAATCTTCCACAATTTCTTGCATTGCATTTACATCTCCTCCTTCATTGCATCCAATATTGTCATTATCATCCTCCCTCATTAGTTCTTTGAGAGTCTTGCCATGCAAATACCACTGCGTATAAGTTCCTTCCATGCCATTAGCATACAAGTCACAATGCACCTCATCTACATATTTATAGTACACATTGTTGCACCTTCGGCATGGACATCTGATTTTACTACTTCTATTTGTATGATGTCATGCAAATTCCACAAATTCATCTACTCCATTCAGATACTGCTTGCAAGCCCTATTCTTAAGTTGCATCCAACTTCGATCCATAGAATACCTACCAAAAGTAGTAGCAAGTTTTGGACATGAATGAGGCAATAAATACAAAAGCACATGTCACAATTATAATTCCTCGGCACACTTTCCTTAACCCATGTAGATAATGCTAAAAAGTCAACAATTAGCTCTCTCGTTTAGAAAAGATAAATATCATCAAAAGCCATTGTAGATAAGGTAATTGGGAAGATAGCAGCAATTTACTTTCTATCATGTTCAACCTTAGTCAAACAAACAAATCAAATTAAATCATTTAGCCTATAAACTACATCCTATGAGCTAAGAGATCATGCTACACTATATGAGAACTCTGAAAACTAGCTAATTGGATGCTAAACCGCTATATAATTAGAATAATTAAAAATTAGTCGAATGTAGGTCTCTGTTATCTACAACTTATGAAATTTATTGGCATATTAACATGAAAGATGTTTCCCGTATACGGCAATCGATTGCGTCTTTTCTTCGTATTTTCACTGCATCGCACGATCGTTCACTTCATATCTTCATATGCCGATTGATCGCTAAAGGTGTCGATCGATCACAACCATCGAAACAAAAATCACAGTACTTACGATCGATCGAGACAAGGGTGATCGATCACATCCATCGTTTTCAGCTCATTCTGGTTCCAGCGATTGATTGCGTATAATGTGCCAATCAATCGCATACTGCTTTGTGTAAAAATCTTCCAATGGTCATAACTTTTCGCTCCGAACTCTGAATTACGCACGGTTGGTGGCATTGGAAAGCTGACTTCTTGAACTTTAACGTGAAGCTTAAATTAGTTAAATCAGAGATATGTAACTGAAGTAATAAAGATTCAACCATTGGGATCATGGTTCACGATATATGCAGCTTATTTTTATTTTCCTACAAAAACAAAAAACAACATTAGCAAACACTAAATATCTTCTAACACTAGCATAAACATAAGTTTTAGAGTTGATGAAATGTATAATTTGAGTATATATCACCAACCTTTCGTGCAAATCCCGCGCGATGTCTTCCGGCGATGTTGACGCTCGTCCTACTGGCGAGAGCTCTGGCACCTTTCCACTTTGCCAATGAAGCGTCGGACCATCTTCTTGACCCTAAGGCCGATTTGCTGGTGGCGGCGCTAGGAGTCTGGGCGGCATTAGGGCTTCATATCGATACCCAAAGAAGACGACTGCATCTGGAGACATTGTCGCTGCCTCTGTCGTCGCATTCGACTCCTACGCCTCGGCCGAAGCTGAGATGAGATGCCCCAAACTGCCTTCCGCCATCGCGCAAGAAGCTTCAGCGGCAACGCTGTTTGAAGAGCTAGGGCACCAACGAGGTGACTCGGGCTTCTTCTATTGGGTTGGTCCACAAGTGGACCGGACCGGGATGGTTCAAACTTGGGCTGGTTTAACCTTTGTTCTAGTTTTATCTATCGGGTTGGCACAACAACCATAATAATAATAATAAAAAGTTCAACGGCCATATATGTGTGGGCCTATTTTCTTATCCGAAGCTTTCTCCATAAGCGGACTCTTCACGAGTCATCTACAGGAACCTTAGTGGTTCTACAATACTTTTTTGAAGTTGAGCCTTTCGCATTCTCGCCTTTGATGCAAAAAGGACTAGGATTCTATTCTAATTAGGATTAGGATTAGGACTAGTATCCTATGTCAAGTAGGATTATATTGCAGAGTTTATCCTATGTCAAGTAGGACTATGGTTTAAGAGCCTATAAATATGTAAAGGGGTCTTCCCTAATCAATAATCAAAGATCAATGGAATAATTTATTTACTAGTTTAGTTAATGTTAGTCTTTCTTAGCCCTAATCTTATTCTTTCTCCTCTTTCTCCTACAATAGATTTTCATGTAGATTACGGTCTACATCAGATCGTCGTCGGCCTTGTCGGTGGGGCCCTTGATCGTCGACAACGTCATGTGGGCACACAAGCACGCCGATCTTGTCACGCCCCGAAATCCCATACCTCGATCGGAGTGCGGAAGCCAATCAATGAAATACAAATCGAGGTAGAGATCCCGGGCACGTGACCGAACAGTCGATTTTCCAACCGATTACAATCATTTCAAAAGGACATGTAACCGATTATGCCCGCAATTAGTGTAATACAATAATAGACATCAATGAATACTATGAAATGAATTCACTTAATAATAATCCAATTAGGAATGTCAAATAAAATAAACCTAAAAGTTTATGGCATACAATTGCCAATAATATCATAAGCATCAATAAAAAGCAAAGTAAATAACTAAATCGTCTTTAATCTCTTCTCGACGCCTACAATCCGCCATTCAAGTACTGCACTTCCTGATCTCACTTTTCGTTTGCGCCTGCATCAGAGGATGCATGAGTATTTCATAGAAACACTCAGTAGGATGTAAAAACCCACTGATTTAAAACAAGCAGTATGAAGAGAATAAGAATAACAAATGTCATAGACATTCCACAACATCTGAACTTAACCGAGGTCTATACACCTGCAAGGTTAGTCAACAACAATTCCAACTCACAAGTATAGGAAAAATATCAATAAGGCTCCTACTACACATATGAGTAAGGAGAGGATGTCAATCATAACAAAGGCTCCAGACATCTAAAGTGAAAGGAGTTACAATTTCTACTCGCTAACCTGGTCGCTCGCAAGTGACTAAAATAATATACCAGAACCACCCTAGGGGTCCTCTCTTTGGAACCCTGCCATGCGTCTAGGATGCTGGCCCCACCAGTGTTTACGGACACGATGGGCGAAGACTGAGGACCTTCCGTACTGTCCACAATCTAACGTATGTATAGTGCCTCCCTTTGGGCAGTATGGAATCGCAATTTCATAATTATAAGTGACCTCGCAAGATCTGGCAATGGCTTAATTGAGCATACTATGAAACCACCATGGGGAGAGTCTCGCAATGTCTCCAGTGGAAGAAACAATCATGTAATCAATATGAGCAATATCTCAAAGGAATAGAGGTCACAACACTCTATGATCATAAGGTAATTCATAACAGAATAGACTCTCTTATGGAGTATGGATAGAATAACAAGACAACCCAAGTACTTCAAATAATAACGACTCACCGAAGGAGTAACATACAATCAATACGTACCTTTCATGCTCAGCCCTAGATAGGAATTCCTCATATGCATTAGAGTTTTATAATACAAATATCAGAGATAAGAAATCAAAGAATCTTAGATGATTTGAATTCCAAGTAGTATATCAAACTGACATCAACACTTTTAAAATAGATAGTTATGAATCACTTGTTCAAAGGATTATCCCTCATAATTGAATTACATCTAACCCAATTCTTACTATGGTATTCCATAAGTATATAGTCCAATTACTGTGATTAACATATTAATCGTTATCATATCATATTACATGATGTTATTTGTATACTTAGTATTTTCTCTCAGATTCTGCTCACTGTCTCCTGCACAACAGTCCTCTTCCATCGGCTACTGTGCTCTGTACAGTAAGACTTAACCTCTTAAATTTTTACTGATAATACCCTCGTGGGTCTAGTATCTAACTCCACTAATTTTATATTTTTCCGTTTTTATTTGAATTAGTTATGAATTATTTACTACCAACTGTCAGCACAGAAACAGTTCTGGCCGAGATTAAGATTCTTAATTAAATTTGATTATCTTACTTAACAACACATTATAAATGATAATACATCATTAACAAACTATATACTCCCCTCCTAGACCAATTACAGAACCTAGAATTATCTGGAATTACTAAAGTTCACTCCTTTCTTGTGTTCTTCTATATATAACATAGTTTGTAAACATTAATACACCCAAAATAAGACAATTAATGTAAGACACACCTTAAAGTCACAATTTCAATGTGGATAATAATCAATCAAATAATACCAGAACTTTTAGTCTCTGTAAAATTAATAAAGTATTAAACTTTAGATGCGAATTCCCATCTAGAAGTGAAACATGAAAGCACATATGATTTGTGATGCACTACGCATAGAAATATGAACATAATACATTCATCTCGCAAGAATCCAAACAATAACTAAGGTGTTGAATCAAAACACTTGTCAGAAGCATATATAATCAAAAGAGAGAAGAGGAGAAAAACCATCCTACTTAATCCTCCAAAAATCTCTCATTTCTACGCGTTACTCGTCTCTTCCGCTCCTTCCAAAGTTCCCGCTCCAAGCTCTCATAAAATCCCACAAGAACAAGCCTCCAAGGAGATGGGTGAACGTGGGAAGGAGAAGGGAAAAGTCTCTGGACGTTCTAGGGTTAGCACAAGCCAATTCTCTAGTATATATATAGAGTTGGGGGAGAATTCATTCTCAAACTAATCTCCCAAATCATGGACACTTTCAACCAATGGGAAGGCTTCACAATCCACCTAGAGACGTGCAAAACAAGTTCAATTGGGATTTGGTATCTTTCCCAAGCAAATCCACTCCAAAAATACTTCTAGAAATCGCAAAACCGCAATCCGCGATCGATCGGCTATACGGCGATCGATCATCGTATGCGTTATATTACACTACCGCGTTACAGCCGATCGATCGCCATTATTGCCGATCGATCGCTTTACGCGAAACAAAACATTCACAAATCACAGTAACTACGATCGATCGTTGTGATACGGCATCGATCGGTTCAAGCTTGCCGATCAATCGGCTCTTAAGGCGATCGATCGCTGTCACGCTAAATCAAAATTCAATTTCTCATATCTTTTTACTCCGAACTCTAAATCGCTCATAAAAGGTGGCGTTGGAAAGCTCTTCTCACCAACTTTAATTTCCACAGGTAAAACACGACCAAATCAAACATTAAGAGGGTCAAATTTGGGTTTTAAAATACTTACTAACTTTCTGGGTGCTACAGATCTCTTCCAGCATGCACCGCTTGAAGGCCACTTGGTCCTCACCGAAGTACTAGCAGCCATGACAATCAAAAAGGGGGCAGAGGCTACTGGCAGTGCCAGATAGATGGGGCCCTGATGCCCAGTTTCTTTCCTCTTCTAATGCGATGCCAGGGAAAAAATGCCTTTTTTTAGGATCTGGCGCTTTTGTGGTGGTGGCGGCGAAGGTCTCCCTTGTCTACACCCACCACCGCCATCACTCCCTAGAACTTAATTTTTTTTCTTTGCAGTCATGTTTGCGGTCACCGGCGTGTCGTGAAGTTCTCTAGCATCCAGGGTCAGCCATGGTGGCGGGCGAAAAGTCAAATGCATATCTGCCATCACCATGACATAGGACTCGCGCTGACGACACATGTGGCCATCGACCGGTATCTGACTATTGGTTCGTGGACATTGAGAAGAGGGTCGAAGGAGAAGAAGCCTTAGATTCTTCAATACCACCTCTTGAGGAGGTATTGGAAGTTGACAACTCTATTTATATTTAAGACTAAAAAGAGGATTAAAATCTGTCAGCCCTAAAATTCTTTATAGTTTTAACTAACGGCGTATTAGTAATCCCATATTATAAATACTTAACCACTAACGCATCACTTAAAATCCGTTGAAACCACTAACACTAGATTCAGATTTTAATATTATAAATCTTAGGCCCTGTTTGGTTAGGGATTTTAGGGGTGAGAAAGTAGGATTTTAGGGAAGAAGTTAGGAGTGGGAAATAAGGTGTTTGGTTGGCAAGAATCCACTTTTCCAAAAGAATTTAGGTCACGGTGGTATTTCCTGTAATTTTCAAAAAAAGATAGGGGTGTTTTGAATAAACGTCTTTGTCTTTTTTTGAAAATTATAGGAAATACCACCGGAAGAAGTGAATTGAAATTCATTTGGGAAATCTCCAAAAAGAAGCTTGATAGATGACTTAGTTGAATTAAAGGCTACCAAACGGGGCCTTTGTTGACTAACTTCATATTGAGAATCCACCTGTGTGGATTTTTCAATCCTGATTGACTACCCCCTGTTAGTAATGACTTTTTAGTGGGGTGAGAATATTGATGATTTTTCACTTTTGATAGCTTAAGTTTATTGGAATTAGTCATCATAACCTTCATGATTAGAAGTTGCAGAATATAGGCTACCTTAATTTGTTAAATGTATGCAAGGTGATTTATTGGTAAAACACTACAGTATAATCCTCAACCTCCATTTTGTATGCACCTTGGTGCAACCTGTTGTGTGCGCCATGTACTTATCCACCATATTGATGGTCACACCTCTGTATGGTCTCACTATTCTAAAGATGCTCATTGGAGATTTAGGGTGCGTTTGGAAACTGATTATCTGAACAAAATCAGGAAAATGCTGATTTTTACTAATTCTCGTTCGAACGAGAATCGGCTGAAGCTGACGAGTTTTCTCCTTCTCCCACTGCCCCACGCTCGTACTCCAGCCCTAGAGCCACCATGTCTCTCTCCCCTCTTCGCATCCCCCCTCCGTGATCCTCTGCTTCCAGCCTCCGTCTCCGGCCGCCGGTATCTAACTCCGGCATTTGCTCTCCGTCCTCACATCCCTTTCGCTCTCCTTTTGCTTTGACATAGGTGACCTCTTGGCATATGCAAGTGAGCTTGGCCAACGCTCGTGTCCCTCCCAGGTGCCTTTCATGCCTACCAAGAAGCTATGCCTTGAGCGACCAGTTCCAGCCACATTGACAGGTAACACCACCTTCCGAACCCCTCCATGTTCACCTCATCTTTCCATCCACATGCTTCTTCATTCTTTGTACAAATCACCGTCACAAAAATGAGAGCTCTTTCGAAGCTCCAGAAAGCAGAGAACGTCAAGCATCGTTTGTTTTAATTGAAATCCAGCTATTTCTTTGTATTCCCATCTTGCGGTATTAGGCTGATTTCCCATTTTGCTGTTTCATGCTGACGACTTTTGACAATTGCAGCCAGTTAGAAAGAGTTTCCTCAAATTGTCGAAGAGAATCGTGCAAAAATTGTACGCTAGAGATGAAATTATTGCTATTTTTTCTAGGTTTTTCATTCTAGTAGCAATTTTTTTAGGCCGTATGTTGTTTATAAGCTCAGCAAGTCTTTCAAAACAACGGACTATGGTAGACTTCCAATCTTTTCATATACTAACAAAATTTATTCAGTAGCTGAAGTTTACAAGTTCTTATGGTGGTAGGGGTCTGTTTGTTTTAATTGAAATCTAGCTATTTCTTTGTATTCCCATCTTGCAATATTAGGCTGATTTATGTTTTCCATTTTACAGTATCAAGCTGACGACTTTTGACAATTGCAGCCAGTTAGAAAGAGTTTCAACAAATTGTCGAAGAGAATCGTGCAAAACTTGTAGGTTAGAGCTGAAATTATTGCTATTTTTTCTAAGGTCTTCCATGCTAGAAGCAATTTTTGTAGGCCGTATGGTGTTTATAAGCTCAGCAAGTCTTTCAAAATAATGGACTATTGTAGACTTGCAATCTTTTCATATACTTTAACAAAATTTATTCAGTAGCTGCAGTTTACAAGTTGTTATGGTGGTAGGGGACTATTTGTTTTAATTGAAATCTAGCTATTTCTTTGTATTCCCATCTTGCAGTAGTAGGCTGATTTCAATACGAATTTCATGATGATTGATGTTAAAAAAGATAGCGTTAGGGCAAAAATCTTACTAAAAGGTATTTCATACAAACTTAATACTGTCAGATATGGTATATGGGCTGGAAACCTAGGCTATGGGGACAAAGTCTATGAGATCTCATCAATAACAGGACCGACTGTTAGAGATGGCTCTTGTACACAACGCCATTGTACTTACCGGCAGTAGCACAACAAGGCAGGGGTGTTGCACCATGGAGATATGTACGCGGCCCGAGATGCGGCACTGCGAGTATCATGCTCTCTGTTCAAACAAAGCTAAATTTTTTTTAGCAAGAACTTAGAATTAGGAGCCTTCCCTCCTAGGTATTGGGTTGCTGTTGGAGAACCTTTGTTGTTGGATGTAGTTGATTACTTCCAAAATCAGAAATGTTTATGTTAAGTGCCCGATCATGTTTTCTATGTAATTTATATACATTTCAATAGATTAGCTGATTTTGCTATATGCTACTGTTGTATGTGGAAATTTTTTTCATGATTGATGTTCATAAAGATAGCCTTAGGGCAAAAATCTTACTAAAAGGTATTTCATACAAACTTAATATTGTCACATAATACTACTGGGCAGACAATCGCAGAGCTGCAAAATGTAGAAAAACTCATAAAAGCACCACACATCCACAAAATAAATATGAAAGCTGGAGACTTGACTAAATCCAAGAATTGGGATCTTGAATGTGTACAATCGTAGTGAAACTATCATGGCTGCCTTCATGCAATCAAAATAAATATTGGACAAATAAAGGTAAAAACAAGAGGTACATGATTGTGCTCTCTATGGATCGTAGAGTAAAAATCCAGCCATCAATGGCTTCTTTGATTTAAAACAGCTGGATTTCATGGGAGACGATATGTTATCAACAAAATACTAATAAAAAGGATGAGAAGTTTAACCCCAGTGGTCTCGAGTGGCTGTCGGAGTGGAGGTTGTTCGATCGGATGTCAAAGCGGAGGTGGGCTCGAGCTGTTGTCAGAGTGGAGGTGGTTTGATCGATTGTCAGAGGGGAGGTTGTAAGGACCCTATGTTTTGAACCGGTTTATTTTAATATTAGTCATTGGTTAATTGTGTAGTGTAAGCGATTTCCGATTTAACTCGGTTGTTTTCGAAAATAAATGAGTTTACAAAGGTTTTAATCAAAACTGATTTCACAATCATGAATTTCAAGTGATTTTAAGTCAAACCTGCATTTTTGGAAATTTTCAGATTTTTCACTAATTTTCCGAAAATTAGGGTTTGACGGGACCCAGCGGGCCCCGCCGCCGAAATTAGGTTTTTGTGACCAAAATTCCCCAGACATTACAGAAAGTAATTACAAAAATTTTCAGAATTTTCTGGACTAAATTTCGGATTAAAATCTCTAAATTTCCTAATTTTAGCCTAAAATCTTATTTTTACCCCAAAATTTAATTAGAGCTCCCCCAAATTTTTCTATAAAAGGAAAGTTATGTGCCCTTTCCCAATTTGGGAATAGGCTTGTCTGGGTGATTAGGAGCCTCTTTCCCCCATTGCTTAAAAAGGAAATGGTTAAAGGTATTTAGCCTAATCTCTCTTTATTTTTTTAAGGTTTTACTTAAGCATTCCTTAATCTTGATTTCTTCATTGTTTCAATCTATTTTGAAAGTATAAAAAATACTGTTTTATATTTCTTTATTAAGCCCTAATCTTCAAAATCATGTGTTTATGTTTTAAAAGGGCTAGATCTAAGGTTTAGCATTGGTTTTCAATGCTTAATAATGATTAATAGAGTATTAATATAAAATCATTTTGTTTGAAAGGTGTTTAAGAAGGTTCAAGGTTTCTCTCATCAAATCAAGGTAATGGGTTCTTCAATATCACCTTTGGGTAGTGAATGATTTGTTTTAATAGTTTTTACTTGAATGGGTGTTCTTGTTTAGGGCTCTAATGGTGGGTTTAATAAATGCTAATCTTTTGCTATGATTTCTTGGGGTTTCATCTTATAATGATATGTGGATATGTTCTGGAATGTTTGATAGATTTTTGTTAATGTTTGAGGCATGTATTAAGCTTTTAAGATGTGTTAATAGAGTCTCGGTTTTTGAAATTTTGAAAATGGAAGAGATGACCCGCGATCATCTTCTCGGTTTTGATTTGCAGCCCAATTTTCAACTGGTCATAACTTTTTACTCCAAACTCCGAATTATGCGTGGTTGGTGGCGTTGGAAAGCTGAATTCTCGAAATTTAATATAAAATTTGAATCAGTCAATCTGATATCTGTGCTCTCAGTTATGAAGATTCAAACATTAGAGTTACTTTTTACCTCATTATTGCATCTTACTTTTGTTTTTCTAAAAAAACCAAAAACTACATTAAAGTACCACTAATTCTAATCAAACACCAACATAAACATAGGTTAAAGGATATATGGAATGTATAATTTATGTGTAGGTCATATGTCTTATGAGTAATTGAGGTGATCATGTTATGTTTTATTGTATGGTAAAAGAGCATGCTTGTAGGAGTAAGCCTTCAACTCTACATTGATGGATTTCAACTTGATGATAGAAATTGCTTTGATTTCAGTTAGAATCGTTATTTTGGAAGGTATTTAAGCATGCAAATATTGCTCAATGAGTTTATGTGATTAGAATATGCATGAATATACACACACATGAGAATCTATTATGAGATTATAGTTGATTATGCTTTGATTATGATGTATGAGGGGATGGATTGGGAGCACGTTCCATGTGTTGGAACACACGTAGGATTGCTCACCGATGTATCATGATAGCATGCATAATGTATCGGACTTCATGGATGAAGTTTTATCGTTGTTTAAACGGAATTGGTCGATTGTATGCAATGTGTGAGATTGTATGCCGGATTAATCGATCGATGATTAATCAAAACTTGGTTAGTCCTAAAGGACATATCTTCGATTTCGTTCCCTCCTGGAACAGGTTCACTCCCCGGGTTGAGTTTTGATTGAGATATATGGGGGCGAGGGATGGACTCGCCTTGCAGAGTTGAGAGGTAAAAAACCGGACACTGAGCACCTGGGTGGTAGGCTCTTGTGCACCAGCTACCACGTGTTCTAGTTTCTCAGGATGAGATTCAGGCTCTCCCCCACTGCAGGAGACTACCCAGGGCAAACACACCTACTCTAGTTTCTCTATTTGAGATTCGTGCATCCTTGGCCAGGATTGCCCAGGGCGAGCAGCACGTTGGGATTGACCACCCCCTTGTTCCAGTGGTAGGAACCGGACCATGATACGCCTTCGTGGCCTTGATTGTGTCCCGCCTTCGTGGTAGATTGTGTTACTCCTTGATGGAGGCATTCACCATTGTGATGATACATGTTTATTGCGATGTTATGCATGATTGTACCATGTTTAGTTACATTGGACATGCAGGGTGACTTTATGAGATATGAATGCATGATTATACCATATGTTGGTTACTTTGGACATGCCAGATGAATTTATGAGATATGAATGCATGATTGTACAATATTTTGGTTACTTTAGACATGCAAGGTAAATTTATGAGATATAAATCCCTGATCAAGATGAAAACATGTGAATGAGATATTCTTTATGCAGGATTATGTGTTATGAATACATGATATGGAAGTATGTAAATGAGATATGGTTATGCAGGTTTATGTGTTGTACATGCATAACTAGATAATGGGATAATCATGTCGATTATGGATTTCCAGCTATGTTATGATGCCTTATGATTTCTGATTATTGTCAATTATATAAAAACCATTACTGAGTTTTATACTCACTCCTTTTTCTTTGTTTTGTTTTGGGGCTGCGTGGTGCGACACGCAGACGGACAAGATCCTCTATTTGAGGAGCGATCGTAGAGAGAGCGGGATTGGGCATGGATGCCTTAGACTTGATTAGTTTATCTGATTTGGAGTTATTTTATCTTTGTATGATGAGACTTGTAGACCCTTTTGATTTGAGCCGATGTGTTGGCTCATAGTTTGCGATTGTGGATTTGATGACTTGTCGACTTATTTTGAGTTAAGCTCTACCTTTATTCCTCTTATTTACTCTTTCTCAAAAATCTTTTGCGTAACTCTGTTAGTGAGACCGCCCGTATGAGGGGCATAAGTCTTCCGCTACTTCGCTTTAACGTCGCCCCCATGTGCCGGTTCGACTCTTGGACCGGATTTGGTTAGGATCGGGCGGTGCCCGGGGCGTAACAGAGGTGGTCTCGAGTAGCTGCTGGAGCGGCGGTGGTCTCGAACACCTGTCGAAGAGGATGTCATTCGAGCGGCTGTCAGAGTGGAGGTGGTTCGCGCGACTGTATGAGAGGAGGTAGTCTGAGCGACTGTCGGAGCGGCGGTGGTCTCGAGCGCTTGTCGGAGAGGATGTCGTTCGAGAGGCGGTCGGAGCTGCTGTCCAGAACAGGAGACCCTTATAAATGGCTGGGGCTGACGGTGGTGAGAATTTAGAAATGTCTGAGGGGTATTTTGTCCTAAATTGCCCGAATCAGACGTTTTTCACCATCGGATGCCAATCAATATCCAAACGCAAATCACACCTGATTTTTTTTTATGTTCCCAAACACAAGTCACTAATCAGGAGTTAGGCTGACGAGAAAAACCTAAAAATATGATTATTTTTAAGTTCCCAAACGGGTTTTTACCAATCTGAAAAATCATCTACAAATCACCTTGATTATTTTGAGGCTGAGAATATTTTTTCGCCTATCACTATCAGTATCCAAACACCCCCTTAGTTAAAGGAGTGAAGTTAAACCCCGTGTTTTTGTCGAACAAGAAATATTACTAATATGAAGCAAGAAAGATTCAAATTGGACTATTAGCTGAACGGAGAGACTAGGATACTTCCGAATTAAAAACTGGTGCTCCCCAAGGAGACACACTCGGACGAATCAACCGTTTATCCAATAACTCTTGGAGTTGTTCCTTCAATTCTTTCAACTCGGCAGGTGCCATCCGATACGGTGCCTTCGATATCGGTGCAGTTCCCGGTATCAGGTCTATCGTGAAGTCAACATCCCGCTTTGGTGGCAAACCAGGCAACTCTTCCGGAAAAACATCGGTAAACTCGTTTACTACCTCAATTTCCTCTATATTAGGGGTAGATTTCTTGACTGATAGCACAGTCGCTAAAAAGGCTTTACAACCTTTAGCTACTAGTTTCCGAACTTTTATAGCTGAAATGATACGATTATCTTTTCTTACTCGAATACCTTGGAACAAAAGTTCCCTCTTCCCTGGAATTCTAAAATGAACTCTCTTCTTACTACAGTCAAAATTCTGAGTTCGATAATAGTATTCCTATTTGATAAATCTCATGTGGCCTTCACTGCCCACCTTCCCTCCCTCGACACTGCCTCCTCTTCCCGGCTGATCTCCTCGACCACTTAGCCCTCCGCCACCATCTCTGAATGTTTCTGCATCTTCCACGTCGCCTCTCCATACGAACTCCAGCGCCGACAGTCCTATCTCTCCCCCCGGGCATGGCTGCTCACTCCATCCCCCAGTGGGCTGGAGCCACCTCCTTCTCCACGCCTTCCCATTCTCCCCACAGGCCTCAGGACAGCATAACCAGCCAACCCATCATCCGAGGACTCTACCAACGACAAGGGGAGACGAACGATGGCGTCCTCGGCAGAAGAGCAGCGACTAGGGGAGAACAGAGAGGCCGGCGGAGGGTGATGCCCAGCGGCTGTAGACATGGCAGAGAAGGGCAGCGTGGTACTTATGGATGGAAGAGGAAATGGAGCACGAGCACCAAGACGGGGGAGGAGTGGGAGGAGGGGGGTCACGTGATTTGCTGTAGGCCCCTAGTCTAATTGAAACAACATTTTTTAAAAATCAATCCCATATTTCGAACGGATAGAGTATGGAAAAACAGTTGTGGCAAAATAATGATCCATCTGTGCGGAATTAATAGTACCATTTAGTTCCTTGAAAAGAAAACTATACTTCGTCCATTCTTGTAAATGGTTGTAAATTGTATTCTTTATGTGACTTCCTCTTTTCGAATATGAGTTGGATGGGATACGAGAGAAGAAGTCAAGTGATTTCCTTGCCGGTTTGATGGTCCAAAACTTTTTTTCAAGGGAAATTTATATAAAAAATCATGAAAAAATTTTTTTTTACCAAAATGTGGCACTGTAGCAAATATTTACCGAAATGGTGTTCTGACAAGCCACGTAGGCGCCCGCGTGGCGCGGGCGCCTACGTGGCTTTTTTTTTTAAAATTAACCCAAAAGGCGTCGGTTGAACCGACGCCTTTCGGGTTAAGAAGAAAGGCGTCGGTTGAACTGACGCCTCTCACTACCTTAACGAAATTCGTCCCATTTTAAACAGGCCGTCACTTCAACGATGCATATCTTTCTTATTTTTGATCCATTTCTGCCCATTTTTTTTTCATTCTTCCTTATTTTTAGTGCTCTTTCTAGTCATTATGATATCATGAAGATGTTGAGCCATCGCATACTATTTATCGTAGTTTTTGTGGTATTTTTTTCGATAAATGGTATATGATGGCTCAACATCTTTGTGATATCATGATGATCAGAAAGAGCACTAAAAATAAGGAAGAATGAAAAAAAAATGGGCAAAAACGGATCAAAAATGAGAAAGATATACATCATTGAAGTGACGGCCTGTTTAAAATGGGACGAATTTCGTTAAGGTAGTAATAGGCGTCGGTTGAACTGACGCTTCTTGTTTTGAGCTACTTTAGTGGGACAAATTTCAACAATGCATATCTTTCTCATTTTTGATCCGTTTTTGCCTATTTTTTTTTCATTCTTCGTTATTTTTAGTGCTCTTTCTGATCATCATGATATCACAAAGATGTTGAGCCATCATATACTATTTATCGAAAAAAATACCACAAAAACTACGATAAATAGTATGCAATGGCTCAACATCTTCATGATATCATAATGACTAGAAAGAGTACTAAAAATAAGGAAGAATGAAAAAAAAATGGACAAAAATGGATCAAAAATAAGAAAGATATGCATCGTTGAAGTTTCGGCCTGTTTAAAATGGGACGAATTTCGTTAAGGTAGCGAAGAGGCGTCAGTTCAACCGACGCCTTTCTTCTTAACCCGAAAGGCGTCGGTTCAACCGACGCCTTTTGGGTTAATTTTAAAAAAAAAAGCCACGCAGGCGCCTGCGTGGCTTGTCAGAACACCATTTCGGTAAATATTTCCTACAGTGCCACATTTTGGTAAAAAAAATTTTTTTCATGATTTTTTATATAAATTCCCCTTTTTTCAAATATACAGACTAATATGGAACGGAGGATAAGATTGTGGTATCTGACAGGTCTGAAATAGACCATGAAATTGCTGTTGATCCATATCTCAGATTAGAACCCACTGCAACCATCATGACCGTCCATTAACATGGCGACCTTGCAACCGGTCCTGTCCATCCAGTAAGTACTGCCACATCAACCTTCCGTAGGTCCTCTTAAAAACCGCCAACCCCCGCCCCAATCGGAGCTCCTCCAACAGAAAAACCACCGCTCCACTATCCGCACAAGAACTCCTCCGCTTCCGCTTTTTTCGGCTCCGCTCCCTCGCCGGCCTTCTGGACGCACACGGCGGATCCCACGTAGGAGCTCCACCACCACCACCATCATCTCCTCGTCCCCCTGAGCTCTTGTCATCTCCTTTCCTCCACCATGAACAACCCCCTCTTCCCCAACATCACCATCGTAGAACGCCGCACCCGGAATTACACTGTAAACTTCTACGGAACAACCATGCTCACCATAGTTACCTCCGACTCCCAAGCCATCGAACAATGGGTTGAAGGCGCCCTCGCATACCAACGTCAAACCAGCCAGCGCGTAGTCGTCGGGCTCGGCGTCTGCTCTCACATCAGTACTGCCGCCACCATCCAGCTCTGCCTTCCCAGTAGCTGCATCGTTATTCAGCTCGCCCACATCGACGTTGTCCCTCAAAGCCTCATCGGCTTTTTTTCACGCCCGGCCTTCGTCTTCGTCGGCATGCGTAACGACTATCAATCTCCACTGCTGTTGGCGTTTCACTCCTCTCTGCACGTTAGAACGGTGGACCTCTGTAGCCGAGCCGGCACGCCAACGGCCACCAGTCTGGATATGGTGAGGCGGTTTCTTGGTGTTGACCTCAATGTTCCCGGATATTCTCACGAGTTCGCGGTGATGGTGAAGTCCGACTGGAGCGCTGCCCGGCTCAGCGACTTGCAGGTGAAGTATGCTTGCGTCGATGCTTTAGCTTCGTTTCTGATTGGATTGCAATTGGGACCTTGGGAATATCCGTGAATTGAATTCTTCTGAAACTGTTGCTTTAATTGTTGATTGAAATGTACACTAATTCTTCTTCTCAATTTCGTTCACTTCCTATCTTCCTGGATTGAAATGTTAGGAGAAGTATTTCATTCGTTGTTTGCTGAAAATGTACACTTTCTTGTTCTTGTTTTTTAGTACTTAGCGAGTTGTGAATGGATGATGTTGTTTGGTCGAGCCAAACTAGGGGAAAAGAAATTGTAGTGAATTCTTCTTTGGCCTTCATAGAAATTGTAGTAAAATCTTGTTTGTAGTGAAATCTTGTCTGGAGTACTATTAATTTTTTCCAACATCAAATCTTTATGTCATGCAGAGCCAATTCCTTTCAGTATCGAGTTTCAATAGGCTGAATTTTTATTGCCAATTTTCAGCATTTATAGATCAGTTGATAAATTTCATAAACATTGTTATATCTCCTTAAAAAATCTAATTGTAGAACCCACTTTGTGTATCACTACTATTTTTTCTAAGACACATGATAACAAGGACATGGTGGAAATGCATACAGGGGATCCTAAAATGAGATTTTGGGAGCAAAAAAGCATTTTCCTAATTTTGAAACTCAAACGATAAATAAAGATCATGAAGGAAAGGTGGACCTGATATGGATAATTAACGAAGAGGGTTCGTAGCTCACTATCTACCTGGAGTGTACATCAAGGTTTGAAACACAAACACTTAACAGTAACAGTATAACTGTTGATGGATTTGTGACCGATGGAGGAACAAGCTAAGTAGGTAGGTAGATGAAGATCGAGGTCAAGATAAAATGGAAGGAAATATTAGAAAGGTTGAAATAATGTAGTTACTATAGGCTATTTATTATAGTAAATAATTTGAGGTTATTTTCATTAGAAATTCTTAAGTAATATCCCCTTCGTCTCGCATTAACCATACCAATTTTGTAGAGAAATGGATTATCTACGGTCGCCAATTATTTATCGACCTTTTTACCCCATCCACCATTATTCTTCCACATTTTAAATATAGGATAATAGAGGTAGCCAATGACCCAATTTATCAACCTTTTTGCCCCATTCAGTAACTATATTCCCTTCTGAAAAGTAGTATATTTAAGGTCAATGACATTAAAGGTAGCCAAATTATCAACCTTTCTGCCCAGTCCACTATTTACTATGAGAAGTAAAGCCTGAAATAGGACAACTGATATGGGGCAAGTTACTTGCCAAATCTAGACAATTTAGGTGACACACAATGAATTAAAACAAAAAATCTAGTTGTTTATCATAGTTTTCAAAATAAGGTTTCATGCCGGTTTCTTGCCCAGTGCATGAAACTATGAGTACTCTATGACAATGTAGGTAGGACGGCGAGAACAAGCTCAAGGAAGCGGAGGTCCTGAGTTCAAACCCTACTTTGTGCGCCACTCTATCTACTAGTTCCGTCTGATGCGGTGCGATTTGTATGTGCCCGAGGGGATTGACGATTGGATTCGGTACTCTAAGAAACCCGTTTGCCCTTCCCCTTTTTATTCAGGTCCTAAGCTCGTACATGAACAACATTGTTATCACATGGAACAGTGGAAGACTGTAAGGATGGACATCAAACGTATCAATATGCCGGTTAAGAATATCATTACATGGACATGTCCGCATGAGACCCGGATTTGGACATGTCTGTGTCACATCCGCTTATCCATTCAAGAAAAAACAACGAAAAACCTTAAACCCTATTCGTTGCTTTCACGGTCCAATGAACCGACTGCCACCTCAGTATTCTAACAAGGTTGACTCCGCGGCCACTGGGTTATCGTCGGGCTTGGCCTACAAGGCCTGGATTACGATGACCCCCACGCAGCCACCGTCCAGCTCTGCGTTAGCGGCGATTGCCTTATCTTCCAGCTCCGCCGAGGCCTCGCCATCCGCCGAAGCCTAATGCGCTTTCTTACCTGCCCAGACATTGTCTTGGTGGGCATCCAGAATGGCCACCACTCTGGAATTCTCATGTCGCGCGTTCGACCCCGCACTCATCGTTCCGACGCTAGACCTTTGCCTCTGGTCCGGAATGGAGACCTCTTCCGTTGAGGAGATGGTGAGGCATCTTCTTGATATCCCCTACTATGATCACTGTAAGACATTGATACGGGTTTGTCCCATATTAGTTGTCATATTTTGAGAGGAGTCGGCCCTCCCTTGTGTGTGTGAACTTGTGGAGATGTTTAGGCTTCCGTGGGCCCAGGTGGGCCCACACCTAGATGGAAGAGACACTTTGTTATTTGTAACCGTTATGGAAGAATGGTTATAAAAAGGGAATTATTCGGAATGTATCACCCGAATCGGAAATACCCAAATTAGAAATAACCAATTTAGAAATTGCCAAATTGGAAACTGCGTGATGGGTTGTAACTCCCCAATTATGGGGATCCGTGAAGAGGAAATAAAGGGGGACGTTACTGTTCATGTCCCCCTACCTTTGGGTGTTCTTCTTCTTCTCAAAGTGACCATCTTCTCCATCTTCTTGAAGAAAGTGCTTTTGCTTTATGTGAGATTTGATCTTGGAGATCATACCAAAAGAAAAGCTACGGAGAATCGCAAGAAAGTGATATTGCTAACTCGTGGAGTATAGCAAGTCACATATTCACACACGAACGGTTGCAAATTAAGGATCTCTGACATATTATAATTTTCTACGAAGAACGGAGGAACTTGGGCACAAAGGCCGCAGGTTAGTAGTATATATTCCTGTATTTTTGTAGATTGCTTATGATATAAATAATCGTTCGTTTATATTGTTAAAATACTTGTACTCTATTGTGTATTTGCGTTTGTGAGTGCAAGGTTATTCCTCGTGCAAACAGAATTTGGGAGAATTTGACACATACATGACGCAAGATCCGCTTCCGCTGCGGCTCGATTACCCTCCAGTGGTATCAGAGCCTTAGTTCGTGTATGGTGTGAGAATTCCCAAAAATCTGTGAGGAATTCTGAGCAATCAAAATATTAAAAATCGCATTTTTTGATTTGGCGATCGATCGGCTAACAGACGCGATCGATCGCTAAAGGTTTTCTAACGAAGAAGACGACTGGTAACGATCGATCGGCACCGTTCGCGATCGATCGTAGTTACTGGAAGCATCAATTCAAAGAGGGAAACGATCGATCAGCAGTAATTGCGATCGATCGTATCTACTATTAAAAACCAATATCGAAATTGCGCTAGAAACGATCGATCGGCAGTATTTGTGATCGATCGTATCTACTGGAAAAATTTATTTTTGTGCAACAATCGAAGCAATCGATCGGCTTGTAAACGCGATCGATCGGGCTTACGATTAAATATATTATTACAAGCAGAGCGATCGATCGGCTGAGTACACGATCGATCGTATCTACTGTAAGTTGTGCAAAGTCGCCTGCGGCTGGCTACGATCGATCGGTGAGATTGCGATCGATCGGATAAGCGATCGATCGGGTATTTTGACACGATCGATCGGCGGAAAAAGATTTGAAAAACTATTTATTTTGAAGCAGTAATTTTATGCCACTTAATTATCTAATTACTGATAGTTAATTAGTGATTCAAACTATGCTATTTAACACTAATTGTCCCCACCACTTGCTGATTTCATAAAAGTTGCAATGGCTTCTCGTATGGTCTCCAGTGAGTTGGCAAAGACTGAAAAGTTGAATGCCACCAATTTTGTTACCTGGAAGAGGCGCATCCATCACATTCTGTTCCTAGATGACTTGGGTCATTTATTGGACCACGTTGTTGAACCTTCAGGTGAACATAGTACTACTGCTCAAAAGAGAGAGTACGAGAAGTTCCGGATGGAGGATGCACGAGCAAGGACCACGATGCTTACCTTTATGGAGCCTACTATGGAGTTGCTTTTGGAGAAGCACAAAACGGCCAAAGAAATGTATAAGACCATTGAGAGAAGGTATGGAGAGCATACTGAGGCACACATCAGGTTGCTCCACACTCGCTATACCAACATGAGGATGGAGGAGGGCAAGAATGTGCTTGAGCACATAAATGCCATGACCATTATAGCTAGTGAGTTAGAGATGCTTGGAGATCAAATTTCATTGGGGGTCCAAGTGTCTACGATACTCACTAGCCTCCCTCCATCATGGGAAGCAGTTGTGGTGGCGTTGAACCTGAGTGACAAGAAACTCACTCTCGATGACCGTACTGCCAAGCTGGGCTTGGAGCAGGAAAGGAGAGAGCATATGAGGGCCTCTAATGCATCTGCCAACCTTGCTCACCATGTTGGCTCTAAGAAAGGTGGGTCCTATGTAGGCACCTCAAAGAAGAACTTCAAGAGGAAAGGAAAGAAGCCTCAATTCCAGGGTGGAGAAAAGGCAAAAAACAAGAAGAAGGGAGTCTGCTTTACTTGTGGCTAGATAGGTCACTTTAGTAGGAACTGTCCTAATGGCTCCCAGGGCAACGAGAAAAAGAAATAGCAGGGTGGAGGAAATGACATAGTGTGTATGATTTCTGGGGCACTGATTGTGAACACTAACACTAGAGGTTGGTGGCTTGACTCGGCTGCAACCCGTCATGTGGCTATGGCAAAAGAGTCTTTTACTGAGATGAAAGAGATTAGTCCCGGAGAGCACAAGATCTACATGGGGAATAACACCTATTGTGACGTGCTGGGGATTGGCTCTATTCGTGTTCCTCTTTTAGGGGGAAACACACTAGTTCTCACAGATGTCTTGTTTGCACCTACTATTCGTAGGAATCTGATTTCAATTCCTTTGTTGACTCAAAAGGGATTTGAAGTTCAGTTCAAAGGTGGCAAAGGAACTGTGGGACAGAAGAATAATGTTTTATTTACTGCTTCACTTGTGGATGGTTTATTCAAACTTGATGTTTCCAATGACTTTGCTAATATTAATGAAATAGCTGATTCTGAGTATATTGTTGCTTGTTATGTGGATAATGCATTGTTATGACATTTACGCCTGTGTCATGTGAATGCGACAAAATTACACCGAATGTCAGGTAGTGGGTTACTACCTAGAATAAGTGATAATTTGCGCGTGTGTGAAGATTGTTTATCTGGCAAAATGACTAGGCAACCCTCTCCAAAAGGGCAACGAGCAATTAACCTTTTAGAGGTCATTCACTCAGATATTTGTGGGCCTATAAACGTCAAGACTCAAAGGGGAATGATGTATTTTATTACATTCATATATGACTATTTGATATATGGTTATGTGTACTTGTTATCGAGAAAGTCCGATGCCTTAGAAAAATTCAAGGAATTTAAGGCTGAGATTGAGAACCAATTAGGATGGAAGATTAAAGTTCTGAGAACAGACAAAGGTGGTGAGTACACATCTGATTTGTTCAATGACTATTGTACAAACTAAGGAATAGTACATCAATATACTTTACCGTATACCCCTCAACAGAATGGAGTCGCTGAAAGACGTAATAGGACATTGATGGATATGGTAAGGTCCATGTTAAACCACTATGAACTAGGAATGCAGTTTTGGGGAGAAGCACTAGACACCGCTGTCTATGTACTAAATCAGATACCTTCTAAGTTGATCAAATTGACCCCATATGAGTTATGGACGGGAAGACGTCCAAACTTTTCGAACTTGAGAGTGTGGGGGTCAAAGGCCCATGTGAGGGTGCCCGATCAACTAAGAACTAAGTTGGATCCCAAGACCATAAAATATAATTTTATTGGTTATTGTGACCATTCGAAAGGGTATCGATTTGTAGTATACCATGATGATGGGACAGTGGGGGTTATAGAGTCTAGAGATGCTTATTTTCTTGAGGAAGATATAGACCTTAAAACTCCTAGTCAGAAAGTGGAACTCTTTGAGATAGAAAAAGAGAAAGTTACTGTTACTAGTAATGAACAAGTGATAGGTAACACATCCAATGAGGATGTTAAAACTTGAGCATCAAGAGAGCGTAGACCTTCAGTTTTGTTGAAGGATTACTATGCCATGCTTGGTGAAGATGAAATATTGGTAGATGATTTGTAACCGTTTTGGAAGAATGGTTATAAAAAGGGAATTCTTCGGAATGTATCACCCGAATCGGAAATACCCAAATTAGAAATAACCAATTTAGAAATTGCCAAATTGGAAACTGCATGATGGGTTGTAACTCCCCAATTATGGGGATCCGTGAAGAGGAAATAAAGGGGGACGTTACTGTTCACGTCCCCCTACCTTTGGGTGTTCTTCTTCTTCTCAAAGTGACCATCTTCTCCAACTTCTTGAAGAAAGTGCTTTTGCTTTATATGAGATTTGATCTTGGAGATCATACCAAAAGAAAAGCTACGGAGAATCGCAAGAAAGTGATATTGCTAACTCATGGAGTATAGCAAGTCAAATATTCACACACGAATGGTTGCAAATTAAGTGATCTCTGACATATTATAATTTTCTACGAAGAACGGAAGAACTTGGGCACAAAGGCCGCAGGTTAGTAGTATGTATTCCTATATTTTTGTAGATTGCTCATGATATAAATAATCGTTCGTTTATATTGTTAAAATACTTGTACTCTATTGTGTATTTGTGTTTGTGAGTGCAAGATTATTCCTCGTGCAAACAGAATTTGGGAGAATTTGACACATACACGACGCAAGATCCGCTTCCGCTGCGGCTCGATTACCCTTCAATCATAGCCTCGTTCCCGTCGCAAGGAGCGACTGGTGCACCACCAACCTCACCGAGGAGCAGGTGCAGTATGCTTGTGTCGATGCTTATATCACGCTTTAGGTTGGATTAGTGCTGGAAGCTTGGGTATGGCAGTCTGTCTTGTTTCTTAGGGTAGCCAGATCTGAAATATTCATGATACAGTTTGATCAAGCTTATTAAGCAACCATGTTGTTATTGTTTTGATTCGAAGCTCGATTGTATGGCTTCTTGTTGCCAGGTCTGAATTCAAGCGAGTTATGAAATGAAAATACTAAAATTCTAATTTTTGATGAAGTTTTGTAGTGTCTATTCCTAAGAGTTTTCTCGTGCATTATGGGGATATGTAAGTTACTTTTGGGGATGCATGCAGGGAGAGGAACTCGTGATCTCCGGGGATATCTGACGATTTTAATTCCTTGAAAAATATGTGATATATATGTGTTTATAAAATGTTCTCTGCTGGAAGCAGATTCATTAGCTTGTGGGTTAACGGATCAAAGCCACCAATCTTATGCATTCCAACTTGCATACATATATTATCATAGAAAGAGGAAGAAAATTTGTGCTCAAAGCAGTGAGTATAATGAAGATATATGCATTTACATAGGCTCTATATTGAACTATAGACAATATCATCATTCGTTATAATGCCCCACCTGACGAGTCTGGATCTGCTGGTGAAGCACCAGCTAGACCCTTGTGAAGTTTCAACAGCTGTCGATCATACGAAATCGACGGTGCATACGGACAAAATATGCGCTGAGCAAAACGTGTGCGGCTGGTGGTGAAGCTTCACCAGCATATCACATCTCCCACCTGACCATATTATATTCCTTTTATGCCATGGGATATAGCTATTTAAATAGATTGAAAAGTCTAAAAACATGTCACTTCACTCTTTTTTTGTTCTCCACTATTTTGTATAATCTGCATTACCATTGTAAAATCCAGCTTTCAATTCACTATTTCAACTAGTACGAACTCCTCATCTACATATTCCCTATTATAGGAAGACTGTTAAAAGTAATGTGCATTTTGTCTTTAATGCTTTTGCCATTTGGGTTAAGTCTAGGGCTATTTTGGGAACTTTTTGTATTATCCTTAGCTAGGGCAAATGGGCAGCTCCTCTCAGATATCCCCTGTTTTTGGGAAGAGGCAAATCAGCCATTCTCTCTCCTTTGAATGAATTTGAAATTTACAACCAAAGCTTCCATCTTTATGCTATAAAACAAGCATATATATTTTGAATATTTCTATTATTCCCAGGCCAACAAAGTGGTACGGAGCTAGATTGGAGCAACTTTTGGTCATCTTGAAGAGTGGATTTTGAAGTTTTTTTCACGGAAAACAAGCCCCATTAAGATTAAAGATGACAAACATAAGTGTTATGGCAAATGACACCCAAAGTCACTCCATTCTAGTGTTCAATGGAGAAAACTATGAATTTTGGTATGTAAAAATAAGAACTTTGCTTATTTATCAAGATTTATGGGAGGTGGTTGAAGATGGCTATGTAGAATCCATTATCGGAGCAATTTTGACAAGTGGGCAAAAACAAGCATTGAAGGAAGAAAGGAAGAAAGAAGCTAAAACTCTCCATGTAATCCAACAAAGTGTCTCAAGTACAATTTTTCATAGAATCATCAATGCAACAAAAGCAAAGGAGGCTTGGGATGTTCTACAAAACAAGTATAGATGTTCAATGAAGGTAAGATCTATTAAACTTCAAGCTATGGGAAGAGATTTTGAGAATCTTAAAATGAAAGATGTGGAATTATTGAATGATTACTTCTTTAGAGTTGTTGAAATTGTGAATTAAATGAAGACATGGGGATAATATTAGTGATAAAAAAGTGGTTGAGAAAATTTTGATTTCTTATCGGAGATATATGATGTTATTGTTGTCGTTATAGAGGGAACAAAAGATATATCCACATTAAGCATTGAAGAATTGATGGGCTATATCCTTGCCTTTGAGCAAAGATTGTGTAGGAGCTACAAAAAACCAATTGACAGTGTTTTATAATCTAAGCTCAAGGTTAGTTCCAATTCTTAAGATAAAGGGAAATGATCCTCTAGTGGTAGTCAATCCAAAAGTGAATCATCTATAGCTGATGGACAAGGAAGAGGGAGGGAGAGGAAGCAATACAAGAGGAAAATGGAGAAACAATTATGAAAGAAGAGGAAATGATTCTATGCAACAAATATGTAAAATTTGTCAAAGAAGTATTCATGTGGATGATGATTGTTGATTTAAGGGGTAACCACAATGTTATAATTGCAAAAAATTTAGTCATATTCAAAAAGATTGTAGAGTTGAAGAGCAATCAACAAGTTAATTTCTCTGAAGAGCAAGGTGGTGAGAGTATGTTTTATGCATGTCACATGACATCCACTCAAAAGAACAATGTATGATTTTTTTATAGTTGTAGCAATCATATGACCAATGACGATAATATTTTTCTAGACATATCTTCAAGTTCTCAAATGAAGATGGGAAATGGTGCCTTAGTTGAAAAAAAAGAAGTAGGTACTATTACCATAGAGACAAAAATTTGAAGAAAATATATTAGAGATGTGTTGCTAGTTCCCGAACTTAAGCCAAATTTGATGAGTGTTGGACAACTAGTTGAGCATGGCTATTCTATTTACTTTGGGGACAATTCTTGCAAAGTCTTAAGCAAAATTTGATGAGTGTTGGATAACTAGTTGAGCATGGCTATTCTATTTACTTTGGGGACAATTCTTGCAAAGTCTATGACAAGGGTGATAGAAGACAAGTTGTGACTACAATCAAGATGGGTCAAAATAAAAAATTATAACTCACTTTCAAATTTAAGAGATGTGGCTATGAAGGTGGATGTGGTGGATAAGTCATAGCTTTGGCATAGAAGGCTTAAGAACTTGAATTGTTAAAGTGAAAATAATTTACAACAAAAGGGCATGGTGTATGAATCGCCTATTTTTTTTCTATATTCAAGAAATTTCAAAATGTGTGAAAATACAGAGTGACTATCTCTTGAAAGTGATAAGAAGTGATAGAGTGGGAGAATATAACTCCAATGATTTTAATAGTTTTTGTGATGATATTGGCTTAAGTAGGCAATTGAGTGTGGTCATACCCCTCAATAAAATTGGGTGGCAAAAAGAATTCTATGACCATTGTTGAGATGAAAAAATCCATGATTAATGAGAAGGGAATGCCTTATTTATTTTGGGATGAAGCAGTGTACATGACAGTATATTTATTGAATAGATGCCTTACTAAAGCGGTGGAAAACAAAATACCATTTAAGGCTTGGAGTGATAGAAAGTCGTCGGTGAATCATTTAAAGATGTTTATTTATGTTTGTTTTTCTCATGTCCCAAAAGAAGTGAAGCACAAGCTTCATGAATCAAGTGAAAATGTATTTTTGTGGCTATAGTTCAAAATCAAAGGGCTATTGACTTTAGTTTGAACAAAAATGGGGTGTAGCGACGGATTTTTATCGGCAGATTAAAATCCGTCATTATTGATATCATTATCGGCAGAAATTAACTGCCAAACAAACTCCGTCGCTAAATAGAACATTAACGACGGAAATTTAACGACAGAAGTGTATCCGTCGTAGAGAAAGTGTCAGTAGCGGCATTTATTGTGACAGATTTTAATCTGTCGTTAAGGATTTAATCTTCGCCGTTAAAATAGTTAAAGTGACAGATTACAAGCCGTCGGATTAAAACCCTGATTTTTAACCCCAGCATCTCCCCCTGACACTTTCTCCCCGATTCTGTCGGGTTGCCGTCTCCGCTTCTCCCACCATCGCATCCCGGCCACCGCGACCCTCTCACCTCCGATCATTATGTCCGATCGCCTCGACCTCGACCACTGCCCTCTCCTTTTCCACTTTACCCCGATCCTTCACCCCCTCTCCCCTCGACCCTCAGTGTCAAGCAGGGCCACCCTCCGCTCTGCCTCATGCCATCCCTTGCTCTGCCTCCCACCCACTGTCTGCCGGAGGAAGCGGTGGCCCCGGAGGATCCGGAGTGGGCTACGAGGAGGCGGCGGTCTGATCTCGAAGGTGGAGGGCAATGAGGTGATGGAGGGCCAGAGCTAGGTAAATAGATGGATAAACATGCTTGATTTTTAAGATGCTTCTCTTCTAAAAATGATGCTTTTAGGTCAGAGATCGAAGGGCTAAAGAAGAAGGTGGGGAAGCTGCACAAGGTCCAAGAATTTTTTATGGTACAACATGCTGAGGAATGCTGTTTGGCTGAAGAGAAAGTTGGGAAAATGGAACATCAGGTACAGGAACTGGTATCAAAGAAGATAGAGTTGGAGGGTGTCATATCCAAATTGGAGGTAGAAATTAAACATTTACTGGAAATATCATGCCTCACTGACAATCAAATGGTTAGTTGACCTGTAGATTGTTCATATATAGAAGTACATGATGCAACTGTTCTCTATGCTGACACTATAATTCTGTTTTCACAGCAAGACTTATTGATGAAAGTATAAGCACAACTCTGAAGGGTGTAATTTTTTCAAGTTGAAATTGCCATTATTTGGTACCTATTTAATTATCAGATGGTTCTGAGGCATGCATTCTTCACGGTTTAGCTTTGAAAGTGAAGTTAATAAGGTCTTTTACAGTATGTTTATGGATTTATAATGGCTAGCTTACGTTAAGTCAATTGTATCTATGAATACTGTAATAAGATTGTGCTTTAGAAATAGAATAGCTCTAATAGAGTGCATTCTTTTAACTCGTTTATGGATGTGTGCAGACTGTATTGGTTCCGCATTCAATGCAAAGGGACTGATGCAATGCCCTAATTCCCGCAAAATTGAGAAAGTTCAATGGCTTTATGCAAATGGGCATCGTTCATTTCCAGAGTTTAATGTAAATGACTGGCCACATGATGAAGATCTCTATGATCTAAGTTACACCGAACTGGTACTGATTACAATATAGTTACTTAGCCTTTTACACTCTGATTGTTGCTGATCGGGCAATAGAGTAAATATTTCTTATTGACACAAACTAGTTGCAGTATAACCTAGAAAATAAAACCATGGCATGGCTGCCGGCTGCTTTAATGATGTACCTTCTCCACTATCTGTTCTACTGTTTTCCAGGTTTACAAGCTCTTGTATTACAAAAAAATGGGTATATTAAAGTAGTAAAATTTGCTAAGTTGAACTGACCTTAGATGAACTAAGAAAAAATTATATCCTCTTTGTTGAAAACCAAATTCTTTATGGCTAGAATCATTAATGCCTGAGATAGTTATTATAGGGCAATTTGAAAGTGACATGCTTGGCTACACTATTAGTGTGTTTAGATGGGAACTAAAGATTTGATAGGTTCTGGGTAATTAGGGAAAATCCAAAAGCACCATTACGAAATGGCCTAAATTTGAAGGCATTGGTTACAAATTCATTCCACTAAAATTCCAGTTGCGTCTGTCATTTTTTTGTGGATGTATAAGGAAATTCATCTGTCTCTTAATATCCGTTTGTAATCTCTATTTTTAAGCTCCTTATAAAGAAATATTCATCTTGACATTGTAGAACAATTCTTCAGTGTTAAAGTTTACTGAAATGAGCTGCATGATGGAATCAATGAGTGCGAGTGATCTTCCACTTCTTCATAATGCCTCTTTACACTCTTATGTCTGTGGAGTTTCTTTTATGGCAATTAAGGTTTTGTTTTATTGTGTCCTTTTTTTTAATTTGTATGGAAAGGAAGATATTGATTTGTATTTGCCCAGTTTTGTAGTTATGTATGTGTGCAAACTAACTTGTCGTGCTTTGTAGCTTTCAATTTATATTATTGTGTCTTGAATTTTGCTCTGTTATTGACCCAACCATAGGAAGAAGCATCCTATAGTTTATTTATGAAAATGTGGTCTAGTCATGTCTTGTCTTGGCTTTCTTAAAAACCATTTTTCTTATTTCTCTGTGAAATTGTTTCCCTTCTACAGGCTTTTGGAGTCCACTGGTGCCCATTTAGTGGGGTTTCCAGGCTGACTTCATCATTTGTGTGAGTATATTGCCTCAACACATTTTAATTATGCTCGTATTGTCTTATAGTTGGGTGGAAGGAGGAGAATGTGGAGGAAGTTGTGACTTGCACATATCTTTAGTATAGTAGTATGCAAGATGTATGGCAGTTTTTGTACACATATAGGAAAGGGCTATTTGTATTTGTCAGTTAATAGATTTTTGCTCCGTGATTTGACTTATGAGTCATACTTCACCAACTCATTTCTCCAACTCGGTTTGATGTCTTTTGTCTTCTGGTGGAGTTATAATTATTGAAGAATTCATTTTAAATATACAGTGCCTAACAAAAATAGTAGGGTCTATGTTTGAGTGAAGCAGGTTTGTGGTAGTATAGAATTGAATTGTTCGCTTCTTTTCCTTTTCCCCCATATGATTTATGATACCCTACCTTATCAGAATATGAAGTAGAAACATCCAATGGAAGAACAATAAGACGTCGAAAGACAAAGAGCACAGTCATGTTTGGTGTATGCCCTTGTCATTTGAGAAAGTTGTAAGAGTGTTATTCACCAAGCTACTTCATTCGTCTTTTGTTTATGTTGTCATTGTGATCCAGGACCCAGCAGAGCAGAAAATGGCGACAATGAAGACTCCAAAGTCTGGTAAAGATGTATTGTATGTAAGAAGGGTAAGCTATAGTTTTGGGAATTGATAGTGAAGGGATATATATTTTTGTTCATGAATTTTGAAGTTGCTATGGTTTTGGGAATCGATAGTGCGACCCAGCTAGTCATTTTTACGGACACAAGGTATGTGGTTCCCTATAAAGATCTCCACATCTCAATAACATATATGTTTAATGGGACAACATATTAGGGCGTGATAAATTTGAGGGAACTTACATTGTGAAGCCAAATACTCACAGTAAGATGTATGCTGATTTGTAATTCATTATGGCTTTGAGCAGGGAGCTGGAACACCGAGGGAAGCCCAATGTGATCACTGTGAATTGCTCAGATAACACCGGCCTTGGCAATGATCTCTGCTGTATCATTTTCTTCTCTGGGCTGAGCATTGTCAAATGTCAAGGGATGTAATAAATTTGTGTTCTTTTTGTGTAATTTGTGTGCATTATTTTGTCATAGGTTTTCCAAATATTTGAAATTTGTATTAAGAGTTATTGATGTGTTTGACCTTGTAAAGTTGTTATTTGATTACAAAATTATTTATTATATAGTATTTTTCTTATATTGAAACAGCTTTTATTGGCTGCTAAAACAGTCGCACTGTTTTTTTATTTTTCGTAACTTTTTAACGACGGAACAGAACAGTCGCTAAGCCATATTCCGCTGGTAGAGATTCTCCGTAACGGCTGTTAATAGTAGGGGTAAAACTGCCACAAAAGATCTTTCGCGACGGTTTATAACTGTCACAAGAGTACTGACGGATTGCCCATTTTCTGTCATTCTACCATTAGCGGCGCCACCTATAACAACGATGCTAGCGACGGTGGAAAATTGTCGCTAAATTTTGGCCTTTAGCGACAGTTTTTGCTGTCGCTAATGGAAAATTTTGTTATAGTAGCTGGTTGATCTATACATTAATTATGCATTTTATTATCTCCTAAACTTATGTTTATGCTAGTGTTTGATTAGAATAACTACTATTTTAATAAAGTTTTTGGTTTTTGTAGGAAATAAGAGTAATACACAGAAATAAGGTGAAAAGTAACTCGAATGGTTAAATGACCATAACTTCATATACAAATGTCAGATTGGACTAATTTAGCTTCATGTTAAAGTTCAAGAAGTCAGCTTTCCAACGCTATCAACCACGTACAATTCAGAGTTGGGGACAGAAAGTTATAGTAATTTGAAGTTTATGAACAGTAACTACGATCGATCGGTTATCAATGCGATCGATTGCCAGAGCCGCAAAAGCAGTGTATTAAAGGAAACGATCAATCGGCACAAAAATAATTGATCATAGCTACTGGAATTTTTGATCCGTGCAAGACAGTAACTACGATCGATCGGTATCATACGGCGTCGATCGGAAAAGCGATCGATCGGAGGAAAATAACGAAGGAATTGCGATCGATCGGACAGCGAACGATCGGCAATACGGAGCGATCGATCGCCTATGCGGCAAACCAAAATAAGACCTATTTTGTCTCGGATTTGGAAGGGGACTTTGTGGTTTCTCTTCACCCTTATAAATAGGCCTTATGGGAGAACATTTTGGGCATTCAACCTTGGAGAACCAGAGCTTATTGGAGGCTAGAGAGGAGGAAGAGAAGGAGTCTTGTCCAAAGAAGAAGAAGGATTCATGACGATGGATCTACATAAACAGGCTTTTCTTTTCTCCCTTTCTATGTGTAACTAAATTACTTGTCAATGCATGATGAAGCCCTAGATGTGTATTCCTACTCTTGATAATTTAATTCTATAAAGTTGATTATGATTCATACTTAATGCGATTTCATGAGATTAATCCGTCCCTGAGGTTCGACAACCCTCTAATACTCGCCATAGTACAATTGTCTTGTGCACTTGCAAGGGTTTAATTTTAAACGATCACTGGTGAAGAGCGTCGGCGAAGGAACCAGGGCGGAGCTGGCCTGAGCTCCATGGGGCGATGATGGATATCATGGCGGCACTGACGATGGCGGACTGGGCCATGGGCGAAGCAGGTGAGAATGAAGACGGCGGTCGAGCTCTGCTCGACTGTGAGAAGTGATTGGAAATGATGGCGAGCTCGACGGTGCCAGAGATGGTAAGGCTGAAGGCTGACGGCGAGGCTTCATTCGACGGTGCTGGATTCACGGTAGAGCAGCCCATGACGAGAGCCGTGCTCAATCGGGAAAACAGGAGCAAGGCCGTGCGCAATCAGGAAACCAAAAAAATAACAGTCATGCTGGAATTAGGAAATCTGGATTTGGGTTCGATTCAATTAAGACATGGACTCTGAATTGCCTATAAAAATAGAACAACACTTCAGAGGAGAGCTGGGGGGAGAGAGAAGACGCCCTGCCAGAAAAATAGGGAGCTTAAGGAGGATTCCCAGGAGGAAAAACAGAGCCTTTACAGTGCGATTTCCGGCCAGATTCCGGTGCGATTGTGGCCGGAAAAGGGGTTAGAGTCAATCATCGGAGGAAGAGGAGAAGAGAGGAGGAGAAAGGACTGATTTTGAGAATAACTGCAACTACTATAGTACCAGGCGTCTTGAAAGAGACGATGAATAGTACCCCTCGCACGTGAACAGTGATTTGTTACAGTTGTGAACAGTGTGGTGAATAGTGATTTTTGCTACAGTGTTGTGAACAATATTTTCTGGTGAATAGTGAATGATGACTCCGACAAATCAACAGCATTCTCCTCGTCTGATGGCCGGCTAAATTCACGTCTAAGGCGTAGATAAAACTCGAGTAAATTAGATGTATCGTTTTCTTTCTTTCAATCTTAACTTTTATCTTAATTGGTGTATGGATCTTATTATACAATCACTGCTGATTTATTGAGGTTTATTCTATGTACTCGAGAGAGGCTAGAGTGAATTCTTGTTAATTTCAATCCGAGGAATACTTGCGTATCCGAGAGGAACATAAGTAGACTAAGGTGTTATAAAGGAATAAAGTTTCATTGATTTATGCTCGAGAGAGATAGATCACAGTTCCATGTTTTAATTAATTTATGTGTTATGTCCGAGAGGAGAGCACTACATTTTGAATTGACAAGTATATGTCCGAAAGGAATATGCTTGCCAATTAGGAATTTATTCAAAAGAGAGAGAGAGAGCTGATAAGCTGGTTATTGTGGGGTGGATTTGAAGCCTTGGCACTTCTCCATATTCGTTTAGTTAGTTAAAATTTATTGCTTTCTTAGATTAAATCAAACTACAACTTTCTTTCACTTGAATTTGGTAAGATTATTCATCCGTCCCTGAGGTTCGACAATCCTTTAATACTCACTTTAGTACAATTGCCTTGTGCACTTGGAAGAGTTTATATTTAAACGATCAAGTTTTTGGCCCCGTTGTCGGGGACGGAAGCCAATAATTTACCAAATTCTTAGCATAACTTAGTTTAGTGAGTCTTAACTTAGATTATTTGTCAGTAGCTTAATTTGTGTTTTGCTTTTTTGTATAGGATTAAGAGAAGACGTGGAATTCTTGCCAACGTGCAAAGACCATCCTTTCCCCGTGTTTGCAGTCTCTTATCCTTCTCTTTTTAGATTAATTTGTGTGTTTAGTGTTTTCTTTTCTTTCTATGATAGTATGTTGTGCTATTTGTGGATATTAGAACCGTTAGTTGTTGATATTTAGGGCTACTGATTGCTAGTTGTGGATATCTACGGTTGTTTATCTTATTTGTGGATGTGTGATATTGTGGTTCCGATGTTAATGAATGCATGGTGAGGAAATGTCTTCACCTTTTTATGGATTTAGCCGTGAGAACCCATCTAGGAGGTTTAATGATTATTGTTCTTCACAACACCTAATCCCCCTCCCTATGAAGTGCCCTACCACCCACGACCCTTATATGCTGATACTTACAACCATGGGTTGGATAATCACTCTAATTTTGGGAGTGACACATCTTTCCTACAATACACAACTCCTCATATGCCGGAACCATGTGCCCTCTGTTTAAGTCCTATTCATACCCCAGTGGAGTGCTCTTTGGCCCATGAGTACCCTGATTTTATACGCAAATATATGAATGAGGCCCAAGGTCTTCATAGGTGGGAGGATCATCCTATTTCCCCTTGGGAGCAACCTAACTCTAGGCCTACTCTTCATGAGGCTCCTAAACAAGATTTCCTAAGCCAACAACTGCCTTACCAACCAGCCTCTACTCCTCAGTTTGGCCAATCAACCTTAGAAAACTAAATGAGCCAATTATTAGCCCTTGTAGCTGAGATAGCAGCCGAGATAAAAACTGAATGTGAGGAGATGAGAGATGAAATACGAACTCATGCCCAGATTGTCCATTCTCACACACAGGCTCTTGCCAACAGTGAAATACAGTTAGAAAAGCTAACACAGGCCATGAATATGAATGAAGAATGCATTTTACCTGTCGAGCCCCAATATCCGAAGGACCAATTTTCTGATGAAGGGATTTGTTTTTCTCCTGACTATATGTTACATCCCTTCAGAATGCCCAAAGGTTTGACAATGAGCTTGAGTGGGTTTACATAATGATCAAGAGGGTGTAGAAATTAAAGAAGAAATGAGTGCATTAATAGAACCCAGTTTTAAACCTTCTTCTATATTTGAGGAGTCACATTCTATGGCACTATCAACAAAACCTTCTATTCCTGAAACACCATTCATACCATCTCTTGACCGATCTAACTCTTTATTTATTGAAAGTAACTTAGACTGTTTCATAGATTGTTTATTGAGTCACTAATTGAGGAAGCTTTCCCAATTGGGTTACTAGAAGAGGCCCCTAAGGCCAAAATGGTTAATTTGAAGGTGGATCCCTTTATTTTAAAATTTTCTAAAGACCCTTCTTCATGGTTAATGCAGGGACCCCTCTTTCCAAAGTTTCCCTACCCACCACTCCATCCATTTATTAAACGATATGCTCCATACTTAAGCAACAAGGATATGAGTGTGTGGTGCAATCATTTAATTGATCCAAGTTGATGACTTAATAATCTGGACCCTATAGAGGATCATGGCTTCGTCTGGCTGAAGACGATAAACTTAGCGCTTGGTGGGAGGCAACCCACGTATTCAGGTATATTCTCTCCTTTTCTTATTTTCTTTGTTATATGATCATTGTCATTTTTTATATTGTGTTCATATTGAGGACAATGTTCATAATAGGTTTGGGGGAGGGAATATTGCTTACATATAAAAAATCAAAAAAATAAAAAAACCATACAAATTTTGATTAGTTTTTAGGTTGTTTTGTTAGTACTTTTTCTTAGGTTTTGATAATTTATCCCGTAATAATGCATGCTTCAATTCTTAGGAGATTAATTTGCATTGGAAGTGTGAGTAAGTATACTGGAGGATAGATACACTTAACTGAGCATACCTTTCTGTTATAGTCCTCTTGGAACAGGTGCTTGAGCTAAGAAAACTCACTCACACACATTAGTACATAAAGTAATACTATCTAGAGATTTGTTGAATGCTAATTTACAGTGGGATGTCTTTAGTCATAGTCATTGGATGATGTAGTTATCTGTTGAGCTTAAAAGATCATGATAGACCATTTACTTGGCTATGGCAAGGGATTGGAACCGAAAATAGGTTGAGAGTATAATACAACTAGACAAAATAAAGATGTGCTTCAAAATATGAATGCTGAAAATGAAAATGTGAAAAGAAAAAATAAAAACAAAATAAAAGAAAGGGCTGCTTGACTATTATAGGATTAACTTGGCTAATGCTCAGGCCCGAAGCGGTCTCTTAAAACCTAATGCCCTAAGCCAAATTGGTTAGGAGTCATTGGCCTGAGTCATTGCTAAACCTAAGCATCTTGAAGTCAGGCCTTACACAGTCCTAAAGAAAAAAAGAAAAAAATTCTATGGTGTATTATCCTCTCAAATCTAGAATGTTGGACCCGAATGAGGCGCACAGATTTGTGCTATCATGAATCTAAAGATTACGATGACTATATAGATTCTGATGTTCTTTGGTTAATGGGTAACACTGGATCTATATAAAACAGAAATTTAGAATGTATTGCTACAATGATCTACACTTTTACTATTTAAAGTATCATGCTATACCATATTGAGCAGAAATTTTCAAGATGAAAGTGTGGAATAAAACCACTTACTTGAGGGCTTCTATATTCCTGTTGATTATGAACCAAGTACACATGGTTGATTTTCTTAAGCATTGTAGTTTGTATTTGTCGGGATAATAGGTTTGTTTGTTTTGCTATGTTTTATTTTTGCTTTATTTTTGCATTTAGATTAATTAGATTAATAAATACATGTTTGTGGGTAGCATGGTTGCAAACCCTCACGAGACACAACTCGTCCTACTAGGGACACCCAGAGGTTTAACGGCTTGTTGCATACGCACAATGCAATCGTGTTCCCTATGGAAGTGGTGTTCACTTTTATGCACTAGTTCCTTTAGTTGTTTTCTTTGATTTTATTTTATTTTGTTTTGCTAGGGACTAGAAAAATATAGGTTTGGGGGTGTGATCTACACATGAATATGCATTTTATTATCTCCTAAACTTATGTTTATGCTAGTGTTAGATTAGAATTACTACTACTTTAATATAGTTTTTGGTTTTTGTAGCGAACAAGAAGAAGATGCAGAATGGCGGTGAAATGTGAATCTAATGGTTAACATTTATTACTTTGATTGGATGGAACTGATTTAAGCTTCACGTTAAAGTTCACGAAGTCAGCTTTCCAATGCCACTGACCGATCGCAATTTAGAGTTATGAGCAAAAAGTTGTGATCATTTGAAATATAGCAAGCGAAAGAGACATGACTAAAGAGAAGAACCGTCAAGATGAGATTGGACGGATGAGATCGATACAACGTGTTTTTATTTAATAAAGAAGAAAAAGAAAGGAAAAAGGTTTCGGTTCGGTTCGGTTTAAAAAAAAGGAAAATCAGAATGATCCGAGCCGAAGCTCGGGCCGTCCAGAACAGAGGTGCTCGAGCAGAGCTGGAGGGCCGGTGAAGAGCGCCGGCGAAGGAACCAGGGCTGAGCTGGCCTGAGCTATGTGGGGCAACGGCGGATATCACGGCGGTGCTGACGACGGCGAACTGGGCCATGGGCAAAGCAGGTGAGAATGAAGACGGCGGTCGAGCTCTGCTCGACTCTGAGAAGCGATCGAAAATGATGGCGAGCTCGATGGTGCCGGAGATGGTAAGGCTGAAGGCTGACAGTGAGGCTTCATTCGACGGCATCGGATTCATGGCAGAGCAGCCCACGGCGAGAGCCGTGCTCAATCGTGAAAACAGGAACAAGGCCGTGCGCAATCAGGAAACCAAAAAAATAACAGTCATGCCAGAATTGGGAAATTTGGATTTGGGTTCGATTCAATTAGGACATGGACTCTGAATTGCCTATAAAAATAGAACAGCACTTCAGAGGAGAGCTGGGGGGAGAGAGAAGATGCCTGGCCAGAAAAACAGGAAGCTTAGGGAGGATTCCGGGGAGGAAAAACACAGCCTTTACAGTGCGATTTCCGGCTAGATTCCGGTGTGATTGTGGCTGGAAAAGGGGTTAGAGTCAATCACCAGAGGAAGGGGAGAAGAGAGGAGGAGAAAGGACTAATTTTGGGAAAAACTGCAACTGCGACAGTACCAGGCGACTTGAAAGAGACGATGAACAGTAACCCCCCCCTGCGTGAACAGTGATTTGTTACAGTTGTGAACAGTGCGGTGAACAGTGATTTTTGCTACAGTGCTATGAACAGTATTTTTTGGTGAATAGTGAATGATGACTCCGACAAATCAACAACATTCTCCTCGTCCGATGGCCGGCTAAATTCGCGTCTAAGGCGTAGATGAAACCCGAGTAAATTGGTTGTATCGTTTTCTTTCTTTCAATCTTAACTTTTATTTTAATTGGTGTATGGATCTTATTATACAATCACTGTTGATTTATTGAGGTTTATTTTATGTGCTCGAGAGAGGCTAGAGTGAATTCTTGTTAATTTCAATCCGAGAAATACTTGCGTATCTGAGAGGAATGTAAGTAGACTAAGGTGTTATAAAGGAATAAGGTTTCATTGATTTATGCTCGAGAGAGATAGATCACAGTTCCATGTTTTAATTTATTTATGTATTACGTTGGAGAGGAGAGCACTACATTTTGAATTGACAAGTATATGTCCGAGAGGAATATGCTAGATAATTAGGAATTTATTTAAGAGAGAGAGAGAGAGAGAGACGATAAGCTGGTTTATTGTTTGGTGGATTCGAAGCCTTGACACTTCTCCATATTCGTTTAGTTAGTTAAAGTTTATTGCTTTCTTAGATTAAATCAAACTACAACTTTCTTTCACTTGAATTTGGTAAGATAATTCATCCGTCCCTGAGGTTCGACAACCCGTTAATACTCACTATAGTATAATTGCCTTGTGCACTTGCAAGGGTTTATATTTAAACGATCAGTGTGAAAGGGGTGGTTCTTATGTCAACTTGATGTGAAATCGACATTCTTGAATGGTGCATTAGAAGATGAGGATTATGTGGAGCAACCTCAAAGATTTATGGTAGAAGGTGAAGAAAGCAAGGTATACAAATTGAGAAAGACTTTGTATGGCTTTAGGCAAGCACCCCGAGCTTGGTATAGTGAAATTGATTCCTACTTCAAAAGAAAGAGGATTTAAAAAAAGCAAATATCAGCCAATCTTGTATGTGAATACTCAAGGTAATTTTAATATCCTCATCGTCTCTCTTTATATTGATTTGGTGTTTACCCGTAGCGATATGAAATTGATTGAGAAATTTAAAAGAAATATCATGAACAAATATGAGATGAGTGATTTGGGTCTTTTGCATTATTTCTTCGGCTTAAAAATTTATTAAAAAGATGTTGATGTTTTTATTTGTCAAAAGAAGTATGCAAATACTATTTTTGAAAAGTTTAGAATGAAGGATTGCAAACCAATTCATACACCATTGGTTGTGAATGAGAAATTGTCCAAAAAAATAGAAGTAAAGAAGTAAATGATACTCGTTATAAAAGTATGATTGGTAGCTTGTCATATTTGGCGGCTACAAGGCTGGATATTACCTATCCTTCAAGTTTATTGGCAAGATTCATGGTAAACCAAATGAAGCTCATTTTGGAGGGTTGTGATAATGATTGGGTTCGTTTTAAGTGCATTATGGCAAGTCAGATTGAGATTTGATGGTGCGCATTAATTGAGGAGAGCGCGGCCTTATCAAATGCCCTTGTTATCTCAATGCATGCTCCCACGCTTATGTGAGTCATTTTATAATTATCCTATATTTAACTTAAAATGGTTGGATTTACCTGATGCGTTATCTTTCGCCAATGCTTAATATGTTTCTGCTTAATTCAATTAGAAGAACAACACAAGCAATTTGGCTAAGACGGATTTTAGAAAATGTGGGAGAGAAGCAAGAAGGAGCTACTCCACTTACGTGTGGCAACAAATAGGCGATTGCCAAGACAAAGAATCCCGTTCAACATAGCTGAATAAAGCATATTGCCATTAAACATCATTTCATCAAAGAAGCCATTGAAGATGGTAAAATTGAACTCAAGTATTGCAAGACCGAGGAGCAAGTTGACGCTGAACATCTAGTAGTAGTCAGGGTGAGTGCTAGTGTGTTCTTCGTTGGTGATCATCATGTTATGCACGTCGATCATGGTGGTGGAAGAAGGGAGAGAAGGGCGAAGTGGAGCTCCGCCATCAAATCCGCCAAGTGCTTCCCTAGTGGAATCCACCGCACGCCTATGCAATGAGCTATTCAATCTTGATCCGACGACGGGGGAAGTAACCCACCTAACCCTTAGTTTAACGTATATGCTAATTAATATGAAAAATCAAACATAAAGTGGGACAAGTAATATAGTTCAAGTCATTTTTGTACTCAAACTCTATATAAATTCCACTCATTCTATGTAAATTCCACTCAAATAAGCTCATTTTTAGGCACTACGTGGGGCTCCGCCAAGATGCTTTCCTTTAGGGCGTTGGAAGGGGACAGATGGGTTTGATTTTTCCTCTCCCAAACAAGAACATCAGAGGCACTTGTAGCGCAAAAGCCAAGAAGGTAAGGCACTCGCTGATAGAAGAAATACTAAGAATTGAAATTGATGGGTTATGTACGATAGATATGGTGAGAAACTAATTAAGAAAATTAGGTGTGAAAAACAAAGGGTAAAATGTTGTTAAAAAATAAATGTTATAAAAAATGCATAGGAGATCTATACAAAATATACACATGTTTATATGCCTTTCTACCTATATGTTAGTCGTAATTTTAGTTGAAGTAAGGATAATTAATGGTTGTTAATGTTAAGTGAACAATTAGGAGTTTAATAAATAAATACACTTAATTGATTAATTTAGATGCATTAATTGGATTTAATAGATTTATATTTTATTATGCGTCTAATTTAGATTTGATTTATTTATGTAAGATTTAAGAGTTTTAGATTCACATTGCGAAAAGTGAACGCATGTCAAATGAGTTCTGTGAAAAGATCGAAGATCCGATGGATGAAGTTGTTGCAACGGGTTTTAGCCAATGGAAGGAAAAAGAAGAAAGAAGAAATAGAACTGAACCGACCGGTTCTGTGGTCGGGCCAGTTTTTTAAAAAAAAAAGGAGAAAAGAGACCCAAGCAAAAGCTTGGGTGTCAATTTCATAAGGTAGAACGCTCGAGCTCTGCTCGAGTGTCGGCGATCGATGGCGGTCATTGGCATCGACAAGGGAACGATGATGACGATGGAGAAGGAGCAGTGCTGCTCGTGGAGAAAGAAGAATCATTGGTTCTAGCTCGAGACAACCAGAACTGTTGCAAAGAGAAGAGGTCGATAGTCTAGACGATATAGAAGAGAAACTGCTTGCTCGAAAGAGAAGTAGACGAATTGTTTGCAGAGTTGATTTGTATAAAATAGAACTGGACTGCTTACTTGAGAGAGAAGTAGAGCGGAACTGTTTGGAAAGAGCTGTTTGAGGAGAAAAGGTGTTTTGTTTGCCTCGAGAGAGGGGACAGAGAACTGGTGTGATTGTAGAGAACTGATGCAGAGAAGGGCCAGTAGTCAAGAGACTAATTGCATATATGCCAATGAATTCATTGAATCAGGCTTTTTATTTCTCTTATCTTATGTCTAGTTAATTTTTGTGTACTAAGACTAGATAAAGTTCTGATTTTTAATTAAAACATAATCTTAGAATTAGGTTAAATTCCTTACCAAGGCTCTGTGGGATCAACTACGCAGCCATTATTCTATATTTGATTCGTGCGCTTGCGAGTACATATTAAAATTCACATCAAGTTTTTAGCGTCGTTGCCGGGGACTTGGGAAACGGTTTGATCGAATTTATAGGAGTTACTTATCATAATTCTTAGTTTATAATTTTTCTTGTGTTAGTAACGTTTAGCTTCGATTTTTACTTATATTGTTTCTTATTTTTGTGTTTGTAGAATTGATAGTCTTTGACATGGATAGTGCAACGGACAAGCTTCCCAAATTTGAGAAGTCTGCAATTTGGGGAAGTATAACTAAACTCAAATTTTCATTTGATTGATAAATGCTGATTGGAATTGCTTACCTTCTTTGAACCGTATAGAATTGCATGTTTTAATTAGATTGCACTTGTTAGAAAAAAAAAGAAAAAAATTTTCTTTGCAATTGCTCTTTTTGATCGATCTTGTCTCTGTTAGTAGTAGTTTGATTAATTTAGTTTTTAGGTGGGTTAATTAGTGTATGCTTGGTCGTCGGTCACTGGGTGAAAAGCTTGTACCTCTTGACTTAGAAATTGAGAGAACCTTCAAAGCAAGATTAAAACATACAATGGATAATACAAATGAATTAAGTAACATAGAAAATGGGAATTTGAGGAAGACATTAAAAGATTATTCATCCCCCATTCAATTCAACTCACCTTCCTGCATAGTGTTGACGCTCACCACAACACATTACTTTGAGTTGAAACCAGGGGTGATTCAATTTGTGCCCACATTCTATGGTTCCAATAAAGAAGATCTCTATAATCATGTCAAAGAATTCCTTGACATTTGTGCTATATTTAAATTCCAAAACTTCTCTGATGAATCCATTAGGTTATGCCTCTTTCCCTTTTCTTTGAAAGATAAAGGGAAAGCATGGTTGGACTCTTTAGAAGTTGGAACAATTAAGAGTTGTGATTAATTGTCTGAAAAATTCTTGAACAAATTCTTCCATAAAACTCATGCCCTTCGTAGAGAAATTACAAATTTCATGCAGAAGGAGGGTGAACACTTTTATGAGTGTTAAGAAAGATGGAATAATTTGCTTCTCAAATGTCCACACCATCGATTTTTAAAGTGGCAACAAGTTCATTTCTTTTATGACAGTTTAACACCACAGAACCATCAAATGGTTTATTCCACTAGTGGTGGATCAGTTATGATGAAGAAACGTGGGACTTCATTGAGACTCTATGCGACAATTCTCAACAATGGGATTGCTCAAGTAGAGTTGACAGAACGTTTCCTTTTCAAAAGAAAGGAGACCTATATAAGGTAGACAATAGAGCACATTTGATTTCTAAGATAGACAGCCTGACGCAAAGTTTTGATGCGTTGATGTCTATCGGGGGGGGGGGGGGCAAATGCCATCACATGTCAATGTATGTGCTATTTGCTCTAACCCCTCCCATGTCATACAAAACTGTCCCTCTAACACCTCTGGAGTGGATTACAATATTGATCAGGCTAATGTTGTCAATGCCTTCCCTCAACTTGGAAATAACTCATATTCGGAAACTTATAACCCAAGTTGGGCTAGGCATCCCAATTTTTCATGGTCCAAAGGACCACATCAAGGAGGACCACCAGGGTTCCCTCCCAATCAGTCTTACCCTCAACAAGTTCAAACGTTCCCTACACAACCCAAGAAATTATCTCTTGAGGATACTTTGAATTTGTTCATGCAAAGCTCTCTACAATTTCAAAGACATACCCAACATTCTTTACATGCCAACTCGCAAGCAATTGCAAAGTTGGAACTTCAGATGGGTCAACTAACTTCTGCATTAAATGAGAGGGAAAAAGGTAGGTTCCCTAGTCAACCTGTAGTAAATCCCAAAGGACAATTTGAAGTGGGTTCTAATTCTTGTCAAGACCAATCTCCGGAGCAAGTTAAAGTCATAACTACACTTAGGAGTGGCAAATAGATTGACAATAAGCTAGACTCACCTAAGACTGACATAGAAACAAGTGCTTGAAAGGGTGAGGAACAAGAGATCACTACTAGACCAAATGTTAGTCTTGTTACATCAAAGAAGAGCTTAGAAGCTTCTTCATGTCTGAGTCTAGCCATATGCCACCCTATATATCCGAAGCACCTTTCCCACAAAAACATGCAAAAACATCTCAAGGGAACAAACTTGATGAGACAATGGAAATTTTTTAAAAAGTGCAAATCAATATTCCATTGCTTGATGCTATTAAGCAAGTTCCCGCTTATGCAAGATTCTTGAAAGACATGTCCACTCAGAAAAGAAAACTGAATGTATACAAGAAAGTGTTTCTCACTGAACAGTTAGCTCAATTTTTAAGCACAATACTCCTAAGTTCAAAGATCCAGAATGTCCCACAATTTCATGTGTTATAGGAGACCATACTGTGGAGAGGGCATTATTGGACTTAGGAGCTAGTGCAAATTTCCTACTATTTTCTATTTATGAGCAATTTGGATTAGGAGAGTTGAAATCGACTATCATAACACTCCAACTTGCAGACAGATCAGTTAAAGTCCAATGTGGTGTTATTGAGGATGTTTTGGTTCAGGTGGATAAATTTTTCTTCCCTGTAGCCTTCATTATCTTGGATACACAACCTGTGCACAATCCTGATAGTCAGATTTCTATGATTTTGGGAAGAGCATTCTTAGCCACATCCAATGCCATAATAAATTGTAGAAATAGGGTTATGAAATTGTCTTTTGGCAATTTAAAGGTCAAACTCAATGTCTTTAATGTTAGACAACAACCCCCGGAGTCAAGCAATTCTTTGACAGTGAATATGATTGAAAGTTTAGTACAAGAATCTCTACAAAAATTTTAAATGATGATCCCCTTCAGACATGTTTAACTCATTTTCTCTTAGACTTCGACATTGAAAGGTCCATTAGAGAAGTCAATGCATTGCTTGACTCTACCGCTATATTAAACCCGACTAAATGGAAAGCCAGGGTGGAACCTCTTCCAATTCTCCAGTTTAAACTTGTCCCATCTATTGAAAAGCCACCCTAGCTTGACCTAAAACCATTACCTGAAACACTTAAATATGCGTTTTTAGGTTCTTCTGATACCTTGCCTGTTATCATCTCTTCAGACCTTAATTTAGAACAGGAAGGAAAGTTGCTTAATATTCTTCGTGAACATAAAACAACTTTGGGGTGAACAATAGCAGATATTAAAGGTATAAGTACCTCTCTGTGTACGCATCACATTTACCTTGAGGAGCATGCAAAACCTTCCCGTGAAATGCAATGCAGTCTTAACCCTACTATGAAGGAGGTGGTAAGAACCAAGGTGCCAGAAAATTGAACTCGGTCACAAGGAAAGATCACTTTCCCTTGCCATTCATTGATCAGAAGCTTGGCAGACTTGCTGGTCATAGCCACCATTGCTTTTTAGATGGCTATCCAGGCTACAATCAAATTCCCGTCACTCCAAAAGATCAAGAAAAGATCACATTCACTTGTCCTTTTAGAACATATGCCTATCACCGTATGTCATTTGGGTTGTGTACCCACCCACCACATTCCAGTGGTGCATGATCAGCATATTTTCTATTATGGTTGAGCGATTTCTTGAAATTTTCATGGAAGACTTCTCTGTGTTTGGATCTTCTTTTGATGAATGTTTACACCATTTGTCTCTTGTCTTAGCAAGGTGTAAAGAAACAAAGCTTGTGCTAAATTGGGAGAAATGTCACTTTATGGTTCGTCAAGGGATAGTTCTTCGGCATGTTATTTCTAATAAAGGAATTGTAGTTGATAAGGCTAAAGATGACTTAATTTCAAGTTTGCCTCCACCAAAATCAGTAAAGGGGGTTTGATCTTTTCTTGGCCATGCTGAGTTTTACAGAAGATTCATCAAAGACTTTAACAAAATTTCTAGACCTTTGTGCAATCTACTTGCCAAAGAAACTACTTTTGTCTTTGATGATGAATGTTCTAAAGTATTTGATCAACTCAAGCAATTCCTCACATCTGCACCCATCATCTAACCCTTCGGACTGGAATTTACCTTTTGAGCTTATGTGCGACTCATCCGATTATGTGGTTGGAGCTGTCTTGGGGCAGCAGGTCAATAAGATACCCCATGTCATCTATTATGCAAGTAGAACTTTCAATGATGCTCAGCTCAATTACTCTACGACAAAAAAAGAGTTGTTGGCTGTAGTTTTTGCTCTAGAAAAATTCAGATCCTATCTCTTAGGATCCAAGGTCATAGTGTTTTTAGATCATGCAACTTTGAAATATCTTCTTTCAAGGAAAGACACAAAACCTCGTTTAATCCGTTTGGTCCGATTACTTCAAGAGTTTGATATTGAGATAAGAGATAAGAAAGTTCTGAAAATGTTGTTGTTGATCACTTGTATAGACTCATTGAAGAGTCTACTAAGAAGCCCCTACCTTTAAATGAGCCATTCCCTGATGAACAACTTTTTGTTGTCTCTCAATTACCTTGGTATGCTGATATTGTCAATTATCTTATCACAACTCAACTTCCTAAATATTGGACAAAACAAGATAAATCCAAATTCTTCGCCGAGTTTAAACATTTTTTCTAGGATGATCCGTACCTATTCAAGTATTGTCCATATCAAATCATTAGGAGATGTGTGCTAGAGCATGCGATTGATAGTATCATTTCTTTTTGCCATGCACATGCATGAGGTGGTCATTTTGGTACGAAAAAGACCGCTGTAAAAATTTTACAGAGTGGTTTCTATTGATCAACTTTATTTAGAGACACTCATGAGTTTTGCACAAAATGTGAAAGATGCCAAAGTATGGGTTGCTCTGATTTGGTTAACGAGTAGACTGTTTACGTCCTACAAAAACAGAGGAGAGTCGATCTTGAAAGGGGGTGGACTGGTGGCTAATTTGAGATCACATAAAATGTTCTGCTTTGGCTCGAGAGAGCAAAGCAAAATCAATTGAGGGTTGGCAGAGAAGAAACTAGAAAGGTTGATTTGGCTCGAGAACAGTCCTATTTTTGCCGGCAGTCCAGATGAGGGAGAGATTGCAGTTAGCAGTTCTGTTCTTGCTCAAGAGAGAAGAGCAAAGTTGCTGGAGAGGAAGGAAAGAAATTGCTTTGCTCTAGAGAGAAAAGCAGAATTGATGTTTGTGGGGGAAGAGAATTGTTTTTGCTGGAATTGGTTGAGAGGAAGGTTGCTCTGCTCGAGAGAGAGGCGGCACTGTTGCAGATGGCTAAAGAGGTGTGTTGCACTGTTCGAGAGAAAGAGTAGTGGTGCTCGTGGACAAAGAAGAAACATTGGTTCTGGCTCGAGAGAACCAGAACTGTTGCATAGAGAAGAGGCCGACTGTCAAGACGATATAGAAGAACAACTGCTTGCTCGAGAGAGAAGCAAACAAATTGCTTGCAGAGTTGATTTGTAGAAAATAGAACTGAACTGCTTGCTCGAGAGAGAAGTAGAGCGGAACTGTTTGGAAAGGATTGTTTGTTGAGAAAATGTGTTTTGTTTTGCTCGAGAGAGGGGACAGAGAACTGGTGTGATTGTAGAGAACTATTGCAGAGAAGGGCCGGCAGTCAAGAGTCTAATTGCATATACCCCAATGAATTCATTGAATCAAGCTTTTTCTTTTTCTTATCTTATGTCTAGTTAATTTCTGTGTACTAAGACTAGATAAAGTTCTTATTTTTAATTAAAATATAATATTAGAATTAGGTTGAATTCCGTACCAATTCACCGTGGGATTGACATCATAGCCATTATTCTCTATTAGATTCATGCGCTTTGCAGTAACATATTAAAATTCACATCAATAGGGTACAAGTCTAACTTAAAAAATTAACTAGGATTTTTTTTTCTCACTTTGTAGTGACTTTTTAGCTTAAGTACTTTATGGCATTTAATAGTTTATTCACTATCACCCACAGAATACAAGCTACTTAATACGTTAGATCTACACTATACGCTCTGTTTTAAAGAATACTCTCTTAATTTGTCAGTAAATAGTATTACCATTTGCAAATAGTATTAACATGATACTAGCTTCTTACCTTTTTTCCTTCTGCAAACCCACCCGTGCTCTCCTCTCCCTCAATGTCTCTCCACAACATGAACTCAAATCCGTTGATGAAGCTTCATCAGGGCATCGCTGGTGAAGTTGTACCATCTGAGAAATATTACTCCTTCCGTACTAAAATAAGTGCCACACCCTAAAAAAGTGGGTAGGGTGTGGCACTTATTTTAGGACGGAAGGAGTATTTTAATAGGGTGGTTTACATTTTAGTCCAAGTAGGTGAATTTTAACCAAAATAGCACAAACGGGAAAATATGGTATCCACTTTGGTACAAAGTACCTAGAATTTCATATCCATTTCAGTCCCGCACGAGCTCCAACACACTCAATTTTTTTGAAAATGAAAAATTACCCTTCGGCACATGGAACAACGTAGCTGCCCACCAAACGGCGTCATTAACGCCGTTTGAACGGCCTTTTCCACGTCTTAACCCACGTGATTTCAAAAAGAAGAAACTGTTCACATAGGTTTTTAAAGTCAAAACCTCATGTCTCTCCATCACAACCTAAACTGCTTCTTCCCTTTCGTGTCCCAACCATCTCGCAAGTCTAGACCGCCTCCTCACGGCGACCTCCCTCGTCTAACGGTGGCGACGTCCTTCAGTGCCGGCGGCGCTCCCCTTCACACCGCAACCCTCCTCGGCGCACTCACCCCTCGTGGCGGCGGTGTCCCCTTGCCCTCTCCCCTCGCGGCGGCGGTGTCCCGTAACGCTCTCCCCTCGCGACGGCGCTGTCCTTCGTTGTCTCCCTTACCAGCGGCGCTCTTCCCTCGTTTTCTCCCCAGCGGAGTAGTTCTCCCCTCATAACGGTGCCCTCAATGGCAGAAGCTTCTACTTCCGGCCGGCAAGACGAAGTAAGTACAAAGACCTTTTTTTAAGTAAAAGATATTTCTTTTCATAATTGTTTGATGTTTTTCTTGCTCTTGGCTTGTGCATGTCGAGGGTTTCATGTATTGTATAATATTTCTTAATGGGTTGTGTTGGGTTGCATGTGTTTATTTTATGATGTTTAATAGGGTTGTGATAGCTTGCGAGATGTCTGTATGTTCAACTGCTTTCATAAATGCATTTATGGTTGGGATGGAAACGTGTAGTATTTATGTAGAACTTGTGATGGAAAAGTTGAGGGCCTTGTGTTGGTCATGAGCAGTGATGGATTTTGGTGACATTGTGATAGTTCTTTTGTAGGGTTGGGATGCATCAGTCATATGATGGTTGTGTTGACATTGTGCTGTAGTTGTGTTGGGTTGCATGTGTTTGTTTTATGATATTAATAGGTTGTGATAGCTTGCGAGGTGTCTGTATGTTCAACTTTCATGAATACATTTATGGTTGGGATGGAAACGTGTAGCAGTTGTGTACAACCTGAGATGGCTAAAGTTGAGGGCTGGGGTTGTTGGTCATGAACTCTAATGGATTTGGTGACGTTATGATGGTTCTTCTGTAGGGTTGTGATGGACAAGAGTAATGGTTGATTGAGTTGCATGTGTTTGTTCTATGATGTTTAACAGGTTGTGATAGATTGAGATATGCTTATATGTTCAACTCCTTTTAAGTTTTGATGAATGCGGTTATGGTTGTGATGAAAAATAGTAGTTGTGTAGAACTTGTGATGAGAAAGTTGAGGGCCTTGTGTTGGTCATGAGCTGTGATGAAATTTAGTGACATTGTGATAGTGCTTTTGTAGGGTTGGGATGCATCGGTTATATGATGGTTGTGTTGACATTGTGTTGTAGTTGTATTATGGTTGCGATAAACTTGTGTTTATTCCCTAAATGTATTTGGTTGTGCTTCATGTGTACTTAATATTGCATTAATTACATTTTACAGATTGGGAGAGTTGAGTGTAGATGCTCAACTTCAAAAGTGCTGAACCTCATCCCGGATTTGAAGGGAGGGGTCCATGAGCAAGTAATGAAAACTTGCTTCAAAGTCTTCTTTGAGATGACAGACACAATGGTTTGTCATCGTCTAATTGGCCACATGCTGGCTAGGAGGATAAGTGGCTTAACTTTCAGAATCGGCAGGTGGTCAGCCACTCTGAAGCCGATAGACGTCAGTATGATACTGCAGTTGCCACTGCATGATGGATTTCTAGTCGGAAGGAAATCATCGCAGCGCACAAAGGGCCCCACCTTCCAGGAGAGGATGTTCCCTGGGGTGAGAGTAAGTAAGATTACCGCAAAAATGATAAAGGAAAAGTTTAACAACAAGAAGTTGAAGGTAAATGATAGGGCAAGGTTGGCCTTGCTATACTGCATTGCTGTCTTCCTCCTACCCAGGCCAGGGGATGTGGTTGACGGCAAGTTTTGGGCAATGATGGATGAGTCCAACCTTGCCACCTTTGATGCATGTCCCTGGGCTAGGGATGTCTACAATGCATTGTGGAATGGCGTTAGTAACGCTATGAGGATAGGGAGGAGAGGAAAGATCGATATAATTTGTTTGGTTGGGGAGCTGTTTTACAGGTATGTTGTATCTTATGCCTTGTGGTCACTATTATAAGTTGTGGTTAATTATATTGGGTTGTGAGGATACTAACAGTTACTATTATAATTGACTTGAATGTTTGACATGTACAGGTTTGGTTTTTTGAATTGGCTAAGGCCAAGTTTAGAGACTTTGGGTGGTTGATACAGTCAGATAAGGAGGAGGATCAATCACCCAGGTTAAAGAGGTGGAGTGTCAATGTTGCCCCGGACACATACGAGGCTGGTATGGCCTTGGAGATAGAGGGCTTGGCTGTGGAGCTTGTCTTCACCGAGGATGAACAAGCATCAGACTTGTTCATCAAGGGGCAGGATGTGGCAGGGGACATCGAGAAAGGATGCCACAAGGCTGATGAGCTACCTCGCAAGAGGCAGCAAAGAAAGAAGAGCAAGGCAAAGAGGGTAGCTGAGACACCAGTGGAGGAGGCTCTTAGGAGCCGTGCCGGAGTGAAGCCTTCAAATGAGGGGCCCAACAGTGGCTCAGATACCCAATCAGAAGACATCCAACAGCTTGGCAGCAAACGCAGACGACAAGCTACCAATGAGGAAGCTGGTGATGCTTATGTCGAAGGTACTTGATTGTCACCCGGTTGTATTTTTTTATACATAGGTTGTGTTAGATATCGTATATTATGTTTTGCTGCTGTAAATGTAGGTTATGATAGCCCTTATAATGTTGTAATGGATTATATGCAAAGTCGGACATTCAGTTGTGGTGCTATATTTATAGGTTGTGTTAGATCTCATATTGAGTTGTGATAATATCTTTCTAGGTTGTGATTGTGGTTGTGTCCAATATGTGAATAAAATGATGTTTGTATATCGTATATTGCATTGTGATGGTGTAAATGTAGGTTGTGATGGCTTATGCGTGAGGTTGTGATTGGGGTTGGGATGATATATCTTTTGGTTGTAATCTATGTCGTGAAAATGTAGGTTGTGATAGCTTATATACAGATTCGGACATTGACTTGTGATGCTATATTTGTAGGTTGTGATAGATCCCATATGAAGTTGTGCTAGTGGTTGTGCTTTTACTTAGGTTGTGTTAGATGTCGTATATTGCGTTGTAATAGTGTAAATGTAGGTTGTGATGGTGTAACTGGATGATTTGATAAAGGTTGGGATTGAGTTGTGATGATCTTTCTTTCGGTTGTAATCTATGTCGAAATTAGGTTGTAATCTTTGTCATGTTGTCTTCATTGTAGAAGTTCGCCGGCTACTGGAGAGCAGACCTGCTACTCTTGAAAGCTTGTCCAACCTTGTGAATAGCTTGATGTTGACCAATATGCAAATGTATGAAGTCAACAAGGGTTTGCGCAAGGATGTAAATGTGATGAAGAACAATGTAAATGTGATGAAGAACAGACTGGAGAGGGAGATAATGTCGGCAAATCATAGGTGTCGTGTATTGGAAGTGGAGATGAGAAAGTTAAAGAAAGTTGTGGGTTGTCCAGGAAAAGAGGAAAAGGGTCGGACTGAAGAGGCACAACAACAAGTGCCTGGAGAAGAAGACCAACATGAAGAGGCCCATGAAGTGGTAGGAGGAGATGCACATGATATGGCAGACAAGTCCACACGAGGCAAAGTCCCCCTTGCAAGGAGCCCTGTTGAGGACCTAGAGTCCCCCGCAATCCCTGCTTCCAAGAGGTTCAAAACACAAGCTAAAAAGACATCACCATTCAAACCACGGAAGCTTCCATTTGGGGATGATAATGATGAGGAAGATTGTGCCTCCTCGCCTAAAGCTACTCCGACCAATAGGGCCGACAATGTTGCACCTGCTCACACAATAGATGATCTCCTTGCAGGCCAGTTGAAAGACTCACGAGTCCCTCATAATAGGGACCTCTCAGTCATCTCCCTCGATTCCACTCATGTTGAAGAAGGAGAACCAAGAAGTGCATTTGTGAAAGAACCCTCTGTCATCTCCATCGCATCTGATTCGACACTTGCTCTCCCCAAGTTGATTCCAGTCCTCGACCTTAAGTCTCTTATGGTAAGTTTACTCTTCTGCTACTTGTTATGATGACTTATAGATAGGTTGTGTTTGGTTAAATGCTTGTTGTTGTGAGTAACCATTTTTATTTCATATGTCGCAGGATGCCTTGTTAGCACGTGTGGAGGCGGAGAAGACACAAGATAGCTCAATTGTTGTCTCCCCCTTAGTTCAGAACCATGCCACTCACTCCGTTGCCGGAGCACATCATATATCACCATACTACGTCCCCAATGCTATCAGAAAAAATTGCAGGGAGGGGGATGAGTACGAGGACTTCCCACTCGCCACAGCGGAAGAGGCGATGGTTGACCATATTTGGACGATCCCACCTCCAAATGGAGGAGACATGGGCAACACTATAAATGTTGGTCTTGCTTGTGGGATTCAAGTGAAGGTCTTTCACCTCCAAAGCCTTAGGTGGTCGGGGTTCCCGGGAGTGGCACCTAAAGATGAAGGTGCTACCCCTGGGTGGGTTGACAATTTTTATGTCGATGCATTTGTAGCATTAGTTCGAAGCGATGTGACTGACTTGGCCATGAAGGATTTGAATGGAGATGGAAACCCCACTATTCACATATTTGACCCCCATTGGATTGTAAGTTACTTTCATTATTTATCTATATCATCACTGTTGAATGTTGTGAAGCTTAGTCTCTATGCATAGGTTGTGATATCATATTATGATTATCAGTATTAGTTGTGATTTTGTGATGTTAGTTGTGTAGCTGTGATTATATCTTGTAGTTCAGGTTATGACCCTTTTATGCATAGGTTGTGATGTTAGTTGTGTGACACTGATTATTTCTTGTAGCCATGTTTACATATGTTCTGATGTGGACTAACTGACATAATGTCGTTTATGCAGTCTTTCTGCGCAACAGAAGAAAAAAACTATGAAGATTGGAGGCGTGCTGATCGTTTAAATATAAACCCTTGCAAGTGAACAAGGGAATTGCACTACGGTGAGTATTAAAGGGTTGTCGAACCTCAGGGACGGTGAATACTTTACCAAATTCAAGAGAAGTAAAAGATGTACTTTAATCAATTCTAAAGAAAGCAATGAACTTTGTCTAATCTAACTAAGATTTAATCAATATGGAGAAATATCAAGGCAGAGAATCCACCACTAAACATGCAATTACTACTCTCAATTATTATTATGCCCAAATTGACATGATATGGTAATTTGTGTTCATGGTCAGACACACAAATCACAATGAATTGACTCACGTTCTTGGTCGGACACGAGAGTTCATCCACTAAAAATTAATGTAGATAATTCTATCCTTGGTCGGGCATAGAATTATCATTTGGGCTAATGATCCTATCCTTGGTCGGGCATAGAATTAACACCAGCCTACTTTTAGCTAAGCGCAGGAATTGAAAAGATCTAATTTCATGCATATCAATCAAGTCTATGGTCAAGCACTCAAAAGAAACTCATGAAATCGCATTAAGCATAAATCATATCAACTGTATAAAATTAAACTATCAAGAGTAGCAATACACATCTAGGGCTTCATCAAGCCTTGAATGAAAGTTTAGTTACACATAGAAAGGGAGAAAAGAAAAGCCTGTTTATGTAGATCCATCATCATGAATCTTTCTTCTTTGCTCCAAAAGACCTCTTCTCTTCCTCCTCTCTAGCCTCCAATAAAGCTCTAGTTCTCCAAGGTTGAATGCCCAATATGTTCTCCAATAAGGCCTATTTATAATAGTGAAGAGAAACCACGAAGTCCCCTTCCAAATTCGAGTCGAAATAAGTCAAAATCGTGTTTTCCGTATACGACGATCGATCGACACTATTCACCGAACGATCAGTACTGTTCATGACAAATTTTCAGTAGATACGATCGATCAAACGACGACTATCAATCGCGAAAATTTCGATTTTTTCCTCAGGCGATCGATCGCCTCATTTAGCCGATCGATCAATTACTATTCATCCTACAGCACTATTTTCCAATGGTCATAACTTTTTACTCCGAACTCTGAATTATGCGTGGTTGGTGGCGTTGGAAAGCTGACTTCTTTATGAAACTTGAATCAGTCCAATCAGAAATATATACACGAAGTTATGAAGGTTTAAACATTGAAGTCTTATTTCACCATATTTTTGCATCTTTGCTCTCATTTTCCTACAAAACCAAAAACTATATTAAAGTATCAATAATTCTAATCAAACACTAGCATAAATATAAGTTTAGGAGATAATAAAATGCATATTTCATGTGTAGATCACACCCCCAAACCTAGATTTTGCTAGTCCCTAGCAAAACAAAACAAAATAAAATCAAACAAACAACTAAAGGAACTAATGCAAAAAAGTAAACACCACTTTCGTAGGGAACACGATTGCATTGAGCGTATGCAACAAGCCGTTAAACCTCTAGGTGTCCCTAGTAGGACGAGTGTTGTCTTGTGAGGGTTTGCAGCCATGCTACCCACAAACATGTATTTATTAAACTAATTAACCTAAGTGCAAAAACAAAAATAAAACAAAAACAGTGCAAAACAAGCAAACCTATTATCCCGACAAATACAAACTACAATGCTTAAGAGAATTAACCACACGTACTTGGTTCATAATCAACAGGAATATAGAAGCCCTCAAGTAAGTGGTTTTATTCTATACTTTCATCTTGGAAATTACTGCTCAAATATTATATAGTATGATAATGTAAATAGTAGAAAGTGTAGAACATTGTAGCAATACATTCTAAATTTCTATTTATACAGATCCAGTGTTACCCATTAATCAAAGAACATCAGAATCTACATAGTCATCGTAATCTTTAGGTTCATGATAGCACAGATCTGCGCGCCTCCTTCGGGTCCAACATTCTAGATTTGAGAGGATAATACACCACAGACTTTCTTTTTTCTTTTTTTCTTTTTCGCTAGGACTGTGTAAGGCCTGACTTCAAGATGCTTAAGTTTAGCAATGACTAAGGCCAATGACTCCCAGCCAATTTGGCTTAGGGCATTAGGTTTTAAGAGACCGCTTCGGGCCTGAGCATCAGCTTAAGTTAATCCTATAAAGTCAAGCAGCCCCTTTTCTTTCATTTTGTTTTCATTTTTTCACATTTTCATTTTCAGCACATATATTTCAGCACATCTTTATTTTGTCCAGGCTGTATTATACTCTCAACCTATTTCCGGTTCCAATCCCTTGTCATAGCCAAGTAAATGGTCTATCATGATCTTTTAAGCTCAGCAGACAACTACACATCATCCAATGACTATGACTAAAGACATCCCACTGTAGATTAGCATTCAACAAATTTCTAGATGGTATTACTTTATGTAACTAGTGTGTGTAAGTGAGTTTTCTTAGTTCAAGCACCTGTTCCAAGAGGACTGTAACAGAAAGATATTCTCAGTTAAGTGTATCTATCCTCCAGTATACTTACTCACACTTCCAATGCAAATTAATCTCCTAAGAATTGTAACATGCATCATTACGGGATAAACTATAAAAACTTATGAAAAAGTACTAACAAACAACCTAAAACTAATCAAATTTTTATGATGATTTTATGATTTTTTTTATTTTTTTATTTTCTGATTTTTATTTTTTATGAAAGTAATATTCCCTCCCCCAAACCTAGTATGAACATTGTCCTCAATGTGAACAAAATATAGCATGACAATAAACATATAACAAAGAAAATCAGATAAAGGAGAGAATACACCTGAATACGTGGGTTGCGTCCCACCAAGCGCTAAGTTTAACGTCTTCAGCCAGACTGAGCCTCGGTCTTGCGCAGGGTTCGGATCCTCAAGAATTCAACCTGGATCAATTAAATGATTTCCCCACACACTCCTATCCTTGTGGCGTATGTATGGAGCATATCGTGGAATAAAAGGGTGGAGTAGTAGGTGAGGAAACAGTGGAAATATAAGTCCCTGCATTGTCCATGGAAGAAGGTCATCAGAGAATTTTAATATAAAGGGAACCTCCTCCCCCACATCAACCATTTTGGCCTTAGGGGCCTCTTCTAGTAACCCAATTGGGAAAGCTTCCTCAATTACTGACTCAACTAAACAATCTATGAAACAGTCTATGCTACTTTCAATAAATAAAGGGTTAGATTGGTCAAGACATGGTATGAATGGTGTTTCAGGAATAGAAGGTTCTGTTGATAGTGCCATAGAATGTGACTCCGCAAATATAGAAGAAGGTTTAAAACTAGGTTCTATTAATGCACTCACTTCTTCTTTAAGTACTACACCCTCTTGATCATTATGTAAAACCCACTCAAGCTCATTGTCAAGCCTTTGGGCATTATGAAGGGATGTAACATCATAATCAGGGGAAAAACAGATCCCTTCATCAGAAAATTGGCCCTTCGGATATTGGGGCTCGACAGGTAAAATGCATTCGTCGTTCTTATTCATGGCCTGTGTTAGCTGATCTAACTGTATTTCAATGTTGGCAAGAGCCTGTGTGTGAGAATGGACAATCTGGGCATGGGTCCATATTTCAACTCTCATCTCCTCACATCCAGTTTTAATCTCAGTTTTTATCTCGGCTGCCATCTCAGCCACAAGGGCTAACAGTTGGCTCATTTGGTTTTCTAAGGTAGATTGTCTAGTGGGTGGGTCAAACTGAGGAGTAGCGGCAGGTTGGTAAGGCAGGTGTGGGCTTGGAAAATCTTGTCTAGGGGCCTGATGAAGAGTGGGCCCACGGTTGGGTTGCTCCCAAGGGTTGTTAGGATGATCCTCCCACCTATGAAGACTTTGGGCCTCATTAACATACTTGTGTATAAAATCAGGGTACTCATGGGCCAAAGGGCACTCCACTGGGGTATGAATAGGACTTAAACAGAGGGCACATGGTTCCGACATATAAGGAGTTGTGTAGTGTAGGGAAGATGTGCCACTCCCAAAATTAGAGTGATTATCCCAACCACGGTTGTAAGTATCAGCATATAAGGGACGTGAGTGGTAGGGCACTTCATAGGGAGGGGAATTACGTGTGTGTGAAGAACAATAATCATTAAAGCTCCGATATGGGTTCTCATGGCTAAATCCATAAAAAGGTGAAGATATTTTTTTTTCACCATGCATTCATCAACTGAACCAAAATATCACACATCCACAAATCAAATAAACAACCCTAGATATCCACAACTAGCAATCATCAGTCCTAGATATCGACAACTAGCAGTCCTAATATCCACAACTAGCACAATATGCTATCACAGAAAGAAAAGAAAAACACCAAGCACACAAATTAATCTAAAAAGAGAAGGATAAGAGAATGCAAACTAGGGGAAGGGGTGGCCCTTCCACGTTGGCGAGAATTCCACGTCTTCTCTTAACCTTGCAAAAAGAAAGAAAAATACAAATTAAGCTACTGACAAATAATCTAAGCTAAGACTCACTAAACTACTCTAACACTAATTATACTAAAAATCTGGTAAACTATTAACTTCCGTCCCCGGCAACGGCGCCAAAAACTTGATCGTTTAAATATAAACCCTTGCAAGTGCACAAGGCAATTGTACTACGGTGAGTATTAAAAGGTTGTCGAACCTCAGGGACGGTGAATACTTTACCAAATTCAAGAGAAGTAAAAGATGTACTTTAATCAATTCTAAAGAAAGCAATGAACTTTGTCTAATCTAACTGAGATTTAATCAATATGGAGAAATATCAAGGCAGAGAATCCACCACTAAACATGCAATTACTACTCTCAATTATTATTATGCCCAAATTGACATGATATGGTAATTTGTGTTCATGGTCAGACACACAAATCACAATGAATTCACTCACATTCTTGGTCGGACACGAGAGTTCATCCACTAAAAATTAATGTAATTCTATCCTTGGTCGGGCATAGAATTATCATTTGGGCTAATGATCCTATCCTTGGTCGGGCATAGAATTAACACCAGCCTACTTTTAGCTAAGCGCAGGAATTGAAAAGATCTAATTTCATGCATATCAATCAAGTCTATGGTCAAGCACTCAAAAGAAACTCATGAAATCGCATTAAGCATAAATCATATCAACTGTATAAAATTAAACTACCAAGAGTAGCAGTACACATCTAGGGCTTCATCAAGCCTTGAATGAAAGTTTAGTTACACATAGAAGGGGATAAAAGAAAAGCCTGTTTATGTAGATCCATCGTCATGAATCTTTCTTCTTGGCTCCAAAAGACCTCTTCTCTTCCTCCTCTCTAGCCTCCAATAAAGCTCTAGTTCTCCAAGGTTGAATGCCCAATACGTTCTCCAATAAGGCCTATTTATAATAGTGAAGAGAAACCACGAAGTCCCCTTCCAAATCCGAGTCGAAATAAGTCAAAATCGCGTTTTTCGTATACGGCGATCGATCGGCACTATTCACCGATCGATCGGTACTGTTCATGACAAATTTCCAGTAGATACGATCGATCAAACGGCGACGATCGATCGCGAAAATTTCAATTTTTTCCTCAGGCGATCGATCGCCTCATTTAGCCGATCGATTGGTTACTATTCATCCTACAGCACTATTTTCCAATGGTCATAAAACAACTCCGAATTATACGTGGTCGGTGGCGTTGGAAAGCTGACTTCTTTAAATTTAACATGAAACTTTAATCAGTCCAATCAGAAATATACACATGAAGTTATGAAGGTTTAACCATTGAAGTCTTATTTCACCATATTTTTGCATCTTTGCTCTCATTTTCCTACAAAACCAAAAACTATATTAAAGTATCAATAATTCTAATCAAACACTATCATAAATATAAGTTTAGGAGATAATAAAATGCATATTTCATGTGTGGATCACGTGCGCATCCCGATCTATATGGCGATACAGAAGCGTTGTACCCTGCAAGAGAGTGGCATCGGGAGGTGAGTGCAGGGTTGAGAGGACCAAATGGGTATAATGCATTACGTTGCAAGAAGTGGATGCTGCCTGTGCTTAAAGACAGACATTGGTGCTTGATAGAATTCAGGCTAGAGCAAAAGAAAGCTTTTATATATGATAGTATGAATAATAGACCCAATGTTGCTAATGAAATCAACTTGTTCTTCAAGGCTATGAGGCGGCATTCTAAATATGTCATGAAAGTCGATTTTGAGGAAGGAGCATGGGAAAAATGGAAGACAAAAGTGATGGAGGTTCCCGAGACCCAGTGCAACAGTGATGATTGTGGGGTTTTCATGTGCTACTATTTGTTGAAGAAGGCGCTCGACGATGAGCTTCAAAGGTTCAACGTCAAAAAGTTTAGAAAATGGTTGGTGTGGTACGTAGTCTCTAAGATCGAGGGCTATGTACCAATTGTGTGATAGACTTGATTCGTTTTGATATGAATATGTGATGTTAGTATGGCTAGGTTACATTTGACATTATTCTGGTGATGTAAGTAACTTGTGATGGACATATGAGGTTGTGTTAGATTGGTGCTGTAGGTTGTGATATATTTTGGGTTTGACGACACATGATGTTGTGATTAAGTTGTGATAGACTTTCAACGCCTTAATTCGTGATGACTTTGAGTTGTGGCGATTTATACATGTCGTGATAGCAGCTTGTGTTGAGGTTGTGATTGCATTGCGACAGGCTTGCTGGTACCACATACAGTAACTTCTTCTGACTTATGCATAGTTGTGATTGAGTTGGGGTGACTTATGCAAGTTGTGATAGCAGGTTGTGTTTAGGTTGTGATTGCATTGCGATAGAATTGCAGCTGCCCCATATAGTAACTTCCAGTAGCTTATTCATTCGTTGCGATTGAGTTGTGATCACTGATGAATGCTGTGATAGCAGGTTGTGTTGAGGTTGTGATTGTAATGCGATAGACTTGCTACTGCGACATACAATAACTTACAGTAGTTTTTTCATTCGTTGTATTGAGGTTGTGATTGCATTGCGATAGACTTTGAATTATGGTAACTTATGCATTGTTGTGATGACTTATACATTGTAATAACTTATGCATGTTGTGATAGCGGGTTGCCCTGAGGTTGTGATTGCATTATTGTGATTACTTATGCATTGTTGTGATGACTTATACATTGTGGTAACTTATGCATGTTGTGATAGCGTGTTGTCGTGAGGTTGTAATTGCATTATTGTGATTACTTATGCATTGTTGTGATGACTTATACATTGTGGTAACTTATGCATGTTGTGATAGCGGGTTGCCCTGAGGTTGTGATTGCATTATTGTGATTACTTATGCATTGTTGTGATGACTTATACATTGTGGTAACTTATGCATGTTGTGATAGCGGGTTGCCCTGAGGTTGTGATTGTATTATTGTGATTACTTATGCATTGTTGTGATGACTTATACATTGTGGTAACTTATGCATGTTGTGATAGCGGGTTGCCCTGAGGTTGTGATTGCATTATTGTGATTACTTATGCATTGTTGTGATGACTTATACATTGTGGTAACTTATGCATGTTGTAATAGCGGGTTGCCCTGAGGTTGTGATTGCATTATTGCGATTACTTATGCATTGTTGTGATGACTTATACATTGTGGTAACTTCGAGTAACTTCTTCGTGCATTGTGATTGAGTTGTGGCGACTTATACATGTTGTGATAGCAGGTTGTGTTAAGTTTTTATTGCATTGGGATGAGCTTGTTGCTGCCACAAATAGTAACTTCCAGTAACAAGTTCGTGCGCTGTGATTAAGTTGTGGCGACTTATACATGTTGTGATAGCAGGTTGTGTTGACGTTGTGATTGCATTGCGATAGTCTTGTTGCTGCCACACAGTAATTTCCCGTAGCTTCTTCAGTCGTTGTGATTGAGTTATAGTGATTTATACATGTTGTGATAGAAGGTTGTGTTGAGGTTGTGATTGCATTGGGATAGGCTTGCTGCTACCACAAACAGTAACTTCTAGTAACTTCTTCGTGCGTTGTGATTAAGTTGTGGCGACTTATATATGTTGTAAAAGTAGGTTGTGTTGACATTGTGATTGCATTGCGATAGGCTTGTTGCTGCCACATATAGTAATTTCCCATAGCTTTTGCATTCCTTGTGATTGAGTTGTGGCGATTAATGCATGTTGTGATAGCAGGTTGCGTTGCAGTTGTGATTGCGTTGCGATATGCAGTTACGATATGATTTATTCTACAAACTACAAAGTAATGTAAACATTATCATTACAAGCCATAAAAATGAAGTTCTACCGAATGTCATCATATGGATTAAGTTCATTACAGAAATAAAATTCAAAGGCACTCTCTCAATCCACGTTGATTGGTTGCATGCATGAAGTCTGATTGTGCGCAAGGCCATTGCAACGACTGCATCTAAATTGACGTTTCCGTTTTAATGGTTGTGACGGATAGGGCTTCGTCTTCGGCCTCCCCCTTGGCCTCTTGGTTTTTGGTGGAAGGATGAGATGCTCTCCCACAGGTGGCTCTGCATGTACCGGCTTGTCATCATGGGTGATCGGGAAAACTGTTTCACTGTATGTGTCCTTATAGCACTGAGTAGTCCAATAATCCCCTCGACAAGCATACGCTGGTGATCCTCCATTGGCAGATATGGCAGCGCATGCGTGGATACACGGCGTACCTTCAATTTGCCACATCCTGCAAGTACAAGTGAGGTCAGTGAGATTCATCCTTAAATGTCCTTCCTCTGAAACCACTTCCACCACATTCTCATTACTCTCCGCAACCAATAGCCCCCGAGATTGGTTGGTCAGTTCATTGAGCCGGTCGTTGACTTCTGGAATCAGGTAAGAATCCCAGTTCTTACTCGCCCTTCTCGCTTCGCTCATCTTGATCATTATCTTCATCCGAATGCCATCAAGCAAAGCAAGAATTGGCATGTCGCGCTCCGGCTTGACCCATTTATTGAAAGTCTCAGCAGTGTTATTTAAAAGGTGGTTATATCTCTCACCTTGGAAGAGGGCGTTGCACTAATTCTCAGGTTGATTTGCCATTACCCAATCATATGCTACTTTAGAATGCTTGTGGAGGTGAGTTAATGCAACGTGATAGCCATGCATATCACTTGCTTTTGCAACATCATTAATCATGTACGCAATTTGTTTTTTCGTTACCTTTTTTGTTCCTTGAACCTTGTGCCCTTTCAAACCTGTCTTCAGTAAGTTGCACTCTAAGTGTCGCACACAATAGCCATTGAATCCGTCCCCAAACACCTTTGCAACCGCTTCGAGCAGCCCTTTGTCCCTATCGGATACCAATGTGAATACCCTTGCAAAGCCAACTACATGTCGCACATGTTGTAAGAACCACAACCAATTATCTTTAGTTTCATTATCAACAACTCCATAGGCTAAGGGGAAGATGTGGTTACCTCCATCAACTGCAGTGGCTGCTAGAAGAGTCCCCTTTGCCTTCCCATAAAGATGAGCCCCATCAAGAAAAAGTAATGGTCGACAATGTTGGAACCCTTGAATGCATGCATTCAACGCGATGAAGCAACGTAAAAACTTCCTGTTTCTTCGATTAACCTCATACTTCACTACACTCCCCGGGTTTGTCTCCACTACTTTGTTGCAATACCAAGGGATGTCATTGTAAGAATCCTTATAATCACCAAACAAAGAATTAAGGGAAACCTTCTTAGAATGCCATGCCTTCTGATATGAGATGCTCAACCCATAGTTATTTCGCAAATCTTTTACCAATTCAGATGTGGAATACGAGGGTGTATCTTTTATCTTACTGGAAATGAGCTCCGACACCAAGTTTTGTGAAGCATGAAGTTTTTCATACTCATTCACCACAAACAAACCTGAAGCTTGCTCCAAGCTCACATTCACTTTCCACTGGCAACCTTCAACCCTGCATGATGCCATAACCCGACGCTTCGTGTTCTTCAAATACTTGAAAGAGAAGTTCTTGGCAATAGAGAGTTGTTTCAATGCCTTCCTAACTTCAACTTGGTCTTTAAAATGCTGCCCAACCCCTACCAAGTTGTTATCCCAAACTCTCGAACGTAGTGGTGTTGGCTGACTACTACCACTGGTGGGAAGAGGATTAACCTTGCATTCATACACACTATCCTGAGAACTCATGAATGGTCGTTGATCTCCATCATGGGTCACCAGCACCTTACAAAATCTTCCACGGAATAACTCTGTAAAGTCAGCCATTCCCTTATCGGATATCAAGAAAGTCAACTCATACACATCGGGGTACAAGTATGCAACACTCAAATTGTTGGGAGGAACGTTAAAGGCATCAGCAATTTTTTCCACAAATGAACTCAGAGTTTCATCCTCTTCTAGTGACAATGCCGTGCTTTTACCTCCAACTATCTTCACAGTTCCACCGAGGCTGGATTCAATACTCCCATAGTAGCAGACCAAAATTTTAAGCTTGCCTGCTTCAACCTGAAGTTGCAAAATAAATAAGAAGAATACAACATAGGTCACAACTTACATAGCAGCGCTGTCACAACATAGCATCACAACTCATGCCAACAGTCATCACAACATTAATTACAACAATCACAACCAAATTCGAATCCAACAAAACTGAATCACAACATTCATCACAACTGAAGCTAATAGACATCACAACTGAAGTTACATGCCATCACAACAAGCGATAATATAACATTCTATCACAACACATCTATAAGTCATCACAACCTATCTATACATGACCACAACCTATTATACAAATCATAACTTCGTCATCACAACATATCTATATAGGGATTATCACAACCTCTTTTGCAGTTCATAACTTAAGCTACTCTACCTATCATCGCTACTTAGACATTCAAGCAATGACCAGACAGATCAAATGAGAAGAAAAAGAGTAGCTTTCCTACAATCCTACTTACTTTCAATTTTTCCGCCGTATGAGTTGCGCCGGTATGTCCACTACCTTCGTCTGCAACCATCGTTTGGGTTTTGCCGATTTCTCCACCATCATCGTCTTCACTTTGGATGCCTACAATGTTGCTGCTGGAGGTGGCTGCCGCTATTTCCATTACTTCCGCCATCTCAGATACTAGGAGAAGTGGAAATCTGGGCTCGCCGCAAGAGCTTTCTTGGGTTTGGAACTTCAATGGAGTTAGAAAAACCACCGGATGAAAATCTTTGGAGCTCGGTTATGGGGCTTTTGTTAAGCATGAAAAATACACATTTTTATATGCCTTTTTACCTATTTGTCAGTCATGTTTTCTAATTAAAATGAGGATTAAAGTGAATTTTGGTAATTTTCTAAGTAATTAGGAATTAATTAAATAATGCTCTCTAAATGGCTTAAATTTCAATATGTTCTACCATTTTATGAATTATGTGGCATGTCTAATGTGGGACATGTTTTATTTTGTATAGGTTCAAGTGTTCGAACTGGAGAGCAGCCAAAGAGAACCAAATAGACGGGTTTTGAAGTGCCAAAGTAACCAAAGAGCTGATACCACGTGCAGAGAAGATCTAAGCCGTTGATGTTCACTGATGAAGAAGACGGGCGTGAAATCAATGGATGAGCGTTCAGATTTGATCCGACGAATGACATTGATACAACGGGTTTTAAGAGAAAGAAAGAAAAAAAAGAAAAGAAAGGCCGGTTCACTGAAAAAAAAAAGAAAAAAAAGAAAGGAAATGAAACCCGAGCGAAAGATCGGGTGTCTTCTTTCTGAAACAGAGCAGCGCCTCGAGCAGGAGCTCGAGGCGATGGACGGCGGCGGTTCTGGGTTCCGGCGGTGAATTAATCACGGCGACGGTGAGGTGGCTGAGCTCACGATCGGGGGAGAGGTTGAGCATCAAGGCAACGAAGATGGAGAAGAAGCGACGGCAAGGCCATGGGTTCTGGTTCTGTAGAGGAAGACGGTCACGGCGAGGCAAGGTGGCGGTGCTTGTGGACTGAGGTGGACGGCGACTATGGAGCACCAGAGGGCCAACAGAAGTGCGGAGACTGTGGAGGATGGCGGCAAAGAGTAGACCAGCAGATTTGAAGGGTGCTCGATTGGGAAGGTTTCAATTTGGAAAAAAACACATGTGACAAAACCGAATCGGGCAAGACAAGTTTCCAATCTGTTTCAGAGTGGTAAGTCCCTAATTTCGATTTGATTTGAGATGACAAAAGGGTCGGATTTTGTCTCGGATTGGGAAGTGCAATTTTCGGGTATTTTGAGTTCTATTTCGAGAGCACTCAAAGTTGGAATTTTTACTATCAATTTGGACTAGAATTAAAGAGCAAATGGCCGGATTTAGAAGAAGGACTTGATTTGGAAGGACTGGTTGTTGGATTTGGAAGAGGAGAGCTGTTTTGCAGTTCATATAAAAACAGAGACAGAGCAGAGGGGAAACCGTCCGACAGAGAGGAACGACCAGAAGTTTTTTTCAATTTTTTTTTCAAATCAGAAATTTTGTAATCTTCTTTTTAGTTTGGTGTTCTATTTGCTTGGAGTTGAATCACTTGTTCAAATTGTTACTGTTGGAATAGTCGACCGAGACCGAGAGAAGAGGAACAGTATATTCTGTTTTATTTTTCATTATCTCACAATTCCTGTAAGTCAGTATTTACCTTTAATTCAAATGAATTCTATTACGTTTGCAGTTAAATTCTTTAGTATGAGTAGCTAAATCCCTGTCTAGGGCTGAGATGAAGCCATGATTAGTTGTAGGAATGGTATTCATGTGATGCAATTGTTTTGCTTAAATTAATGCGTTTTAATGATTGTTATTCTCAAATTAATTGCATTGGGATATATGTTGAACATGCTATTTAGATATTACTTGTGATTTATCAAATGATGGATACATGTAATGATTTGAATTTCATCTGTTGATATGCAAGGGAATACAAAATTCTATTTAAATCTATATGCTTTAATGCTGAAATTTTCCGTAGGAGAATAGATTGAATTCCAATTCTCTACGAGATAATCGTGAAAACAATTGCTGATTTTAAAAGAAATATTCCTATGATTGTCATGTGCTGATTCTTATGCCCTAGTGTTTTAAATTCTTGATTAAAGTTTCAATTTTTATTTGTCAATTAGTTTCTTTTTCATAGATTATTTAATTGCCTTTAGATTAATTTCTTAGTTAAAGCTGTTTAATTGCATTGAGACTTCGATTAGTCGTAGTTGTAGTGAATCAAATCAATTTAATTCTTCAACAAGGGTAATAATCTGATCTTCGAATTAGAATTCCAAAAACACAAGTCCCTGTGGGTTCGACCTCGTAAGGATTGTGCGACTATACTCCAAACGCGATTCGTACACTTGCGAGTAAAATTAAGAGATTAATTAAAACCACAACAAGTTTTTGGCGCCGTTGCCGGGGACTTGTAGGAAATCAAATTCTAAGACTAATTTTATCCTTGCAGTTAATTTTAGGTCAAAAAACAAAAAAAAAAAAAAAAATAAAAAAATTTAAAATAAAAAAAAAATTTTAACACGTGAGAATTGATTGACAGTGTATGACCACATGGACACGTGATCACACACTGCGTCTGGTTAGCAGTAATTCCAATCCTTTAGAGAATAGTGAAACTAAAGTTGATCTTTCATTCAAAATGGAAGATCAACCTGAGAAATCTCTGAGGGAGTTATTTTCTCCGATCACAATCAACCCTCCATCTTGCATAGTGTTGCCTGCAATCTCTGCAAAGCATTTTGAACTAAAACCTTAGATAATTCAACTTTTGCCCAATTATCATGGTCTTAACAGAGAGGATCTTTACATGCATGTAAAGGATTTTCTAGAAATTTGTGCAACTTTTAGGTTCACAGACTTCTCTGATGAGTCTGTTCGTCTGCGCCTTTTCCCCTTCTTTTTGAAGGACAAGGCCAAGGCATGGTTAAATTCTCTTCCCGCTGACTCTGTCACAACATGGGATATGTTGGTGAGCAAATTCTTGTCCAAATTCTTCCCAATTGCCAAAACTAATGAATTAAAGAGAGAAATCACTGACTTCATGGAAGATGAAAATGAAAAATATTATGAGAGTTGGGAAAGATTTAAAGACCTTTTACTAAAATGTCCACATCATGGGTTTGAAACATGGATGTTAATACAACACTTTTACAATGGTTTAACTCAAACACACCGCAACATGATTGAATCAATGAATGGCGGTGCTTTCTTAGACTTGGGAGGTGAAGCAGCTTATAACTTCTTAGAGCGATTAGCTGAAAGGTCCCAACAGTGGGATTTTGCAGGTCATAGGGAGAGACAACATCAAGCTCCTAAGAAGGGAGGTCTCTACGAGATTAAAGAGGATGTAGATGCTAAGGTCAAACTTGATGCGCTAACCAAGAAAATAGATGCCCTGAGTTTGAACCGAAGCATCAATGCCCTCAACATGAATGAAGCATGCTCTGTGTGTGCTAGCCCGATGCATACATCTCTGAACTGCCCTTCCATGAATACTTATCCGGAGTGTTATGCAGAACAAGTCAATGTTCTAAACAATTATGGGAAGCCGACAGGTAATCCTTTCTCTGAAACCTACAATTCGGGTTGGAGAAATCATCCAAATTTCTCCTGGAGACAAAGTCAACCACCTATGAATGTAGGTGGGCAGCCTATGCAACCCATGCATAATCAGTTTAGGCAGAACAACCCACCTTATCCAGCTTTGTCTCAACCTCCTACCCAATACCAACAACCAGCCAATCAATCTCCATCCCTTACACAAAAACAATCCTCGTTAGAGGACACTCTCAAATCTTTCATCCAATCCACAAGCCAAGTTATCCAGTCAACTAACCAAGCTATGCTTGAGATGAAGAACTCTACACACATGAATACTCAAGCAATTGCTAAGTTAGAGACTCAAGTTGGTCAATTGGCTACTCAATTAGCAGAAAGAGAGAGAGGGAGATTCCCTAGTCAACCTGTGCCTAACCAGAAGGGCCAATTTTCCATTGGTAGTAGCTCCAATTCTTCACAGAATGAGGAACATGTTCAATCAGTTATTACCCTTAGGTCTGGAAAGCAAATTGATAATAAAATGGAAATGTCTGAAAAAGAAAGTGAGAACACTAAGACTGAAATAGAGACTAAAGATTCTTCTCCAACTGTCGACAGTGATTCTCCACCTAGGAACTTTGTACCTAGGGCACCATATCCGCAAAGACTAGTCAACCCTAAAAAAGGTGCACAATATAGAGATATTCTAGAAGTGTTTAAACAAGTACAAATAAACATTCCTTTTCTAGATGCAATCCAACAAGTGCCTTCATATGCAAAATTTTTGAAAGACCTAGTCTCAGTCAAAAAGAAAAATAATGTTCCAAAAAAGGCATTCCTAGCAGAACAAGTCAGCTCTGTCATTCAATGTAAATTTCCTATCAAATATAAGGACACTGGTTGTCCCACAATTTCATGCATGATAGGGAAACATCAGATTGAGCGAGCCTTGTTAGATCTGGGGGCAAGTATGAATTTATTGCCCTACTCTGTGTATGTGCAATTAGGTTTGGGAGAGCTAAAACCCACGACAATGACACTTCAATTAGCTGACCGTTCGGTTAAAATTCCTCGAGGTGTTGTTGAGGATGTTTTGATAAAGGTTGATACATTTTATTTCCCTGTGGACTTTGTTATCCTTGATACTCAACCTGTTCTGAACATAAGTTGGCAAATACCTGTCATTTTGGGTCGTCCATTTCTAGCTACATCTAATGCTATCATTAATTGCAGAAATGGAATGATGCAAATTTCTTTTGGGAATATGAAGATGGAATTGAACATTTTTGACATCAGTAAACAACCACTTGACATGGATGATGTGAATGAAATAAACCTGATTGAAACACCTGTCCATGAAACATTTCTTCAAACACATTCCCAAGATCCCTTAGAGGCATGCTTAACACATTTTAGTTGTGAATTTGATATCGATCAGTCAATTGAACAAGTAAACTCATTGCTTGAGTCTGTACCTCTGATGAGTACTGAACGGTGGCAACCAAAAGTGGAGCCTCTTGCCTTATCATCATCACCAGTAGTTCCATCTAGTGTTGAGCCACCTAAATTAGACCTGAAACCATTACCTAATACTCTGAAATATGCTTATTTAGGTCCTGCTGAGTCCTTACCTGTCATTATTGCATCTGACCTAGATGTGGCTCAAGAGCGTAAACTACTTGATGTTCTTGTAAAGCACAAAGAAGCCATAGGGTGGACCATTGCAGATATTAAAGGCATCAGTCCCTCTGTTATGCATAGAATTCATTTCGAGGATGATGCGAAGCCTTCTCGTGAATCCCAAAGGCGTCTTAACCCTGTAATGCAAGAAGTTGTTCGAGCTGAAATGCTTAAGCTTTTAGATGTAGGAGTTATCTACCCAATCTCTGATAGTAAATGGGTAAGTCCTGTTCAAGTTGTGCCAAAAAAGTCTGGCATAACTGTAGTGAAAAACGATGCTGATGAGTTAGTGCCAACTCGAGTTCAAACGGGCTGGCGTGTCTGTATTGATTATAGGTAGTTGAATGCTTTGACAAGAAAAGATCATTTTCCCCTTCCTTTCATTGACCAAATGCTGGAAAGGTTAGCGGGACATGAATATTATTGCTTCCTTGATAGTTATTCTGGTTATAACCAAATTCCCATAGCCCCTGAAGACCAAGAAAAGACCACTTTCACGTGTCCTTTTGGTACCTTTGCCTATCGTCGCATGCCATTTGGGCTATGCAATGCACCTGCTACCTTTCAAAGGTGTATGTTGAGCATTTTCTCTGATATGGTAGAGCAATTTTTAGAGGTATTCATGGATGATTTTTCTGTCTTTGGGTCTAATTTTGATGAATGTCTGCACCATCTATCTTTAGTGTTAGTAAGGTGTAAAGAGAAGAATCTGGTACTTGAGAAATGTCATTTTATGTTCAAAAAGGAATTGTTCTTGGGCATATTATATCTAATAAAGGCATTGAAGTTGATAAAGCTAAAGTTGATTTGATTTCACATCTTCCACCACCACGAACTGTGAAAGAAATCAGATCATTTTTAGGCCATGCTGGATTTTACAGAAGATTCATTAAAGACTTTAGTAAAATTTTTAGACCCTTGTGTAATCTTCTTGCAAAAGATACACCATTTGTCTTTGATGATGCTTGCAATAATGCCTTTCAGAAACTCAAATCAGAGTTAACATCTGTACCTATTATTCGGCCGCCTGATTGGAGCCTACCTTTTGAGATAATGTGCGATGCCTCTGATTATGCTATTGGTGCTGTGTTGGGGCAGCGAATTAATAAACTTCCCCATGTGATTTACTATGCCAGTAAAACATTGAATGATGCTCAACTTAATTATTCTACAACTAAAAAAGAGTTGCTGGCAGTAGTCTTTGCTCTAGATAAGTTTCGGTCTTATTTATTGGGATCGAAGGTCTATATCTATTCGGATCATGCTGCATTGAGGTATCCTTTATCTAAAAAAGATGCTAAACCTCGTCTTCTTCGATGGATATTATTGCTACATGAATTTGATATTGAAATTCGGGATAAGAAAGGTTCCGAAAATGTTGTAGCCGACCACTTATCTAGGTTGATAGTTGATTTTACTGATGAATCATTGCCCATAACTGAATCTTTTCCTGATGAGCAATTACTTGCAGTGTCCCAATTGCCTTGGTTTGCTGACATAGTTAATTATCTGGTAACTGAACAACTTCCATCTCATTGGTCTTCCCAAGATAGGTCCAAATTTTTGTCAAGGGTTAAGTATTTCTTTTGGGATGATCCATACTTGTTCAAGTATTGTCCCGATCAGATTATTAGGAGATGTATTCCTGAACATGATCAACAAAGCATCATTTCTTTTTGTCATGATCAAGCTTGTGGGGGCCATTTTAGTTCTAAAAAGACTGCTGCAAAGATTTTGCAGTGTGGATTTTATTGGCCTACTATTTTTAAAGACTGTCATGCTTATTGTTCAGCATGTGAAAGATGTCAGAAGTTAGGAGCACTTTCACGTCGTAACATGATGCCTTTAACCCCAATCCATATTATAGACCTTTTTGATGTATGGGGTATTGACTTCATGGGACCTTTTCCTAACTCTTTTGGCAATCTTTATATCCTTGTGGGGGTAGACTATGTCTCTAAATGGGTAGAAGCCGTAGCATGCAAAACCAATGACCACAAAGTGGTGGTCCAATTCTTAAAAGAAATTATTTTTGCACGTTTTGGTTCTCCTCGTGCTGTCATAAGTGATGGGGAAAACATTTCTGTAATAGGGTTTTTGAACAGTTAATGAAGAAATACGGCATAACCCACAAAATTGCTACCCCATACCATCCCCAGACAAGTGGTCAAGTTGAGATTTCTAATAGGGAGATTAAGCATATTTTAGAAAAGACAGTCAATCCTAATCGCAAAGATTGGTCACTGAGACTCACCGATGTTTTGTGGGCTTACCATACTGCATTTAAAACTCCCATTGGAATGTCTCCATACCGTATTGTTTACGGGAAAGCTTGTCATCTTCTTGTTGAAATTGAGCATAAAGCTTATTGGGCAATTAAGCACCTGAATTTTGATTTAAATAGAGCAGGTATTCAAAGGAAACTGCAATTGAATGAGTTAGATGAGCTTCGTAATGATGCTTATGAGTGTGCAAAATCATACAAGGATCGTATGAAAAAGGTTCATGATCAAAATATTCTGCGAAAATCTTTTACATCGGGGCAGAAAGTTCTTTTATACAATTCTCGTTTGCATCTGTTTCCGGGTAAATTAAAGTCTCGATGGACAGGACCTTTTATAGTTCGTGTTGTTTATTCTCATGGAGCATTTGAAATAGAAAACCCCAAGAATGGTGATATATTCAAAGTTAATGGTCATCGTCTTAAACCATTCTTGGAATTGCAGCAACCACAGATCGATGAATTGAGTCTGGGAGACCCGACTTATCATGACTAATGATTAATAGCTGTGTCTGGCTGAAGACGTAAAACTTAGCGCTACTGGGAGGCAACCCAAGTTTTTAGAATTTTTATTTTTGTGTTTATTTCTTCTTATGCTATTCTTGTGCTTCACTTGTTCTTTTCATTTTGATAGATACTATAGCGTTTCAGTGGAGTGCAGGTATTATCTTTCCTTCCCTCGTCTATTTATTTTCCTCAGTACTGATTTCATATCTTTTTACATTGAAGACAATGTTTCATGCAGGTTTGGGGGTATAGGAAGATATTTGTTTAGGATATCTTAGTTATTTTCTTGCTTGTTTTGAATTTTGCAGTTAAAAAAATGAGAAAAAAAAATTTGTAGATTTTAGGTTGTTTGTTAGTATTTTTATAGGTTTTTGATAGTTTATCCCTTCGTGATGCATACTTCAATTTTTAAGAGATTAATTTACATTGGAAGTGTGAGTAAGTATACTGGAGGATAGAGTCACTTAACTGAGAAATAGCATTCTGTTACAATCCTCTTGGATCAAGTGCTTAAGCTAATAAAATTCACTCACACACACCAGTTACATAAAGTAATACCTTCTAGAGATTTGTTGAATACTAATCTTCAGTGGGATGTCTTTAGTCATAGTCATTGGTTGATATGTGGTTATCTGTTGAGCTTAAAAGATCATGATAGACCATTTACTTGGCTATGGCAAGGGCTTGGAACCGGAAATAGGTTGAGAGTATAATACAGCCTGGACAGAATAAGATGCTTGAAAATATATATGCTAAAAAAAAAGGAAACGAAAATAAAGAAAAGGGGCTGCTTGACTATTATAAGATTAACTTAGGCTGATGCTCAGGTCCGAAGCGGTCCATCTTAAAACCTAATGCCCTAAGCCAACTGGCTGAGAGTCATTGGCCTGAGTCATTGCTAAACCTAAGCATCTTGAAGTCAGGCCTTACACAGTCCTAATGAAAAAAAAAGTCTATGGTGTATTATCCTCTCAAATCTAGAATGTTGGACCCGAAGGAGGCGCGCAAGCATTTGTGCTATCATGAACCTAAAGATTGCGATGACTATGTAGATTCTGATGTTCTTTGGTTAATGGGTAACACTGGATCTGTGTGAAACAAAGATTTAGAGTGTATTGCTACAATGTTCTACACTTTCTATTTTTTAAAGTATCATGCTATATCATATTGAGCAGAAATTTCAAAGATAAAGGTGTAGAATAAAACCACTTACATGAGCGCTTCTATATTCTAGTTGATTATAAATGCAAGTACGTGTGGTTAGTTTTCTTAAGTATTGCAGTGTGTATTTGAAGGGATAATAGGTTCTGTGTTTTGAAGTGTTTAGTTGACTTCTTTCTCATTTAGATAAAGAATAAGGTTAATTTTATAAATACATGTTTGTGGGTAGCATGGCTGCAAACCCTCACGAGACTTCACTCGTCCAGCCAGGGACACCTGGGGGTTTAAAAGGCTTGTTGCATACGCTAAATGCAATCGTGATTCCCTACGACAGTGGCATTTATTTTTGAGTAGTTTTATTATTTTTTCTTTTGTGTTTTGCTTGAGGACTAGCAAAATCTAGGTTTGGGGGTATTTGTTAAGCATGAAAAATACACATTTTTATATGCCTTTTTACCTATTTGTCAGTCATGTTTTCTAATTAAAATGAGGAATAAAGTGAATTTTGGTAATTTTCTAAGTAATTAGGAATTAATTAAATAATGCTCTCTAAATGGCTTAAATTTCAATATGTTCTACCATTTTATGAATTATTTGGCATGTCTAATGTGGGACATGTTTTATTTTGTATAGGTTCAAGTGTTCGAATTGGAGAGCAGCCAAAGAGAACCAAATAGATGGGTTTTGAAGTGCCAAAGTAACCCAAGAGCTGATACCACGTGCAGAGAAGATCTAAGCCGTTGATGTTCACTGATGAAGAAGACGGGCGTGAAATCAATGGATGAGCGTTCAGATTTGATCCGACGAATGACATTGATACAACGGGTTTTAAGAGAAAGAAAGAAAAAAAAAAGAAAAGAAAGGCCGGTTCGTTGGGCCGGTTCACTGAAAAAAAAAAGAAAAAAAAGAAAGGAAATGAAACCCGAGCGAAAGCTTGGGTGTCTTCTTTCTGAAATAGAGCAGCGCCTCGAGGCGATGGACGACGGCGGTTCTGGGTTTCGGCGGTGAATTAATCACGGCGACGGTGAGGTGGCTGAGCTCACGATCGGGGGAGAGGTTGAGCATCAAGGCAACGAAGATGGAGAAGAAGTGACGGCAAGGCCATGGGTTCTGGTTCTGTCGAGGAAGATGGCCACGGCGAGGCAAGGTGGCGGTGCTTGTGGACTGAGGTCGACGGCGACTATGGAGCACCAGAGGGCCAACAGAAGTGCGGAAACTGTGGAGGACGGCGGCAAAGAACAGACCAGCAGATTTGAAGGGTGCTCGATTGGGAAGGTTTCAATTTGGAAAAAAACACATGTGACAAAATCGAATCGGGAGAGACAAGTTTCCAATCTGTTTCAGAGTGGTAAGTCCCTGTTGTAACCCGATAGGGTCACAAGGAATGCCTTGACGGCAGGGGAAAGGAAGAAGAAAAGGAGGTAGAGGAAATAATGTTTTTTTATTGCATAAGTCCTAAAGGAGGAGGAAGACCCCCTTATTTTGGTGGTGGCGGGGTAGCATTGGGGCCAGTGTGCATGGCCTCTCGCGCTGCCCACCTGGTCCTCTCTTCCTCGTGCGCCACATTCATCACCTTTAATTGCTCTTGAATCCCCAATAACACAGAAACCAAGGTTGCTTGTGTGGGGTCAGGATCAGCCTTCGTGCTTGCAACATCGTGTGCCTGTTCTTGCTCAGAGGAAGTCCCCGCGGCCATGGTTGGCTGCTTGTGAGGAGGCATGAGGCTCCGCAGATCGGAACTGCTCTGATACCAGTGTTGTAACCCGATAGGGTCATAAGGAATGCCTTGACGGCAGGGGAAAGGAAGAAGAAAAGGAGGTAGAGGAAATAATGTTTTCTTATTGCATAAGTCCTAAAGAAGGAGGAAGACCCCCTTATATAGAAGACTCTATATGACATAATGACGACATGATATGACGTCATTATGACGACATCTTAGGACATTATTACATCTAATTAGAGAAACGTCACTATGACGACATAATAGGCCATGATTACATCCAATCATGGCCTTTATTACAATCACTAATTGATACGAAAAGGGAAACTAATCCTAATCATAGAATCCAGCGATATTCATCCTACGTGTGCATGACATTCACAACAGTCCCTAATTTCGATTTGATTTGAGATGACAAAAGGGTCGGATTTTGTCTCGGATTGGGAAGTGCAATTTTTGGGTATTTTGAGTTCTATTTCGAGAGCACTCAAAGTTGGAATTTTTACTATCAATTTGGACTAGAATTAAAGAGCAAATGGCCGGATTTAGAAGAAGGACTTGATTTGGAAGGACTGGTTGCTGGATTTGGAAGAGGATAGCTGTTTTGCAGTTCATATAAAAACAGAGACAGAGCAGAGGGGAGACCGTCCGACAGAGAGGAACGACCAGAAGTTTTTTTCAATTTTTTTTTCAGATCAGAAATTTTGTAATCTTCTTTTTAGTTTGGTGTTCTATTTGCTTGGAGTTGAATCACTTGTTTAAATTGTTACTGTTGGAACAGTCGACCGAGACCGAGAGAAGAGGAACAGTATATTCTGTTTTATTTTTCATTATCTCACAATTCCTGTAAGTCAGTATTTACCTTTAATTCAAATGAATTCTATTATGTTTGCAGTTAAATTCTTTAGTATGAGTAGCTAAATCCCTGTCTAGGGCTGAGATGAAGCCATGATTAGTTGTAGGAATGGTATTCATGTGATGCAATTGTTTTACCTAAATTAATGCGTTTTAACGATTGTTATTCTCAAATTAATTGCATTGGGCTATATGTTGAACATGCTATTTAGATATTACTTGTGATTTATCAAATGATGGATACATGTAATGATTTGAATTTCATCTGTTGATATGCAAGAGAATACAAAATTCTATTTAAATCTATATGCTTTAATGCTGAAATTTTCCGTAGGAGAATAGGTTGAATTCCAATTCTCTACGAGATAATCGTGAAAACAATTGCTGATTTTAAAAGAAATATTCCTATGATTGTCGTGTGCTGATTCTTATGCCCTAGTGTTTTAAATTCTTGATTAAAGTTTCAATTTTTATTTGTCAATTAGTTTCTTTTTCATAGATTATTTAATTGCCTTTAGATTAATTTCTTAGTTAAAGCTGTTTAATTGCATTGAGTCTTTGATTAGTCGTAGTTGTAGTGAATCAAATCAATTTAATTCTTCAACAAGGGTAATAATCTGATCTTCGAATTAGAATTCCAAAAACACAAGTCCCTGTGGGTTCGACCTCGTAAGAATTGTGCGACTATACTCCAAACGCGATTCGTACACTTGCGAGTAAAATTAAGAGATTAATTAAAACAACAGCTTTCATGGCGGACGGAGAAGAAAGGGGCAGAAACCTGTTGGGGAAGAAGGGGGCAGTCATAGGGTTTCGTGCGCCTTGACTGCCCCAGCCCTGCTCCGTCTCCTTCAACTGGAAGGAAGGTTAGGGGCTGTTAGCCCCTCTGTTATGCCCTTTTGGTCATTGACCAAAGCAACTTTCTAAACTTTAACCAGTTTAGTCCTGGGGACTAAAGTGGTTAAACTTTAGCAAGTGAGACTAAAACGTAATTTTTCCATCTTTTATTAGGTGATGGAAATCCGGATTAATCGGGGGAAGAAGTTCAAAATCAACTTGAATTGATCAGATGGAGCATCAAAACGGGACCCATTTGTTGTTCTTATATTTTGTGTATCCAGTTCTGAATTCATGAAGATTTTGTTCATATGATTGGAAGGTTCAATGTGGGTCTCGGCCAGTTCTTAAATCATGCACATACAAGTTGTTACATTAGCGTAGGCCAAACGGGGTACAATTCCTCTGTTGGCATAGGTATTAGTATCCTTTTACAGTTGAGTTATTTTATACAGTAAAGAGCGCCTAGGTGGCTTTTCAGGGCCCACAGATCAAAACCGATAAAAACCATGGGCCTCACACAAAGCCTAGAAAGCCGCCTGGGCAGGCGACTGGATGATACATTTTTTATTAGAGTTTTCTTGTCAGGCGAGAAGAGCTCTTTGGATATCATCCAACCAATTTATTTTTTATGCTCTCCCATGCATTAGGCCCAATATATCCCTCCTAATTCATTCTCCCTCAGGTCTTCATATAGCAAACAAGAGAGGAAAATAATTAGACATGCCTATATCTTCATTCATCACCCAATGCTTCGAACATGAAAATTAGAATACATATTGGACATTGGATTTGCAAATAGACTTTTTTCAGTTGAGTTTCATTTAAGGTACTACTGCCACATGATATTCCTAGAGTGAAGCTCGTAATTTTTGCTCTGTAATTATACTGATAAAAAAAAAATTAAAGGTACTACTGCCACATGTTTTTTTTTCTTTTTTAAAATGTAACTCATCAAATATCACCAGAAGACAGGATTTTATCACGTAACAAGCAAGTACAAACTCTATAAAGTACGTTCCTATCATCAAAATGTCAAACAATAGGAAAGTGTTTCAGCAAACTGTGGATGTACGATGATTCTAATTTCCTTTTTCAAGAAAAAGTTGTGGTAGTAGTGATTTTTTAATTAAAAACTTAGTAATCTATGTATTAAAATGTTATGTGTTGGAAGAAGATTCAGTAGCTTCTCCATGTGGAGAATCTAATGAGAGTATAGTGAAGTTATATCATGAGACAATACTTGCTTGCTCGAGTGTTTAATCTTCCCATCATCACTCCTTATACGTATGTGCTACCTGACTATTCCACATTCCTCTTCTACCATGTACATATATAGCCCAAAAAATGGACTGGAAACTCAATTATACGTATTATCATTTTCCAGTTCTCTAATGAAAATGGGCTTGCATACAATGAGTGTACACAGAACATTCTAAAAACATATCACTTCATCTCTTTTTGTTCTCCACCATTTTGTATAATCTGGATTACCACTATAAAATCCAGCTTCCAATTCATCATTTTAACTAGTACAAACTCCTCATCTACATGTTAATTCCCTACATATGGAAGACAAGCAATCAAATGTACATAGTTTTGCTAAAAATCAAAGGCAAACAATGGCATACTCTCTCCGCCGTCTGAAATCAGTTGCTACATTTGGCTCTAACATGAACTGATTTTAGTTCTTGAATGACCAAATGTATCTAGGAATTATTCAGATCCGAAACGAGACATAAGCATTGAAGCACTATTAAGCACTATTCCAATCCGAAGCGAGACATAAGCATTGAAGCAATCATACTTAACCTGGTCCTCGATGAGGCCGCCGGCCCTCCGGTCACTGCTCTTGACGGGGCGGCGGCTGTGGACATAGTCAGGTATGCCAAGAAACTGCCTCACCATCTGCTCAACTGAGGCGGTCGGCATTCCGGCCTGGTCACAGAGGTCCACCGCTGCGACGTCCAGCGCGGGGTTGCACGACGTCAGGATCCTAGAGTGGTCGCCGTTCTTGATGCCCACGAAGACGATATCCGGGCTGGTAAAAAACTTGATGACGCTTTGAGGTATGGCGCGGTCGTGGCGGAGCAAGAAGATGAGGCAGATGTCGCCGACGCAGATGCTGACCGTGGCTCCTCGGTGTTCACGTCTGGTGGGCTTGACGCCGAGCCCGACCACAAGCCGCTTGCCCATTCGAGATTGGAGGTCAATGAGGCGTTCAATCCAGTTGCAGATGATGGTGGTGTGCCGGACGACGGTGGTGATGACGGTGAATATCCGGTAGTCCTCCTGGCGTTCTTGGCTGGTGATCATGATGTTCGGCACGTTGATCATGGTGGCGGAAGAAGGGAGAGAAGGAGGAAGTGGAGCTCCGCCTCCGAATCCGCCGCGAGCTTCCATTCCGGGATGAGGAAGGCCATCGAGGGAGGGAGGAGCTAAAAAAAGAAAATGAGGAAGTGGAGCTCCGCCTCCGAATCCGCCGCGGGCTTCCATGCCGGAATGAGGAAGGCCGGGGAGGGAGGGCGGAGCAGGAACAGGAAAACGAGGAAGTGGAGCCGCACCGCCGAATCCGCCGCACGGTTCCATGCCGGAATGTGGAAGGCCAGCGAGGGAAGGCGGAGCCAGAAAAGGAAAAGGAGGAAGTGGAGCTCCGCCGCGCGCTTCCATGCCGGAATGAGGAAGGCCGGCGAGGGAGGGCGGAGCCGGAAAAGGAAAAGGAGGAAGTAGAGCTCCGCCGCCGAATCCACCATGCGCTTCCATGCCGGAATGAGGAAGGGAAGCGAGGGAGGGCGGAGCCGGAAAAGGAAAAGGCGAAAGTGGAGCCCCGCCGCCGAATCCGCCTCGCGCTTCCATGCCGGAATGTGGAAGGCCGGCGAGGGAGGGCGGAGCCGGAATAGGAAAAGGAGGAAGTGGCGCCCCGCCGCCGAATCCGTCTCGCGCTTCCATGCCGGAATAAGGAAGGGCGGCGTGGGAGGGCGGAGCCGGAAAAGGAGGAGTGAGTAGTGGGGAGTGTGCAGAAGAAGTTATGTAGGTTTTCTGTTAGAAAAGCTCCGATATCGACGGGGGTTGGGCGGTTGTAATAGTACGGAAGGACTGAGAGCAAGTGGCCTGAACCGGATAAAATGGGCCGGCCTAATGAGGTTCAGTCGATTGTATACACTATACACTGTTTACTGACCCGGTCCAGATTCCATGAACAGTGAGCTGGACTGAACTCAGACCAAACCGAGTCCAGTGAACCAGGGTCACGAACTCTATTTAGATTTCCACTTTATATTCCTTTGCAGTATAGTACATATGGAATCCGTATAAGACATACGGAATCAGCATGGTACATAAGCTTTATTTTTATTATTTTTGTGTTATTTAATCAAAATAGATGTAGTCATTTACGAGAGTTATACTATTGTGTTTATGGGCTTTTGTCCTTAGTTATATATAAGAAATTCCGTATCGGATATCGGTAAAATATCGATCGACCAAAGAGACAAAATATTGAGATATTGTGTAAAAAATATTGGTGGTCGAAACTAGTTTTTACCATCTATTTACACAATCTAACTTCTAAAATGAGTTATACTAATTTAGACAAAGCATAGATTTTAAAATATGCATAAAAATGCATATTAGGATAGGAAACAAAGAGGAAAGTTGTTTTTTTAAAAAAATTCCACTTCTTTTTAAAACATTTTTTTTAAAAATAGCAATATATCGGTCCGAAACCGTTATTTAAAAAATTTGAAAAAAATGATATTAGTCCGTATTAGTTTATCGGGTCGGGCTCGATATCGATATATCGTGATACAGATTTATCGGCAATATTAGTCTATAAAATATCCATTATGCGGTTTATAGATATCGGTAAAAGCTCTCTCTAAAATATATAACTTGTATTGATTGATTGTTAAGGACTTTAAAAATAATAAACTCTGACTAATAAATCTAGTAGTTTACAGATTTAATAATTTTATGAAATATAATAAAATAATGACTTGAGGGATAAACTTGAGGGTTAGAAAGAATCTAATCAAGATAGAGACTAAAATACCGTAGGGATTGAGAGAGAGTTCATGAGTGAGAGTGTCTTTTGATTAGATTATCTAATTGGCTATACCTATCTGTCTATTGAGCCAAAAGACTTGGATTATATGCATCTTCCCTTTGGTGGAAGCTCTGCACTTCTTTTCTGCATTTTTCCTATGGAGGAAGCCTCGCATCAGTGGTACCTAATGAGAATCACTTTATATTGGCAAGGCTTATGTGGTTTGTACATTCTCTATGGATTTTAGAGAGAGAGCTTTTGTATCTTCTCTATGGAGGAAGTTCTACATCCACCACAAAACTATTAAGCTAGGTGATTTTACTATATACTTTGGAGATATTAGCATCCTAAAAGGCTGTGTTATCCTAATTCATATCGAGTTAAGGAGCTGATGTGGGCCAAACCCTTCCAAGTGCTATACTTTTTTAGGTAAGGAATAGGCAAGACATTCACCCACTAGGATTCAGGGCGTGGCATGATTACCGATAATAGCCGGAGTGATAGCCATGTTGTTTTCATGTTGTATGTCATGAAAGAATAATATTCAATGAGTCTGTTTATATAAGACAAAAACTTAATCATTAAACGTGAACTTGGGAAGCAATAAAAGACTATAATGCGACATAGTTTTTAATATAACTATATTAATATTGATGACTATGTTACGATATTTCGTTGAATATTTTTATACTCAACATCCGCTCGTGATGTATGTCACGGCCCGTATTTTAAAAATTATTTTTAAATCAGAGTAGTAGCGGAAAATCAGAGGATTACTCCTCTATGCGATAAATCATGAGTTGAAAATTTTTCGACTAAGCATCAAGGCCGTGATAACTGGGGTTCACAAATATGGATACAAAACCATATATACGTATAATATTACAAGATGCAAAGTCGATTAAATCAATGCAAGTCTTCTAAGTGCAAGTCTGTATTCTAACTCAAAATACACTAGATAATAGTTGGCACTCATACCTTAATACAAGGTCAACATACAAACTGTAACATCCGAAAAATTAGTAAGTATTTTAAAACCCAAATTTAACCCTCTTAATGATTGATTTGGTCGTATTTTGCCCCGTGGAAATTAAAGTTGGTGAGAAGAGCTTTCCAACGCCACCTATTATGCGCGATTTGGAGTTCGGAGTAAAAAGATATAAGAAATTGAATTTTGATTAAACGTGACAGCGATCGATCGCCATAAGAGCCGATCGATCGACAAGCTGAACCGATCGACGCCTTACCAAAACGATCGATCGTAGTTACCATGATTTGTGAATGTTGTGTTTCGCCTAAAGCAATCGATCGGCAGTAATATCAATCGATCGGCTGTAGCGTGGTAGTGTAAAACAGTGCATATGACGATCGATTGCCGTATAGCCGATTGATCGCCGGTTGCGGTTTTGCGATTTCTAGAGTGTTTTTAGGGTGGATTTGCTTGGGAAAGATACGAAATCCTAATGGGACTTGATTTGCACGTCTTCAGTATAATTTTGAAGCCTTCCCATTGGTTGGAAGTATCTATGATTTGGAAGATTAGTTTGAGAATGGATTCTCCCCCAACTCTATATAAACACTAGAGAATTGGCTTGTGCTAACCCTAGAACGTCCAGAGACTTTTCCCTTCTCCTTCCCACGTTCACCCATCTCCTTGGAGGCTTGTTCTTGTGGGAGTTTGCGAGAGCTTGGAGCGGGAGCTTTAGAAGAAGCGGAAGAGATGAGTAACGCGTAGAAAGGCGAAATCTTTGGAGGATTAAGTAGGATGGTTTTTCCCTCTTCTCTCTTCTGATTATATATGCTTTTGACAAGTGTTTTGATTTAACACCTTAGTTATTGTTTGAATTCTTACGAGATGAATGTATTATGTCCATGTTTCTATGCGTAGTGCATCACAAATCATATGTGCATTCATGTTTCACTTCTAGATGGGAATTCGCATCTAAAGTCTAATGCTTTATTAATCTTCCAGAGACTAGAAGTTTTGATATTGTTTGGTTGATGATGATTCACGTTGAGTTTGTGCCTTTAAAGTGTGTCTTACATTAATTGTCTTGTTTGGGGTGTATTAATGTTTACAAACTATGTTATATATATAAGAATACAAGAAAGGAGTGAACTTTAGTAATTCCAGATAATTCTTGGTTCTGTAATTGGTTTAGGAGGGGAGTATATGGTCTGTTATTGATATATTATCATTTATAATGTGTTATTAAGTAAGATAATCAAGTTTAATTAAGAGTCTTAATCTCGGCCAGAACTATTTCTGTGCTGACAGTCGGTGGTAAATAATTCACAACTAATTCAAATAAAATCGAAAAAATATAAAATCAGTGGGGTTGGAAACTAGACTCACGTTATCAGTAAAAATTTCAGAGGTTAAGTCTTTCTGTACAGAGCACAGTAGCCGTCGGAAGAGGACTTTTGTGCAGGAGATAGTGAGCAGAATTTGAGAGAAAATACTAAGTATACAAATAACATCATGTAAGGTGATATGATAACGATTAATATGTTAATAACAATAATTTGAGTATATACTTATGGAATATCACAGTAAGAATTGGGTTAGATGTAATTCAATAATGAGGGATAATTCTTTGTCTAGAGGATTCATAACTATTTATTTCAAAACGGTGATGTCGGTTTGATATTCTATTTGGAATTCAAATCATCTAAGAATCGTTGACTTCTTATCTCTGAAATTTGTATTATAAAACTCTAATGCGAATAAAGAATTCCTATCTAGGGCTGAACATGAAAGGTATGTATTGATTGTATGTTACTCCAATGAGTGAGTTACGTGTTGATGCTTCTATCCATACTCCTTGAGAGAGTCTATTATGGTAAGAGATACCTTATGAGCTTAGAGTGTTGTGACCTCTATTCCTTTGAGATATTGCTCATATTGATTACATGATTGTTTCTTCCACTGGAGACCTTGCGAGATTCTCCCCATGGTGGTTTCATAGTATGCTCAATTAAGCCATTGCTAGATCTTGCGAGGTCACTTATATTTATGAAATTGCGATTCCATACTGCCCGAAGGGAGGCACTATACGTACGTTAGATTGTGGACATTACGGAAGGTCCTCAGTCTCCGCCCATCGTGTCCGTAAGCACTGGTGGGGCCAGCATCCTAGACGCATGGCAGGGTTCCAAAGAGAGGACCCCTAGGGTGGTTCTGGTATATTATTTTAGTCACTTGCGAGCGACCAGGTTAGCGAGCTTAAATTATAACTCCTTTCACTTTTGATGTCTGGAGCCTTATGATTGTTATTCTCTCCCTACTCATATGTGTAGTAAGAGCCTTATTGATGTTTTCCTATACTTGCGAGTTGGAATTGTTGTTGACTAACCTTGCAGGTGTATAGACCTCGGTTCAGTTTAGATGTTGTGAGATGTTCACCATCCTTTGTATTCATATTCTCTTCATACTGCTTGTTTTAATTCAGTGGATTCTTACCTCCTACTGAGTGTTTCTATGAAATACTCATGCATCCTCTGATGCAGGCGCAAACGAAAGGTGAGATCTGGAAGTGCAGTAGTTGAATGGCGGATTGCAAGCGCCGAGAAGAGATTAAAGATGATTTAGTTATTTGCTTTACTTTTATTGATGCTTATGACATTATTGGCAATTGTGTGCCATAGACTTTTAGGTTTATTTTATTGACTTTCTTAAATGGATTATTATTATTAAGTAAATTTATTTCATAGTATTCATTGATGTCTATTATTGTATTACACTGATTGTGGGCATAATCGGTTACATGTCGTTTTGAGATGATTGTAATTGGTTGAAAAATCGACTGTTCGGTCTCGTGCCTGGGATCTCTACCTCAATTTGTATCCCATTGGTTGGCTTCTGCACTCTGATCGAGGTATGGGATTTCGGGGCGTGACAGAAACAAGAAGAAGATATGCTAAACAGCTATCAGAATGTCCTCGCCACCAAGCTCCAAATCCCAAAGTGTCGTGCGAAGTCAATCTTCACCAGTAGCACCTACATCACATAAGGATGCTGAATTAAGAATACTCAGTCAGATACCATATCACAATCATCAACATTAATATAAACCAGGATTTGCATTAACATATTATGCAACATATTATAGGGTTCCACTTGAGTCTTTTATTAATCCTTCAAGCAAAGTTTTTTATTGTTATCCAAGTTCAAGTTCAATAATTAAGTCATTGTCCCATATAGATAGACTCACTGAATGTCATTCCTACATGACAGACAGCACGAAAACACCGTGACTATTATTCCGGTTACTACCGGTAATCACGGCACACCCAGAATCCCTCAAGGGTGACTGCCTCGCCCATTCCTTACCTTAGAAGGTATGACCGTCGGAAGGGTCTGGCTCCACATCAGCTCCTGGACACGATGTGGGTCGGAATGACGCAGCCTTCCAGGATGCTAGCATCTCTAATGTGCACAGTAATCCACCTGGCAACCATGGCTGAGGATGAGTGCACAGCTTCTACTTGGGAAGATGCAAAAGCTCTCTCTAAAATCCATAGAGAATAAGCACGCTCTCTCTAAAATCCATAGAGAAGAGGTAACAGCTTAAGCCTGGCCAATAGAATATGTAATGCTCTATCTAAAATCCATAAAAAGATGCAAACATAGGCAAAAATAACATATTGTTGTTCTCTCTAAAATCCATAGAAAGATATAACAGCTTAAGCCTGGCCAATAGAAGTTGGTCCTCATTAGGTACCATGACACAGAGCTTCCACCAGTCGAAAGATGTGAATGGTCTCTAAAATCCATAGAGAGATACAGACGGCAGAGCTTCCACCAGTCGGAAGATGCAACACTGATAACCATAAAATATATACATTTATATGCCTTATTTACCTATATGCTAGTGTAGTTTTTATGATAAAACATGAATAAAACGGGTTATTTGTGATTAGGGTAATAATTAGGGGATTAATAAGTAATTTACTCTAATTAACTATTTTAGATGCATTAAAGAATTTAAGGAATCATATTTTTATTATGCGTCTAATTTTAGTTTGGTTTTGTTATTCTGGTTTAAAATTTCGAATTGCAGTTCGGTAGGAGCGCATTAGACGTGTTTCAAAATGCCGATGTAACATCCGAAAAATTAGTAAGTATTTTAAAACCGAAATTTGACCCTCTTAACGATTCGTGTTGTGCCTTGTGCAAATTAAAGTTGGTGAGAAGAGCTTTCCAACGCCACCTATTATGCGTGATTTGGAGTTCAGAGTAAAAAGATATGAGAATTTGAATTTTGATTGCACGTGACAGCGATCGATCGCCATAAGATCCGATCGATCGGCAAGCTGAGCCGATCGACGCCTTACCAAACCGATCGATCATAGTTACTGTGATTTGTGAATATTGTGTTCCGCGTAAAACGGTCGATCGGCAGTAATAGCGATCGATCAGCTGTGGCGTGGTAGTGTAAAACAGTGCATACGACGATCGATCGCCATATTGCTGATCGATCGCCGGTTGCGGTTTGCGTTTTCTAGAAGTATTTTTGGGGTGGATTTGCTTGAGAAAGATACCAAATCCTAATTGGACTTGTTTTGCACGTCTCTAGGAGGATTGTGAAGCCTTCCCATTGGTTGAAAGTGTCCATAATTTGGAAGATTAGTTTGAGAATGGATTCTCCCCCAACTCTATATAAACCCTAGAGAATTGGTTTGTGCTAACCCTAGAACGTCAAGAGAGTTTTCCCTTCTCCTTCCCACGTTCACCCATCTCCTTGGAGGCTTGTTCTTGTGGGAGTTTGCGAGAGCTTGGAGCGGGAGCTTTGGAAGAAGCGGAAGAGACGAGAGGCGCGTAGAAAGGCGAAATCTTTGAAGAATTAAGTAGGATGGTTTTTCCCCTCTTCTCTCTTTTGATTATATCTGCTTTTGATAAGTGTTTTGATTCAACACCTTAGTTATTGTTTGGATTCTTGCGAGATGAATGAGTTATGTCCCTATTTTTATGCGCAGTGTATCATAAATCATATGTGCATTCATATTTCATTTTCTAGATGGGAATTCGCATCTAAAGTCTAATGCTTTATTAATTTTCTAGAAACTAAAGGTTCTGTTATTGTTTGGTTGATGATGTTCCACATTGAGTTTGTGCCTTTAAGGTGCGTCTTACATTAATTGTCTTGTTTGGGGTGTATTAATGTTACAAACTATGTTATCTATATAAGAATACAAGAAAGGAGTGAACTTTAGTAATTTCAGATAATTCTAGGTTCTGTAATTGGTCTGGGAGGGGAGTATATGTTCTGTTATTGATGTATTATTAATTATAATATGTTATTAAGTAAGATAATCAAGTTTAATTAAGAAGTCCTAATCTCGGCCAGAACTGTTTCTGTGCTGACAGTCGGTAGTAAATAATTCATAACTAATTCAAATTAAATCGGAAAAATATAAAATCAGTGGGGCTAGAAACTAGACTCACGAGGGTATTATCAATAAAAACTTTCAGAGGTTAACTCTTACTGTAGAGAGCATAGTAGCCGTCGGAACAGAACTATTGTGCAGGAGACAGTGAGCGGAATCTGAGAGAAAATACTAAGTATACAAATAATATCATGTAATATGATATGATAACGATTAATATGTTAATAATAGTAATTAGACTAGATACTTATGAAATATCACAGTAAGAATTGGGTTAGATGTGATTCAATTATGAGGGATAATCCTTTGAGCAAGTGATTCATAACTATCTATTTTAAAAGCGTTGATGTCGGTTTGATATTCTACTTGGAATTCAAATCATCTAAGATTCTTTGATTTCTTATCTCTGATATTTGTATTATAAAACTCTAATGCGAATGATGAATTCCTATCTAGGGCTGAGCATGAAAGGTATGTATTGATTGTGTGTTACTCCTTGTGTGAGTTGTCTTGTTATTCTATGCTACTCCAATGAGTGAGTTATGTGTTGACCAAAGACTTTGATGCTTCTATCCATACTCCTTGAGAGAGTCTATCATGGTAAGAAATACCTTATGATCTTAAAGTGTTGTGACCTCTATTTCTTTGAGATATTGCTCATATTGATTACATGATTGTTTCTTCCACTGGAGACCTTGCGAGATTCTCCCCATGGTGGTTTCATAGTATGCTCAATTAAGCCATTGCTAGATCTTGCGAGGTCACTTATATTTATGAAATTGCGATTCCATACTGCCCGAAGGGAGGCACTATACGTACGTTAGATTGTGGACATTACGGAAGGTCCTCAGTCTCCGCCCATCGTGTCCGTAAGCACTGGTGGGGCCAACATCGTAGACGCATGGTAGGGTTCCACAAGAGAACCCCTAGGGTGGTTCTGGTATGTTTAGTCACTTGCGAGCGACTGGTTCAGCGAGCAAAAATTGTAACTCCTTTCACTTTAGATGTCTGGAGCATTTATTATGATTATTATTCTCTCCTTACTCATATGTGTTGTAGGAGCCTTATTGATGTTTTCCTTACTTGCGAGTTGGAATTGTTGTCGACTAACCTTGCAGGTGTATAGACCTCGGTTCAGTTTAGATGTTGTGAGATGTTCACCATCCCTTGTTATTCTTATTCTCTTCATACTGCATATTTTAATTCAGTGGGTTTTTACATCCTACTGAGTGTTTCTATGAAATACTCATGCATCATCTGATACAGGCGCAAATGAAAAGTGAGATCAGGAAGTGCAGTAGTGGATGGCGGATTGAAGGCGCCAAGAAGAGTTTAAAGATTATTTAGTTGTTTGCTTTACTTTTATTGATGCTTATGACATTTATTGGCAATTGTGTGCCATAAACTTATAGGTTTATTTTATTGACTTTCTTAAATGGATTATTATTATTAAGTAAATTCATTTCATAGTATTCATTGATGTCTATTATTGTATTACACTGATTGCGGGCATAATCGGTTACATGTCCTTTTGAGATGATTGTAACCGGTTGGTAAAATCGACTGTTCGGTCGCGTGCCCGGGATTCTCTACCTCGAAATGTATCTCATTGATTGGCTTCCGCACTCCGATCGAGGTATGAGATTTCGGGGCGTGACAGCCAAAGTGACCCAAGAGCTGATATCACGCATATTGAAGATCTGAACCATTGATGAGTTACTTAAGAGAAGACGGGCGCGAAATTAAAATACAGACATGTAGATTTGAATCGGTGATGGAGATCGTTACAACGGGTTTTAATTGAGAAGAAATAAAAAAAAAAAGAATTAAACCGGTCTGGTCCAGTTTGGGTCGAAGAAAAAAAAAAGAACGAAACAACCCGAGCCATCGGCTCGGGTGTCTTCGTTCTGGAACAGAACAGGGCGCTCGAGCTTCTGCTCGAGCACCGGCAGGATCAGGCGGGCCGGCGTGGAAGAGGAGGAAGCACAAGACAGCAACCGGCGATATCTTCACGGCTGGGCGGCGCTCGTGCTGGAGGCGGAGCAGAATGGCAGCGGCCTGGGCTGGTTTCACGGTGACGATGGGGCAGAACAGAGCAGAGCGACGGACATGGCCATGGCGGAGCTCGAGCTAGAGACGAACGGCAGAACGGCAGAGAATGGCGGCGGAGGAAGAGAAGACGGCACGGCTGGGCTCGATCGAGAAGATGACGACGGCGGCTTTGATTTCACAGCGGATTAGGAAAAAAAACAGAGGAGCTGTGTTGATTCGGGACTCTTTAAAACAGAGTCGTGCTTAGTTTCGACGACGGATTTGGGCTCATCTCTAGGAGAAATCCAAAGGAAGAGGACTCTCTCGATTTGCCTATAAATAGGGGGAGATTAGAAGCAGATTGGGGACGGATTTTTGACGAATAGGGGTGTTCTGTTTCTGAAAAAAATAGAACTTTGCAGAGCTTCTGTTGGTCGTGTTCTTCATGATTTCGTCGGGATTTGGCCGGAATGAAGAGGAAGACTAGGTGGAGAGAAGAGAAGTGATTTGAGGAAGAAAGTCGGGTTTTTGCTTCGATGAACAGTACATGCGAATTTGCTACAGTGCTGTCGATTTGAAGAAGACGATGAATAGTGATTCGCTGTGAAGAGTGCGCTGCTACAGTGATTTGCTACAGTGTTCCTGCAACAGTGTTTTCTGATGAGATTTTTTTCCCAAATGTGATTTTTCTCATTAATATGAATAGCCACGGTTCTTATATTTGATAGGGAATTTACATTGAATGACAGAGCTGACTTGTTCCGCTAAGAATACTTTTTTAGGAACATTATTTTTCCTTTTGATAGTGACTAGATCGTTCAAAAATTTTGCATGTGAAGGCACTTGTTGAATTGTATCTAGAAAAAGAATGTTTATTTGTACTTGTTTAAACAGTTCTAAAATATCTCCATATTGTGCACCTTTTTTAGGATTGACTAGTCTTTGCGGATATGGTGCCCTAGGTACAAAATTCCTAGGTGGAGAATCACTGCTAACAATTGGACAAGAATTAACTTCTTTAGTCTCTATTTCAGGCTTAGTTTTCTCATTTTTTTTTCCAGGAATTTCACTTTTATTATCAACTTGTTTTCCAGACTTAAGGGTAATAACTGATTGAAGATGTTCCTCATTCTGTGAAGAATTGTGCTACTACCAATGGAAAATTGTCCTTTTTGGTTAGGTACAGGTTGACTAGGGAATCTCCCTCTCCCTCTTTCCACTAATTGAGTAGCCAATTGACCAACCTGAGTCTCTAACTTAGCAATTGCTTGAGTATTCATGTGTGTAGAATTCTTCATCTCAAGCATAGCTTGGTTAGTTGACTGAATAACTTGGCCTATGGATTGGATGAAAGATTTGAGAGTGTTCTCTAATGAGGATTGCTTGTGTGTAAGGCCCTGAGATTGAGTGGCTGGTTGTTGAAATTGGGTAGGAGGTTGAGACAAAGCTTGATAAGGTGGGTTGTTCTGCCTAAACTGATTATGCATGGGTTGCATGGGCTGCCCACCGACATTCATAGGTGGTTAACTTTGTCTCCAGGAGAAATTTGGATGATTTCTCCAACCTGAATTGTAGGCTTCAGAGAAAGGATTGCTTATCGGCTTTCCATAATTGTTTGGGACATTGACTTGTTCTACATAACACTCTTGATAAGTATTCATTGAAGGACAGTTCAGAGATGTATGCATCAGGCTAGCATACACAGAGCATGCTTCATTCATGTTGAACGCATTGACGCTTCGGTTCAAACTCAAGGCATCTATTTTCTTGGTTAACGCATCGAGTTTGACTTTAACATCTACGTCCTCTTTAATCTCGTAGAAACCTCCTTTCTTAGGAGCTTTAACTCAATGCAACTAAACGACTTTAACTAATAAATTAATCTAAAAGCGAATAAGTAATCTATAAAAAAGAAACTAATTGACAAATAAAAATTGAAACTTTAATCAGGAATTTAAACACACTAGGGCATAAAAATCAGCACATGACAATTCTAGGAGCAATTATTTAAAAACCACAATTGTTCTCATTGTTATTTCATAGAGAATTTGAATTTAATCTATTCTCCTACGGAAAATTTCAGCATTAAAGCATACAAATTTCATATTATAATTTGTCTTCTCTTGCATATCAAAAGATGAAATTCAAATCATTAATTGTATCCATTATTTAATAAATTACAATTAATATCCAAACAACATACTAAATTTATGATTCAATGCACTTGATTCGAGAATAACAATCGTTAAAACGTAGTTATTTGAGATAATAATTGCATCATATAAACAATACTCTTACAACTATTCATGGCTTCATCTCAGCTTTAGATATGAGATTAGCTACTCATGCAAGGGAATTGAACTACAATAACAAAGGAATTCATTTGAATAAAAAATAAGATTTAACTTACAATAATTTCGGAATAATAGGAAATTTAGCAAAACATGCACTGTTCTTCTCTCTCGGGCTACTGTTCACAGCCACAGTTTGAACAGATTTCTTTTTCAGCAGCAACAATTCGGAATGAAAAACCAAAAATGAAAACAAGAATAAATAACTAAAATTGAAATTTAAAACTGAAAAAAAAAATCTCTATTCGAATGCTCTCTCGCTCAACGAGCCCCCTTTTCTGCTCCCGGTCTCTGTTTATATAGACTGCAAGAACAATCATTTGTTCTTCCAAAATCAGACCTTTCCTAAGCCAATTTTCCTCTGCATTCACCAATGGAATTACCCCCGTAACTGTGGCAGAGTGGTCCCCCCGCTGCCACCCTCCCCGGCCGCGTCTGCCTCATCTTCCAAATTGGCCGCTGTGACAGCCTTGTCCCTCAAATGCTTGTCAACTTTCTTGCCTGCCCAAGATTCCTCTTCGTCGGCATTCAGAACTATAGTCAGTCTCAAATGCTCACGGCGTCCGCGCTGCATAATGCGGTGGAGCTCCGTCAGCTAGCCAGAGGCCAGGTCCGCGAGAACGCCTCTTCTGAAGAAATGGTGAGGCAGTATCTTGTTCTGGATTACGTCCACTGACTCCATTGGCTTGGGACGAACGACTGGAGAGCCGTGCCGCATGCAGGTGCAGTTAGCTTGTGTCCATGCTTTCGTCTCGTATCCGATTGGAGTAGCATTGAGAGCTTGGGAACTGCGCTGAAATTTTGCCCGTACGGATTGATCAAGAATCGATTTTACACATTTTGGTCATGCGTGATTTTGCCGAAAATTACAATTTCATGTTCTTGATATTGAGTTGCATGCATGCATGTTGTTTGGTCGAGCTTACTTAGACACCATAATGTTGTATGAATTTGGGAGATACACTTTCTTTTTCTTAGGCATTTCGATGACAAGAACATAGTGTTGTATGGTGTTATTACTGGCTAGCTTGTTGGGAGGTGTGAGTTAAAATCTGTTTCTTCGATGAAATTTTGGCGTATCTTCTTGTAAGTCTTATTTTCTAGTCTGCATTTTGATCTTGTTGAGGCGATGTTGCCACTTTTGACAAATCCTTCCAAGTTTCATATTTGATGATTTTGATTTGTTTTCAAGAAAAAGATGTGGCAGCCTACCATTTACAGAATAAAAGGTTGATGAAGTATATTTACCAGAACAAAGTTTAGAAGTATCAGATTTCCTGTACTCTTGAAGCCAGCAGATTAATACATAGCAAAATATCCTATACAACAAATGTGGATTAATGTGGGTCAATACAATGTTCTAATTCTGTTGTAATCTTGTATGAGGGTTTAAAGTTGATGGATGACAGTCAGGTAGGGGAGGTATTATAACCTTAGTTTGCACTAGCACCCTAATCACCCACCCATTGTCAAAACCCTGTTCATTTTCTGCATGCTGTTTTAAGTTGCGTACTTTTGTCACTCTGGTAACGTTTCACCTCAAAATGGTTTCACAGTCAACACTCAATGATGATCATGTAATTAAATTGATTTTTTTTTAAAATCCACTAAAAGGTCCTTAATGAATTCGTTATGAAAAGATTAAGTGCATTAAAAGTCTCTTACTGCCTTGATCTATGACCGGTGTGGTATTTGCTGAGAAAAAGTATCTGTAATTGCCAGATTTTAGAATGGGTATAAGAAAATTAAAAACGCAGAGCTGATTAGCTTGGACTACGAAACAGCATCGCATAGATGATCAGATTCTTGAATCCAAAATCAATGCATTATTTTAGTAAATATGGTTATGCTTATTAAGACTATCAGCTCATCATTCTATCTATATGTAGGACAGCCTTTGGAAATAGCAAAAATCAATATAACGTAGTAATTGGATCACACCACCAATTGGACAAATAAACAAATTGTAGAGTGTAATCCTTTTATACACAAGAAGGTACAAATAACTGAACATCTTTATTAAGGGATGCAAATCCCTCTTGGGATTCTCTGTAATCTCCTCACATGATCTACTCCCAATCTGGGATTCTCTGTAATCTTCTCACATGATCTACTCCCAATCTGGGATTCTATGTAATCTTCTCACACGATATGTAGGGATTCACCCCGGATTTGTCTCCGTGCGTCTCCCCTACAAATATTGTACACAACACAGCTCTTATTATTAAAAATTCACTTTCTCTTCATGGTATCGGAGCTAGACCAGGCTAACGCCTAAGACAACGCTCTCTCTCCTGCGTGCAGTCTACCTCTCCCTCTCTCTCGCGTAAAGAGGACTGCTTGTCCTTCCCACGAGCCACAGCCCCGGCAGCAATTTGTAGCCTGTTACTCCCTGCTCAGCCGACCCCTCTCCACCCAGACACACGTCTGTTTCCCTTTTTTTTTTCGTCTCAACAAAAAAAAAAAACACAACACACTGCTCTGTCTCTCCCAAGCCGCCCCCTTTTCTCTGAAATCAGATTCTCCCGCACCGATCATCGCCTCCGGCGCCGGCGCTTCCCCCCTCTCCCTCGCCTCTCCTTCCCGAGTCCCCCCTTCCTCCCGGCCTTCCCCTTCTCCCTCCCATGGATCCCCTCGCCTCCCCAGCTCCCACCATCGCCTCCTCCTCCCCCGATCACCCTCTGCCTCCCTTCCCCCTCACCGCGGCTGACTTCCTTCAGGCCGTCCCTACCTCCATCAAATTCCTCGTCTCCAACCTGTCCAGCCTGATCACCGTCCGTCTCGACGGCTCTAACTTCCAGGTCTGGCGCACGACAACCTCCTCCGTCTTGGCCGCCTACCACCTCCTCCCCTATGTCGATGGCTCCCTGTCATGCCCCTCGCCGGCCGACTGCTCTGCTCGCCCATCCCACTCCGACTGGCTCGCCACAGACCAACACCTCCTGGTCTTTCTCCGCGCCACCATCGAGCTGCATCTCGTCCACCACTTCCTCACCCACACCACCGCCGCTGGTCTATGGGCCGCCGTTGCTGCTCGATATCTGTCCGCTTCTCCGGCCGCAGTCATCCACCTCATGGGCGAGCTCCGCCAGTGTCGCTTTGGCTCCACAGTGATGGCAGCCTACCTCGACCAACTCCGGCTGCTGGTAGACCATCTGGCTGCCGTTGGAGTTCCGGTAAATGATGCGGATCTACTCCACCAGACACTCGCCGGACTCCCTCCAGACTACACAGCCTTCGCCGCCGGTATTCGTGCTCGCGGTACCCTCGTTCCCATCGCCGAACTGTGGAATCTCCTCCTTGCCGAAGAAGCTGCTCTCAAACTCCAACAGCCTGTCCCTGCCGGACCGCCGCTCACTCATCCCACGGCGCTTCACGTCGCCACCGGCACCTCCTCCTCCGCCCCCAGTCCACATGCTCTCCTGGGTCCTCTCACAGCGGCCCTCGGCCAACTTCTCCTCGGCCCTCACTCGGGTGCCCCTCCGGCCATCACGGCCCCCTCACCGGCTACTGCCTATGACGCTCATGGACTGCTTCCCACTCCCCCTGTAACACCTCATCGCCCTCCCCGCCCCAACTTCCGCCGCGGGGTTGTGGGTTACACGCGCTATGGCCGTGGGCGGAGTGGACCTCATCCCCCTCGCAACCCCTGCCAAATATGTGGATCCTTTGACCACAATGCCACCAGATGTGGGGCCCGCTATAACGCTTCCTCCACTGGTTCCACTGGGAATCGCACCGTGGCCATGACTGCGCAAGCCAACGGTGGGGCCCAATGCCCCCCAATTGGCTCCTCGATTCTGGTACAAGCGACCATATTACCCCGGATGCGACCCAGCTTACTTCCCCCTCTCCCTACCCTGGCCCCCCTTATGTTAACATAGGTAATGGCAAATCCCTCCCCGTCTCCTCTACCGGCAGCTCCTCCCTAACCCTTCCCCTTGCTACCCTCCAACTCTCTACCATCCTCCACACTCCCTCCATTACTCACAATCTCCTTTCTGTCCACAAACTTGCACGTGACAATGATTGCTCTCTAACCTTCTCTGCCTCTGATGTGTCTATCCAGGATAACAAGACCGGTCACCTCCTCTATCGTGGTCCAAGTCAGAACAGCGTCTACCCTCTCTCTCCCACAATCCCAAGTGCCTTCACTGCTACTACCTCCTCCTCTTCCACCTGACATCAACGACTCGGTCACCCAGCCTCCGCCACTCTTCAAACCATCGTTTCTTCATTTCCTTTCCATGTTTCCAAAATAAAACACTTCGAGTGTAATAGCTGTCATGTTAGCAAGTCACATAAATTGCCATTTCCAAAGTCTCATCACTCTACCACTCGTCCCCTCCAACTCATCCACTCTGACCTTTGGGGACCATCTCCGGTTACCTCCTTCCTCGGCTACCAATATTACATCCTTTTATCGATGACTTCACCCGCTACACTTGGCTTTACCCCCTCAAACTTAAGTCTGATGCCTTCGCCACCTTCATTACCTTCCAATCCATGGTCGAAAATACATTCCCCTATCGTATCACCACCTTCCGTTCTGACAATGGCCGCGAATTCGTCAATTCCCACTTCATCTCTCACTTCCACACCCACGGGATCACTCACCAATTCTCCTGTCCTCATACCCCTGAACAAAATGGAGTCGCCGAACGTAAACACCGCCACATTATTGAAACCACCCTTACCCTGCTTACCTCTGCTCACATGCCCCCCACCTATTGGGTTGATGCCGCCTATACCGCCACCTACCTCATCAATCTACTACCCTCCCCCCACCCTCCATAATACCTCCCCCCACCAACTCCTCCATCATACCTCTCCTGACTACTCTCACCTCCGTATCTTTGGCTGCAGATGCTACCCATGGACCTGCCCCTACTCTCAACATAAATTAGATACTCGGTCCGTTCCTTGTGTCTTCATCGTCTACTGTCCCACCACCAAAGGCTATCAATGTCTCGACCCCTCTAGTCACCGCGTCTACATCTCTCGCCATGTCCGCTTCATTGAACATGAATTTCCCTTCCGCTCTTACTCCCCCCCCTCCATCACCCCCCCCCCCCCCGGTCACCCCCTCCCTACCCCTACCATCGGTGCCTCCTCCCCATCTCTCATCCCCTTCCCCATCCGCCACTCGCATCCCATCCACTCCCCCCCCTCTCCCCCTGAACACTCCCCCCCACCCCCGGTCTCTCCTTCTCCCATCCGCACTTCCCCTCCCCCCTCTCCCTCCCCCTGCCCCAACCCACCCCATGATTACCCGCAGCAAAGCCGGCATCTCCCGCCCCCGCATCCCCCCTTTCCCTCATCACCCAAACCCCTCCTGAAACAGAACACCACCTCCTATCGCCTCGCCACCCAATCCCCAGAATGGCGCGCCGCCATGCGCTCCGAATATGATGCCCTCCCCACTCAAGGCACCTGGAGCCTCGTCCCACCCCCACTCAACTCCCAACATCATTGGCTGCCGATGGACCTATAAAATCAAGCGTGGCCCTGACGGCACCATATCCAGATACAAGGCTCGTCTAGTTGCCAAAGGTTTTACTCAGGAAGAAGGTCATGACTACCATGAAACTTTCAGCCCAGTAGTCAAACCTCTATACCATCCGCATTGTCCTCGAGCCTTGCTCTTTCCCATGCTTGGACCATCAAACAACTTGATGTCTCCAATGCTTTTCTTCACGGCACCATTTCGGAGGAACTCTACAATGGCCCAACCCACCCGGCTTCGTTGACCCATCCCATCCTCACCACGTCTGTCGCCTTCACAAAGCCCTCTATGGCCTCAAACAAGCCCCTCGCCAATGGTATGTCAAACTCTCCTCCTGCTTAACCCACCTTGGCTTTCGGTCATGCCACGCTGACACAATCCCTCTTCCTTCACCGACAGGGCCCCCAAGTAACCATTCTTGTCGTTTATGTCGATGATAATCCTAATCACTGGCTCCCCATGCCCCCTTCGTCGACCATATCATATCCCTCCTTGGACGTGCCTTTGCCGTCAAAGACCTGGGCCTCCTTCACCACTTCCTTGGTATTGAGTTCACCACTACCCCAAACGGCCTCTTCCTCTCTCAAGCCCACTATGCTCGCGACATTCTTCATCGTGCCCAAATGGCTCACTGCAAACCAACCCCCACTCCTACCGGCCACAAACGACCCCCCACCTCCCCCACCGACCCCCTATTCCCTGACCCGTCCCACTACAAAAGCATCGTCGGTGCCCTTCAATACCTCACAAACACCCGCCCAGACATTGCCTATGCCGTGAACTATGTCTGCCAACACATGCATAACCCCACCACTACACACTACATGGCCGTTAAGCGGATTCTCAGGTATCTTCAAGGCACTCTGTCCCGCGGTATTCTCTTCCAACCCGGACCCTGTACCCTTACTGCCTACTCCGACTCCGACTGGGCCGGTGACCCCCTTGACCGCCGGTCCATCACCGGATACTGCGTCTTCATGGGCCCTAACCTCCTCATTTGGAAATCCAAAAAACAAGTCACAGTTGCCCGCTCCTCCACCGAAGCTGAGTATCGTGCGCTCTCCTCCACAGCTACAGAAATTGTCTGGGTCTCCATGGTTCTTAAGTTCCTTGGTATCCCTTCTACTACTACACCTACACTATTGTGCGACAATCAGTCTGCCATTGCCCTCACCGCCAACCCAGTCTTCCATGCTCGCACCAAACACATTGAACTTGATCATCACTACATTCGAGAGCAAGTCCTCGCTGGCCACATGGAGGTTCGCCATGTCTCATCAAAAGATCAACTTGCAGACATACTTACCAAGCCGCTGCCCATCGCCCAGTTTCAGTTTCTCACTACCAAACTCACGGCTACTCACCCGCCCTGAGTTTGCAGGGGCGTATTAAGGGACGCAAATCCCTCTTGGGATTCTCTGTAATCTCCTCACATGATCTACTCCCAATCTGGGATTCTCTGTAATCTTCTCACATGATCTACTCCCAATCTGGGATTCTATGTAATCTTCTCACACGATATGTAGGGATTCACCCCGGATTTGTCTCCGTGCGTCTCCCCTACAAATACTGTACACAACACAGCTCTTATTATTGAAAATTCACTTTCTCTTCAATCTTGAATTGTGAAGAGACTAGATTGAGAGTCGCGGACGTTTTCAAATCTGTATCGTTCTGTCCTAACTTGATTTCCCACGTAAATTAGAAGGTAACATGCAAGCCAAAATGAGCACAACTTTGTGTTACCAGAGTGCTCCTAAACATCAATTCGATCAAGCAATAAGCTCTAGTGCATGCATCTTCATGTTACTAGAGTGTTCTAGTGCATCATGGTCGCTTAATAAGCTCCACCAAATAAGATCATGAATTCAGAAATGGCTACCCGAAAAAAAAAAGAAGCAAGTGTACGTTCCGAGCAAACAATGATGAAACACTTCTCTAAAATTTCAATCCGCCAAGATGAACAAAATGTCAAACAAGAACAAGAAAGTGTGCGTCATTAACTCAGCCAACAATGCAAAAAGTCTCGAAAAATTTCAATTCGCCGCTACGCCCTGTTGGGATTGTCACATAAAAGAGGGCTGAAATACTACCAAATTATGCACATAAATTGACAAATATATACACAAAAATTTACTAGAATGAGTATAAGAATGAACCAGGTTCGAGGCACGCTATGCGTTGTCCTTGAAACAGATACGCCGCCCTCCGTGCACAGGCGAAAATCGCGTTCCGTTCCCGAGATACAACGAACCACACCGTCAGTTTAGATGTGCACTTCAACTCAAACTGACTGGATCTCAATCAGCGGAGATTCTATTGCTCAATGATGGACCAAGAATCAAAATGAAGAAGAATGAATTATTTTGTTGTTTTCTGTAACCCTTCTCTGTGGAAAATCGTTCTCTATATATAGATGAACGCATTTGGGCCTTTTCTGGAAGAAGAGACGCGCTTTTCCGCAGAGAAAACGGCCATTTTTTTCTGTAACCGCTCATGCGATCGATCGTTTTAGAAACCGATCGATCGCTTTACGATCTACCGACTTATTTAGCCTAAAAACACGATCGACCGTTTTATCACGGTACACAAATCCTTTTATTCCAGTAAATACGATCGATCGTGTTTATCACGGTCGATCGTAACACGATCGATCGCGTCATTTTGCCCGATCGATCGCAGCATTTTAGATTAATTTGTTTAATTTCAAGTCAAATTTCAACAATCCCCACCATGACTTGATATTAAACCATTCTATACACTAAAATGCATACGACACATGAATGAAACATTGAGCAACAGTACTCTAAGTTTTCGGCGATGGGTACCTTGCGGGTTTGAACCTACACCTAGTTTGGTAGGCCGCCACTCTCACAAGTTCGAAGTGAACTAAGTCTTGAACTTGAACCTTTGAGCAAGAGCTTTGACAAACCTAACAGTTAGAGTAACTCCCTTTTCGAGATCAATCGGGGTAGCGCTTTATGGCCATGCGCCTTGTATCTTTTCATGAGTTGCACATTAGAGAACAAGCCCTCGTTCTCGTTAACTGCGACCTCAGTGGCACTCATATAGGTGACAGTCTCCAAGGGTAATCTGCATAACAATACCCTGCTTATTAAGCCTTGACCTCATTAAGACTTTCGTCATCCTATTTCATATGCAGTAGAGCACTCTCATCATCACACGGGAACGAGCATACACATTTATTATAGTAGTGCTCTCCAAATCACGCATTAGCTTGTTGTTACCCATTGAATCTTCTTCGTGGGATCTCCACTCAGAGAGATTGGGTTGCTACTAACGATGACTTAAATCATAGGCTTTAAGCCCCATTCCCCTAGATGAGTTAAAGACTTGTCCTGCCGACAACCCTTTAGTAAACGAATCAGCCAAGTTATCCGCTGATCGTATGAAACTTAAGGTAATGACTCCCGATGTAGTCAACTTGCGCAAGATTTTATACCTTAGTTCAATATGCCTGGAAGACCTCTTATTATGATTCTTACTCTTAACCTTATCAAGAGCTGATTGGCTATCACAGTGAATCAAAATTCCAGGAATTGGTTTATTCAACCAGGGTATATCTATTAATAGATCCCTAAGCCATTCCGCCATTCCTCCAGTTTTATCAAGAGCTACTAACTCAGCATCCATAGTAGATCTTGTTATCACAGTTTGCTTGGAAGATTTCCATGCAACTGCCCCACCACTAAGTGTAAATACATGACCACTCGTGGCCTTTGTTTCATCAGAATCTGATACCCAATTAGCATCACTGTATCCTTCTAATACAGCAGGGAACCCGAAATAATGTAAACCGAAATTTACACTTCCCTTCAGATATCTGAATACTCTCTCAATGGCAATCCAATGAGACTCATTAGGGCTCTTAGTATATCTACTTAGTCTTCCCACAGCATAGGATATATCCGGTCTACTGCAGTTTGCCAGATAACTCAAGCTTCCTATCAGCTGTGAATATCTAAGTTGTGACACACTTTCCCCAAGATTTTTCTTTAGTCTTACACTTGAATCATACGGCGTACTGACAGGTTTTCTATCGAAGTAACCATACTTCTTTAGAATCTTCTCCACATAGTGTGATTGACTCACAACTATTCCATTAGAAGTCCTATCAATCTTTAAGCCCAGTATGACTTTGGCAAGACCTAAGTCTTTCATATCAAAATTCTCGTTAAGGAAACCCTTAACCTTATTGATATGATCCACATTATCACCAAACAATAAAATATCATCTACATACAGACATAACATCACAAAACTATCGTTAAAAGATTTCCAATATAAACATTTATCCGATGTACATACAACAAAATTATTAGAAAGAAGAACATAATCAAACTTTTGATGCCATTGTTTAGGAGCCTGTTTTAACCCATAGAGAGATTTAATTAACTTACATACTTTTCTTTCTTGACCTGGAACTACAAAACCTTCAGGCTACTCCATATAGATTTCCTCCTCCAATTCACCATTTAAAAATGCTGTTTTGACATCCATTTGATGGATCTCGAGGTTATAATGAGCTGCCAATGCAATAAGCACTCTAATTGTAGTTATCATGGTCACAGGAGAATACATGTCAAAGAAATCTTGACCTTCCTTTTGACTATACCCTTTAGCTACTAGTCTAGCTTTGTACTTTTCAATGGATCCATCAGGATAATATTTTCTTTTAAAGATCCATTTGCACCCAATGGGTTTAAACCCTGGAGGTAGATTCGTTAGAACCCACGTTCCATGTGCAAGAATTGAATCCATCTCACTCTGTACCGCTTCTTTCCATAAAGAAGATTCACTAGATGACATAGCCTCACTAAACGTCAAAGGATCCTCATTCTCCACCATATAAGTATAAAAGTCATCTCCATAATTCTTCTCTATTCTGGTTCTTTTAGATCTCCTAACCTCTACATTGGTATCCGAATCTTCAATTCTTGGAATAGAAGATGATGAACCATCTTCTTTATGCACTACAGCTTTCCTTTTTTCCTTCATAGGAAATACATTCTCAAAGAATGTTGCATCATCGGACTCCTTAATAGTATTAGGTGCATAATCCTGCCGATCAGACCCAATTACTAAAAACCGATATGCTCTACTATTTTGTGCATAACCAATGAATACTGCATCATATGTTTTTGAGCCTAGCTTATCCATTTTCACGTTTGGGATTTTCACTTTGGCAAGACATCCCCAAACCTTAATGAATTTCAAGCTTGGTTTTCTTCCTTTCATTAATTCATAGGGAGTTGTATTTTGTCCTTTATGAGGTACATGGTTTAAGATCATACAAGCAGAAAGAATTGCTTCTCCCCATAAATTTTTCGGTAGACCCGAAGAGGAAAGCATAGAATTAATCATGTCAATGAAAGTTCTATTCTTTCTTTCTGCCACTCCATTAGATTGAGGAGAGTAAGGCGCTGTGGTCTCATGTATTATTCCTTGATCTTCACAATATTTGGAAAATTCAAGGGAACAATACTCCCCACCACGATCAGACCTTAGTCTTTTAATCCGCCTTTCAGTTTGATTCTCAACCTCCATCTTATAGACCTTAAACTTCTCAAAAGCCTCATCTTTAGACTTTAGTAAATAAACATTACAATATTTAGAATAATCATCAATAAATGTAATGAAATATCTCATACCACCCCTAGTAATTAATCCATTCAACTCACATATATCCGAATGAACTAATTCAAGCAAACATGTAGACCTATCAATAGACCTATAAGGTTTTCTAGGTTGTTTTGCTTGAACACATATTTCACATTTATCACTAGTTACATCATGCAATTTCGGAATCAAATCAAGATTCATCATTCTTTTAATAGTATTTAAATTTACATGTCCAAGTCTCATATGCCACACATCAAAAGAATCAACATGATAAACTAAAGAGTCATCTACTTGAAATAAAGAGTTATTACAAGAAACCAAATTTAGTTTAAAGAGGCCATTACACACATAGCCTTTGCCAATAAAAGTATCATGTCTAGTTATTACAACTTTATTTGACTCAAACACTAATTTATACCCTTCTCTACTAAGAAGTACTCCACTAACAAGGTTCTTCCTCACACTAGGCACATGCAACACATTACGAAGAGTTAACGTGTTCCCCGATGTAAATCGGATGTCCACATTTCCAACTCCATAAACTCTAGCCTCAGAGGAGTTCCCCATCGTCACAGTCCTATCCTTTACTTCCTGATAGAAAGAAAAAGAAGAAACATCAACACCGATGTGAACAGTTGCTCCTGTATCAATCCACCAATCGGTAGAATCACATGCCAAGTTAATTTCAGAATTAGTTAATACTAACCTGTCATCTGAAGTAACCATGTTAACATGAGCAGAAGATGCAGCCCCACCATGACTATGGTCCTGACCTTTCTTCTCTTTACACTTGTTTGCAAAATGTCCCGGTTTCCCACAGACCCAGCAAACCTTCGACTTCTTGTCCTTATGGATATTTGAACTAGGTTTGAAAGACTTATTCTTAAACTTCCTGTTGTTCTTCTTATTGCCATGAAACTTTGGTTTCCCTTCTACAACATTGGCTTGAGCACTATCTTTAACCCCAGAAGATGAGCCTTGTAAGATTTTCATCTTACCTCTATGCTTTTCTTCAATCTGTATGGCCACCATAAGATCATCAACGGACATTGCGTCCCTTTTGTGCTTCAAGTTAACTTGGAAATCCTGCCATGAGGGTGGTAGCTTGTCTATAAGCGCCGGAACTTGGAGCCTCTCGTCAACGGGAATGCCTTTCCCAATGATCTTTGCTACCAAATTCTGTATTTCAACAACCTGATCTCTAACAGATTTGTTATCGACCATCTTGTAGTCAAAATACTCGCCTACAACATATTTTTCTTCCCCTTCATGCTCCTTTCCAAATTTCTTATCAAGGGTATCCCATAGCTCTTTAGCAGATTTAGTATTCACATGCAAATCATATAACTCATTGCTCAAGACACTCAATATTTGTCCATGGCATAATTCATCATCTTGTTTGAATTTATCAATATCAACAGGCTTAGTAATTCCAACTTCAGACGAACTAGCAGTCTTGTCAGATTCAGAAGATACAATTTTTTCCACATGAACATCAGAAATAACATAGAATATGTTCAATTGAGTCAACCAAAATTTCATCTTTGTTTGCCATCGCATGAAATTCTTTCCATCAAATTTATCAGGCTTCAATGATTTGTCAACACCCATAATTGCAGTAGTATTCAATCAACAAGAACAAATACTATCTGTTTCAAGAATGTTGGGATTGTCACATAAAAGAGGGCTGAAATACTACCAAATTATGCACATAAATTGACAAATATATACACAAAAATTTACTAGAATGAGTATAAGAATGAACCAGGTTCGAGGCATGCTATGCGTTGTCCTTGAAACAGATACGCCGCCCTCCGTGCACAGGCGAAAATCGCGTTCCGTTCCCGAGATACAACGAACCACACCGTCAGTTTAGATGTGCACTTCAACTCAAACTGACTGGATCTCAATCAGCGGAGATTCTATTGCTCAATGATGGACCAAGAATCAAAATGAAGAAGAATGAATTATTTTGTTGTTTTCTGTAACCCTTCTCTGTGGAAAATCGTTCTCTATATATAGATGAACGCATTTGGGCCTTTTCTGGAAGAAGAGACACGCTTTTCCGCAGAGAAAACGGCCATTTTTTTTCTGTAACCGCTCATGCGATCGATCGTTTTAGAAACCGATCGATCGCTTTACGATCTACCGACTTATTTAGCCTAAAAACACGATCGACCGTTTTATCACGGTACATAAATCCTTTTATTCCAGTAAATACGATCGATCGTGTTTATCACGGTCGATCGTAACACGATCGATCGCGTCATTTTGCCCGATCGATCGCAGCATTTTAGATTAATTTGTTTAATTTCAAGTCAAATTTCAACACGCCCAAGCTCCCAATACCAACCCAATCAAACACGAGATGTAAGCATAGACGCAAGCATACTGCACCTGCGAGTCGCTGAGGCGGGTGGCCTCCCAGTCGGCCCTCCTCGCAATCAAGCCCGGGTCGTGGACATAGTCGGAAATATCAAGAAACCACCACACCATCTGCTCAACTGAGGCTGTAGGCGCTCCGGCTAGGCAAGAGAGGTCCACCGTCTGAAAGCGCCGCAACACAGGTTCCCGCAGCATCAGCATTGATGGAAATCTTGAGGTGTCCCGGAGGCCGACGAAGGCGAAGTTGGGGCTGAAAAGAAAGCGGGTGAGGCTTGGAGGGACAGCGTAGCCATAGAGGAACTGGAAGATGAGGCATTCAAGGTTGATGCAAAGCTGGATGGTGGCAGCGATGGGGACGAACCCGCCGTTGACGCTGAGCCCGACGACTACCCGGGTGCGGTTATGTGATTGGTATCTGAGGGCACGTAGGACCCAGCTTCCGACGACTCCGGCGTTGGAGGTGACGATGGTGTTGATGGGAGCGCCGTAGATGCTGACATTGAATCGCCGGGCTCGGGGGTTACGGGTGGGGACTTCTACGGTGGTGACGTTGGGGAGGGGGTTGTTCATGGTGGAAGAAAGGAGATGACAAGAACTCAGGTGGCGACGAAGGGATGGTGGTGGTGGATCTCCGCCGGAGACTCCGCCGCGATCATCCAGACGGGAAAGAGGGAAGGCCGGCGACGGAGGTGCGAAAGGAGGAGTGGAGTGGCAGTTTTTCGGTATACGGAAATGTAGGGAGTCTCAAGTTAAATTCCAACTGTCGATTTTAAGGGACGGTTGTGATGCATGGGGTGGGTTATTTTGTAAGCAAAAAGTTAATACTCCACTGGAGCATGTTCACACACGTCGGCATGCGCCGGTGAATGCCTTGCAAGCCAATCCGACGGCGAGCGATAATTGACGAGGCGAGCAGGTGAGACTGTATGCTCCACGGCTCACATCCATCGATCGGCATGGACTGGTGCGCTATGACCCGTCGGATTGAGACGGTGCAGATTAATTAAGGGGGAGGGTGTCCTCCTTATCAAAGTCCGGCAGCCCACGGTATCTCAATGCATGCTCACATGCTCTTGCCATATATTGGGGGCTCGTTTTAAGTGCGATATGACTAGTCCGATTGAGATTTGATGGTGCATATTATAATCAAGGGGGAGGGTGAGGCCTTATCAAAAGGCGCATCTAGCCTGACCAATTTCGTCACCAAAATTACTTTACCACCTAAACAGATTTTGCCATGTTTTGGGAGGGAAGAAAGGGATGAATAGAAAGATAAATTATAAAGGGAAATGATATTTGTACAGATTCCTACATATTTTTCTTATCAAAATGCCCTTACCATCTCAATGCTTGCTCGCATGCTTATGCAACTCGTTTTATAATTATCATAAATATAACTTAAATGGCCATAATTCCACTTAAAATAGTTGGATTTACTGGGTGCGTATGATCGGTGGGCCTTGTATACACCCATAGGAAATGGCAACGGGATACGGTGCTCTAAGAGGTTGATTGCCTTGTCCTTCTAGTCGGTTTTTACGGACTTGGACACCCCTCATTATATAAAAATAAAATAATAATAATAAAAAAAACTTATCAAAGAGGGTTGGACCACCATAGGTGGGGTGGTCCCTCATCATCAAATATGTCAATCTTGAGGAAGATGATCTAAGTTAATAGAGAGTTTATCATAAGCACCTAATGTTCATGGACAGAACCAGGACTTCAAGTCCGGGGGGACCCAAAAAATGCACAGATTTTCTTTTATGTATTAATCTCTTATATCTGCCAAAAAATTTCATCACTATTAAACACAAACGTAGTCACATTCCAGCGAACAACTTCATTAGATGTTTGAGTTACAAGCATAGTTCGAAAATTCTATTTTGACTCCAAGGACTCCCCCGAGTCGACTCCACTCCTCACATTTCCGAGTCAAGATCAATGGTGACTCCAAAGTTACATAATTTCATGATTAACTCTATAAACTCCACGAGTGACTCCGTTAACTCCCCAAGTCAAGCTAGTAAAACTCCTCAAAATCCATCACCTTTATAGTCTCATATAGTATCTACAATGCTTTCTTGTCAAAATTTGTACAATATGATTATATAATAATTTTTATTAATAATTTTCCTTGAATTTAACTGAACATGATACAATTTTATAAACCAAATTATTTCTATGAATGTAAATAACATTTCATATTTTGGAATATATGACTCCATTTTGACTCTGTTAAGACTCCGAGTCAACTCAACTCAAACAGTTATGGATTTGAGTGAGTTTTCAAACATTGGTTACAAGAACAATGTACTAAAAAAATTTAAGAAAAAAGTAAGAACAATTTCCCCACTAATACTAGAATTTAGGAAACGGCTTTTCTAGAAAAAAGTATGCAACTATGTGCAAACTCGAAGAAATTAGATCCGATATTAAACAAAAGATAATGTCACCCACCAAGTTTCACTATATTCCTGTATTCAGTAAAAATTCAGCTGGTTCAACTTTGCTGCTTACGCTGAGTGTACTTGGCTGAGCTATATTTTCTATAGGCTTGAGTCAGTTACTTTTTGCAGCCTTTTTGTAAAATTCCGCCATCAACATTGAACACTTCATACGCTGAGTGTACTTGGTACGCCATTTACTAGGCTTTGTCCAATATCCGAACCTATTGACAGTGCATTGAGCTGTACATGATACAGCAAATGCAACTAGAAGTGAGGGTGTAAATTCAGCATATTGTGCTCTACCAGGCAAAGCTTGATCATAATGAAAGAAAGTAGTTCAAGCTTCTTGTCATGTCACTTGATACAAACTTATTTTATGTATATATTACGAAGAAAAACAAAAGATGATGTGAAGAACAGTACATATTTTTGAAGATGAACTTTTTTAATTCGGCTCTGGAACATCAGGTTATAGAAGAAGGATTTTTTGTATGGGTTTAGGTTAAGCAAACTGAGAGAGAAGTCAGAAAGGCAGGGGGGCAGTCAATGAATCTATCTTGATCCAACCTCACAGAGGCATTCAATAATAAGGGGGTTACAAATATTTCCCATAAAACGGGGGTGGCCATGGCCACCCACTGTCCCTCTGTAGTTCCGCCAATGTAAATTTCAATAACATGTGGGACCCACAATACCATATGAAATTTCAGCCTGAGCTCATTGAAACCCTACGGTTTCAGGCCATACGATCAAACTCTATAGTGCATTCACATTTCACGTCCCCGGGAACGACTGTGGGAGCTAGCCGAAGTAGCTGTCCATTGATCGCCCTTATCTCTTTCTACACCACTAGTAGCAGTGCTTGGACCCACATGAGGCCCATAAGGGAAAAGTAGGCATGCACATGAAGTTTTGCATGCACATCGTGGTAGCCTAGGAAGCACAGATACTGTCATACCCCGAAATCCCATACCTCGATCGGAGTGCGGAAGCCAATCAATAGAATACAATTCGAGGTAGAGATCCCGGGCACGTGACCGAACAGTCGATTTACCAACCGATTACAATCATCTCAAAAGGATGTGTAACCGATCATGCCCGCAATCAGTGTAATACAATAATAGACATCAATGAATACTATGAAATGAATTTACTTAATAATAATCCATTTAAGAAAGTCAAATAAAATAAACCTATAAATCTATGGCACACAATTGCCAATAATGTCATAAGCATCAATAAAAAGCAAAGTAAATAACTAAATCATCTTTAATCTCTTGTCGGTGCCTGCAATCCGCCATTCAACTACTGCACTTCCTGATCTCACTTTTCGTTTGCGCCTGCATCAGAGGATGCATGAGTATTTCATAGAAACACTCAGTAGGATGTAAAAATCCACTGAATTAAAACAAGCAGTATGAAGAGAATAAGAATAACAAGGGATTGTGAACATCTCACAACATCTAAACTGAACCGAGGTCTATACACCTGCAAGGTTAGTCAACAACAATTCCAACTCGCAAGTATAGGAAAACATCAAAAGGGCTCCGAACAAACATAGGTGTAAGGAGAGAATAACAATCATATCAAAAGGCTCCAGACATCTAAAGTGAAAGGAGTTACAATTTCTGCTCGCTGAACCAGTCGCTCGCAAGTGACTAAAATAATATACCAGAACCACCCTAGGAGTTCTCTTGTGGAACCCTACCATGCGTCTAGGATGCTGGCCCCACCAGTGCTTACGGACACGATGGGCGGAGACTGAGGACCTTCCATAATGTACACAATCTAACGTACGTATAGTGCCTCCCTTCGGGCAGTATGGAATCTCAATTTCATAAATATAAGAAGTGACCTCGCAAGATCTAGCAATGGCATAATTGAGCATACTATGAAACCACCATGGGGAGAGTCTCGCAAGGTCTCCAGTGGAAGAAGCATCATGTAATCAATAAGAGCAATATCTCAAAGGAATAGAGGTCACAACACTCTAAGATCATAAGGTGTTTCTTACCAGAATAGACTCTCTTATGGAGTATGGATAGAATAATAAGACAACCCAAACGTTTCGAATAATAACAACTCACCCAAGGAGTACCATACAATCAATACATACCTTTTATGCTCAGCCCTAGATAGGAATTCCTCATTCGCATTAGAGTTTATAATACAAATATCAGAGATAAGAAATCAGAGAATCTTAGATGATTTGAATTCCAAGTAGAATATCAAACCGACATCAACGCTTTTAAAATAGATAGTTATGAATCACTTGTTCAAAGGATTATCCCTCATAATTGAATTACATCTAACCCAATTCTTACTGTAATATACCATAAGTATATAGTCCAATTACTTTTATTAACACATTAATCGTTATCATATCATATTACATGATGTTATTTGTATACTTAGTATTTTCTCTCAAATTCTGCTCAATGTCTTCTGCACAACAGTCCTCTTCCGACGGCTACTGTGCTCTGTACAGTAAGACTTAACCTCTAAAATTTTTTCTGATAATACCCTCGTGAGTCTAGTTTCTAACCCCACTGATTTTATATTTTTCCAATTTTATTTGAATTAGTTATGAATTATTTACCACGGACTGTCAGCACAGAAATAGTTCTGGCCGAGATTAAGACTCTTCATTAAACTTGATTATCTTACTTAGTGACACATTATAAATAATAATACATCATTAACAGACAATATACTCCCCTCCTAGACCAATTACAGAACCTAGAATTATCTGGAATTACTAAAGTTCACTCCTTTCTTGTGTTCTTATATATATAACATAGTTTATAAACATTGATGCACCCCAAACAAGATAATTAATGTAAGACACACCTTAAAGGCACAAACTCAACGTGGATCATCATCAATCAAACAATATCAGAACTTCTAGTCTCTGGAAAATTAATAAAACATTAGACTTTAGATGCGAATTCCCATCTAGAAGTGAAACATGAATGCACATATGATTCATGATGCACTACGCATAGAAATAAAGACACAACTCATTCATCTCGCAAGAATCCAAATAATAACTAAGAGCATTGAATCAAAACACTTGTCAAAAGTATATATAATCAAAAGAGAGAAGAGGGGAAAAACCATCCTACTTAATCCTCCAAGGATTTTGCCTTTCTATGCGTCTCTCGTCTCTTCCGCTTCTTCCAAAGCTCCCGCTCCAAGCTCTCGCAAACTCCCATAAGAACAAGCCTCCAAGGAGATGGGTGAACGTGGGAAGGAGAAGGGAAAAGTCTTTGGATGTTCTAGGGTTAGCACAAGCCAATTCTCTAGTGTTTATATAGAGTTGGGGGAGAATCCAATCTTAAACTAATCTTCCAAATCATGGATACTTTCAACCAATGGGAAGGCTTCACAATCCTCCTAGAGACGTGCAAAACAAGTCCAATTGGGATTTGGTATCTTTCCCAAGCAAATCCACCCAAAAAATAAGCTAGAAATCGCAAAACCGCAACCGGCGATCGATCGGCTATACGGCGATCGATCGTCGTATGCGCTGTTTAACACTACCGCGTTACAGCCGATCGATCGTCGTTATTGCCGATCGATCGCTTTACACGAAACAAAACATTCACAAATTACAGTAACTACGATCGATCGTTTTGATAAGGCGTCGATCGGTTCAAGCTTGCCGATCGATCGGCTCTTATGGCGATCGATCGCTGTCACGTTCAATCAAATTCAATTTCTCATATCTTTTTACTCCGAACTCCAAATCGCGCATAATAGGTGGCGTTGGAAAGCTCTTCTCACCAACTTTAATTTCCACTAGGAAAAATACAACCAAATCGAAAATTAAGAGGGTCAAATTTGGGTTTTAAAATACTTACTAATTTTTCGGGTGTTACAGATACGGCAAAATCGCTGTGATATCCGTATCCGATACATATCGGATACAAATATGGGAGCGGGAGCGACATGGCAGCTTGTCTGTCCTGTCGTATCTGAAATAAAATATATAATTTTTTCTCGCATTTGACTTAACATAAAAGGCGTTTGCAGTCTAATAGTTAGGGTAATTATTTTTCAAGCAATGAATAAAAAAAATTTAAGTTTGTAATTATAATTTTTACAAGGTTTAGGAGGAAAAAATGTGGTAATATAATACCAAAAATATATTTAAAATTTATATAAATAATTTTTTATTAGCCGTATCGTATCTTACTTTTTGAAAAAATATTGTTTCCCCGTGTCCGTATCGTGTCGCTGTATTCTTATCTGCGCTTCCTAGGTGGTAGCAGATCATGAATCCGTGCTGACCATGGAATATTGTATCGGCGATAAATCGCCGATATATCGATATCGGCCTTGATCAACCGGTAAAATATCGGCGATATATTGGCAATATATCGCTGATATATCGGTTTCGGTCCAATATATCAGTATTTTTTAAAAAAGAATATTTTTTATAAAAAATCAATTTTTCCGTTTGTTTCCCATCCTATGCCAAGTGGAAAGATACGGGTTTAAAACACAAACACAAATTTTGAATTATATACGTATTTTTAATTTATATTTTAAAATTTATGCTTGTGTACATGAGTATCACTCATTTTAAAAGTTATATTGTAAAAATATATGGTAAAAACTAGTTTTAGACCACTGATATTGTTTTTACACAATATCTCCGATATTTTGTCTATTTAGTGGACCAATATTTTACCAATATCCGATACGACATTCCTTGGTGCCGACTTGTACGTGAGTGCATTGCTAAACGTTAACATGCATTAGCATCATGTGCACTCAATATAATGATCCACAACTCCCCGTATTTCGTACAGTGAAAAATATGCCCTAGGAGCTTTAAAAATTTCTTGCTTTTAAGCACAGGGATGATGGAATATTAAGGAGAAATTATACAGTACTCAGTCATGCCGCTTGGGATTTACTCACCACTGTATAAGAACCTTCTATCATCAAAATCGACAGCACACCCACCTAGCATGCGCTCCTTAATCGATGGTGCACAGGCACCTAGTAGAATTAGCACTCAAGGTGGCGTAGTTGAGAGTGCTCCCACGCTACTCTTTTTTTCGATTGGTATTCCCATGCTACTTTTGGTGTATTTAATTGGAAAACACCAGTGTTTAAACAGGACTGGACCGGCTGGTCCGACCGTAGATGGCCGAACCCGGTGGAAAGATCAGTTCAGTCAGGGTGGTTACAACTGGTCAATTGAGCCGGTCGGTTGACCTGTTAAAGGCTTGCATTTGGGTGTGCGTAGCTGAGAGTACTCCAACACTACTCGTTTTTTTTTTCAAATGGCATTTCCATGCTACTTTGGCTGTATTTCAGTGTTTTTAAAACAGGACCGCATGGTCGAACCCAGTGGAAAGACCGGTTTGGTCTGACCACCTGGCTCGCATTCTGCCTGGGACCAAAAGTTTTTGCTTCAAGGGGTAATTCGAGCTTCGATCCTCCAATTAGGAAACCCATAGACACTTACCACTTGGACTATGGTATTTTTGTGTCAATAAACAACTATCTTTTTATATTGCTTAAATTCTAGGAAAAACTGCAATCGCTGTTCAACTGGACCAACTATCAATCCGAGGCGATGCCCTGTCTGGTTTTAAAAACACTGGAAAACACAGCAACAAACCAAGGGAAGATGATTATGGCCAGGGTATGCTTCCTATAAGCCGAGGTCCCTAATTTGGCTCCCCCAAGTCCTTTGGCCACCTATCAATCCTGATAAATGTGGCTATTTGGATCCCATAAATTCATAGTGTCCTCAAGAATGTATCAAGATAAATGTGGATGTTTTTTATTTCAATGGGCAAAACCTTAGTTGGATTGTGAGAGACTACAATGGTGACATCATTACTTGCTTCTCCTCATCGGAGGCAATCCTATCTGGGGTGGAACAAGCGGAGTACCTTGCCATGGCAAGGGGCATTCTTTTGGGGGCATCCCTTGATTATCCATCCCTTATTTTTGAAGGGGATCGTTGGGAAATTTTTAAGAACCTCTCAAAGGACGACTCTTTCGACTCAGGGATTGGTAATGTTATCTCTATGGCTAGAGCATCATTTTTTTAATAAATTAAACTTCAATACTAAAAGACAAGGGCAGCACTTACAAAGACAGGTGAAAAACTCCACAACATAGCATAAAAGACTAGAAAACAACTATAAGAATCAACAACTCTAAAACTAGAACGAATCAAAGAAAGCTACTAAATAGTCAGTCACTTAAAATAGTGTTTTTAAAACCAAAAGCATCTGAGGCGATAATGACTTGATGGATGATGATAGAGCTCACTGAATCTGAAGAACAAGGAGATTCTTCAAAAATCCTCTTGTTTCTTTCATGCCAAATAGCAGTGATGAAAGCATTAAAGAGATGTTTGATGAGCAAGCTGGAGCATTTGTTTGAACTTCATAATGATAAATTCAATCTAGTTTCTCCTCAAAACTTCTAACATTGTGAGAGATGTGGCATTTGAACCAGACTTCTTTCTCTTATGTTGGAGAACCAGTAATGGTGTGGCTCATTGCCTAGCTCATATAGGGAGATTATCTCAATGTACAACCGATTGGAGGGATATGATTCCCCTAGCCATCTCTAGGGCTCTCTTGTATGATCGGGTTATTTAGTCCTCTATCACTGAATGAGTTTTCGGGAAAAAAAAGTCTAGTGGGTCTCCGACAACAACATCTCCCCTCCTCCTTTCTAATGACCAAACGCATGACCTTTTTGGTCGTGTTGGCCCCCAAATTTGCACAGGCAACACAGGGCGTAGCCAGTTTCGGGTTGACTGTTGCTAGTGCGGCCTTTGGCTGCACCAATTAGGAAGACGACGGGGAAGAAAGTAGAGATGAGCTACGCACTAGAGACAACAATAGAAATGGAGAATAAGAAAGGGAAGTGGGGGGAAGAAATATTTCCTTCGTTATTTTAAAATTGAGAATTAGATGAGGGATTTTATAATCTATCCATGGGATGTCACTAGTTGCATCTCCAATCGAGTACCCAAATTGGCCACATAAGCTCCAACAACTAGTTATGGATATTTATGGGCCGTTTGGGGCGTGATAAAGAGCAAAACATCCACAGTGGATGTTTCACTTTCACTATTCATTTCCTGTTTGTTTCACAGCTGAAACACCTCAGGACGTGTTTCAGATATCCACAGTGAAAAATTCAGAAGTGAATAGTGAAAGTGGATTTTTCACTATGGATCTTTTGGATTAATCACGAACAAAAAGGCCCCTTAGTTCGAAAAATTGAACTGCAACTGCGCACGCGAAATTTGACATGGATAAGGATATTTGTAATGGCCTAGATTTTCAAATTTTATTTTCTATGAAAACTCAAAGTAAAGTTCCACGAAAAACTTAATACAATGATAAATCACAATAAATTTGAGCCGAAGCTCGAGCCCATCGCATTCAAAATTTTTGGCTAAACTATCTAGGGCATTAGTTCTGACTATTTTCGAACTCAATTTAGTTTGAGACTAACTACAAAATTAATCCTTCAAAAATAACAATTAAACAGGATTTGAGTCGAAGCACCACATGTCACAGTCCATAAATAATTATTAAAATAATAACCAATTGACATACACATGTGCCTACATTATTCAACTTACATGAATAACAACGTGTATGTCTTGAACACCCTACATTTGCAATCTTCTGAGCTCTAACTGCCAACTATAAAAATGGTTTGGCTGAGTATTTGTATACCCAGTATGATTGGCCAACAATAATGCAATAGTTTATTACAGGTTAATATCATGTCATTACTATTTATGATATTTAATTCTTAGAACAATCATTGTAAGGCCCACAAAATGTAAGTATTTGAAATAAGCATTAAATTTAGTTATGTGATTCTATGACAAGAAGCCTATGACACATGGGTTGTCACTAGACTACTTGTCGTAGGATATGTAGTCAAATCCTAAAAGGATTTATGTTGTTCTTATCTATTTGGAGGGTATAAATACGAGACTAATTCATTCTAATGAATATTTTGGAGGTTTTAAACTAAAAGAATACTCGAGGGAGGTTACGGTTTCGTCGGAGGAAGGAAGAAGGAAGAGAAAGGAGGATTTGGCTTCAAATTTTTTGGATCCGAGGTAGGAAAGTTATATTACTAAATAGTATCGTCGATATCCCCTTGTGATTGACATGGGGTACTAATTGCATAATTTGTAATTGCGGCATGATGGAAGGGTCGCACGCTTCATGATGGTTTTGCATGTAGTAAGACATATTGCATGCTTACTATTAGTTATATTTCATAAATATTGACATATTTCATGTGAATGATCCATTGGTATGGATGAGGATCAAGGTAGAGAAATGTAAGTCTCCTTCTACTCAAAGATTTCAATTTGATATGGATGATTTCATGAGATTTGCATGTATGAAAATTGGATCATTCTTAATTTTGAAATTAAGATGTATGAATTATGGAAACCTATTGATGATTAGGTGGTAGCAACTAGTATGAACTAGTGTAGAAGAGGAAAGAAAAAGCATTATATTCAATCAAGGAGTTATTGTGCTAATAGTTATGCTCATGTTAAAATATTGCTATATTTACATTAGTCTTGTGGTAGTAGCCTTTCCAATTGAGTTATCCATACTCCACTTATATTCTTCTATAGGTCCAGCAAAGTAGGAGATGTACCGGGATGTGGGGAGATAGCAAAGGCTAGGAGAATCCTTACAAAAGTAGGATGCAAGTTTCCTTAGTCCATTTCTTAAATTTCAGTAATGACTTTGGCACATATGTGTGCCAAAATAATTTCTTTATTGTAATCATTATTAGCTAATGTGGATTGTAACATGCATCAACTCAAAGGATCCTATTTATTTGTTTATTTAATCTAATTAAAGTAGTAGGTTTACAATTATTGATGAGTTCAAAATTGATACCCGAAAGTAATGCCCCAACGCTTGTAATACGTTTTGAATAATGACGAGCTCAAGCTTCGACTCATGTATTTATGTTTTTGAATGTTGTGTTTTAAGTCTTCCACCGGCAAAAAGTTTTACTCTGATTTAAACTTTTCTTGTGTATTTTAATTGGGGCATTACACTCATAGCACCAAATATAATTAAGTGGCACATAGATCCTTCCTAGAGATTATCGATATTCTATTTCTTCCTGATGTACCTAAGATTCTTTCTCTACCTCTTACTTATATTCACATGCTTCATATTTTAAAGGTGTCTACCCATGGTTTTAAAACTCGAACCGGCCCGGCCAGTTCGACCTGAGCTGGTCACTTTTTCGAGTTGGGTCAACTGGGTAGATTGATCCGATCAGGTCAATTTAACCCGGCCGATCGAATCGGTGACCCGGCCGACCGGCCCCCCAAATCCCAAGAGCTTCCTAGAGCCCACCGTCCCCCTCCCACCTTGTTCGCATATTGCCAGAGGGCGGCTAGAGCCAATGGACTAGCCCCTCCCCTCGGTGTTTGCCGATCTGCCCCGAGGAGCCCCACTCCTCGCTTCCCCCTTGACGGGTCAGCCCCCTCTCCCTTGGGTGTTCGCCTATCTACTCCGAGGAGACCCCACCGTCCCTCCTTCAGGTGTCCTTCGATTTGCTTTGAGGAGCCCTCCCCACAGACGGGCCAGCCCCTTGGTGTTTGCCGATCTGCCCCGAGGAGACACCCCCCCACCCGCCGCCGCCCCCATTCGTCGACTGCTTGGAGTGCGGCTAGAGCCGAGCACCTCGTTTGCCAACTGTTGACATCCGCCACCACCCCCTTCCTCTTTCCAACGGTGAGCTGAAGATCGGAGGTATTTATTGGACATTTTGGTGTTTATTTCAATTAAATTAGTCATGTTAATTATTGTTGTGACTTGTTGTGTATCATTGTAGTTCATATCATGGCATCGGGATCATGTTCTTCTAATGCTATTGTGTCCATGGGGGCAACCCCTAATACATCTCTGGGGGCTGCTTCTAATAATCCTACTCCATCTGTGGGGTTGGAATCAACAAATAAAGCATTTAGGTTGAAACAAGATCCAGGATGGGAACATTGTCAGTTACTTACCCTTGCAAGTGGAAAGAAATGAATTAGGTGCAACTATTATTCAAAAAATTTTCATGGTGGAGGAATTCACAGCTTGAAAGAGCATTTGAGTAAGCGTAAATGATATTTTATAGCTTGTAAAGATGTTCTAATTGATGTGCAATATCGAATAGAAGTTGCATTAGATCAAAATAGTCTAAACAAGTCAAAAAAGAGAAAAGCCATGAGTGAATATGTGGATGTAGATGATGAAGAAGAACAGGATGGACCAAATAAGCCAAAATGGCCAAATGAGGGAAGTGAAGATAATCTAAGGTGGAAAAAGAGTATAAGTAGTTACTTTCCACCAAGTCTCAAGAGTGTGTGGGCTGGAAAAGAAAAGCTTGAATAAGTTGATATTGCAGTTATTAAACTTTTTTTTATCATGCATGCATACCATTCAATGCCATTAACTCAATCTTCTTGCAAGAAATGATTAATGCAATTGCTTATGTTGGTCATGGTTACAAAGCTCCTACATAACATGCTTTTTGCAAAGTGTTGTTTCAGAAGTTAAAACTAAGGTGGAAAAATATAGAGAGGATTGGAAGAAGAGTTGTTGAATTATAATGATAGATGGATGGATTTAGGACCTTAATTAATTTCCTTGTGTATTGTCCAACTACAACTATTTTTTTTAAAATCAATTGATGCTTCTGATTTTTCCAAGACAGCAGAGATGTTAAGCCATGAGATTTATGAGATAATAGAATTTGTTGGACCAAATAATATTTTCCAAATTGTTACTGATAATGCATCTAACTATGTGGCTGCGGGAAGGGATTTGATGGAGAAGTACTGAATGCTCTTTTGGACACCATGCGTTGCGCATTGCTTGGATCTAATGGTTGAGGACTTCTTTAAGCATGTTTCTGAAGTGAAAGATGTGGTTGATGAAACAAGAATTGTTACAAAATTTGTATACAATCACATTGCTATTTTACAACTGTTGAAAAAATTCAATCATGAGAGGGATATTATTAGACCAGGTGCTACCCATTTTGCAACCAACTTTTTAACCTTGCAAAGTATTCACAATAATAAGGATTCTTTAAGAAATATGGTAGTTGGAGAAGAGCGGTCTACGCAGAGGATAACAAAGTTATCAAGATCTCTTAAAGGCAAAGAATTTGAACGTGTGGTGTTAAGCCCTTCATTTTGGTCCAAGTGTGCTAAGATGATTGCTATTAGTGAGCCTCTTGTGAGATTGCTTAGAATGGTTGACAATGATGAATACCCATCAATGGGATTTTTGTACGAGCAAGTAAGAAGAGCAATGGAAAGAGTGAAATCTACCTTGATTCCTAAAGGTGTTTCTTAGAGGATCTATTCTATTATGGAATTAATCATGCAATCTCTCTCTCTCTCTCTCTGCTTCTACCCCTAACCTTCTCTTAAGCTCAGGATGATTCTAAATTAGGAACTCTTCTCTTAGGGTGCGTTTTACAACCTTGATTTGGATTTAGAGATGTGATTCTTGGAATCACATAATTGAAAGAATCTCGTGTAATTTGGCAAATGACAGGGTTGGGCCTATCATTTTGTGTGACCCTCTTTCAAGTTATAATAAGAATCGCGTCATTATGAGGTGAGATTTTAGGGAAGAATTAAATCTTACCCAAAAAGGAGTTGTCAAACGTAGGATTTAGACAAATCACGTGATTCTTAAAATCACAGGGTCTAAATCCACGTTGCCAAACAAACCCTTAACAAATTTGTCCTGCTATTTCTTCTTTCATTCAACCCATTTTTTCGACCATGAACTTTACAGTAATTCTTGCATGCATTTTAAATCTCTTGTGGATTCTTGGGCCCCCAAGGTGGCCAAGCATGGTCTAGGTGTTATTCATACATTGCTCTTGTGGATCATGATTTCTTTTTTAAATTCAATCCTTCATAGTCCAAGTTAATACTCGGAGAGAAGTTCATATTCATACATTTTCTTTGAGGCTTTTGTCTTGCACTATGGGTGATTAACTCTCACATTTACCCTAACATGTCTCTACATGTTCTACAATATCTTACTATAACACATCTTGTTACTAATTCTAGTCCATTCTTCATTCCTCTTTTGCTAACCCTCTTTTAGAACCTTGAATGTTTCCTCTTATTCTTCTTAATCAAACTATCTATTTCTATTAGATTATGACATAATATTTATACCTATACACATTAGCTCATTGTCCTAACTCCTATGGTTCTAAGAAAATTCCCTAATTACAGTTTCATATCAGTTGCTCGATATTATTACCCTACAACAATCCCTTATTCCAAAATTTCTCTATATGTCCTATTGTCTTGCCTATTGACAACTGGCCACCAACACATTTTTGTGTCTACGAATTTTGTCGATAATTCACAAAATAGAAATTTTGCTTTCTTTTCTACAATACTGGGTATTATTGCTCTGCAATTACTATAGTAAAAAAATACATACAATTCATGTTTCTTTTGCTGTTCTGGGGTGCCATCATCACATTGTCATCAATATATTTGGTGTAGGTAATGATGTGTTGTTGGCCCCAACATATTTAAATATGTCATTTCCTATTTCATTCAATTTCCATTCTTTTCATGCAAAGATTACCACTTTAACATAACAGTAATCATGAAACAACATTTAACCCATTATTGCATAATTTCACATTCAAATCATCATGCTTTATCATAAAAAATACATTCACATCATATCATACTATCAAACATGTGAAGATTATATTTTCAATCAAACTGCCATAGTGCTGGCTAAACTTGTAACATTATAACTTTTGATCTTGAACTCAGAATTGCATAAACTTGGTACCATTGGATTTGTATTTTCAAGAAATTCAAAATGGTTTGTAATTTTATAGATAGATTCTCAGTAGATTGGATGATATTTTAAAAATAATTTACGAACTCTTTGTGTACTAGGACATTCTCAATTCACTTTATGACTTGCCCATGTTATTACTTATCCAATGAGTCCAACAAAATATAAATACTCATTACTTAAATCAAATAAACAAGTCCCATACTTATTAACCATCCAAATCCTTTGTTAAAAGTTTGGGTTGTTACAATACTCGGCTAGGATAGTCTAATTTTTTTTATGATATCTAGGGTGGCCAAATTTTAATTACTCGTATATGAGACCTTTGTATTTTAAAAATAAGAAGCATTGAAAATTTTGACTAATCAATTGGAAAGGGTTCTCAAATATGAGAGGACTCAAATTGATGCATAAGCGTGTGGATACTCAAATTAAGATAGTACTCTTAGAGATGCTGTAAGAGTCTATTGGTGTCCAATTCGCAATTTACCCTATGCATATAATGGATTGCCTTGTATGTACCCAAAGGGATTGACTGCGGGATACGATCCTTTATGAGGTTGGTCGCCCTGCCCCTTCTAGTTGGGTTATGACGACTCGGACACCTCTCGCATAGCACTCACTTGGAGATGTTGTAAGAGTTTATTATTTTCCAAATAGTCGCATTCTAACCCGATTTTGATGGGATTGCCTTGTATGCGCTCGAAGGGATTGACGGCGGTATATGGTCCTTTATGAGGTCGGTTGCCCTCCCACTTCTAATTGGGTTATGACGACTTAGACACCTCTCATATAGCACTCACTTGGAGATGCTCAAAGAGTTTATTGGTGTCCAAACAGTTATACTCCCATTTACGCGATGCATATGATGGGATTGCCTTGTATGTGGTTGAAGGGATGGGCAGCGGGATACGGTCCTTTATGATGTCGGTCGCCCTCCCACTTCTAATTGGGTTCTAAGTACTTTCGACATCCCTTTCCAGGCATTAAGAAAAAATGAAAAAAAGAATAAAAAGAAGCAACCATGGTTGAACATAGGGCTGTGTACGATTGGCTGTTAGATCATTGTGAGTCCCACAAGGGCTGGGGTGTAGGTAAGTTTTGCAAGGCCATCATCAAGTGGAGCAGAGCAGATGCACTCCATCCTTTGACCTTTCTCCTCTTTCTTGCTCGTCTCCGGACCACTAGAGTCCCCTTTTGAATTGTTTTTCCCCTTTCCAGGCTAGGGTTTCCTCATCCTTCTTCTTCGCTTTTCTCCTTTTTCTCTCGTCAAACCCTAATCGCTGATTGCATCATTGCCCGATTGGATCTCCTTCCAAGCTCCGGCCGCCGGATCCCGTCCTCCCTCCTCCGCCGCCGGCATCTCCGCCTGCGAACCCTAAAATTTTCAACACAAAGACAAAAATTTTACCACACAGATTTGATTTTAGAATCAAAGAATCAGCACCATTTGATGATGATGATGGTGATGACTTGTTTGAATCGAATCTCCCAACTCCCCGGCCAGTAGCGGATGTTGAACTTTTAACAGATTCGGACAGAAGAACCCGAAAAACAAGGAACAACAAATTTGGGATTTTTTGGGGGATTTTTGAACCATCGGATCCAACCAAAGGGGGGGAAGTGAACAACGAATTTGGGAATTTTGGCCAAAATGATGATGAAATCAGTGGTGTATCATGGGGATGCCCTACTGGGGGAAGTGGACATGTATCCACAGAAACCTGACATGGACATGTCCCAGTACAAGCAAATTCGGATCTCCCACTTCTCACCCCCGAGTGAGAGGTGCCCGCCTCTGGCGGTCGTCCACGCTGTCGCCGCCTCCGGAGTTTACTTCAAATTGGAGTGCAGCAGGTTGCTACCTGAGGCGGAATCGACAATGTCTAGCTTGCACACAGCATGTCTCAGAGAGAACAAGGTATATACAGCATGCTCAACTCATGAGTAATTTGAAACCCTAAGACTTTCAAAACTCACAAAGGAACAGAAATTTGACAATGAAGAGTTGCGATTGATTAAAAACATGGGACTAATGAATTAGCAGTTTTTAACACGTTTTATGATGACCCAATACTTTGAAAAGGTTCTATGAAGCCCTTGGTAATTGAAAATCACTCATTTGGACAATTTATTGTTTCAATCGAATTGTCAGCAATTTAATGAATCTGGGCATTGACAATGCTCAGTCAGACTCAATATTAGTGTTTCAGTGCTTAAAGCTCGATCTTACCTGATATTGAGCTACCTTTTTCAGCAAAAACAATTTGACAATCGTTATATCTAATTTGAAGACAGATGGGTGGATCCCAGTTTTCACAGAGGATATAATGTTTACTCCCTTCGTTCGGAATTATTATCATGGTAAAAATTTTCAGAATGAACTAAAATCGGTTCATTTTGGAAAATCTTAGGGTGATAATAATTCTGGACGGGGGGAGTATAATTTAATGGAAAAGCAATGACTCATGAAAGACACCGATTAACAAACAGTTTTACATATGGAAGACATTTTACAAAGATGTTGAAAATACTTGCAGCAGCAATTGTATTGATCTTATTGATGGGTATTGATTTCAGGTAACAGTTAGATGTTGAATGAACTTTTAATAGGATGTTTGAGCATCATTGTTATCGTAATAAAGGCCCTGAAGTTTGAACTCTCCTTTAACTTGAAGTAGCAGCTTGCAATATTTTCGTATTTGTGACTTTTGAAATACATACATATATGAATCACTTGATTCTGTAATTCAGGATGTGCAGTAAGCGCTAGATAATCCTTCAGGGGATGCATTCTACCTCCCTGTCCTAAACTTTCTTGGAAAAAAAATAAAAATTCTCTGAATATTCTTCAAAACTACTTATTGACTGAAGAAGCGAAAGAAAATAATCTCAGCGTTTTGTTTCCCTGCTAGCATTTTGAAGAGCCTCCAGTCACTTCATGCTACTTAATTTATCAATTATTGCAATATACTTGTTTACATATTTCAACATTTTTTTGTGCTTGCAGACTGCAGTCGTTTTGCTGGGAGAGGAGGAGGTACATTTGGTGGCAATGTCATCTCGAAAGAACCATGAGAGGTTTTCATGTTTTTGGGGATTTAATGTCATGCCAGGGCTATATAATTCCTGTCTTGTGATGTTGAACATAAGATGTCTAGGTATAGTGTTTGATCTCGATGAAACACTCCTAGTTGCAAACACGATGCGCTCATTTGAAGATAGAATTGATGCGCTACAGCGCAAAATTAGTAGTGAGGTGGATCCTCAGCGGATTGCTGGCATGTTGGCTGAGGTAAAGCGTTACCAGGATGACAAAAGTATCTTAAAACAGTACGCAGAAAATGATCAGGTTGTTGAAAACGGGAGGGTGATTAGGGTGCAGACGGAGGTTGTTCCTCCCCTATCTGATGGTCATCCATCAAATTTACGTCCTCTTATACGATTACAAGAAAAAAACCTTATATTGACCCGCATTAATCCACAGGTATGTAATGCATGACTTTGCTATGAATTTAACAGCTTATTGATTTTTTTGTTCTGCATATTGAAGTGTGATTTTGGACATTGCTTCTGTGCTTGCAGCCATGATGCTCCGATGCATTTAGTTTTTAGGCTTTAGAACCTGTCCATATAGTGTATGACTTGTTAGAAGTATCTTTTTTGTTAATTTGTTATATTTTGTCAGTTTTTGGCTTGTGATAAAAGCACCATGGTGAATCAGAAGCCCTTTAATTGGATTAAAATTTTTCAGCAAGGTGGTATTGATGCTGGTTGCATGATTAAACTTGGTGATCCCATATCTGATTGTTTTCTTATATTTGGGCACAAAGCATTGATAGGTTTTTTTGATACAAGCTTCTATTGTTCTAGCCATGCTTCTTTTTCTGTTTTTGGATGGCACATACTAAATTTGAAGAGTTAAGAACGAAACTGTCACATAAAAAGATGTGTTTCTTTTCTTGCAGATTCGTGATACCAGTGTTCTTGTAAGGCTAAGACCTGCATGGGAGGACTTGCGGAGCTATTTAATCGCAAGAGGTCGTAAGCGCTTTGAGGTTTATGTCTGCACAATGGCAGAAAGGGATTATGCTTTAGAAATGTGGAGGCTCCTAGATCCAGAATTTAATTTGATAAACCCCAGAGAGCTGTTGAGTCGCATCGTCTGTGTTAAATCTGGTAAGTTCCCTAAGTGAATTGGTCTAGTTGATTTCATATGGAAGATGGTATACAATTTCAGACTGCTGATAGTGAGAATATTTTATTGTCACATCTGACATTTTCATTTCACTTTCATGATTGATATTTTCATTATTCTGACATGTGATATCTAAAATCTGATCAGGGTTAAGGAAGTCACTTTTCAATGTTTTTCAAGATGGAGATTGTCATCCAAAGATGGCTTTGGTGATTGATGATCGTTTGAAAGTTTGGGAAGAGGCAGATCAACCCCGAGTTCATGTTGTTCCTGCATTTGCTCCATATTATGCTCCTCAAGCGGAGGTATATAGCGCACAACAAAATTCTTTCCTTGCTTTGTTGATAGTGTGAGAGTACTTATTTTGCCGTCCTTCTTAGGTGAACAACGTTATTCCAGTTCTATATGTTGCTAGAAATGTTGCCTGCAATGTTAGAGGAGGATTTTTCAAGTGAGAAACTCTAACCTATCTACAAATTTGTACCTATTTGATCATAATAATGATGTTCTGGAGCAGTGATGGTTTTTGCAATTTTACAGAGACTTTGATGAGGGCCTACTACAAAAAATCCCTGATGTCTTCTACGAAGATGTTATGAGTAACGTTCCGTCTGCTCCTGATGTGAGCAACTATTTGATGTCTGAGGTAATTTATTCAGTTGAAGCTTCTGCGTCTCTTCTTTATCATTCAGGCACATCTCATAAAGTTTCTGTTCAGGATGATGCTTCTGCTACAAATGGGAATAGAGATCCACTTACTTTTGATGGCATGGCTGATTCTGAGGCTGAAAGAAGATTGAAGGTCAATTAGCCAGTTTATGTTTTCATATTAATAAGACTTCATCGACATTTATCATATTTCCATGGCTCTTGCTCAAATTGTGTACTTTTGTAAAATTCAGCGAATATATGGTAACTGAGAATCTCTTTCAACTTCAGGAAGCAATTTGCAGTGTCCAAGCTCTTCCTGTCTATCCAACTGTCAACAATCTAGAACAGAGGCCATCTGTTCCAGTTTCACTACAACCTATGATTGCTTCTCCACTGGAATCAATTTCACTTGGCGTCACTTCAGGATCGATGCAAAATAAGCCATACCCTCCGGCTATTGCATCAGTCAGGCCGTTGGCCCCTTGTCCTCCTGCAGAATCTAGCTTGCAAGGTTCTCCTGCTAGAGAAGAAGGGGAAGTCCCAGAATCTGAATTAGATCCTGATACAAGGAGAAGGCTTCTTATATTGCAGCATGGACAAGATACTAGAGATCATATCCCCACTGACCTGCCTCCCCCTCCCCCTCCCCCTCCTCCTCCATTTCCAATGCGTCCTCCTCTGCAAATTCCCATGCCACCTGCACCTCCCCGTGGGGGTTACTTCCCTTTAGAGGAAGAGATGAGTCCAAGAAGACAAAGCAGAGGACCCAAAGAGTTTTTTCTGGAGTCGGAGGCCTTTCATTTTGATAAGCACCGGTCTAATGCACCACCTTTTTATCGACAATTGGATTTTTCTGATAGAATTAATGAACATGAGAGACTTTCTAAGAAGGTTGTTTCCTGGATCCACAGTTTTGTTAGTATATCTATTTTGCATGTGATCTAATTATGTCTCATTCATTTGTAGGTGCATCGTGAAGATGGTCGTTACCATGCATCCTCAAATCAACGTTCTTTTTTAGGTAATATGTCAATTATATGACTCCTCTTATAAAAGAACAGAAGGGAAGAAAAAAATGTTGGGCTATATCATTCTGTTCTGCTTTAGCATAATATAGTAGATTATCTCTGTTTGCTTCTCCTTTTGTATGCGCTAGATGTATTCGTGTCTCAGATTTTCCTTCCAATTTGGGTGTTAGGACCAGGAGAATTGAATAGAAATACAGTTAATTTAAATTCAGTATTTGTATAATGATCATGTATATCCACTTGTTTTCACATGAGTGTGATCCTTGATGATGAGTGTTTTTCTTAAGACAAATTTTTTTGCTTTTCTTCTATTGCTAGAACTATTTATACTGATTCTGGACATTTCTTTTAGACACGAATACTAAAATACCCTATATACTAATAATTATAACAACTTGCGCGAGACAATTACTAGAATACCCTACATACTAGTGCTACTACAAATTGTATGATAAAATGCTATGTACACTACCCTGCATCAATTTGTAAGTTCTTCTATCTTACATATGTGATTCTGCATTGCATTAATGGCCTGTCTATTCAGCTGCCTACATGAGGGGCACATGATGACTTGAATTGCAATGGTGGCTAAAAAGAAAAGGCAACACTAGAATAGGATCCCACCAAGTTTTATTGGAGTTTTAGGCTTTTAGCTCAGGGGCTATGCTTCCCATACACAATAACTTCAGCTACTATGCCGATGTCTTAAAGTGTTTGGTTAATATGGAAATAGATAGTTGGAGATTTTGTATATCTTTATCTTGTGTGGGATTCTGGACTGAATCATGATGTACTGGGAAGAGATGATGTGAGGTTGGTAGCCTCGAATATAAATATTTGCAAGTTGAAGTGCTATTTCTTTTATATTTGGGCTCGGGCAATCAAATTCATTCATTTGGAACTTGGTGGATTTTTTTTATAATTTATAGATGATTTTGAAGTATTTATTTTTTTACCTAAATGGTGAAGGTGATGAGGTGCATTCGAGAAGATCTTCAAGAAGAGATCTTCCTCAGGAATTTGATAGAACCGCAGAGAATCCAGGAACCCCTGCTGGTGCTTTAAAGCAGATTGCAATGAGATGTGGGACCAAGGTATTTCAAGATTTTTGATACGAAGATATGTCTATTTGTGTCGTTTGTCTTTTGCTTTTCCTTGTTATGCCTACAATATGCTGGCTTGCTTACTTGTTTTGCAGGTGGAATTTAGGCCAGCTTTGGCTGCAAGCACTGAGCTGCAGTTTTTATTTGAGGTAATTTTACCACGCGAATATATCAAAAACGTGACAATGAACATTTTGCCTAGACATGTGACTTTTTCTTGTCAGTTGTGAGTGGAGAGTGCCATTACTTTTCCGTATTTCTGGAAGATTGCAAACTCTCTACATCATCTCTTGTTCACATGGAAATGCTGCTGAGCTTTGACCAGCTTCCTGCCCATACCATTTAAACATTCTTGTTGTGTTTTATGGAGGAAATAGTTTGTTTCTTTACGTCATACTCTAGTTCTCATATAAGCAAATAGATTTTAATACTTTCATCACGTCCTTCATGGTTATATTAAGTATAAACTTTCTCCTTAGGTTTGGTTTGTCGGTGAAAAAATTGGTGAGGGAGCTGGAAGGACAAGGAAGGAGGCTCAGCATCATGCTGCTGAGAGTTCCCTAAGGTGTTTAGCTGGTAAGGAGCTGTAAAGTATCTCTCTTGTTGACCAGTTTAACCTGAATCATTATCTTAAAAAACCTAGAACTTGATCATTACTGGTGTGATAAATTTTGATAGAATTACCCAGCTAGGTTTTTGAAGAGGAAAAGAACAGTGTGTTCTGATTGCTTAGAATAAGAGTCCGAAGGCTACAAAGATTTCAACTTCTCTAATAGAGAAAAAGGACTGAGGTCGGGCTTCAGAGTATTACAGATGACTGAAAATGCCCATCGTTTAGTAATAAGCTAACCAATCGAAAATCCTTTTGTCCGGAATTAGCAGTAACATATGGAACCTAGTTCAGACACTAAAGACTAAATTGTTGTCTATAACATAAACCTAATACTAGATTAAGAAAGCCTAGTACTGTGTAGACAAAGTTACATACGAACAAATATACTCTCAACAAACTGAGAAAAGAAAAAGAACAAATATACTCTTAACAGCCTTCCTTAAACTCTAATTGTGTTGATTAAACTGCGGGTCTTTATGAGAAGACTGCAAGCTGCAGCAAAGACGAAACTTGAGGAAGAGTGGAGGTGCGGGCACACAGATTATTATGCACAAATGTCAGTCAATCACTGTATGTTTTGTGTTTTCATGGAAAACTGAGTCATGCGCAATCTGTATGGTGCTCTTGCTATCACAGTAGATAGGAGTAGGAGCTGAAATAGAGTTGCCTATGTCAGTCCAACAACCAGCAAAGCCAAGTTATCTCTACAGCAGTAGTAGCCATCTCACCATACTCAGCATCAGCGGTAGTGCTGGCTATTATAGAGTGTTGTGTTTCGGTTTTTCAGGAAAGAAGTGAATCACCGAGAAACACACAGTAACCAGTAGTGGACTTGCAATCAACTACATCACCAGCTCAAACACCATCTGAATATGCACGCAATACTAGCTTAGAAGAGGAGGATGAAAGCAAGCTCCAAAACAAATTGCCCTGTGAATAACGCAGAATGTTTAGAACTGCCGCCCGCCCAAAGTATAGAACGAGGAGCCAAATAAAACTGACTAACAACATGGACAACATACTGAATATTAGGGCAACAGTGATATAGACCAGAGGGCCAAGAATCTCCCAATAACGAGTAGGCTCAAGAAGAGGCTTGCCATATGAAATGTCGAGTGTCAGATAAACCAGATAACCTATAATAGCATCAGCATACTTGGATTGAGACAGGAAGTACCTTCGAGAGGAATATGGGATGTCAATGCCTAGAAAATAACGAAGATAAGCAAGATCTTCTAGCATTTTTAAGCAGATAATGTACCTTCGTTTCCCACCATGTTTGACCATCATTTGTCTTTACCATCTCCACAAGTTTTACTTAACCATACCATGGGCTCCTCTGCTTTTTGTACTTTCTTTTAAACTATTGTTGATGCTCAATAACCATCAGTTGTCGATAGAAAATGGATAATTCTAATATGTTCTGAATGGTTTAATTGAACATCAATTATTTCTGATGATTTGACAAATTGGAAATAATTCTGCAGACAAGTATCTGTCACGTGCTGCACCTGATTCAGGAGAGCCGCATAAGATTTTTCATGGAACTGAAAATGGATTTACGAGTGATTCAAGCTCTTTTAGACATTCAGGGTTTTCTAGGGAAGAACCTTTACCAGTAGCTAGTACATCAGAGCAGTCCAGATTCCTGGACCAAAGAATGGATGGATCTAACAAGTCATTTTCTTCTGTTTCTGCACTCAAAGAGTTGGTAAGGTGTTCATACATTTTCTACTGCTTATTTGAATATAATCTGCGAGCACTGCCAATTAAGATTGTTTTTATTCGTGCAGTGTACAGTACAGGGTCTTGCTCTTTTTTTCCGGCAACCGACACTGCCGATAGAGTCAAATCATGACGGAGAAGTGTATGCAGAGGTGTGTCACGAAATTTATTAACTTCAAAAATCCTTTTGACTTTTGAATGCGGCTAATTAGTGATGGAAGTAGATTCTATTTTATGAAACTGCAAGAAATTGGCATATATATTAAAGATATATGGCATTTGTTTCACTCATTTCAAATCTTTCTTTTTCTCAGAATCTAGATAATACATCTCCTACACAAAATTTTACTAATTGTTAAATGCTATGGTTTAATGTGTCTGGCATTTGAATTAGTAGTTTACGCGTAAGTGGAATTTTGCATGCAATGGCTAGGTTGAAATAACAGGGCAGGTTTTGGGGAAGGGAATTGGAACATCATGGGATGAAGCTAAGATGCAGGTACTGGCAATAATATGTTGTTTTTTGGATGTTATATCATATTTGTTGATGTTTCAGTTGAGCTTTTCAAGGAAAAATCTCTGATACTAGGATTAGACTGTGTATTAAAAAAAAAGCCATTCTAATAGTGCAACTCTTCACATAAAAGTTATGGCACCAGAAATTTAACCTTTGTGCAAATATTCCGATAGTAGAAAAGGTTATGTTCTGATTTGGGAGATGGGTGGTTGCTGCTTATGCAGGCCGCTGAAGAAGCTCTTAGGAACTTAAACTCCATGCTTGGTCAGTCTGCTTAGAAACACTAACTCTCCAAGGTGAGTAATTATTTTGTTTTTTCATTTCGGGGCTTTTACGTGGATGTTAAGAACATTCTAGAAAAGCATGATTTTTCCATTGTGAAATGTCCTACTACTGTGGCATGGTTCGAAAGAGTCCTCGTCTTTCCTTCTTGATTTTGTGACATGTATTGCCTCGCACTTTGTGCAGGCATTCACACCGACATAAATTATCTTTAGAAAACTGGCCAACAAAATATCCAGGGCATTCATACCAAGACACATAAATTGTCTTTGGGTAACTGGCTAACAGAAATACCAAACCAGTTTTACCATCCTCATTATCATTTCCATGAATTTGATTATGAACTTATTGGTTTTTAAAATTCACAATATAGCTTTTAACTATATGCTATCTTTTGAAATTTTATTCTGAAAAAATTGTTGTTTGAAATTGGTTTCTGCCTATATACAAGTCATTTGCAATTCTTCTTTCCTTTGAGTGTTGGTATTATTATTATTTATCTGATCATCATTATTGGTGGGATTGTAGCAGCTGTCGTTGGTGATATTAGGTCGTATTTTTAAGTGTCACATTCTTTATAGCATCTTCTGATACACACATTTAAATACTCCCTGTGTTTCAGGTCATTGCAGACAGGCAGAAGTTGGATTTTCCACGATTACTGCAGATAATGCCATCCGCAAGATATTCTAAAAATGCCTTCTTGCCTGTTCCTTGGAATGCAGCTATTAACTTCGCATCTACCATTCTTGATACATATTTATGCCCATGAGATCTCTAGAGGTGGCAGGCAAACGGCAGCAAAATTTTCAATGTAGACAATGCAAAGTGCTGCAATTTCACAAGTGTGGCCTTAAGGTTATGTGGGGACAATGGTGGTGTTTCTTGTCGGCATGGACTATTACTACCTTTAACAGGGTTCAACTTTTGAGGAAAAGTGGTTCTCACGTCATGAGTGTATATTGACAACTACGATACACTGTGTTGTTAAGAAGCTGTGCTTCTGCTAATTTCTCTTAGGTCGGTGTTCTCTTGAATTTTGACCTCCTTATATTTTTCCTTGGTGGAAGGAATTTGTCCCTGATATAAGGCATTGTAATGATGATTAGTGGGATCAGCCAGGTCTTTGAAAGGTATCAGTGTGATACTGTCTTTGCTGTTTCTGATTATTTGCCTCCTTCGGGAGCATCTCATGCACGGGAGCCACGTGATGGGTGCAATCTTTCACCATTTTCTGAACTGCATCACTTTCACTTGCTGCAACTGATACTTAGTTGAAGAGGAATTACCGAGCCCGGAGTTAAAACTCTTGGTCTTGCATAAGCTTAACTTCGGCCATTAGCAGATGGATCACCAAGGAGACAGAATGATCAGTCATTTTTCTAGTCTGCTGACAACTCAGGCAGCATAGGTGAGTTTTTTATGTTGCATTTTTGTTACTTATATTTAATGTTTGATTTTAGTAAATGATGCCATAGTTGGTGGAGAACAATTATGGTGAATGTGCACGCTATGTTATTGCTGCAAGTGGATTTGAGGACAAAAGAAGAAGTTGCATATAGGAATGCCGATTATCAAGTTCCCGAATATTAAAGATCTGACTTTGTTAATTGGAAAGAAAATGAGTTCACAGCTCAACCTGGATCCGACTTCTGCCTTATGATTTTCTTGATGATAGAGCAGTTAACCGAAAGGAAGGTGATGCGTCATATGCTGCAAGTGTCAGATTCTAGCGTGGCAGTGGCTGAGGTAACCTACCCAAAGGCCTTCAGTAGTTTGAGGTGCTGAGATATTTTGCACTTTTAGTGGTGCCATCATCATAATCAATTCGTCGAATTTACCAGCTTTTTGGCCTTCCATGGAACAGGAAATTGTTTGCTTTACTAAATACATTATTGAGGAAACAGTACTAAAATGATACTCCCTCCGCACCATATTAAGTGTCCTATGTTGTTTTTCAGAATGACTAAATTTAGTCTAATTTAAGTAACCAAATAAGATACTTTGGGGTGTATGGATTACCAAGTTCTCGTTTTCCTAATCTTGTTTTGGACATCTTTTCGAGAAAATTATTTGAGGTAGATAGAATTAGTGTCTACATAGGTGGGGAAAATAGCATGATGAGAGAGAGAGAGTTCGTCGACTAGAAGAATTTTAAGTGTTGCAGATTCCTCAACATGTGATGTTAGACGCTTAAAATGACTCATAAAGCTGCTTTCACCTTATCTTCATGCCAAGGCTAGCAAAATCTGTGTTTACGGAAACGTCAATGCTTACCAGTCCTTCAGAGACTGTAGATTGAAGTGGAACTCTGACAAAATTAGTGGCTGGCTAATACAATACTCCCTCCCTCCCAAAAAACCTACAGCTTTAGAAAATGAGTTAAATTTATTGGCCTGTAGGAAAATTTGAGTCACTTACTGCTTGATCTGTAAATTTTTAAATGCAGCCATTTTTTTTGGATGGAGTGTATGAATTGATATTCAACTATAGTTGCTCCAGTTGGACTTTTTTGGTTGTGGGAGAGGGTCAAAATCCTGCGTTGTATGGTGTAATGGTGTGCGAGAGTTACTTATTAAAAAATAAAATAAAAAATACGGCCTGATTAACATCCAGTGGCGGTGAGCCCCAATGTGATGCGCAATATAGTAGCATTCTTTCATATGTTGCCCATTACAATTTTAGAAGCATTCTTATGCATGTTAGAGCTTACCCATTACTTTTTTTGTATTGGTTATGTCTATTTTGCCAGGAAGAATAATCAATCCTCTACTATTAGTGTGCGTCTATAGAAAACTTCAGTAACTTGAATGTGTATGCACTTTTGTGATGGTAAGCAAGGTTTTGTCTCATGCTATCAACTTCAGAAAAGTTGATAAATCAGCAGGTCTAATATACTCCCTTCCTCCCATATTGTGATAGTATTTATGTCCACAAATATTGTCCGGGAATTTCGGGGAAAGATGTGTTTTTTATTGATGCTAGGTTTAAAGAGTTTAATAGTCGTGTTGGCAATTTTCATTACAAATGAAACAATGTCAATGATGATAAGTAATGGTCCTCTTGTGAAATCTATGATCAAATAGAGGTTGCGGGCCAATATTAGGTATTTGAACATACGCTAGTGGTGCAAAAGAAAAAACACCATACATTTAGGTTTGTATGGATTTAATTTTCACAGAACACCGAAAAATAAGGACTTCCATATTTTGACAAGCGATCATAAACTAGTGCAAACGAGGCATTAGGATTAGGGCGTGTTTGGATGGACCCTCATGGTGCAAGTTCAAATCAGCTTCTTTCACATTCAGACGATCATTGCTGACTCATGTCTATAACTTCGTTTGTGCCTTTGTTTGCATCAAATGAATTGACAAAAAGCTGGTGTATTGTGTTCAAACTTCAAACACAGTTGATCGGTTTCAATCATGTTTATACTTGAGCAAATATTGAAATTTGCTTATTTGAAGTCCAAAATGTATCTCTTTTTTTGGCCGACCTAGATAACTGTTTATAGGATGTGCTACTCCTTTATCATCCACACGGGGTTATGTCTTTGAGTTATTCGGTACGTATGATGTGGGTACTGGGCCTTATACGTGATTGGGGGATTGGCACGGGATATGGTGCTCTAAAAGGCTGGTTGCCCTACCCCTTCTAGTTGGGTCCTATGAAACCCCTCACTAGAGAGAGAGAGAGAGAGAGAGAGAGAGAGAGAGAGAGAGAGAGAACATGAACATGATGCCTAACTAAAAAGGTGTATTTTGTGTTCGCATAATTTTGTCACTTACAGGGTTATTCGGGTATAATGAAATGAGCAGCTTACCCCACACCATATCTAGTCATTTATTCTCCACATCACCATCCAATTTATATTATCTTGATGGTGGCAAAATTATTTGTTATAACCCTTTTCGTCCACAATTGGTCATTGAAAGAAGGCACAAGAGTTGGTCAGGCGGGGACAATCAAATGAGTTAGTCGAAATTGGATGGGAAGTTAAAGTTTACACTGGGGAACATAACAAAAAGGACATGGGAAGGGGATACGACTTGTAAAATATTGGAAGTAGATAGTGGTACAACAAATTTGTGCAACAATCATTGAACCCCCGTTCTCTCAGCCACCAATCGTGATTACGGGGCCGTTTGGGGTGCGATAAAAAGCAAAACATCTAGTGGATGTTTCACTTCACTATTCATTTCCTGTTTTTTTCACTTTCAGCTGAAACTCATCAAGACCTGTTTCAAACATCCACAGTGAAAAATCCGAGAATGAATAGTGAAAGTGGATTTTTCATTGTGGATGTTTTGGATTAATCACGAACCAAACGGACCCTATATCCCGATTTATCCAGTGGGTCTGATGGATGAGCCTTGTATGTGTTGGAGAGGATTTGTGGTGATGCTCTAAGAGGTAGGTTGCCTTGCCCCTTCTAGTTAGGCCATAAGTAAAAGAATTGAGTTTTCCCACCTTGTACGTGGGGTGAATCCACTATCATATAGAATTGTGTACAAATCATGAGCTCTTCAATACCGGACTGTGATATGTAAGGATTACAATGAGTTGTTATATAAAGGATGTTTGTTACAACAGAAAAGGTCTGGCAAATCCAAATCTATTATTATAATTTTGTGGATAAGTATGAGTTGGCTGAATATTGTCATGAGAAGATACACCTCTTATGCTAATTGTGGCCAGTTGAGGCATAATGTGAGATTTCATCTATTACTCCCCCTCAGATTGAACTGGGCGGTTATGAACAGAAAATCTGGACCACAAATCTCTGTGTCTTATACGAGATAGGCCTATAGTGAAGATATCGGCTAGTTGATCTTTGGTAGATACAAACCGAATGAACAAGGTACCCTGAGCCACTCGTTCATGGACAAAGTGATAGTCTATTCAACATGTTTTGTTCGTCCATGAAACACATGATTAGAAGCCATGTAGGTAGCACTAATGTTGTCGCACCAAATGACCAGAGCTCGGGGAAGAGATATGCCAAGTTCATGTAGAACATGTAAGAGCCACTATACTTCTGTCGCGGCGAGAGCAAGAGATCGATAGTAAGATTCAGCACTAGACCTTGAAACTGTAGATTGCTTCTTTGCTGTCCATGAGATAAATTCCTGCCAAGAAGTAGACAAAACCTGGAGGCGGAGCGTCGATCATAAGGGGACCCCTCCCAATCGGCATCGGAGAAGGCATGGAGATGCGAGTGTGGTTGGCGGCGAATGACAAATCCATGATGCAAGGTTGTCTTGAGGTACCTCAATATATGCTTGATGGCAGTCAGATGAGTAGAGGTGGGTGAGTGCATGAACTGGCATATTTGATTAACGGCAAACGAGATGTCCGGTCATGTGAGAGTGACATATTGTAGAGCACCAACAAGGCTGTGATACTCAGTGGCGTCGGCGAGGGGCTCACCTTCATGTTTAGAGAGCTTGAAACCGGACTAACATGGTGTGTGGACGGGCTTCATTCCACTGAGATGTGAGCGCTCAAGCAAATCAGCAATGCACTTGGACTGAGAGAGATGGAGAGAGGAACTGTGAAACGTGGCTTCAACACCGAGGAAGTAGTGTAGGGGACCGAGGTCCTTGAGTGCAAACTGTGATCCCATTTGTTGTATGATATTCTGTATAAAAGAAAGAGAGCTCCCTGTAATAATAATGTCGTCCACATAAACGAGCATGAAGACAATATGTTGGTTGTCCTTGTAAAGGGGCCGTTTGGGGCGTGATAAAAACTAAACATCCACCGTGGATAATCCACTTTCAGGTGGATTTTTTGAATTTATCCACTATCCAGCTGAAATACCTCCTGAGGTATTTCAGCTGGATAGTGGATAAATTCAAAAAATCCACCTGAAAGTGGATTATCCACGGTGGATATTTAGTTTTTATCACGCCCCAAACGGCCATAAGAGTACGACGTAGAGCCCTTAAATCCAAAGGAAAGAAGAATGGTAGTTAGTCGCTGAAAACAGGTTCGTGGAGCTTGCTTAAGCCCGTATAAGGACTTGTGTAGGCGGCATATGTGATTTTGGAAGCGATCATGGACAAAACCCGGCGGTTGTTGCATGCATACCTCCTCGCACAAAAGCCCATGTAGGAAGGTAATTTGGAAGTCAAGCCGTCGAATGGGCCATCCCCGTGAGAAAGCCATTGTGATAACTAGGCGGATAGTAGCGGGTTAATGACCTAGCGAAAAGTTTCACCATAATCCAGGCCCGGTTGTTGGGAGACAACAAGATGGGCTTTGTAACAATCGATAGTACCATTGGGGCGACGCTTGATTTTAAAAATCCACTTGCAACCAATAATATTCTTGTGGGGAGGTGGTGGGACCAATGTCCAAGTGCCATTATGGAGAAAAGCATTAAATTCTATGTCCATGGCTGCCCGCCATTTTGGAGACTTTGCCGCATGAGAGTAGCATGTAGGTTCACTAGGTGAGTCAATCATGGAGGTAAGGCAAAGGGGGTAGTGGGTGTTTGGAAAGGCCTTCGGTATGAGGTTCCCAGTCATTGAACGAGTAGCCATGGGGTCTGTAGGGGTGCGCCAAGGCGGGCTATTGACAGAAAAGTGGGGTGGGTTTCTTGGAGACAGGCTGGTAGGTTTGGCGGCAGCTTGCAAGGGTGGGTTGTTGGCAGCATGTGAGGCCTTGTTGGTAAGGGCAATAGTGAGGACGGTGGTGGGCCTAAGATGGACGGCTGATCAGATGAAGGAGGGGCAGATGGACGTAGGGTAGGCAAGGGAAGAGGGACAATGTTGGGGGTTGCTGGTGGTGGAGCTGTGGTCGCTGGTAGTGGAGTTGTTGTAGTGCTACAATCTACAAATGAAAAGTTAGTTTCATCAAATATCACATGCCTAGAGAGGTAGATGCAACCACTGGCAACATGAAGACATTTATAGCCTTTATAAGCCATGTGCTATCCAAGAAATACACACTTTGATGAACAGAATTGAAGCTTTTTGGAATTGTAGGGCCAAAGGTAGGGGTAGCAAGCACAACCAAAGACGCGCAATATTGTGTAGTCTGGCTGGTTGTGGAATAAAACTTCCCAAGGGGAAGCGGCGGTGTGAAAGGCTGAATCCCAAAAATCATGGGGAACATGAGATTGTGCCATCATAGTTAACCCCATCTCAACAACATGTCTATGCTTTCGTTCCACCATGCCATTTTGTTGTGGCATGTAGGAACAAGTAAGACGATGTTGGATCCCATGTTGCTCCAGATAATTACAAAATTGGTGAGATAAGAACTCACCCCCGCCATCAGACTGGAAAATCTTAATGCATCGCTCTAAGACATTCTCCATGGCAAGACGAAACTTAATAAAGGTCTTAAAAACTTCAGATTTAGATGCAAGTGCAAAAATCCATGTAAACCGACTATAGCAATCCACAAAGGAAACATAAAATTGGAACCCATTTATAGAGGGAACAGGTGACAGACCCATGCATCACAATAGACTAACTCTAATGGCTTAAACGCCCTTGATCGAGAACGATCAAAGGGTAGTCGGTGAGCTTTGCCTAGTGGACACGACTCACAAAAGGAATTGGAACTGGTAGACTTGACTATTGAAGACGTCGGGTGCCCGAGTCTTCTATGCCACGTTGACACGGAGGCCCGCTCACCAAGCATGCATGAAGGCATAGTTGAAGATGTAGAGCAAGGCGAGACACGTTAAAGGCCTCCATCACTCATGCCCTGAAGAAGGATTTTGTCGGAGGCCCGATCCTTCACAAAGAAACTAGAAGAAGTAGAAAATCACTAGGTAGTCATGATCACGAGTCAATTGACATAGATATTAAACTTTGACAATATGGGTTATGTGAAGAACATTGTGCAAACGAAGTTGTGGATTGAATGAAAAAGACCCAACATTTTTAATAGTCAAACCTGACCCATTACCAATGTGGAGCTGGTCAGGACCATTGTATGGAGAGTAGTCAGAGAGCACGCTTAAGTCATGGACCACATGATTCGTGGTACCTGAGTCGAGGTACAACTGAGAGTCTGAGGCAGAGGCGTGGAGAGCACTGGCTGGTGTAGAGGACGTATCTGCTTGATACACATGATCGAACCGGTGATAGCATGTGGCAGCGGTGTGCCCAGGATGCCGCAAATCTGACATACAGGGCGGTTGGAAGAGCTACGGTCAGTTTGATTGTTTCCATTGGAGCACCCACGACCATGACCATTACTACGACCATTGCCACGTCCTCTATTGGAGTTGTTGTTGTTGCAGGAAGTGTTGCCAGAGTTGTAGTTGTTATTGTTGAAGGGGCCCCGACGACCACGTCCATTGCCAAAACCATTGACATTGAGGGAGACAACATTTGCATTGGCGACAAAGAGGTCCAGATTTGAGAGTTGTGAAGACAACTCTATCCGATGCTCTTATGTGATGAGTAGGCTGTGGAGATCTTCAAGGAGCAGAGGGTCCTTGCGGGACGTGATGAACATCACAAATGGTTCATACTCAACCCCAAGGCCGCCAATATATATAGAAGACCAGGTCCATGGAGCTGACGGGATGAGAGGCCATTGCAAGATGGTTGGCCAATTGTTTGGCTTTCTCCATATAATTGGTCACAATGAGGGAACCTTTCTTTAATATTTGTAGTTGGAAGCGGAGTTGCAGAATCTACATTTGAGAAGTAGAAGCATAAAGTCGCTCAAGGTTGGACCAAAGAGCGGAGGCGCTGACAATCCCCTATACGTCCCCAAGAGCACTGTTAGAGAGGGTCGCCCGGATCCAACTTTGGATTATTTGATCAACATGGTACCGTGTGGTATATTCTGGATTAACCACAGTACTGGAGGTGCCATTGGAGTCAGGAAGGAATTTAGGTGGTGTAGTGACAGTGCCATCCACATAGCCGAGGACATACCGGAAGAAACTGAGACTTCTAGAGTAAATAGTTGTTGTTGTCAAGTTTCAGAGGTACGCGGTGAGTAATATTAGGAGTTTTTTCCATATTACCTGGCGCCAACTTTTGTTTTCCCATATTGCCTGGTTTTTCCAGTAAAATCCCATATGACCCGGAATCGACACGAAAAGTACCCAAAATACCTTAAGTTTAGGTATAAGCACCCACACTCTTTGTTTTTCCATATTACCTGGAATCTAAGGAGGTACCTAGAATCTTCCTTTTTTTCTTTCTTCTTATTTTTTCTTCTTCTTCCATCCTAATATATCTTCATGAGGTGGAAGAGGAGGAAAAATAAGGAAGAACGCAAAAAAAATGGGCAAAAACGGATAAAAAATGAGTGAGTTATGACATTTTGAAAATTTTAGGAAAAACGTGTTTTGAAATACACGACTTGCAGTATAGTCAGTGTCATCGCGTACACGACTATACTGCAAGTCGTGTATTCCAAAACACGTTTTTACTAAAATTTTCAAAATGTCATAACTCACTCATTTTTTATCCGTTTTTGCCCATTTTTTTTCGTTCTTCCTTATTTTTCCTCCTCTTCCACCTCATGAAGATATATTATGATAAAAGAGTAACAAAAAATAAGAAGAAAGAAGAAAATGGAAGCTCTTTGCTAGAAAGCTTCCATTTTTTTCTTTCTTCTTATTTTTTCTTCTTCTTCTATCCTAATATATCTTCATGAGGTGGAAGAGGAGGAAAAATAAGAAAGAATGCAAAAAAAAAAATGGTCAAAAACGGATAAAAAATGAGTGAGTTATGACATTTTAAAAATTCTAGTAAAAACGTGTTTTGAAATACACGACTTGTAGTATAGTCGTGTACGCGATGACACAACTATACTGCAAGTCGTGTATTTCAAAACACATTTTTCCTAGAATTTTCAAAATGTCATAACTCACTCATTTTTTATCCGTTTTTGCCCTTTTTTTTTTCTTCCTTATTTTTCCTCCTCTTCCACCTCATGAAGATATATTATGATAAAAGAGTAACAAAAAATAAGAAGAAAGAAGAAAATGGAAGCTCTTTGCTAGAAAGCTTCCATTTTTTTCTTTCTTCTTATTTTTTCTTCTTCTTCCATCCTAATATATCTTCATGAGGTGGAAGAGGAGGAAAAATAAGGAAGAACGCAAAAAAAATGGTAAAAAACGGATAAAAAATGAGTGAGTTATGACATTTTGAAAATTCTAGTAAAAACGTGTTTTGAAATACACGACTTGCAGTATAGTCGTGTACGCGATGACACGACTATACTGCAAGTCGTGTCTTTTAAAACACGTTTTAACTGAAATTTTCAAAATGTCATAACTCGCTAATTTTTCATCCGTTTTTGCCCATTTTTTTTGCGTTCTTCTTCATTTTTCCTCCTCTTCCACCTCATTAAAATATTGTAGGTTGAGAAAAGAAGAAAAAATAAGAAGAAAGAAGAAAGTAAAAGCATTCATACGTTCGTAGCTTCGCCGCACCACCCACGCTAAAAAAAACTATGATCAAGAGATTTTGATGTAAGAGCAGCGGGGAAGCCCACCCAACTATAAAAATTGAGATCTACATGTAAAGAAACACATATAAAGGTCACCCATCGGTATTCGACTGCTCCTGGACATGAAATAAGAGGATACAAAATGGGCAAAAGCGTAAAATACTAATCGGCGAGCGATAATTTAATTTATATATCGTTTTGTGATCTTAATTAGATGAAAGAGGAAGAAAAATAAGGAAGAACGCAAAAAAAAATGGGCAAAAACGGATGAAAAATGAGCGAGTTATGACATTTTGAAGATTGTCATTTTATCGTGTAGGATATACACGATAAAATGACAATTTTCAAAATGTCATAACTCTCTCATTTTTCATCCATTTTTGCCTATTTTTTTGCGTTCTTCCTCATTTTTCCTCCTCTTTCACATAATTAAGATCACAGAAAGATATATAAATTGAATTATCGCTCGCGGCGAGTATTTCACGTTTTTGCCCATTTTTATTATTTTATTTCATGTTCAGGAGCGATCGAGCACCAATGGGTGACCTTTATATGTGTTTCTTTACATGTAGATCTTAATTTTTGTAGTTGGGCGGGCTTCCCCGCTATTATTATATCAAAATCTTTTCATCCCGCTCGTTTTTCTGCCTTTTGGCGCGAAGATTACTTTTCTGATTTGGACGGCACCGGCGCCGGTGATGATATGGGGGGAGATGCCAGACGGAACTTCTTCTCTGACTGAACGCGAGCTTCTCCGAGTACCTGCTCCTCAGATTCCGGGTAATATGGAAAAAGGCAAAGTGTGGGTGCTTATACCTAAACCTAAGGGTATTTTGGGTACTTTCCGGGTCATATGGAAGAAAGACAAAGATTCCGGGTAATATGAGAAACCCACAATTGGCGCCAGGTCATATGTAAAGAGCTCTAATATTAGTGACCACCCCTTGAAGAAGAAGTGTAGTCAGCATGGGAGGGATGTTCAGGATAGGGATTTGAGAGGTGGAGGATGAAGAGGTTTGAGAAGTAGAGGATGTCATCAAGAGTAAGGTTTCAGGATGGAACCAGTGGCTCTGATATCATAAAAGAATTGATCCTTCCCGCCTTGTACGTGGGGTGAATCCACTAATATATAGAATTGTGTACAAATCATGAACCCTTGAATACCGGGCTGTGATATGTAAGGATTATAATAAGTTGTTAGTAAAAGATGTTTGTTACATCAGAGAAGGTCCGACAAATCCAAATCTATTATTATAATTTTGTAGATGAGCATGAGTTGGCTGGATGTTGTCATGAGAAGATATGCCTCTGATGCTAACTGTGGTAAGTTAACGCATAATGCGAGATTTCATCTATTAATAAAAACTCAGATATCTTCCTTATTAAAAAAATATAAGTTGCACAACACATTCCTCCATGCTATATAGTTAGAGTTTGCAACAGTGGACGTAACAAAAATAAGAAGATTACATAGTGTAATGATACTCCTTCCGTCCTATTTTAGATGCTCTATCTATAAAATGTTCCTCCCACCTGTCACTTTTAATAGATAGTTTTTTTAAATACACTAAAAATGAGTTCATTTGAAAAGATAAATTGTACCAATTAAAAGTGACAAGAGGGAGTGCTTTTTATTAGAATGGTGGAAATGCCAACTAATTGAAGATGTTCAAAATCTATTTAAATTGACCATATGGAGCATCTACCAAAAGATTGTCCTCTTTTTCAAATAAAACATCTAGTTTCAAATAAAACATCTAGAAAAGAAAAGAACAGAGGGAGAGTATTTTAGAAACTGGAATTTGTACTCCTAAGTCCTACTGGGTTTTAATTGGATAGAGGAAAGTGGACCCCATGAATTGTCACCCAAGACTTATCCTCTGTCCAAGCAAAACCCAGTGTAGGGTTTTGGAGTATCAATTTGGTTCAGAATTGTCGCTATCCAATTATCCCTTAAAAAAGTCTTGACAAAACTGTACGATGAATTTGAGTATGATGTGGCAGATTCTCATTGGATAACTAACAAGTGGCCCACTCGTTTCCCCCGCGGGAAGAAGAAGACTATGAAAATGGTGTGTGAACGTACAGCTCAAGGAGGCGACGATTTGAGAGTTCAACGGCTCGTGCGTATACACAACGGCTCATTAGTAGAGTTTTCCATGATTGATACTATTTGCCAATTGGGTGGTTTAATGGAAATGTGGGCTTTTTCTTCCAAAACGCCATTGGCGGCCCGGCCGCGCCTTCAAAGACTGGAACTTGGGATACTCGGTCCAGGACCCATTTGGTTTTCTGAAATACCCACAAAGTTTTGAGTATATTTGGTGACCAGTGGATAGAGTTCTTCTCTTCTTCTGGTTTGGTGGATCATCACAGAGCTAAGGTAGTTTCTGCTGATTCAGTTTTTTCTAGAATTTTTTTTTTTTTGGAATTTTTAGATGTTTTTTGGATTGTTGTTTCGATTGGACTGATTTGCTTTGACGTTTTTATTTTAAATGGTTATTGCTTGAAGTTGTATGCTTGTCTTAAAAGTTAATAGAAAGGAAAAATAGTTGCTAATACATGTTTTTAGATGCTAGTTTGAGTTGGTATTTTAATTGGAGAGACTGATTTGCTTGACTTCCTTTTAACGGTTAGTGCTTAAAGTTATATGGATATGATGAGTTGGTGAGGAAGAGGAAGAGCTGAACAATTGCTAGATTTTTTATTCATGTTGTTTAAAGTTGCAAAACCGTTAACTCTCGTGAATAAAGCAGTTAAGAACGTATTTATTTCTTATAAGAGATCACCCCTGAGCCAATTGGCACTTGGGAATGATTTTCTTTTTATCCCAGGAGAAATTTTTTAAGCACTTAATTGTGAAAGCCTATGTTATTTGTCCTTTCTCTGTACCTTCTATTTTCTTCATACAAATCTTTATGACAGGAGGTTGTAGGATTCCTCTTGTTCTTATTTAAATACAGAAGGTAATTCATTGTGGATATAAGTATTTAGTTGTGTGGTAGACTTTCACATCGACCATTATGCTAAAGATTGATATTAGAAGGAATGCATATCAAAGTTAATTTTCATGTGTGTGGTATACCACCAATTACTTGGGTTATCTTTATATACACTTTACTTCATCAAATATAACTACACAAGTCAAAGATCTCTTCTCCATTTACTGTTATATTTTTATGCTTTTACCTAATTGTATCTAGTATTCTTGTAATTTAGTTTTCACATTCAAGAGGGGAACAATCATCAGTATGAGTTGCTGTTGCTTTGGTGCTTGGAAAGGAAACTCCTCCGGACAAGATGTAGATGGTACGGCATCTCTCGTGTACAAAATCCAGTTTTTCTTCAATAAATTCTTTTAGTGAACTTTGAGCTTATTAGGATGTGAGTACTGATATCTTCAAATCATTGAAATGGTTATATATCTCTTTTAAATATGTGGTCCTTCGAAGATTTTTTTTATATGTTCACAGTCCCTTTTACTTTTCATTGCTCTATGAGTTTTTACTTTTTAGTTCTTTCTAGTAAATGTTCATGGCTCGTTACATATGATTCCTTTTTCCTGGTCTCTCAAGGTGCTTTGGTCATTTAGTTTAGTTGTTAGAAAAAGCAGAGCTTCTGCAAATTGTCAGGAACCCGATTTTAATCTCATTATGTTTCACCAGACACATTTTGCTAGTATTGCCGGCTCCTTTTCTGACTGAGAGAAATTCAAGATTAAGATGATGAATATGCTCATGATTGGCATTTTATGAATAGTCTATCTGGTCAACCAGAGCTCCTGCTGCTTCTTTTTTCATCAATGAATTTCTTTTTTAATAGAGCCTCCAAGCAAGTTTAATTTTAGAACTCGTAAAGTGTGGGTTACATGAAGAAAGGAGGAGGAAGAACAGGTGGAGATGAAATATTGGAAAAGGAAAATGGTGGTCGTTACAAGTCCAGGAGTGAGTGGAAAAGTAGAATGGAGGTGGTCGTATTGTCTCTGGTCTCAGTCCAGTAGCTTGTGAATGCATTAAAGAAAACAAAGATGAGGGGTTCTAAATTAGCTAGTAAATATAACCAAAATTTAGTTCACCTCTTAAAAATCTTGTAGCCATGGTAAGAAGTAAAACCGATAAGACATAAGGTTTCCACTTAATGAACACGACCATAAAAAATACACTGTACAAGGAGAGCATGTCCTTGAGTCATGTGATTTCAAAAGTAATTAGCTGACTACCAGACAGTATGTATCTTCAACACTCCCTGAAGTTGTAGATTGTAAAGTCACAGTTTGGCATGCTAGTGATTGTAATCAGCCTGAGAAGAAAACTTGGGAAACAAAAAGATTGTCTGATGTACATATAAGGGGTAATATTTTTTTTCTTCAGCATAATTGCCTCCTCATGGTTTTATAAGCTTCGTAAGTATCCTTTTCTGAAACATGATATAGAAGATATGCAAGTAAGATCTGAGTTTTATCCAATCTTTCCCTTACAAATGCCACTTTTGTCTGGGAAAACCAAGCAGTGTTAGAAACCAAGTTGCCTCAAAGGCTCAAGCTCTTAAGGAATAGCCCAACAATGTATATCAATGCAGACTGGCCCAAATAGACATATGTAGACATACAGATTATCCATCACAGGTCTCCTTACAGCTGGCAGATGAGTGGGCCAAAAGGGTCCTATGAAAGTAAAACATAGTTACTTTTTCCGGTGTTAGGTATCAAATGTCTGCATAGCTAATCTGCTTCAATTCTGCCTAGTGCTCATTCCTTTTGTGGTGTGGTTAGTGCTTTTACTTTGTTCATTCTTGAGTTGTTCATGCTAGAATCATTTGTGCTCGGTCAAATTTCATTGTTATTATTTGTCCTTCCATGCATTTCAGGCTACTCATCATCGAAGAACATCAAATTGTTCACTGAGAATGAATTGAAATTGGCTACAAAGAATTTCCACGTGACAAATAGGATAGGGCGAGGAGGTTATGGAACTGTCTATAAGGTATGTGCCATTTTTATAGTCCTATAGTATTTTCCTGTCTGTAGAACTCAGTAATATATGGCTTTTTGAAGAGCAAACATCAGCTGACATAAATTTTTATTGACCTTTTTTTTTTCATGTCCTTTCTCTTGCATAGGCTAAATAGAAGATTTTATTTCTTCATGGTATACATATACTTATGATAGAAGAGACAAGTGTCAGTAATGACAAATATTACCAGTAGCATAATATCGGCCTTTATGCAAAAAAATGTCAAAGCAGTCCACTCATTCCAAAACTTCTAAGGCACAGAATGGCTGGTCACACCAGATTAGCCACCTTAAAATAAGATCCCTAGTCTTGTATGTTAAATAACCAATTTTCCCAAAAGCTCGAGCTAATAGGAAAGGGCTATTTTTAATATTTAACTCAACTTAACACTCCCCCACACATGCAAGCACCAACCAAAGCTTAGCACGTGGAGATAATAAGAAGAGAGGAGGATAAATCAACAGGATTTTAGAAAAATATACCTGAAATAATAATGGGATGGGACTTGAAGCGAAGACCTAGGCTCTGATACCAAGTAAGATAACCAAGTTTCCCAAAAGCTCTAACTATTAGGAAACGGAAATCTTTATTATATATTTTATATTCTAACATCCCCCCTCACGTGCAAGCGTCCACCAAGTACGGCACGTGGAACATAATTGGGGTATAAATGCCTCCAGCGAGGCTAGAACCCAAGAGCTTCCACAACCTGGAGCTCTGATACCATGTAAGATAACCAAGTTTCCCAAAAGCTCAAGCTAGTAGGAAAGGGCTATTTTTTAATATTTAACTCAACTCCACACTCCCCCCACATGTAAGCACCCATCAAAGCTTAACACATGGACATAATAAGAGGTGAGGAGGAGGATATACCACAGGATCTTGGAAAAATTTGCCCGAAATATAAATAGGAGAAAATTGCTCCCTGCGGGACTTGAAACCAAGATTTGGGCTCTGATACCATGTTAAATAACAGGTTTTCCCAAATCGAATTAGTAGGAAAGGGCTATTTTTAATATTTAACTCAACTTAACATTGTATACCTAAAACAGTACATTTAAGTCAGAATGAGAATATAAGCTATAATGCAAAATCTTCATTTCATAGAAGATAGTATTTGTTTTGTTAATTTTTATCTTTCAAAAGCATAAGTGCATGTTTTTTTTGCTATCAAATGGTAAGTTTAAGACGCATGTTATCACGTCTATTTGTTTTGATGTTATTTTTCTGGCTATGAGCCCAGATTTAGTAATTTATATCCAAAGCCTTGGTTCAATTATATGCTAAAGAAATTCAAATTACTATTGAATAAGAACATTTTGAAGTGATTGGTAGAACATGCAATTAAATTTACACTTGTGTCAAAGCAGGTAGTGAAGCCACAAAGTGTACTTCTATATGATGTTTAGGCATGCCCTGGAGTTCTTACTAGTTTCCATGCCAAACAGTAACATGTCAATGCAACTTTGTGCTCATTAGGATCATTTTCTTTGTATTTTTATGTTTAAGGGAACTCTCAAAAATGGAAAGCAAGTTGCAGTGAAGCAGCTTTCTGCTGAATCAAGACAGGGAATCCATGAATTTCTGACTGAGATTGATATGATTACAAGTGTTAAGCATCCAAACCTTGTTGAGCTCATTGGTTGCTGCGTTCAAGGAGATAATCGAAGTTTGGTCTATGAATATGTTGACAATAATAGCCTTGATCGTGCATTATGGGGTATGTTAAGTTACAACCAAAATTGCAAGTGCGAAAATTTCTAAAATAGACTCCAAATAACACAATATATTGTATCTTGTCTTGATTCAGGTAATAAACCACTGGATCTAGATTGGGTCAGAAGATCAGCTATTTGTGTGAGTACTGCAAGAGGCCTTTCTTTTCTTCACGAAGAACTTGATCCGTCTATTGTGCACAGAGACGTCAAAGCTAGTAATGTTCTTCTTGACAAGTATTTTAACCCGAAAATCGGAGACTTTGGTTTAGCAAAACTTTTTCCAGATAATGTCACCCATCTCAGTACTCGGGTTACGGGAACCATGTAAGTAACTAGTTATGGAAATAAGTAGATTCCAAGTGATATATTTTTGGTATGCATAGCTATTTACTGCAAAACATGAAGCATGAACTGTTGATTTTAACGAAAACAAAAGATCTTTTTGTTATCCGAGTGTTAAAGCTGGTGACAACTCGTGACTACATATTGCTTCCATAACACTCGATTTGAAACACGTCCACATCACGAATGACAAAGTATAAATTCATTTAGTGTCATCTGCAAGTTGCTATTGCCATCATGTCTTAGTGCTTTTAGATTCTATCTCCTTTGAGCTTGGAATCAAGATAACCTTGCACAAATGGTGCTAATTTTGGTGGACTCAATTGTGGCATGCAGGGGCTATCTTGCACCGGAATATGCAATGCGTGGTCAGCTGACGAAGAAGGCTGACATCTACAGCTTTGGAGTCCTTCTACTTGAAATAATTAGTGGCAAGAGCAGTGTCAAGTCAACTTGGTCAGGAATGATGAGATTCTTACTGGAAGTGGTAAAATTTTCATGACTACGTAACATTTTGTATCCATGGTGGTGAATTTAAATGCCATAATCTATGGGCTTTTAATCTGGTTTCTTGGGCATTCAAATTTCTTCTGCTTTGGTGATTGGATATTATCTTTTACTTACACTATAATTTATCTGGTATACTCGGATTTTGCTCCACTGTCTCCATTGAGTTCACTTTTTCATGGCCGTCTGACTGACAGTCCATAGTAAAACTTTAATATTCAGGACTTCATGGTTGACTAATTATCTAAGTTTATAAACTTCAAAATAACCCCTGGTCACTATAGCTCTTGTTTCTCATCTATATTAATCTTCTAAAAGCTCAGTCGAATTGCAATTTCCTTTTAATACAACGTTCACAACAGCTAGGAGTGCATATTTATAATTCATTCTTAAAAAGTTGAATGCATTTTTATATTATGCGGTTAATAGCTTAATTGTGTCCTCTGAAATTTTCTACTCTTTCCAAAAGAGGGAGAGGGAGATGTAAGAGAACTTGAATGGAGTTACTAAAAAAGAATATGATTTTGCTATCTCTTACAAAAGAATTGGCACAAAACAGGCTATAATGGATGTGTATTATGTATGACGCTGACCTCAAATTGTTGGAAAACCGTGCTACTTAATTATGTTTGTTTTTTGCTGGAGTGGTTGGGTTCCCTTGTTTGGGACATTGGTATATTTTTTTTCTCCTCTGATTTGACGGCTACACGTGACAGGCTTGGGAACTCTATGAAGAAGGGAGGCTGTTGGAGTTAGCGGATCCAAAACTTGAGAACTATCCTGGAGAAGAAGTTATTAGATATATAAAAGTTGCTCTTTTCTGCACACAGGCTTCAGCCAAGAGGAGACCATCAATGACACAGATCCTGGCCATGCTTACTAAAAAGTCCCGGTTAAATGAGAAACTACTCACACCCCCAGGCCTCATCCATGACTTGTCAGAGTTCAGTGGAGGTTTAAAGGAAGCTGCCAGCAAATCTCCAAGTTATCAGAAACAAAGTTCACCTCTATTATCATCATCACTGGAAAACTCATCATCGGCCATGGAATCAGTTGATCCAATCACTGTTGCTTCGCCATTGAGCATCACAGATATGGTTCCCAGATAAACCATCACCACTCTTTCTTGAGATAAATTTGTAAGAAGTTTTACCCACACAATGAAAGCTCATCTGCCTTGTGTTCACCCCATTATTTATAGCATTTATTTATTTGTTCTTTTGTTCAAAAGCAGTTAAAAAGTATAAAATGAGGGGTCTTTACTTTGAGTTCCTACCTCATTGATGAATCTCCTCCCTTGCACCTAACGTCTATTTCGACTTACCATGGAAAACTATTTTTTTTTGAACTCATTTTTTTTTCAGATTGATAAGCATCATAATTAAAATAGATGTTGGTACAATGACATCAAGGATATAGGCACATTCCAGAAATTACATAATGTCTACGAGTAACCACAACTGTGTGCTTTAAATGCAGCCCAAGTTTACATATACAATCAAGGAATGTTGTATCGGATATCGGTAAAATATCGGTCGACCAAAGAGACAAAATATAGGATATATTGTGTAAAAAAATATCGGTGGTCGAAAATTAGTTTTTTACCGTGTATTTTCACAATATAACTTCTAAAATGAGTGATACTAATTTAGACAAAGTATAGATTTCAAAATATGCATAAAATGCATATATAATTCAAAATATGTGAATGCATTTTAAACCCATATCCTGCCATTTGGTATAGGATGGGAAACAAACCGGAAACTTGTTTTTTTCCTTTTTTAAAAAAAATTCCAATTTTTTTTAAAAATTTGTTTTTTTTAAATACCAATATATCGGTTTTGAGCTGATATATTGGCTATATCGGTTATGTATAACTGATATATCGGTTATATATCGGTGATATTTTGAAAAAAAAAACGAGATTACATAATATCGTTTTATCGATTGAGACCCGATATTGATATATCGGTGATATATTGCCGATGCAACTTTCCATGTATATAATGAGTCCAAAATTTGCAGCAAAAGAATTAAAGTTGAGTCCAGTGCATCAGAAATTGCAACTTTTGTCATGCAATAAGAAATGAGAGTTGGCACAATGCTCCTACACATCCATCTCTGGCCTATCCTCTAGGAGAAATTATACAGTGCGTCCGGTTTGCCGCATGGGGTTTTGCAAGCCATCTTGATGGGGAAGCAATGGCCTCCTAAGAAAGAGAAATTATTTGGGATAACGGCCCGGAGATCGATGGCAAACATGCTTTACACGTGCGCTCAGCTGTTTGCACTTCAAGACTGATTGCTACATAGGGTAGTGTGCTAGGAACGCCCAATAATTTCTCCTTAAGGAAACTCCCTGCCATTCGTACACTCTAGCTCTAGTTCTACCGTCTACATCTATGAAGCACGGATACGAATACGGCGACATGATACGGACATAGGGACATGACATTTTTCTTAAAACTAGGATACGACACAGCTAATAAAAAATTATTTATATAAATTTTAAATATATTTTTGGAATTATAGCACTACATTTTTTCCTTTAAACCTTATTAAAATTACAACTTATGATTGAAAAGTTATTTTTTGTTCATCATTTCTAGCCGGCAAGAATGCCACAAAATAAATAGTTATGTGTTTGCAAGGACTCGAACCCGGGTCTGTTAGAGGTTTTTCCATATTACCTGGCCAATGAGCCCAGATTGCCATATTACCTGGTTTTTCTGGGCTATCTCATATAACCTGATTTTGGAACCTGATTTGCCCATTTTGCCCTCCTCAACCCTAAAACCTTATGTAACATTTCCATATTACCTAATTTTAAGTTTTACACTTTATTGAATCATATCTCCTTCATTTTTAGTCCGTTTTTCCCATTTTTTTGTTCTTTCTTATTTTTAATGTTCTTTTCTTATCATCAAGATATCATATAAAAAAACCACAAAATTCAGATAAATAGCATGTGATATATCAACATCTTTACGATATCATTGTTATAAGAAAGAGTATAAAAAATAAAAAAGAATGAAAAAGGAAATGGGCAAAAATGGATCATAAATTAGATAGATATTCTTCGTTGAAGTTTGTCCCATTAAAAGTTATCATGTAATCGATTATACAATAGCACAGTTTTATCGTGTAATCACAATAAATAGTACTCCCTCCGTTCCAAAATACTATGTACATTTGAGAAAATTCCCATTTTTATTGGACCATGAAACCCACAAGGAATTCACATGACTTTTTCTCCCTTATATCCCGTCCAACTTGTATGATCGCTCATGAACAAAGTTCTAGTTAATCCTTATAAGTCTCCTCTAAATTTGGAAAGAGAAAGTAACGTGATTTAGCAAAATGTACATAGTATTTTAGAATAATAATATTTCTAAATGCACATAGTATTTTAGAACGGAGGGAGTATTACACTTCACCAAATCATCTCCTTCATTTCTAGTCTATTTTCGCCCATTTTTTTATCTTCTTTATTTTTAATACTCTTTCTGATCATCATGATATCCCAATGACCTTGATATCCTATCGAAAAAAATACCATAAAATTTCTGATAAATAGCATGCGGTGGCTCAACATCTTTATGATATCATCATTATAAGAAAGAGTACTAAAATAAGGAAAAATAAAAAAAATGGGCAAAAATGAATTAAAAATTAGAGAGATATGCATCATTAAAGTTTATCCACTATTTATTGTGATTACACAATAGCTTTTAGCAAGACAAACTTCAACGACGTATATCTCTCTAATTTATTATCTGTTTGGCCCATTTTTTTCATTATTCCTTATTTCTTAGTACACTTTCTTATAATGATGATATCATAAAGATGTTGAGACACCACATGCTATTTATCATTGATTTTATAGTATTTTTTTATATGATATTAAGGTCATTAAGATATCATAATGATCAGAAAGAGCATTAAAATGGGTGTCTCAACATCGTATAATAAGGAAGAAAAAAATGGGCAAAAATGTACTATAAATGTATGATTTGGTGAATATTATCCTACTAAAATTGGTGATTACACGATAGCATTGCTATTGTGTAATTGAATACACGATAGCTATTATAGTGGGACAAACTTTAACAATGCATATCTCTCTCATTTCTGATCTGTTTTCGCCTTTTTTTATTCTTCTTTATTTTTAGTGCTCTCTTCTTATTATAATGATATCATAAAGATGTTGAGACATCGCATGCTATTTATCATGGATTTTGTGGTATTTTTTTATATAATATCAAGGTCATTAGAATATCATGATGATCAGAAAGAACACTAAAAATAAAGAAGAACAAAAAAAATGGGCAAAACGAACTAGAAATGAAGAAGATATGATTTGGTGAAGTGTAAATACTATTTACTGTAATTGCACGATAGCACTGTGCTATCGAGTAATCGATTACACGATAACTTTTAGTGGAACAAATTTCTATGATGCATATCTCTCTTATTTTTAATCCGTTTTCTCCCATTTTTTTCATTCTTCTTTATTTTTAGTGCTCTTTCTTATCATGATGATATCATAAAGATGTTGAGACATCCCATGTTTTTTGTCTTGGTATTTTTTGATAGGATATTAAGGTCATTAGGATATCATGATGATAAAAAAGAGCACTAAAAATAAGGAAGAACAAGCAATGGGCGAAAACGGATCATAAATGAAGGATATATGAATCACTAAAGTGGGTGATTACACGATAGCTATGATAGTCGGGCCTTCGTGTCTTCGATTACACGATAGCAGGGCTATCGTGTGTTGTTATCGTGTAATCGAACACACGATAGCTATTATAGTGGGACAAACTTTAATGATGCATATCTCTCATTTTTTATCCGTTTTCGTTAATTTTTTTCATTCTTCCTTATTTATAGTGCTCTTTCTTATCATGATGATATCATAAATATGTTGAGACATCGCATACTATTTATCGTAGATTTTGTAGTATTTTGTTCGATATGATATCAAAGTCATTAGGATATCATGACGATGAGAAATAACATTAAAAATAAAGAAAGAAAAAAAAGGGTGAAAATGGACTAAAAACGAAGGAGATATGATTCAGTGATGTGTAATACTTAAAATCAGGTAATATGAAAACGTTACAGAAGGTGTTTTAGGGTTAGGGTTGAGAAGGGCAAAATAGGCATATCAGGAAAAAAACCAAGTAATATGGCAATCCCAGCTCATTTGCCCGGTAATATGAAAAAACCTGGGGCTGTTGTTTGAAAAACATGGGGAATTTATATAATAAATAAAAAAAAATTTAAAAATGACACACTATAGAAAATATTTACCGAACAGGCTACCTGACAAGCCACGCAGGCGCCTGGTTTTTAAAAACCAATCCAAAAGGCGTCGGTTGAGAAAGGCGTCTTGTTCAACCAAAAGGCGTTCTTTATAACCGACGCCTCTCTAAGAGAAGGCGTCAGTCAACCGACGCCTTCTCTCCTTTCTTATTACCCCCCTACCATGCTACGAAATCCAACTTTTTTTTAACACCTAATAACACAATATACATATACATAATATAAAACACAACATTAAACTTACACAAACAAATTAATATGCATCTATTACAAAGTTATACAAAGTATTACAAATTTACTCATAAAATTACAAGTGTTCAATCAACTCTCCTCAACTTGTTCCTACCCCGTCCTCATGCTCAAGCTGGAATATGCTCAGGCTCAATGTCAGGTATAGCATCTGACGTCGAAGGTGCTTGGCGTAGAGCACAAACTGCATGTTGTCGCCGAGTATATATTTTCGAAGAAAGAGGCCTTTCAACTTGATCGAGCGGGGCATCTGGAACAACTGGTGATGGGGTAAAACCTGTCGTGTGAAGCTGATAAAGGTCCTGAAACAACCTCCAGTCCTTGAATCTTTGTCATAACTGGATGAAGCAATGACAAACTCGCAAGAACATGTCCAGAGATATCATATGTCGTCTGACATGCCGCTACTACGCTCTCGTAGGATCGGTCTACCAAAGCTCCATGAGACTGAGCGTGTACTTGTCTCACACAAGTAAGATCGAAAGGAAAAAGAATATATGTTATCTACTCACCAACACACAGAACAATAGTGAATTAAATCAAATATGAAGTCAAAGATACTCACCAATGCTTGCTCAGTGTCGCCCCTCAGATGATATAATATCTCCGCCTCATGCACGGGTGGCATGATAAGTCTCCCCGTGATCCTCAAGTACCATCTCATGTATGCATTATCCGCATCTCACTCCGTCATAGCAGGCTGAACGAGAGTGGTCGTCTGGTCATCCCATCTAGTAATATAGGCAGCATGATGCGGCCTCCAATCAAATCTCCCTTGGCCTCGACGCGATGATCATTCAATGAACTCCACAACAAGAGGGGGAAAATGATCGTTTAAATATAAACCCTTGCAAGTGCACAAGGCAATTGTACTACGGTGAGTATTGATAAGGGTTGTCGAACCTCAGGGACGGTGAATACTTTACCAAATTCAAAAGAAAATAGCAGTGTTGATTTTAGACTAAGAAAGCAATGAACTTTAAACTAAACTAAGCTGAGATTTAATCAATATGCGGAATACCAAGGCTAAGAATCCACCACAATAAACTAGTGTAAAGTCTCTCTCTCTCTCTTTTAAATAAAGATTTCCAATTGGCTGGTGTATTCCTCTCAGACATACACCTGCCAATCCAAATTATAGTGCTCTCCTCTCGGACGTAACACATAAATCAATTAAGCATATGGAATTGTGATATATCTCTCTCAAGCATAAATCAATGAAACTTTATTAACATATGACAAATCAGAACACTCACATTCCTCTCAGACAAGCAAGTAATCTTTCAAATTGAAATTCATAAAATCCACTCTTGTCTCTCTCAAGCACAAAGAATAAACTCAATGAATTAACTTTAATTGCATAACAAAGGTTCATACACCAACTAGAGTAAAAATAATATGAGAGAAAAGAAACTACACAACCAGATTATTGGGCTTCATCTACGCCTTGGATAGGAGTTTAGCCAAGCATGGGAAGAGAATCCATCATCTTCATCTTCATCATCTTCTTCTTCCTTTGCTCTAGCCTCCAAGGGACTCAAAACTCTATTCTCTAATGCCCAATACGTTCTTCCTTAAGGCATATATATAGGGGTGAAGGAAAACCCTCAAATCCCCTTCTAAATCCAAGTCAAAATAGGCCTTATTTCAATTCTGCGTATACGGCGATCGATCACTTTTCTGGCCGATCGATCGCTTTGAGATCTATCACTTTTGTGCCGATCGATCGGTTTACTATTCATTTTGCAGCACGATTTTCCAATGGTCATAACTTTTCGCTCCGAACTCCGAATTACGCGCGGTCGGTGGCGTTGGAAAGCTGACTTCTTGAAATTTAACATGAAGCTTGAATCAGTCCAATCTGATATGTGTACACGAAGTTATAAAGATTTAACCATTGAAGTCCGTTTTCACCTCATTTTTGTATATTACTCTTGTTTCCTGCAAAAACCAAAAACTATATTAAAGTAGTAGTAATTCTAATCAAACAGTAGCATAAATATAAGTTTAGGAGATAATATAATGCATATTTCATGTGTAGATCAGAAAACTTGCTCTAATCTGAATTGTAACATAACCTGATCCGGAACATGCATCTCGACGATGTCAACACATATAAGTGGCGTCTAAGATACCCACACATGTGCTCCATCCGTACATACCCTAGGTAACTGCACTAGCACATCATCATGATATTGCTGCCATGTTACCTACACAATATATGAAGATGGTACTTTACTTTTTGTGAAATGTACATTCATTATATTCATAACATGTGCAATATAAACGACTAATACCTAGCCGGATCGTTGATAGTCTAATTTGGATCTATACATCATCAGGACACTGTGAGGATTCACAATTTTTTTCTTTTTCCACTCAATAGTAGGGGATGTATGGGGTTGGGGGTTGCCATGGCCAACCCGGCCGAATGTCGCTTCACAAAAAATTTGACGATCCGGTAGAATGTGGCTGACACTAAGGCTTGCATGTGTAATGATCTAGCCCCCTTCAACACGCTATTTAGACTTTCAGCCATATTTGTTGTGGTCATTCCAAATCTTGTAAAACCATCGTGAGCAAGAGACCAAAATTGAGGTGATAATCCACCTTCCTCACTGAGTAGCCATTTTGCTTCTGGACTTTCTTCACCGATTAGTTTCATCTTCTCATCAAACTCGTCTATAGTAAGCACAGTTGTAGCTTCCCCTATCAGACTCATCAATTGATTGTGTTGATATTGTGCTGTAGTTGTGTTATGGTTGCGATGAAGTTGTGTTTATTCCCTAAATGTATTTGGTTGTGCTTCATGTGTACTTAATATTGCATTGCATTACATTTTGCAGATTGGTAGAGTTGAGTGCAGATGCTCAACTTCAAAAGTGTTGAACCTCATCCCGGATTTGAAGGGAGGGGTCCATGAGCAAGTAATGAAGACTTGTTTCAAAGTCTTCTTCGAGATGACAGACACAATGGTATGTCATCGTCTAATTGGCCACATGCTAGCCAGGAGGATAAGCGGCTTAACTTTCAAAATCGACAGGCGGTCAGCCACTCTGAAGCCGATAGATGTCAGTATGATACTGCAGTTGCCACTGCACGATGGATTTGTAGTCAGAAGGAAATCATCGCAGCGCACAAAGGGCCCCACCTTCCAGGAGAGATGTTCCCTGGGGTCAGAGTAAGTAGGATTACCGCAAAGATGATAAAGGAAAAGTTTGACAACAAGAAGGTAAATGATCGGGCAAGGTTAGCCTTGCTATACTGCATTGTTGTGTTCCTCCTACCCAGGCCAGGGGATGTGGTTGACGGCAAGTTTTGGGCAATGATGGATGAGTCCAACCTTGCCACCTTTAATGCATATCCCTGAGCTAGGGATGTTTACAATGCGTTGTGGAATGTCGTTAGTAACGCCTACGAGGATAGGGAGGAGAGAAAGATCGATATAATTTGTTTGGTTGTGGAGCTGTGTTACAGGTGCATTGTATCTTATGCCTTGTGTTCACCATTATAAGTTGTGGTTAATTATATTGTAGTTATGTGATGCATGTTTATGTTCACTATTATAAGTTATGTTTACTTGTATTAGGTTGCGATGCACACTAACAGTTGCTATTACAACTGACTTTATTGTTTAACATGTACAGGTTTGGTTCTTCGAATTGGTCGAGGCCAAGTTCAGAGACTTTGGGTGGTTGATACAGTCAGATAAGAAGGAGGATCAATCACCCAGGTTAAAGAGGTGGAGTGTCAACGTTGCTCCAGACACATACGAGGCTGGCACGGCCTTAGATACAGAGGGCCTCGCTATAGAGATTGTCTTCACTAAGGATGAACAAGCATCAGACTTGTTCATCATGGGGCAGGATGTGGCAGGGGACATTAAGGATGCCACAAGGCTAATCAGCTACCTTGCAAGAGGCAGCAAAGAAAGAAGGGCAAGGCTAAAAGGGTAGCTGAGGCACCAGTGGAGGAGGCTCTTAGGAGCCGTGCCGGAGTGAAGCCTTCAAATGAGGGGCTCAACAGTGGCTCAGATACTGAATCGGAAGACATCTAACAGCCTGGCAGCAAACGCAGACGACAAGCTACCAATGAGGAAGCTGGTGATGCTTATGTCGAAGGTACTTGATTATGAATCGGTTGTGCTTTTTTATACATAGGTTGTGTTAGATATTTTATATTGCGTCGTGATGGTGTAAATGTAGGTTGTGATGGTGTAACTGGAGGTTGTGATAGAGGTTGGGATTGAGTTGTGATGATATTTCTTTCGGTTATGATCTATGTCGAAATGTAGGTTGTGATCTTTGTCATGTTGTCTGCATTGTAGAAGTTCGCAGGCTACTGGAGAACATGCTTGCTACTCTTGAAAGCTTGTCCAACCTTGTGAATAGCTTGATGTTGACCAATATGCAATTGTATGAAGTCAACAAGGGTTTGTACAAGGATGTAAATGTGATGAAGAACATACTAAAGAGGGAGATAATGTTGGCAAATCACAGGTACCGTATATTGGAAGTGGAGATGAGAAAGTTAAAGAAAGTTGTGGGTTGTGCAGGTGAAGAGGAAAAAGGTCGGGCTGAAGAGGCACAACAACAAGTGCCTCAAGGAGAAGACCAACAAGAGGAGGACCATGAAGTGGCAGTCGAGGCAGGAGAAGATGCACATGATGTGGTAGACAAGTCTACATGCGGCAAAGTCCCCCTTGCAAGGAGCCCTGTTGAGGACCTAGAGTCCCCCACAATCCCTGCTTCCAAGAGGTTCAAAACACAGGCTAAAAAGACATAACCGTTCAAACCACGGAAGCTTCCATTTGAGGATGATAATGATGAGGAAGTTTGTGCCTCCTCGCCTAATGCAGTGTTGCACCTGCTTGCACAATAGATGATCTCCTTGAAGCTCAGTTGGAAGACTCATGAGTCCCTCATAACAGGGACCTCTCAGTCATCTCCCTCAATTCCACTGATGTTGAAGGAGGAGAACCTAGAAGTGCATTTGCAAAAGAACCCTCAGTTATCTCCATCGCATCTAATTTGATACTTGCTCTCCCCAAGTTGATTTTAGTCCTCGACCATAAGTCGCTTATAGTAAGTTTATTCTTCTGCTACTTGTTGTGATGAATTATAGATAAGTTGTGTTTGGTTAAATACTTGTTGTTGTGAGTAACCATTTTTTATTCATATGTCACAGGATACCTTGTTAGCGCGTATGGAGGGGGAGAAGATACAAGATAGCTCAATTGTTGTCTCCCCCTTAATTCATAACTATGCCACTCGCTCCGTTCCATGAGCACATCATAGATCACCCTACTATGTCCCCAATGCTATCCGAAAAAATTGTAGGGAGGGGGTGAGTACGAGGACTTCCCACTCGCCAAGGAGGAAGAGGTGATGGTTGATCATGTTTGGACGATCCCACCTCCAAATGGAGGAGACATGGGCAACACTATAAATGTTAGTCTTGCTTGTGGGATTCAAGTGAAGCTCTTCCACCTCCAAAGCCTTAGGTGGTCAAGGTTCCCAGGAATGACACCTAAAGATGAAGGTGCTACCCCTGGGTGGGTTGACAATTTTTATGTTGGTGCATTTGTGGCATTAGTTCGCAGTGATGTGATTGACTTGGCCATGAAGGATTTGAATGGAGATGGAAACCCCACTATTCACATTTTTGACCCCCCATTGGATTATAAGTTACTTTTATTATTGAACTATATCATCACTATTTAATGCTGTGAAGCTTAGTCTCTATGTTTAGATATTTGTTGTGATGCTTGTTTATGCTCACTATTATATCTTGTAGTTCAGGTTGTCATGTAGTTGTGTAGCTGTGATTATATATTGTAGTTCAAGTTATGACTCTTTATACATAGGTTGTGATACCATATTATGATGAACAGTATAAGTTGTGATGTTAGTTGTGTAGCTGTGATTATATATTGTAGTTCAGGTTGTGACCCTTTATACATAGGTTGTGATACCATCTTATGATGATCAACATAAGTTGTGATGTTTGTTGTGATATTAGTTGTGTAGCTGTGATTATATCTTGTAGTTCAGGTTATGACCCTTTATACACAGGTTGTGATATCATATTATGATGATCAGTATAAGTTGTGATGCTTGTTGTGATGTAGTTGTGTAACAGTGATTATTTGTGATGTGGACTAACCGACATAATGTCGTGTATGCAGTCTTTTTACGCAGCTGAAGAGAAAGTATGAGGAGTGGAGGCTTGCGCATCCCCATCTGGATGGTGATATTGAAGTGTTGTACCCTACAAAAGAGTGGCATCAGGAGGTCACTGCAGGATTGAGAGGGCCTGATGGGTACAATGCATTAAGATGCAAGAAGTGGCTGCTTCCGGTGCTAAAGGATAGACATTGGTGTTTGATAGAATTCAGGCTTGAGAAAAAAAAAGTTTTCATATATAATAGCATGAATTGTAGACCCAATGTGGCAGATGAAATCAACTTGTTCTTCAAGGCTGTGAGGCTGCATTCAAAATATGTTATGCAAGTCGTTTTTAAGGATGGAGCATGGGATACATGGAAGACAAAAGTGGTGGAGGCTGCCGATATGCAAGGCAATGGTGATGATTGTGGGGTTTTTATGTGCTACTACTTGTTGAAGAAGGCCCTCGACGTTGAGCTTCAAAGGTTCAACATCAAAAGTTTAGAAAATGGTTGGTGTGGTATGTAATCTCGAAGATCGAGGGCTATGTACCAATTATGTGATAGACTTTATTCGGTTTCATATGACTATGTGGTGTTAGTATGACAAGGTTACATATGACATTAGAGGTTGTGATTGCATTGACGATAGAGGTTGTGCTGATATCTCTCTAGGTTGATGATGTTGTGATGGTGTAACTGGAGGTTGTGATATAGGTTGGGATGATATATCTTTCGGTTGTGATCTATGTCAAAATAAAAGTTGTGATCTTTGTCGTGTAAATATAGGTTGTGATAGCTCATATGCAGAGTCGGACATTGAGTTATGATGCTATATTTGTAGGATGTGATGACTTATGCATGTTGTGATGATATAAATGTAGGCTGTGCTGACTTATGCACGTTGTGATAGTAAGTTCTGTTGAGGATGTGATTGCATTGGGATAGTGGTTGTGGTGACTTATGCATATTGTGATAGTAAGTTACCATGAGGTTGTAATTGCATTGGGATAAGCTTGCCACATACACTAACTTCTAACACCTCTTAATTTGTTGTGTTAGTGGTTGTGGTGACTTATGCATGTTATGATAGTATGTTACCTTAAGGTTGTGATTGCATTGGGATAGGCTTGCCATATACACTAACTTCCAACATCTTCTTAATTTTTTTTGTGTTAATGGTTGTGGTGACTTATGCATGTTGTGATAGTAGGTTGCCTTGAGGTTGTGATTGCATTAGGATAGGCTTGCCACATACACTAACTTCCAACACCTTCTTAATTCATTGTGTTAGTGGTTGTGGTGACTTATGCATGTTGTGATAGTAGATTACCTTGAGGTTGTGATTGCATTGGGATAAGTTGGTCACATAGACTAACTTTCAACATCTTCTTAATTCGTTGTGTTAGTGGTTGTGGTGACTTATACATGTTGTGGTAGGAGGTTACCTTGAGGTTGTGATTGCATTGGGATGGGCTTGCCACATACACTAACATCCAACACCTTCTTGATTCGATATGTTAGTGGTTGTGGTGACTTATGTATATTATGATAGGCTTGTCATATACACTAACTTCCAACACCTTCTTAATTCGTTGTGTTAGTGGTTATGGTGACTTTATGCATGTTCTTATAGGAGGTTACCTTGAAGTTATGATTGCATTGGAATAGGCATGCCACATACACTAACTTCCAACACCTTCTTAATTTGTAGTGTTAGTGGTTGTGGTGACTTATGCATGTTGTGATAGTAGGTTACATAGAGGTTGTGATTGCATTGGGATAGGCTTGCCACAAACACTAACTTCCAACACCTTAATTTATTGTGTTAGTGGTTGTGGTGACTTATGCGTGTTGTGATAGTAGGTTTCCCTGAGGTTGTGATTGCAATGGGATAGGCTTGCTGCTACCACATACAGTAACTTCCAGTAGCTTCTTCATTCTTTGTGATTGAGTTGTGGTGACCTATGCATGTTATGATAGTAGGTTGTGATTATATTGCGATAGGCTTGCTACTATAACATACAGTAATTTCCAGTAGCTTCTTCATTCGTGGTGATTGAGTTGTGATGAACTATGCATGCTGTGATAGTAGGTTGTGATTGCATTGCGATAGGCTTGCTGCTGCCACATATAGTAACTTCCAATTGCTTCTTCATTCGTTGTGATTGAGTTGTGGTAACTTTTGCATGTTGTGATAGTAGGTTGCATTGAAGTTGTGATTGCATTGCGATAGGCATTTACGATATGAACTATTCTACAAACTACAAAGTAATGTAAACATTATAATTACAAGCCATAAAAAATCAAGTTCTACGAAATATCATCATAAGGATTAGGTTCATTACAGAAATAAACTTCATCGGCACTTTCAATCCACATTGATTGGTTGCATGCACGAAGTCTGATTGTGCCCAAGGTCGTTGCAACGAGTGCATCTAAATTGATGTTTCTGTTTTAATGGTTGTGATGGATAGGGCTTTGTCTTCGGGCTCCCCCGTGGCCTCTTTGTTTTTGGTGGAAGGATGAGATGCTCTCCCATAGGTGGCTCTTCACGTTCCGGTTTGTCATCATGGGTGATCGGAAAAACTGTTTTACTGTATGTGTCCTTATGGCACTGAGTAGTCCAATATTCCCCTAGACAAGCATAGGCTAGTGATCCTCCATTGGCAGATATGGCAGCGCATGCCCGGATACACTGTGGACCTTCAATTTGCCACATCCTGCAAGTACAAGTGAGGCCAGTGAGATTCATCCTTAAATGTCCATCCTCCGAAACCACCTCCACCACATTCTCATTACACTCCGCAACCAATAGCCCCCGAGATTGGTTGATCAGTTCATTGAGCCGGTCGTTGACCTCTGGAATCAGGTAAAAATCCCAGTTCTTACTCGCCCTTCTCGCTTCGTTCATCTTGATCATTATCTTCATCCGAATGCCATCAAGCAAAGCAAGAATTGGCATGTCGCGCTCCGGCTTGACCCATTTATTGAAAGTGTCGGCAGTGTTATTTAAAAGGTGGTTATATCTCTCACCTTGGAAGAGGGCATTGCACCAATTCTCAGGTTGATTTGCCATGACCCAATCATATGCTACTTTAGAATGCTTGTGGAGGTGAGTTAATGTAACTGGATAGCCATGCATATCACTTGTTTTTGCAACATCATTAATCATGTACGCAATTTATTTTTTCGTTGCCTTTTTTGTTCCTTTAACCTTGTGCCCTTTCAAACCTGTCTTCAGTAAGTTGCACTCCAAGTGTCGCAAGCAATAGCCATGGAATCCGTCCCCAAATACCTTTGCAACCGCTTCGAGCAGCCCTTTGTCCCTATCGGATACCAATGTGAATAACCTTGCAAAGCCAACTACATGTCGCACATGTTGTAAGAACCACAACTAATTATCTTTAGTTTCATTATCATCAACTCCATAGGCTAAGAGGAAGATGTGGTGTTGTGACCCGTAAGGATCACAAGGTACTGAATTGGCAAAGAAGAGGAAGAAATAGAAAAGATAACAAGAACTTGTTTGATTGCATGTCCCCAAATGAGGAAGATGACCTCCTTTTAAAGAGAGCAGATGGCGCGGCTCCCTAGGCCTGTGCGCCATCTGTCCAATCTGATGGGCCACTAATTGGCACTAATTATTCTCTATCAGCCCGTTACCTAACAATTAGCCTAAATGGGTCTGATTACAATAAGATATGGTTCAATCAAATATCCTAATGTCTAACGTGATGGGCTACTGACGTATACTACGGGCCAGGCCTGACATCACAACAATCCACCACGCTCCGATGTTCGCCTTGTCCTCAAGGCGACCACTCTGGAAAACGAGCCATAATATCGTCTTCCAACTCCCATATAGCATCGTCAAATAGTTTACCACGCCAAGCGACCAAAATCTCGGTAGTAATGCGCCCAGCTCTCCGTACCCGGCATTTGTCAATGATTGACGCCAGAGCAGGTGCATCTGCTTCCGTCGGGGCTGGAAGTGGAAGAGGCCCCCCAATAGTCACGGACGTGGGGTCACCAACAAACCTGCGGAGGCGTGAAACGTGGAAGACAGGATGGACCAGCGATTCCGGAGGCAAGGCCAGACGATAAGCCACTATGCCAACACGTTCCACCACAGCGTAGGGTCCATGGTAACGGGATGCCAGCTTGGCCTGGTTCATCCGAAACATGGAAGTCTGGTGCAGAGGAAGGACTGACACATAGACCAGATCACCCTCCTGGAACTCCCTGTCCGTGCACTTTTTATCATATATCTGCTTCATTCGATTCTACGCAGATGTCAAATTGGCCTTTAACTGCCGTAGTACCTCATCCCTGGATTGGAGCATATAATCCACCTCCACAACTGAAGAACGCTGAGGTACATAAGAGAGAACCGACGGTGGGGGCCGGCCATATACCACTTCAAAAGGGGTAAAGCCCATCCGGATATGTGATCTATACATGAAATATGCATTTTATTATCTCCTAAACTTATGTTTCTGCTAGTGTTTGATAAGAATTTCTACTACTTTAATATAGTTTTTGGTTTTTATGGAAAACAAGAGCAAGACGCAGAAATGGGGTGAAACCCGATGATTGAATATTCATTACTTCGATTGCATATCTCTGATGGGACTGATTTAAGCTTCATGTTAAAGTACGCAAATTTAGCTTTCTAACGCCACTGACTGTTCGCAATTCGGAGTTCTGAGCAAAAAGTTATGATCATTGGAAATATAGCACGTGAAAGATACACGATTAAAGAGAAGAACCGTCAAGATGAGATTGGATGGATGAGATCGATACAACGGGTTTTAGTTTAATAAAGAAAAAAAAGAAGAAAACTGGCTCATTTCAGGTATGTTCCGTTCTAGTTCGGTTTAGGATAAAAGAAAAAAAAAGAACCGACCCGAACAAAGCTCGGGCCCTTCGTTCCAGAACAGAGGCACTCGAGCTCTGCTCGAGCGCCGGCAAGGAATAGCTGCCGGTGAAGGGCTGTGCTCGACGGGTCTCGATGACGACGGTGGCAGCTTGAGTTGGCGACGATCTTGACGGCGGAGTGGGCCATGGGTGAAGCAGGTGAGAATGACGACAGCGGTCAAGCTCTGCTCGACTGTGAGAAGCGATCGGAAATGATGGAGCTCAACGGCGCCGGAGATGGTAAGTTTGGCGGCGATGGATTTCGACGGCGAAGTTACATTCGACGGTGATGAATTGAAGATGGCGGAGCCTGGCGACAAAGAAAAGCACGACGGTAACGGCGGAAAAACAGGAACAAGGCCGTGCGCAATCAGGAAACCAAAACAAAATAACCGTCATGGCGGAATTGGGAAATCTGGATTTCGGTTCGATTCAATTAGGACATGGACTCGGAATCGCCAATAAAAATTGAACGCCACTTCAGAGAAGAAAAAAGAGGAAGAGAATTTTGAGCCGGAGAAAAAAAACAGAGCTTTGAAGAGGGACGCCCGACCGGAAAAACAGACCTTTTGGATGCTCTTTCGCCAGACTCCGGTGCGATTTTCGCTGGAAGACAAAAAGGGGAAGAGGACGCAGCGGCTGGAGGTGGGAAGGAGGTGTTTTGGACGGAATTCCATATTTGCTACAGTAACTGGCTGCGCGATGAAGATGATGAATAGTGCATGAACAGTACCCGTGAACAGTGTTTTCTGGTGAATAGTAAATGATGACTCCATCAAATCAAGAGCGTTCTCCTCGTCATCGGACGGCTAAATTCGCGTCCAAGGCGTAATCAAAGAGAGAGACGATAAGTGATGTAAATTTTAATATAATACTCGCAAGCGCACGAATCTAATGCAGAATAGTGGTTACGAGGTTGATCCCTCAGAGACTTAGTAAGATATTCAACCTAATTCTAGAGTATGTAGCAAGCAACAATGAAATGAAAAATTTTAATTTTTATTTTCTAATTAAGCAATCAGATGTTCAACTAACTTAAAACTCAGAAATTGGATAAATAAAAGATAAAATAATAAAAATCCTATTTGCTGCTTTCAGTCTGTCTGTAATCCCGTTTTACTTTCCTCTTTCCTCCACCTTCTGCACCAATCTCTCGATTGCACGCCTCAACCGATCTGCTCTTTCTCTTGAATAGAACAGACAGTCCCCTTCTCGCCAAAGCAAAACAACCCCTTTTTTTTTCTCCGGCAGCACTGCTCTCCATTCTCGTTTTGACTGCAGGCTACTACAGGTCTGCTTTGCTCTCTCGAGCAAAACAGAGCAGCAGTCCTATTTCATCTCTGCCCAGCCGTCCTCTGTTTCCTCTCCTCAGCTCTTCTTATGCAACACACAGTACACCTCCAGCCTCACCCTCTCTGCCTCTCGATAGAGCCGCCAATCCACCATCCTCTCCTAACAGGAAGAACAGAACTCCCCTCCTCCACAGCCGACCACTCTTCCTTCAGAACAGAGCCACAAACAGCAACCCCGCCGATCCTCTTCTCCTTCCACAGCACAGCCTCCCCCTTCGAACAGACAGAGCTCCTTCCTTCGACAAAGCCCCTCCTCCAATCCACCACGGCCGCTTCTACTCTGCCTCTCGACAGCACAATCGCCACCACCCAAAAGCCACCTTCTTCTCCACAGCCGAAACAGTACCCTGAAACGCAGAGCTCCCCCCTTCGCTCTGGCCTCCTCTTGTCTCTTATAGACGAGCGCTCCCTCTTTGAACAGCAATTTTCCTTCCTGGGGCCGGCCAAATCAGCGACCTTCCATTCTCAGCACGAACCCAAATTAGAGCTTTCCAAATCAAGACTCCTGCTTTTGTGAGCTGCTCCTCCCAGTCGCCGTTGCTTCTCGCCGTCAACCTTGCCTCCGATCGTGAGCTCAGCCATCGCCGCCTTCTATTTCGCCGTTGAATCCTAGAACCACCGTCGATCGCCTCGTCACCACCACATTGCCGCCGAATCATCGTCGATCTTCTCTACCGACGTCGGACCTCTCCGCCGTCGTCAAACATGTCGCCGTCGCCTCTGTAGCCTCGCCGCCACTCTAGCCTCGCCGCCACGTCACCGGATTTCCACCTTTGCTCACCTCTGCTCGAACAGAGCCTCCGATGCTCTGTTCTTTCTGTTCCAGGCGTTCGAGCCATCGGGCTCGGGTTGCTGTTTTCTTTTTTTTTAATATTTTAGGCCGAACCAAATGCTGAACCGCTGACCCGGTTCAATTCCGGATTTTCTTCTTTCTTTTTTTTTATTATTGGTTAAAATCCGTCGTACCAACCACGTCCGTCGGATCTTCGATCTCTTCACACGAGCTGATTGACGCGTTTCACATTCAGCGATCTGATTTGGGGCTCTAAAGCCTGCATAAATAAAAATAAATCGTAATTAGATGCATAATAAAACATGAATCTATTAAAACCAATTAATGCATCTATATAACTCAATTAAGCGCGTTTATTCATTAAACTCCAAATTATTCACTTAACACAGATAAATATTAATTATCCTTACTTTAACTAAAAATACGACTAACAAATAGGTAGAAAGGCATATAAAAATGTGTATATTTTGCATATATCAAATACCCCCAAACCTACATTTTGCTAGTCCTCGAGCAAAACAAAACAAAACAAAACAAAACAAAACAAATCTAACTAATCCACTTTCGCAGGAAATCGCGATCGCATTTAGCGTATGCAACAAGCCTTTTAAACCCCCAGGTGTCCCTAGCTGGACGAGTGAAGTCTCGTGAGGGTTTGCAGCCATGCTACCCACAAACATGTATTTATGAAATCAACCTATTTAATCTAAGTGTAGAAAGAAATAGAAAATCACTACAAAACAAACAATCCTAATATCCCTTCGAATGCAAACTGCAATGTTTAAGAAAATCAACCACATGTACTTGGATTTATAATCAACTGGAATATAGAAGCCCTCAAGTAAGTGGTTTTATTCTACACCTGTATCTTGGAAGTTTCTGCTCAATAGGATATACCATGATACTTTATATAGTAAAAGTGTAGAACATTGAAGCAATACATTCTAAATCTCTGTTTTATACAGATCCAGTGTGACCCATTAACCAAAGAACATCAGAATCTACATAGTCATCGTAATCTTTAGGTTCATGATAGCACAGATCTGCACGCCTCATTCGGGTCCAACATTCTAGATTTGAGAGGATAATACACCATAGACTTTTTTTTTCTTTCTTTCTTTCGCTAGGACTGTGTAAGGCCTGACTTCAAGATGCTCAGGTTTAGCAATGACTCAGGCCAATGACTCCCAGCCAGTTGGCTTAGGGCATTAGGTTTTAAGTAGACCGCTTTGGGCCCGAGCATCAGCCTAAGTTAATCCTATAAAGTCAAGCAGCCCCTTTCTTTCATTCATTTTGTTTTCATTTTTTGTATTTTTTTTTCTTTTCAGCATTCATATTTTCAGCAATCTTTATTCCATCCAGGCTGTATTATACTCTCAACCTATTTCCGGTTCCAATCCCTTGCCATAGCCAAGTAAATGGTCTATCATGATCTTTTAAGCTCAACAGATAACCATATATCATCTAATGACTCTGACTAAAGACATCCCACTGAAAATTAGTATTCAACAAATCTCTAGACTGTATTACTTTATGTAACTAGTGTGTGTGAGTGAGTTTTATTAGCTCAAGCACATGTTCCAAGAGGACTGTAACAGAAAGATATTGCTCAGTTAAGTTCTCTATCCTCCAGTATACTTACTCACACTTCCAATGCAAATTAATCTCTTAAAAATTGAAGTATGCATCATAAAGGGATAAACTATCAAAACCTAAGAAAAATACTAACAAACGACCTAAAACTAAGTAAATTTTTATGGTTTTTCTTTCAATTTTTTTTTCTTTTAATAATAAAAACCAAAGGAATACTACTTTTCTTTTCTACACCCCCAAACCTAAACGAAACATTGCCCTCAATGTTTACCAAAAATAAATATCACAATGACGAGTAGAAGAAAAGGAGTGTAAGGAAAGAAATCACCTGAATGGAGAAGCCTCATGGTAGATGTAGAGCATTGAAACACACAAACTACGAATGAGGAGTAAGTACAAAATATGGAAAAAGAAAGTACACCCCCAAACCTAGATTGTAGCATCCCCACACATGTATCAACAACCTAAATATTAAACAAATAAAAAGCTATCAAGAACCAAAAATTTGGGTTGCCTCCCAAGAGCACTAAGTTTTACGTCTTCAGCCAGACGTAACAAAAAATCATGTAGGAGCATTAGGTTCATCCAAATCTAGAACAATCTCCTCATTTTCAGTAACACCCTCCAAATATGGTTTCAATCTTTGCCCATTAACTTTGAAAATAGTTCCATCTTTAGGGTTTTGAATGTCAACCGCCCCATGGGAAAATACTTTGTGCACAATGAAAGGTCCAGACCATCGGGAACGGAGTTTTCCTGGGAAGAGATGTAACCTAGAGTTATAGAGTAAAACTTGTTGACCGGGTTCAAATGACTTCCTCAGGATTGACTGATCATGAAAAACTTTGGTCCTCCCTTTGTAAATCTTCGCATTCTCATAAGCCTCATTACGAATTTCGTCTAATTCATTGAGCTGCAATTTGCGAAGTGTTCCAGCCTTGTCCATATCAAAATTAAAAGTCTTGATGGCCCAGTAAGCACGATGTTCTAATTCCACAGGTAAATGGCAAGGTTTTCCAAATACCAGTCTATAGGGAGACATTCCAATTGGTGTCTTAAATGCAGTATGGTAAGCCCACAATGCATCATTTAATCTTTCAGACCAATCCTTTCGGTCGGGACGAACCATTTTCTCAAGAATGCGTTTAATTTCCCTATTTGAAACTTCTACTTATCCACAAGTCTGCGGATGATATGGAGTTGCAATTTTATGAGTAATGGAGTACTTTTTCAGAAGTGATTCAAAAGCTCTATTGCAAAAATGTGTACCACCATCACTTATAATTGGACGAGGGGTTCCAAAACGAGAAAATATATTTTCTTTCAAGAACCGAACCACCACTTTGTGATCATTTGTTTTGCAGGGAATGGCCTCAACCCATTTGGAAACATAATCTACAGCAATAAGGATATAGAGATAACCAAACGATGGAGGAAATGGGCCCATGAAGTCAATACCCCAAACATCAAAAAGTTCAACAATCAGAATATTAGTAAGGGGCATCATGGACCTACGTGATAGTGTACCGATACGTTGGCATCTGTCACATTTTGTGCAAAACTCATGAGTGTCTTTGAATAAAGTAGGCCAATAGAAACCACTTTGTAAAATTTTTGCAGCAGTCTTTTTCGCACCGAAATGGCCACCACATGCATGAGCATGGCAAAAAGAAATGATACTATCAACCTCATGCTCCGGTACACATCTCCTAATGATTTGATCTGGGCAATACTTGAACAGGTATGGATCATCCCAGAATAAATGCTTAACCTCGGCGAAGAATTTGGATTTATCTTGTTTTGTCCAATGTTCAGGAAGTTGAGTTGTGACAAGATAATTAACAATATCAGCATACCAAGGCAATTGAGAGACAACAAAAAGTTGTTCATCAGGGAATGACTCATTCAAAGGTAAGTGTTCCTCAGCAGACTCGTCAATAAGTCTAGACAAGTGATCAGCAACAACATTTTCAGAACCTTTCTTGTCTCTTATCTCAATATCAAATTCTTGAAGTAATAGGACCCAACGAATTAACCGAGGTTTAGTGTCTTTCTTTGAAAGAAGATATTTCAAAGCTGCATGATCTGAAAACACTATGACCTTGGATCCTAAGAGATATGATCGGAACTTGTCTAGAGCAAAAACTACAGCCAACAACTCTTTTTCTGTAGTAGAATAATTGAACTGAGCATCATTGAGAGTTCTACTTGCATAATAGATGACATGGGGTATCTTATTCACCCGCTGCCCCAAGACAGCTCCAACCGCATAATCGGATGCATCACACATGAGCTCAAAAGGTAAATTCCAGTCCGGTGGTTGGATGATGGGTGCAGATGTGAGAAATTGCTTGAGTTGATCAAACGCTTTAGAACAATCATCATCAAAGACAAAAGGAGTTTCTTTAGCAAGCAAATTGCACAAAGGTCTTGAAATTTTGCTAAAGTCTTTGATGAATCTTCTGTAAAACCCAGCATGGCCAAGAAAAGATCGAACCTCCTTTACTGATTTTGGTGGAGGCAGACTTGAAATTAAGTCAACTTTGGCCCTATCAACTGCAATTCCGTTATTAGAAATAACATGCCCTAGAACTATCCCTTGACGAACCATAAAGTGACATTTCTCCCAATTTAGCACAAGATTTGTTTCTTTATACCTTGCCAAGACAAGAGACAAGTGGTGTAGACATTCATCGAAAGAGGATCCAAACACCGAGAAGTCATCCATGAAAATTTCAAGAAATCGCTCAACCATATCTGAAAATATGCTCATCATGCACCGCTGGAATGTGGCGGGTGCATTACATAACCCAAATGGCATGCGGCGATATGCATATGTTCCAAAAGGACAAGTGAATGTGGTCTTTTCTTGATCCTCTGGAGCAATGGGAATTTGATTGTAGCCTGAATAGCCATCTAAAAAGCAATAGTAGCTATGACCAGCAAGTCTCTCAAGCATTTGATCAATAAATGGCAAAGGAAAGTGATCTTTCCTTGTGATCGAGTTCAATTTTCTGTAGTCAATACAAACCCGCCACCCAGTGGTCATCGGGTGGGGACTAATTCATTATTATCATTTTTGACTACTGTGATTCCTGACTTCTTAGGAACAACCTGAATTGGGCTGACCCAAGTACTATCTGATATGGGGTAAATGATGCCAACATCTAACAATTTTAGCACCTCGGTTCTGACGACCTCCTTCATATTGGGGTTAAGTCTGCGTTGCATTTCATGGGAAGATTTTGCATGCTCCTCAAGGTAAATGTGATGCATACACAGAGCAGGACTTATACCCTTAATGTCTGCTATTGTCCATCCCAAAGCTGTCTTATGTTCGCGAAGAACATTAAGCAACTTGCCTTCCTGTTCTGAATTAAGGTCTGAAGGGATGATAACAGGCAAGGTATCAGAAGAACCTAAAAACGCATATTTCAGTGTAGCAGGTAATGGTTTTAGGTCAAGTTGGGGTGGTTTTTCAATAGATGGGACAAGTTTAGACTCGGGAACTGGAAGAGGTTCCACCCTGGCTGTCCATTTGGTTGGGTCCAATATAGGGGTAGAGTCAAGCAATGCATTGACGTCCCTAATGGACCCTTCGATGTCAAAGTCTAAGCCAAAATGAGTTAAACATGTCTGGAGGGGATCATCATTTAAAAGAGTTTGCAGAGATTCTTCTACTAAACTTTCAATCATATTCACTGCAAAAGAATCATCCGTCTCCGGGGGTTGTTGTCTAACATTAAAGACATTGAGTTTGACCTTTAAATTGCCAAAAGACAACTTCATAACCCCATTTCTACAATTTATTATGGCATTGGATGTGGCTAAAAATGGCCTTCCCAAAATCACAGGAATCTGACTACCAGGATTCTGCACAGGTTGGGTATCTAAGACAATAAAGTCTACTGGGAAGTAAAATTTATCCACCTGAACCAGAACATCCTCAATAACACCGCATGGAACTTTAACTGATCTGTCTGCAAGTTGCAGTGTTATGGTAGTCGGTTTCAACTCTCCTAATCCAAGTTGCTCATAAACAGAGAATGGTAGCAAATTTACACTAGCTCCTAAGTCTAACAATGCCCTCTCCACATTATGGTCTCCTATAACGCATGAAATTGTGGGACATCCTGGATCTTTAAACTTAGGAGGAGTGTTATGCTTAAGAATTGAGCTAACTTGTTCAGTGAGAAATACTTTCTTGTGTGCATTCAATTTTCTTTTCTTGGTGCACATGTCTTTTAAGAATCTTGCATAAGCGGGAACTTGCTTAATAGCATCGAGCAATGGAATATTAATTTGCACTTTCTTAAAAATTTTCATTGTCTCATCAAGTTTGTTCTCTTGAGATGTTTTTGCAAGTCTTTGAGGAAAAGGTGCCTTGGGTATGTAGGGTGGCATATGGCTAGACTCAGGACATGAAGAAGCTTCTAGGCTCTTCTTCGATGTAACAGGACTCACGTCTGGTCTAGTGGTGCTCTCTTGTTCCTCACCCTTTCTAGCGGTTGTGTCTATGGCAGTCTTAGGTGGTTCAACATTATTGTCAATCTGTTTGCCACTCCTAAGTGTATTTATGGCTTTAACTTGCGCTGGAGGTTGGTCTTGACAAGAATTAGATCCCACTTCAAATTGTCCTTTGGGATTTGTTACAGGTTGACTAGGGAACCTACCTTTTTCCCTCTCATTTAATGCAGAAGCCAATTGACCCATTTGAAGTTCCAGTTTCGCAATTGCTTGCGAGTTGGCATGTAAAGAAAGTTGGGTATCTTTTTGAAATTGTAGAGAGCTTTGCATGAACAAATTCAAAGTATCCTCAAGAGATGGTTTCTTGGGTTGTGTAGGGAATGTTTGAACTTGTTGAAGGTAAGATTGATTGGGAGGGTACCCTGGAGGTCCTCCTTGATGCGGTCCTTTGGACCATGAAAAATTGGGATGCCTTGCCCAACTTGGGTTATAAGTTTCCGAATATGGGTTATTGCCAGGTCGAGGGAAGGCGTTTATAGCATTAGCCTAATCACTATTGTATTCCACTCCAGAGGTGTTAGAGGGACAGTTTTGTGTGACATGGGAGGGGTTAGAGCAAATGGCGCACACATTGACATGTGATGGCATTTAGGGCCCACCAACAGACATCAACGCATCAAAACGTTGTGTCAGGCTGTCTATCTTGGAGATCAAATGTGCATTATTGTCTACCTCATATACGCCTCCTTTCTTTTGAAAAGAAAACGTTCTGTCAACTCTACTTGAGCAATCCCATTGCTGAGAATTCTCGCATATAGTCTCAATAAAATCCCATGCTTCTTCAGCACTCTTCATCATAATTGACCCACCACTAGCGGCATCAACCATTTGACGGTTCGGAGGTGTTAACCCGTCATAGAAGAATTGAACTTGTTGCCACTTTAAAAACCCATGGTGTGGACACTTAAGGAGCAAATTCTTCCATCTTTCCCAACACTCATAAAAGTGTTCACCCTCCTTTTGCATGAAATTTGTAATTTCTCTACGAAGGGCATGAGTTTTATGAACCGGGAAGAATTTGTTCAAGAATTTTTCAGCTAATTGATCCCAACTCCTAATTGTTCCAACTTCTAAAGAGTTCAACCATGCTTTCGCTTTTTCTTTCAAAGAAAAGGGAGAGAGGCGCAACCTAACAGATTCATCAGAGAAATTTTGGAATTTAAATGTAGCACAAATGTCATGGAACTCTTTAACATGGTTATAGGGATCTTCTTTATTGGAACCATAGAATGTGGGTAAAAGTTGCATCACCCCTGGTTTCAACTCAAAGTGGTGTGCCGTGGTGAGCGGCAACACTATGCAGGAAGGTGAATTGAATTGAATGGGGGATGAATAATCTTTTAGTGTCTTCCTCACATTCTCATTTTCCATGTTACCTAATTGATTTGTAACATCCATTGTATGTTTGAGTCTTGCTTTAAAAGTTCTTTCAATTTCTAGGTCAAGAGGTGCAAGCTTTTCACCCAGTGACCGACGACAAAGCATACACTAATTAACGGCACTAAAAATTAAATATCTAGAACAAACCTAAAAATCGCAACTAACACAAGCATGCAATCACAGAAAGAAATATAAAAATACCAAGCACCTAGAAAAATTAAAAGAGAAGGTCAAAGAATGCAAACGAGGGGAAGGGGTGCCCCTTCCAACGTTGGCGAGAATTTCGCGTCTTCTCTTACTCCTACAAAAAGACAAAACACTAATAAGCAACAAAAATTAAACTAAATTGAATTGAAACTAAACTACTCTAAGAATTTGGTAAATTATCCTACGTAGTCCCCGGCAACGGCGCCAAAAACTTGATGTAAATTTTAATATAATACTCGCAAGCGCACGAATCTAATGCAGAATAGTGGCTACGAGGTCGATCCCTTAGAGACTTAGTAAGATATTCAACCTAATACTAGAGTATGTAGTAAGCAACAATGAAATGAAAAGTTTTAATTTTTATTTTCTAATTAAGCAATCAGATGTTCAACTGACTTAAAACTCAGAAATTGGATAAATAAAAGATAAAATAATAAAAATCCTGTTTGCTGCTTTTAGTCTGTCTCTAATCCCGTTTTGCTTTCCTCTTTCCTCCACCTTCTGCAACAATCTCTCGATTGCACGCCTCAACCGATCTGCTCTTTCTCTCGAATAGAACAGACAGTCCCCTTCTCGCCAAAGCAAAGCAACCCTTTTTTTTTCTCCGGCAGCACTGCTCTCCTTTCTCGTCTTGACTGCAGGCTACTACAGGTCTGCTTTGCTCTCTCGAGCAAACCAGAGCAGCAGTCCTATTTCTTCTCTGCCCAGCCGTCCTCTGTTTCCTCTCCTCAGCTCTTCTTATGCAACACACAGTACACCTCCAGCCTCACCCTCTCTGCCTCTCGACAGAGCCACCAATCCACCGTCCTCTCCTAACAGGAAGAACAGAACTCCCCTCCTCCACAGCAGACCACTCTTCCTTCAGAACAGAGCCACAGACAGCAACCCCGCCGATCCTCTTCTCCTTCCACAGCACAGCCGCCCCCTTCGAACAGACAGAGCTCCTTCCTTTGACAGAGCCCCTCCTCCAATCCACCACGGCAGCTTCTACTCTGCCTCTCGACAGCACAATCGCCACCACCCAAAAGCCACCTTCTTCTCCACAGCCGAAACAGTACCCTGAAACGCAGAGCTCCCCCCTTCGCTCCGGCCTCCTCTTGTCTCTTATAGACGAGCGCTCCCTCTTTGAACAGCAATTTTCCTTCCTGGGGCCGGCCAAATCAGCGACCTTCCATTCTCAGCACGAACCCAAATTAGAGCTTTCCAAATCAAGACTCCTGCTTTCGTGAGCTGCTCCTCCCAGTCGCCATTGCTTCTCGCCGTCAACCTTGCCTCCGATCGTGAGCTCAGCCATCGCCGCCTTCTATTTTGCCGTTGAATCCTAGAACCACCGTCGATCGCCTCGTCACCGCCACATTGCCGCCGAATCATCGTTGATCTTCTCTACCGACGTCGGACCTCTCCGCCGTCATCAAACATGTCGCCGTCGCCTCTGTAGCCTCGCCGCCACTCTAGCCTCGCTGCCACGTCGCCGGATTTCCACCTTTGCTCACCTCTGCTCGAACAGAGCCTCCGATGCTCTGTTCTTTCTGTTCCAGGCGCCCGAGCCATCGGGCTCGGGTTGCTGTTTTCTTTTTTTTATTATTTTAGGCCGAACCAAATGCTGAACCACTAACCCGGTTCAATTCCGGATTTTCTTCTTTCTTTTTTTTTATTATTGGTTAAAACCCATCGTACCAACCACGTCCGTCGGATCTTCGATCTCTTCACATGAGCTGATTGACGCGTTTCACATTCGGCGATCTGATTTGGGGCTCTAAAGCCTGCATAAATAAAAATAAATCGTAATTAGACGCATAATAAAACATGAATATATTAAAACCAATTAATGCATCTAAATAACTCAATTAAGCGCATTTATTCATTAAACTCCAAATTATTCACTTAACATAGATAAACATTAATTATCCTTACTTCAACTAAAAATACGACTAACAAATAGGTAGAAAGGCATATAAAAATGTGTATATTTTGCATATATCAATAAGCTAGTTTATTGTGTGGTGGATTCGAACCCTTGGCACTTCTCCATATTCGTTTAATTAGTTAAAGTTTACTGCTTTCTTAGATTAAATCAAACTACAACTTTTCTTTCTTTTGAATTTGGTAAAATATTAATCCGGCCCTGAGGTTTGACAACCCTTTTTATACTCACTGTAGTACAATTGCCTTGTGCACTTGCAAGGGTTTTATAATTAAACGATCAAGTTTTTGGCGCCGTTGCTGGGGACGGAAGCTAATAATTTACCAGATTCTAAGCATAATTAGTGTTAGAGTAGTTTAGTGAGTCTTAACTTAGATTATTTGTCAGTAGCTGAATTTGTGTTTTTCTTTCTTTTTGCAAGGTTAAGAGAAGACATGGAATTTTCGCCAACGTGGAAGGGCCACCCCTTCCCCTAGTTTGCATTCTCTTATCCTTCTATTTTTAGATAAATATGTGTGTTTGGTGTTTTCATTTTTTCTCTGTGACTGCATGTTGTGCTAGTTGTGGCTATTAGGATTATTAGTTGTTGATATCTAGGGCTGCTGATTGCTAATTATGGATATCTAGAGTTGTTTCTATGATTTGTGGATGTGTGACAGTGTGGTTCGGGTGTTGATGAATGCATGGTGAAGAAATGTCTTCACCTTTTTATGAATTTAGCCACGAGAACCCATACAGGAGCTTTAATGATTATTGTTCTTCACACACACGTAATCCCCCTCCCTATGAAGTGCCCTACCACCCCCTTCCTTATATGCTGATGATACTTACAACTATGGGTGGAAAAGTCACTCTAATTTTGGGAGTGGCATATCTTCCCTACAATACACAACTCCTTATATGTCGGAACCATGTGCCCTCTGTTTAAGTCCTATTCATACCCCAGTGGAGTGCCCTTTGGCCCATGAGTACCCTGATTTTATACGTAAGTATGTTAATGAGGCCCAAAGTCTTCATAGGTGGGAGGATCATCTTAACAACCGTTGGGAGTAACCCAACCCTGGGCCTACTCTTCATGAGGCCCCTAGACAAGATTTTCTAAGCCAACAACTGCCTTACCAACCAGCCTCTACTCCTCAGTTTGGCCAATCATCCTTAGAAGATCAGATGAGCCAGATACTAGCTACCCTAACGGAGATGAAAACAGACCAAAAATCCTAGGCCCAGCTTGTCCATTCCCACACACAGGCTCTTGCCAACATTGAAATACAGTTAGAACAGCTAACACAGACCATGAATATGAACGAAGAATGCATTTTACCTGTCGAGCCCCAATATCCGAATGGCCAATTTTCTGATGAAGGGATCTGTTTTTCCCCTGACTATGATGTTACATCCCCTCATAGTGCCCAAATGTTTGACAATGAGCTTTAGTGGGTTTTACATAATGATCAAGAGGGTGTAGAAATTAAAGAAGAAGTGAGTGCATTACTAGAACCCAGTTTTAAACATTCTTCTATATTTGAGGAGTCACATTCTACGACACTATCAACTGAACCTTCTATTCCTGAAACACCATTCATACCATGTCTTGACCGATCTAACCCTTTATTTATTGAAAGTAACTTAGACCGTTTCATAGATTGATTAGTTGAGTCACTAATTGAGGAAGCTTTGCCAATTGGGTTACTAGAAGAGGGCCCTAAGGCCAAAATGGTTAATTTGAAGGAGGAGCCTTTTATTTTAAAATTTTCTAATGACCCTTCTTCATGGTTAATGCCGGGACCCCTCTTTCCAAAGCTTCACTACCCACCACTCCATCCTTTTATTCCACGATGTGCTCCAAACTTAGGCAACAAGGATAGAAGTGTGTGGTGCAATCATTTAATTGATCCAGGTTGATGACTTAATAATCTGGACCCTACAGAGGATCATGGCTCTGTCTAGCTGAAGACGTTAAACTTAGCGCTTAGTGGGAGGCAACCCACGTATTCAGGAGTATTCTCTCCTTTTCTTCATTTCCTTATTATGTTATCATTGTAGTTTTATATTGTTCACATTGAGGACAATGTTCATAATAGGTTTGGGGGAGGGAATATTGCTTTCATAAAAATAAAAATCAGAAAATGAAAAAAAAACATAAAATTTGATTAGTTTTTAGGTTATTTGTTAGTATTTTTTTTATAGGTTTTGATAGTTTATCCCGTAATAATACATGCTTCAATGCTTAAGTGATTAATTTATATTGGAAGTGTGAGTAAGTATACTAGAGGATAGATACACTTAATTGAGCATATCTTTCTGTTACAGTCCTCTTAGAACAGATGCTTGAACTAAAAAAATTCACTCACACACACTAGAACATAAAGTAATACCATCTAGAGATTTTTTGAATGCTAATTTACAATGGGATGTCTTTAGTTATAGTCATTGGATGATGTGTAGTTATCTGTTGAGCTTAAAAGATCATGATAGACCATTTACTTAGCTATGGCGAGGGATTGGAACCGGAAATAGGTTGAGAGTATAATACAGCCTGGATAGAATAAACATGTGCTGAAAAAAAAATGAATGCTGAAAAAAAATGAAAACAAAATGAAAGAAAAGGGGGCTGCTTGACTATTATAGGATTAACTTAGGCTGATGCTCAGGCCTGAAGCGGTCTACTTAAAATCTTATGCCCTAAGCCAACTGGCTGGGAGTCACTGGCCTGAGTCATTGCTAAACCTAAGCATCTTGAAGTCAGGCCTTACACAGTCCTAAAAAAAAGTCTATGGTGTATTATCCTCTCAAATCTAGAATGTTGGATCCGAAGGAGGCGCACAGATTTGTGCTATCATGAACTTAAAGATTACGATGACTATGTAGATTCTGATGTTCTTTGGTTAATGAGTAACACTGGATCTGTATAAAACAAAAATTTAGAATGTATTGCTATAATGTTCTACACTTTTACTATTTACATTATTACGCTATATTATATTGAGCAGAAATTTTCAAGATGAAAGTGTGGAATAAAACCACTTACTTGAGGGCTTCTATATTCCTGTTGATTATGAACCAAGTACATGTGGTTGATTTTCTTAAGCATTGTAGTTTGCATTTGTCGGGATAATAGGTTTGCTTGTTTTGCAATGTTTTATTTTTGCACTTAGGTTAATTAGATTAATAAATACATGTTTGTGGGTAGCATGGTGATCTACACATAAAATATGTATTTTATTATCTCCTAAACTTATGATTATGCTAGTGTTTGATTAGAATAACTACTACTTTAATATAGTTTTTGGTTTTTGTAGGAAACAACAGTAATACACAGAAATGAGGAGAAAAGTAACTCGAATGGTTAAATCATCATAACTTCGTGTAAAAATGTCGGATTGGACTGATTCAAGAAGTCAGCTTTCCAATGCCACCAATCACACGTAATTCGGAGTTCGGAGCGGAAAGTTATGGCCATTTGAAATTCATGAACAGTAATTAAAGGAAATCAATGCGATCGATCGCCAGAGCCGCAAAAGCAGTGTATTAAAGGAAACGATCGATCGGACCTCAAAACGATCGATCGTATCTACTGGAATTTTTCAATCACGTAAGACAGTAACTACGATTGATCGGTATCATACGGCGTCGATCGGCAAAGTGATCGATCGGAGGAAAATAACGAAGGAATTGCGATCTATCAGATAGCGAACGATCGGCAATATGGAGCGATCGATCGCCGTGTTCTGCAAACCGAAATAAGACCTATTTCGACTTGGATTTGGAAGGGGACTTCGTGGTTTCTCTTCATTCTTATAAATAGGCCTTATGGGAGAACGTTTTGGCCTATCTTGGAGAAACTAGAGAATAGACTTTATTAGAGGCTAGAGCAAAGGAGAGAAGAAGATAAATAACATGAAGAACATGATGCTGATTTCTCTTCCGATGAGAGGCTAAACACTTTTCCAAGGCGTAGATGAAGCCCAATAATCTGGTTGTGTAGTTTCTTTTCTCTCATCTTATATTTTTACTCTAATTGGTGTATGGATTTTATTATGTAATCATTGTTAATTCATTAAAGGTTTGTTCTTTGTACTCGAGAGAGACAAGAGTGAATTCTTGTGAGTTTTAATCCGAAGAATATTTGCGTATCCGAGAGGAACGTGAGTAGACTGAGGTGTTATATATCAATAAAATTTCATTGGTTTATACTCGAGAGAGATAGATCACAATTCCATGTTTTAACCGTTTTATGCGTTACATCCGAGAGGAGAGCACTATATTTTGAGTTGACAAGTGTATGTCCGAGAGGAATATGCTAGCCAATTGGAAATCTTTATTCAAAAGAGAGATAGAAACGATACACTAGTTTATTGTGGTGGATTCGAAACCTTGGTCTTCTCCATATTGATTAAATCTCACTTAGTTTAGTTAAAGTTCATTGCTTTCTTAGTCTAGAATCAACATTGCTACTTTCTTTTGAATTTGGTAAAATATTAATCCGTCCCTGAGGTTCGACAACCCTTTAATACTCACCGTAGTACAATTGCCTTGTGCACTTGCAAGGGTTTTAATTTTAAACGATCACATGGTTGCAAACCCTCACGAAACAAAACTCATCCTACTAGGGACACCTAGAGGTTTAACGGCTTGTTGCATATGCTCAATGCAATCGTGTTCCCTACGAAAGTGGTGTTTGATTTTATGCATTATTTCCTTTAGTTGATTGTTTGATTTTGTTTTGTTTTGTTTTGCTATGGACTAGCAAAATATAGGTTTGGGGGTGTGATCTATACATGAAATATGCATTTTATTATCTCCTAAACTTATGTTTCTGCTAATGTTTGATTAGAATTTCTACTACTTTAATATAGTTTTTGTTTTTTGTAGAGAACAAGAGCAAGACACAGAAATGGGGTGAAACGTGACTCTAATGATTGAATATTCATTACTTCGATTGCATATCTCTGATGGGACTGATTTAAGTTCATGTTAAAGTATGCGAAGTCAGCTTTCCAACGCCACTGACTGTTCGCAATTCGGAGTTCTGAGCAAAAAGTTATGATCATTGGAAATATAGCACACCAAAGATACACGATTAAAGAGAAGAACCGTCAAGATGAGATTGGATGGATGAGATCGATACAACGGGTTTTAGTTTAATAAAGAAAAAAAAAGAAAACTGGTTCAGTTCAGGTCTGTTCCGTTCTGGTTCGGTTTAGGATAAAAGAAAAAAAAAAGAACCGACCCGAGCAAAGCTCAGGCTCTTCGTTCCAGAACAGAGGCACTCGAGCTCTGTTCGAGCGCCGGCAAGGAATAGCCGCCGGTGAAGGGCTGGGCTCGACGGGTCTCGATGACGATAGTGGCAGCTTGAGTTGGCGGCGATCTTGACGGCGGACTGGGCCATGGGTGAAGCAGGCGAGAATGACGACGGCGGTCGAGCTCTTCTCGACTGTGAGAAGCGATCGGAAATGATGGAGCTCGACGGCGCCGGAGATGGTAAGTTTGGCGGCGATGGATTTCGATGGCGAGGTTACATTCGACAGCAATGGATTGAAGATGGGGAAGGCTGGCGACAAAGAAAAGCATGACGGTAACGGCGAAAAAATAGGAACAAGGCCGTGCGCAATCAGGAAACCAAAAAAAATAACCGTCATGGCAGAATTGGGAAATCTGGATTTGGGTTCGATTCAATTAGGACATGGACTCTGAATCGCCAATAAAAATAGAATGCCACTTCAGAGAAGAAAAAAGAGGAAGAGAATTTCGAGCCGGAGAAAAAACAGACGTTTTGAGGAGGGACGCACGACCGGAAAAACAGACGTTTTGGGTGCTCTTTCGCCGGACTCCGGTGCGATTTTCATCAGAAGACAAAAAGGGGAAGAGGACGCAGCGGCTAGAGGTGAGAAGGAGGTGTTTTGGACGGAATTCCATATTTGCTATAGTAACTGGCTGCGCGAGGAAGACGATGAATAGTGCATGAACAGTACCCGTGAACAGTGTTTCGTGAATAGTGTTTTCCGGTGAATAGTAAATGATGATTCCGTCGAATCAAGAGCGTTCTCCTCGTCCGATGGCCGGCTAAATTCGCATCCAAGGCGTAGATGAAACCCAAGTAAATTGGTTGTATCGTTTTCTTTCATCTCAATCTTAACTTTTACCTTGATTGGTGTATGAATCTTATTATAGAATCACTGTTTATTTATTGAGGTTTATTCTATGTGCTCGAGAGAGGCTAGAGTGAATTCTTGTTAATTTCAATCCGAGGAATACTTGCGTGTCCGAGAGGAACGTAGGTAGACTAAGGTGTTATAAAGGAATAAGATTTCATTGATTTATGCTTGAGAGAGATAGATCACAGTTCCATATTTAATTGCTTATGTGTTACGTCCGAGAGGAGAGCACTACATTTTGAATTGACAAGTATATGTCCGAGAGGAATATGCTAGCCAATTAGGAATTTATTCAAAAGAGAGAGACGATAAGCTGGTTTATTGTGTGGTGGATTCGAAGCCTTGGCACTTCTCCATATTCGTTTAATTAGTTAAAGTTTACTGCTTTCTTAGATTAAATCAAACTACAACTTTTTTTTCTTTTGAATTTGGTAAAATATTAATCCGTCCCTGAGGTTCGACAACCCTTTTTATAGTCACTGTAGTACAATTGCCTTGTGCACTTGCAAGGGTTTTATATTTAAACGATTAGTATGGTAGGCCGTATTATACGACCATTCGGCCCAGGGAAGCAGCTGTAACCATTTGCGAGGCTGATCCCCCACAAAACACCTCAAATACTGCTCCAAACACCTATTTACCACCTCAGTTTGGCCATCGGTTTGGGGATGATAGGCCGTGCTCCTGTGAAGCACTATGCCCTGGAGACCAAAAAACTCGCGCCAGAAATTAGAGAGGAATACCTTATCGCGATCGGACACAACAGTTCTAGGCATTCCATGTAACTTAGCGATGTTGCTGACGTAGACTTCCGCCACCGTCCTGGCAGTGAAGGGGTGGCTCAAAGGGCAAAAGTAGGCATACTTGGACAGCCGGTCCACCACAACGAGAATGACTGATTTTCCTTGCACAACTGGCAGTGCTTCAATAAAATCCATCGAAACGTCCTCCCAAACCCGATCTGGAATAGGAAGGGGCTGAAGCAATCCCTGAGGAGAAGTGGTTGCCGCCTTGGCTCGCTGACAAGTGTCACAAGCGGCCACATAGGTCTGGATGGCACGTAGAATACCAGGCCATAGAAAACTTTGACTCACCCTCTTGTACGTCCGAAACATACCTTTGTGACCCGCCATCACAGTATCATGGAAATGAGAAATAATTCGCCAGCACAAATCTCCCATATTTGGTACCCATAATCTGCCTCGCAATAATAAAATGTCATCATGCCATGTGTAGGATGGCTCATCCGTAGGCTGCTCTTGAAGACTTGTAAGGAGGCGCTGAGTGAAGGGATCGTCTTGATATGCCTGGTGAAGGTCAGAAAGGAACGGACAACTCGGAACGGAGAGTGCCAGACATGTGCCCATGTTGTCCCGACGCGACAAAGCGTCAGCTACTGTGTTCTCGGACCCCTTCTTGTAAACAATTTCACAATCATACCCCAGTAATTTGCTCACCCAACGTTGCTGCACTGGTGTCGATACCCTCTGTTCAAGGAAATATTTAAGAGGCTGATGGTCCGTGCGGATGGTGATCCGACGCCCCAATAAATATGGTCACCATTTTGTCACTGCATGAATGATGGCCAGCATTTCTTTTTCGTACGCCGATAGTTGCAACAAACGGCCAGAGAGGGATTTACTAAAGAAGGCCACCGGTCAATCTTGTTGCAATAGGACAGTCCCCAGACCCGTGTCTGAGGCATCCGTTTCGACCACAAATGGAAGAGTGAAATCCGGAAAGAGAAGGACAGGCGCTGTGACCATGGCCTGTTTCAAACGATCAAATGACTCCTGGGCCTCAGTCGTCCAGGAGAAGGCCCCCTTTTTTAGCAATGCCGTAAGTGGGCTTGCCAGTATGCCCTATTGTCTGATGAACTAGCGGTAGTAACCTGTTAAGCCCAGAAAGCCACGAAGGCCCTTCACACATGTGGGCGCTGGCCAAGAGGTCATAGCTGAAACCTTGGCCGAGTCAGTGGCTACCCCATTACGGTCAATAATATGGCCCAAGTACTCCACTTGTTGGCTACTAAAAGAACATTTCGAGCGTTTAAGAAATAAGGAATGCTCTCGTAGAGTAGATAACACCAACCGCAAATACTCCAGGTGGGACACCCATGACTTGCTGTAGATGAGAATATCATCAAAGAAAACCAGAACAAACTGCCGGAGGAAGGGACGAAAAAGATTATTCATCAGACTTTGAAATGACACCGGTGCATTGGTCAGACCAAAAGGCATGACTAGAAACTCGAAGTGACTGTCGTGGGTGCGAAAGACCGTCTTATGCACATCTAACGGTTGCATCCGAATTTGATGGTACCCAGAGCGCAAGTCGAGTTTGCTAAAGAACATAGCACCAGCCAATTCGTCCAATAATTCCTCATTGACCAGGAGAGGATATTTGTCTTTCACTGTAATTGCGTTCAAAGCACGATAGTCCACGCAAAACCTCCAAGTCCCGTCCTTTTTGCACACCAACAGAACAGGCGAAGAAAAAGAACTAGTACTAGGTTGAATGATACCGGACTGTAGCATGTCTTTTACCAATCATTCAATCTCCGTCTTCTGAACGTGTGGATAGCGATATGGGCGTACATTAGCCGGGGCAGCACCAGGAAGAATGGGAATGGAGTGATCATGCGTTCTGGCTAGCGGTAGCCCAGTTGGCTCGGAGAAGAGGTCTTGATGGTCATCCAACAGGATTTACATGTCCTCCGGAATATCGAACTGCGCAACCTCCATACTTGCCCATTGTTGCAGCATCAACCCCTGAGTGGCAAACCTGAAAAAGGACCCTACCGTCTGTGATGTGTGTAACGCACCAGGTTGTGCCCCTTGCAGGTGCACCCGCTGCCCCTGGACTTCAAAATCCATAATCAAGTCCTTAAAGTTCCAAACCACATCCCCCAAGTCTTGGAGCCGTTGGACCCCTAAGACAACATCGGCTCCCTTGGTTGGCAGCAAGAAGAGATCGGTAACAAAGGTGTGACCCTGGATAGTAAGGGCGGCTTGGGCACATACCCCCGAGCTCCGGAGATGCTTGCCATCTCTAATGAGAACGTCAAAGGGCTTGCCATCTGTCACATAGCAGCCTAACCGCTGTGCCACCTTGTCATTAATGAAGTTGTGGGTAGACCCACTGTCAATCAGCACTGCTACGTCTTGGCGTTTGAGAAGCCCTTGTCTCGCATAGTGCGTGGGGTGAAAGTGCCTGAATATGCATGCACTCAGATCTCTGGTTGCACGTCATTATAATCATGGGGCATCTCCTCGAAAGGGTCTGCCATGTCTTTGTCAACTTCCACAATCAATAAGCTTCCTGGGGCTGAACAACGATGACCCTTGACAAATTTCTCGTCACAATTGAAACACAATCCCTTGGCTATGCGTTCTTCCATCTAGGCTTGGGTTAGTCGACGGACCGGAGTAGCGCCCGCTCCTGCGGAAATGGGCTGGCCGGCAGAGGGGCCAGGCGCTGGTGTTGGTCCCAACGCTGGGCTGAAAGGGGTCCTCTGTACCATTCCACCACGCCCCCCTCATCGCTGTCTGGCCAGTTTTTCCTCTTCGATGCGAGCGTGGTGCACCACATCCCTCATTGTGTGGCAAGGGTAGTGTCTCATCTCGTCTGCTATCTTGGGCTTCAATCCCCTCTTGAATGTACCCACAAGAGCAGCCACTGGCCAATCGGGCAGACAATTGGCAATTTTCATGAACTCGGTATAATATGCTCATACCGTTGTGGTCTTGCGCAGGCTGGATAACATCTCTTTAAAATCCTGGAATTCATTGGGGCCAAACTGTAAGCAGAGTTCATCAGCAAAAAACGCCCATGTCGGAAATCGAACCTCCTTTTCGTAATAGTGGAACCACACCGAGGTATCGCCGTCCAGATGAAACGCAGCGATGCATAGCCGTTCGTCCTCCGAATGAGTTCCCTGATAGTCAAAGAATTTCTCCGCCTTGTAGATCTACTCCGTAGGATCTTCTGCACCATTGTATCGCAGAAATTGAAGACGAGCCAGTTGGGGCTTGGCCCCTCCATGCAAGCCCCCTTGAGGACCCAGCGGCTCCTCCCAGTCCCCATCGATCTCCCGTTGGATATTTCGAAGAGGCGTTGTCATAGAGGCATTTTGTCGAACACCTGGTATGCCTCGTGCCTCAACCCCAACTGCCTTCATCGGTTGCCTAGTTGAGGGATCCAAATCGAACCCCTTGCATGGTGTGGTTTGGCAGAGGAATCCCAGTTCCTGATCCACCATAACCCCTCGAACCACCCGCCCGTGACGTTTCACCATTGGGTGCAGAAAATACTGGCGGAGGAGTCAGTGCTCCCCCTGTTTGGTTGGCCGTGGTTGGTGCCTGCGTGGTCTGCAACTTCAGTAGCTGCGCAAGCATGGACCTGATCACGGCCATGTCATTCTCGCTAGTCTTCTTCGGGCTAGTGGCCTCGTTGGTCATGTCGGGATCTGGTTGTGCCTCATTAGTCGTCACTGGCTGCTTACGAGACGGCATCTCCATCACGGATCGGGACCGCTCTGATACCAATGTTGTGACCCTTAAGGATCACAAGGTACCAAATCGGCAAAGAAGAGGAAGAAATACAAAAGATAACTAGAACTTGTTTGATTGCATGTCCCCAAATGAGGAAGACGACCTCCTTTTAAAGAGTGCAGATGGCGCGGCTCCCTAGGCCTGTGCGCCATCTGTCCAATCTAATGGGCCACTAATTGGCACTAATTATTCTCTATCAGCCCGTTACCTAACAATTAGCCTAAACGGGTCTGATTACAGTAAGATATAGTTCAATCAAATATCCTAATGTCTGACGTGATGGGCTGCTGACGTATACTACGGGCCAGGCCTGACGTCACAACATGTGGTTACCTCCATCAACTGCAATGGCTGCTAGAAGAGTCCCTTTTGCCTTCCCATAAAGATGAGCCCCATCAAGAAAAAGCAATGGCCGACAATGTTGGAACCCATGAATGCATGCGTTCAACGCGATGAAGCAACATAAAAACTTCATGTTTCTTCGATTAACCTCATACTTCACTACACTCCCTGGGTTTGTCTCCACTACTTTGTTGCAATACCAAGGGATGTCATTGTAAGAATCCTTCTAATCACCAAACAAAGAACTAAGGGCTACCTCCTTAGAACGCCATGCCTTCTGATATGAGACGTTCAACCCATAGTCATTTTGCTAATCTTTTACCAATTCAGATGTGGAATACGAGAGTGCATCCTTTATCTTGTTGGAAATGAGCTCCGACACCAAGTTTTGTGAAGCATGAGGGTGATACTTTTTCCTTACCCCTCCGGCACATGTATGAAGCTTTTTATACTCATTCACTACAAACAAACCTGAAGCTTGCTCCAAGCATTCACTGGCAACCTTCAACCCTACATGACGCCATAACATGATGCTTCGTGTTCTTTAAATACTTGAAAGAGAAGTTCTTGGCAATAGAGAGCTATTTCAATGCCTTCCTCACTTCAACTTGGTCTTTAAAATGTTGCCCAACCCCAACCAAGTTGTTATCCCAGACTCTCAAACGTAGTGGTGTTGGCTGTCTACTACCACTGGTGGGAAGAGAATTAACCTTGCACTCGTACACACTGTCCTGAGAACTCATGAATGGTCGTTGATCTCCATCATGGGTTACCAGCACCTTACAAAATCTTCCACGGAATAACTCTCTAAAGTTAGCCATTCCCTTATCGGATATCAAGAAAGTCAACTCATACACATCGGGGTACAAGTAGGCAACACTCAAATTGTTGGGAGGAATGTTGAAGGCATCATCAATTTTTTCCACAAATAAACTCAAAGTTTCATCCTCTTCTAGTGACAACGCCGTGCTTTTACCTCCAACTATCTTCACAGTTCCACCGGGGTTGGATTCAATACTCCCACAATAGCAGACCAAAATTTTAAGCTTGCCTGCTTCATCCTGAAGTTGCAAAATAAATTAGAAGAATACAATATAGGTCACAACTTACATAGCAGCGCTATCACAACATAGCATCACAACTCATGCCAACAGTCATCACAACATTAATTACAACAAGGGAAATTTATATAATAAGGTATGAAATTTTTTTTTTAAAAAAATGACATACTCTAGCAAATATTTGCAAAAGAGGGTATTTGACAAGCCATGCAGGCACCAGCGCGGCCTGCGTGGCAATTTTTTTTTAAACTGACCCGAAAGGCGTCTGTTCAACCGACGCCTTTCGTAGAAATGATAAAGAACCGACGCCTTTTCGGCCCTTAAGCTTTTTTTTTCGCTCAATGGAGGCATCGAGCGAGGCCTCTCAACTATATCTCCTCTATCAACATCCTCCTCCCGATGAAATCTACAATTTTTTAAAACCTGATAATACATTGACAAACATTACACAAAACATATACAAAAACATCACAAACATATTACACAACATTAAACTATTACAAAGTTATACAAAGTATTACAAATGTACTTATAAAATTACAAGTGTTTAATCAATTCTCCTCAACGTATTCCTACCCCGTCCTCGTGCTCTAACTGGAATTTTCTCAGGCTCAACGTCAGGTATAGCATTTGAAGAAGAAGGTGCCTGACGTAGAGCATGGAGTGCACGCTGTCGCTGGGTATATACTTTCGAAGAAGGGGGCCTCTCAACTTTATCGACCGAGGCGTCTGGAACAACTAGCGATGGGGTAAAACCCATCGTGTCGGCTGATGATGTCACAACGTCTCGTGAAGCTGATAAAGGATCTGGAACAACCTCCACTCCTGGAATCTCAGTCATAATTGGCCGAAGCAATGGCAAACTCGCAAGAACATGACCAGAGATATCGTGTATCGTCTGACATGCCGCTACATAGCTATCGTAGGATCGGTCTACCAAAGCACTATGAGACTGAGCGTGCACTTGTCTCACACAAGTAAGGTACAAAGGAACAAGAATATATGTTATCTACTCATACAATGGTGAATTAAATCAAATATGAAGTCGGAGATACTCACCAACGCCCACTCAGTATCGCCCCTCGGTTGATATAACATCTCCGCCTCATGCACAGGTGGCATGATAAGTCTCCTCGTAATCGTGAAGTACCATCTCATGTATGCATTATCTGCATCTCGCTCCGTCATTGCAGGCTCCCCTTGAGCGAGATTGGTCATCCGGTCATCCCATCTAGTAATATAGGCCGCATGATGCGACCTCCAATCAAAACTCCCTCGGCCTCGACGCGATGATCGTTCAATGAATTCCACACCAAGAGGGGAGAAAATCTGCTCAAATCTGAACTACAACATTACCCGATCGAGAACATGCATCTCCACGATGTCTACACATATAAGTGGCGTCCTAGATAGCCACACATGCGCTCCATCCATACATACTCCAGGTAACTGCGCTAACACATCAACATAATATGGCTGCCATGTTACCTACACAACATATGAAAATAGTATTCGTGTCACTTCTATTTACATTCGTTATATTCATAACATGTACATTAAGAATGACTAATACCTGGTCGGATCGCTGATAGTCAAGTTCAGATCTATCCATCAAGAGGACACTGTGAGGATTTACAATTTTTTCGTTTTAGCATTCCACCTAACATAAAGAAGATGAAAAATACATTAGTTAAAATGCCAATAGAATATCACAAAATAACTTAAATATATAACACATACCGAACTCCTAATGGAGATAAACCATCTAGTGGAGTGCTTTGAATGTTTGCACGGCCAATATGCAATCTCTCCCACGACCATAGCTGTTTAACACATACACACCTAGCATGAATCAAATGTTATCAGCATGAATCAGATTATTGATGGTTTACCTGGATCAGGGTGACGCACCCGGCATTCCTGAATGTGCTAGGTTGGCAAGCTTTTGCCAACTCTCTGTACAGGTAGGCAAGGGTGGCACTGCCCCATGCATACTGTCCCGCAGTGTATAAATCCTCTAACAAAAGAAGATACATCGGCTGCACATGGCTACTGCTACTATCGGCAAATATAGTGCTACCGAGCAAATAGAGTAAATATGCTCGTGCGTGTTGCTCGACGTCAATCTCTGTGGCATCTTCCGACAGGCGACTGAACTGCTCTCTCAACCACAACAGACTTACCCTAGTTCGTCCTTTCAATGATTCACGTGGAGGTACCCGTCTAAGAAGGTGCTCGTATACTTCATTCCAGTCAATGCCCACAGTCGAGCAACTCACCGCAATGCTATCAACTCGCAATCCGAGTAGTACAGCAACATCTTGTAATGTTATAGTCATCTCCCCCAAATGCAAGTGAAATGTTTACGTCTCCCTCCGCCATCTCTCAACTAGGGCAGTGATGAGAGCCCTATCAATCCTGATATACTGTAACCGTGTAAAGTGGCCAAAACCTGCCATCTCTATGTACAGCAACATGCGCGGATCAACTACCCAACGGCGCACGTTTTGCCAGTGCTCGGTGCATTCAATGCACCCGGGATCCTATACACATGAAAAGTAAATAGAAATAGAAAAATAGTTAAATTTTTGCAATATCCAAAACTAAGAAGATAATGATTATGCACATACCTCTCCGTTCCATATGCCATCGGATCTGTGCGAGCTCTGCTCTATGAGGACAGAGGGATCAATCGGTCCTAGGTCCATAATATCTATAAATAAACCAACAAATAATTGTAACTTCAAAGAATGTATAAACCAACCTACTTTAAATATAAAGACCATTGTAAGAACATGTACCAATCCGCTGAAGGTGTGTTTTGGCAGTGACGCCTATTATGTCCAAGTTGGTTAAATTTTCCACATTGGTAGTGTGATCGACCATCTGTCGTCATGCCCGCACTATCCATCGCATTACGTATTATCCTAATGCATGGACGACCGGGTTTTCGTGTCACTCTTGGGGGCTTCACCACATACATAGGTGACTTTTCCTCCCAAGATCGTTGATCAGGAGGAGGAAAGAATTCGACTACATACACCGATCTATATGCATCAGATGTATACCAATGTCCAACTAAATCACCGATGGGCCGCCTTCGCTTCGAATGGACAACAAGTAGATGACGACATGGATGTTTGTACACCTGAGGATAATTGCAAGAAGATGTATGATCGCTGTCATCCACCACATATTTTCTACTGTGCATTGTTCTCACTTCATACATGTGAGAATTGATTTGGTCAACGAACATGCTGCCAATAAGGTGCGTTTATTCTTTAACCTTCCACTCAATAGTAGGGGTGTATGGGGTTGTCATGACCAATCCGGCCGAATGTTGCTTCACAAAGAATTTGACGATCCGGTAGAATGTGGCTGACACTAAGGCTTGCACGGGTAATGATCGAGCCCCTTTTAACACGCTGCTTAGACTTTCAGCCATATTTGTTGTGGTCATTCCAAATCTTGTAAAACCATCGTGAGCAAGAGACCACAATTGAGGTGATAATCCACCTTCCTCACTGAGTAGCCATTTTGCTTCTGGACTTTCTACACCGATAAGTTTTATCTTCTCATCAAACTCCTCTATGGTAAGCACAGATGCAGCTTCCCCTATCAACCTCGTCAATACATCATTTTTAAACTTCTTATGATAGTTTGCCTTTAGGTGTCGCATACAATATCGGTGACAAAAATGCGGATGCGGAAACACCTCTGGCACAGCCTTTTGCAACCCTTTATGTCGATCAGATATGATAGTGATACAGATCCTATCAAGGACAACATGCTCCTTCAACATACGTAAGAACCATCTCAAATTAGGGTAATCCTCACCCAAAATAAGGCCAAATGCAAGAGGAAACAAACCCTTGTGCCCGTCATTAGCAGTCGCTGCCAAAAGGGCTCCTCCATACTTACCAGATAGGAAAGTAGCATCAACACTTATGACCGGGAGACAATGTTTAAAACCCTCAATAAATGGCCCAAATGCCCAAAACGCCTTCTCAAACCGTCGACATGTAGCATCTTCCCTTGGGGTCGTCACCAACCTACAAATGGTTCCCGGATTGGCATTAACTATTGCCTCCAAGTACATTAGCAACAATCGATAGGACTCAACCCAATCACCATACACTGCTTTGATGGCCATATTCCTTGCCCTCCATGCTTTTGTGTATGAAATATCCACGTGAAACGTCTCCTTAATCCTTTCTTGAATAACCACTGGTGGGATATCCACTTCCGCTCTAATAGAGGGTAATATATGCCGACAAACAAACGCCGCAGTACATTGTCTATGACCAATGTCTAGCTGAGCATTTCTACAAGTGTGTTCGCCACCATACGTCTTCACTTTAAAATGATTCATCCCCTTCATCAATGATGCATATACTCTCCATGGGCAGGCAGGGTATTGACATTTTGCTGTGTACTGTGTCAGACTTGTATGCAACACTTTATATCGAACATCATGCGCTATTGAAAACTCCCTCAATGCATGTAGAAATTCATCTTTATTAGTGAATATTTGCCCCACATATATTGCTTCCTCATGATATGTCTCCTCATGCAAACCCCGATTAATTGCCCCATCTATTTCCTCATCGGTTAGTCGCGCCCATGGGGGCTCCTCCTCATATGGCAACTCTTCCTCAAAATCATCCAAGTTATCCGTAGCAATTGCGATGTCCACCAATTCATCTCCCTCATTATCAACCATCTCTTGCACACTATCCTCTCCTCGTACATCTTCAACATCAATAACCGGTGAATCCGGCATTTACTCATCATTTTCCCTATCCTCTTCCTCATTCTCCCCTTCGTCTTTATCATCATTCATATTTCCCTCTTGCATACCACTTGAACCAGTGTAAAAATAAAGGTTATCAAATGATGTTTGTGTGCCAAACCATTCACCACCTCGTGCCATGCCAATATTCATCGCTTCATGAGCATGAGATGTGTGCCTACATTATACATTATAAACAATTCATGATACCGTAAGTTTAATGGTATTCAATACATATTTTAAATAAACTTACCTCAAACTATGCTAAATTTGGGGTTCGTTGCACGCTAGTGATATAGACAAATCTTCTTCATTATCTTCCACACGCCTTCCTCTACAGTGTCCACTCGACCTATTTCTGCGAGCACTCCTACTTCCGCCTTCACCATCATTTCCAAACCTAGGCATGCGCGCCTCTTTTTCTATGCATAGCTTGAAGCTAAGCACATGAGGCACAAAATATAACATTTGTTGCATAGAATTGTCATCGTCAATTGGTGTTACGGTAGTCCTTCCTCCATAAACAGGCATCTTGTACTTCATACGAATTTTCCACAATCTTTGGTCCCATCCCAATTTGTTTACCACTTGCATCTCTAGTTTCTCGTAAGTACTTGGCTTATTAATAAATAATCCTACACTTTCATCGCCTTCGTATTCACCTCTATCAATTCTGCCACCATACAATAAGACAAACGGAACCATTTCTCCTGCCATCTCTTCTCACAAAACTTTTAAGAAACACTATCAAATACCACACAAATATAACATACTTAATTTCATACGATGCATCTACATTCATACGTATTTTTAACATATATTAAAAATATATATTACCTATAAAGACGCACACAACTGGGCAAGGAGGCGAGCCGAGCAATGGCCAGGGCGAGGACAGGAAGGCGGAGCTGGCTGAGACGGTGCCGATGACGTGATGATGCCCGAGATAGTGGCGATGACGCGGAGCTGGCCGGGACAATGGCCGGGGCGAGGTGCGATGGTGGCTATGAGGCAGAGCTGGCCGGGCCGAGGAAGGACGGTGGCCGGGGCGAGCGCGGGGCGGTGGAGTTGGGGCGAGGAAGGTGGAGATGGGGCGAACGCGGGGACGGTGGCCGGGGCGAGCACGGGGACGGCGGCCGGGGCAAGCGCGGGGCGAGGAAGGTGGTTGAGTCGCCGCCTAGGCGGTAGCCGGAGGCGAGCACGGGGAGGCAGAGGCAAAGCCGACGAGTCGCCGGAGAGAAAACACGATCTTTAGGGCTCGGTGCGGCCGAGCTCGAGCCCGAAATCTAAAAACATAATTGAAGGCATCGGTTGAACCGACGCCTTTCGGGTCAGTTTAAAAAAAAAATTGCCATGCGCTGGCGCCTGCGTGGCTTGTCAGATACCCTCTTTTGCAAATATTTGCGACAGTATGTCATTTAAAAAAAAAAATTTCATACCTTATTATATAAATTTCCCTTACAACAATCACAACCAAATTCTAAGCCAACACAACTGAATCACAACATTCATCGCAACTGAAAGTAATAAACATCACAACCGAAGTTACATGCCATCACATGTCTATAACTCAGTACAACAAGCGATAATATAACATTCCATCACATACAAGTCATCACAACCTATCTATACATGACCACAGCCTATTTTACAAATCATAACTTCGTCATCACAACATATCTATATAGGGATAATCACAACCTCTTTTATAGTTCATAACTTAAGCTACTCGACTTGTCATCGCTACTTAGACATTCAAGTAATGACCAAACAGATCAAATGAGAAGAAAAATACAGTGAAATGGATTTTTCACTATGGATGTTTTGGATTTTTCACGAACCAAACGGCCCTTACAACTGCTAATGGATTCCAATAACCCTCCCTTCTGTGGATTGCGGCGGAAACCCTTGGTGGATTCCAAAGGTTTTATCCCTCTTTTCATTCCTTACACACCTCAATTTCCCATCTTTCCCTTTCAAAAGTGTGTTGTCCGCTATCAGCAGCTAACATCCAAATTTGAAACTAAGGGGCCGTTTTGGGTGTGATTAAAAGAAAAACATCCACATTGTAGCATCCATGTTTTTTCCATATCCAGCTGAAACACCTCAGGTCGTGTTTTACGCTGGATATGGAAAAAACATGGATGCTATAGTGGATGCGAAAAATCCACTGTGGATATTTGCTTATAATCACGCCCCAAACGGCCCCTTAGTACTCTGGTTGTTTCATTTTAAAAACTCGCATAAAATACACTTTGTTCTCTTACCCGGAAAGTGGAATATTTTAACTTTAGCTTTATTTGATGTGCCTCATGAATTTTCCTGAGAGGTAGGTAAAGTACGTTTATATTTCACATCGAATATGACGGTAGCTGGTTCACCACTCATGGTTTTCAATTAGTACTTTTCCTTAATTAGCAGCCTTGACACATCTATGTCTTGCGAAGATGTGAACGCTCATTCTGTCTTGCGCAGTTACATCTATGTCCTGTGAACTAGACGGACAGACAGATTGGTCCCTTTGTGGTTCTTCTGCAGAGCAATTTGCATGAGGAGCAAGTTGTTTTGGTTAATGGCCTCCAAACATTGGTAATACGTCTCTCTTCCTTGTAGCATTGGCATGCTCATAGCTGTTAGGTTCTAGACCATTTATGTTACTCATTGCACTATTCATGTGTCATGCTCCCACATAAAAGCAGACTGATTTTCATTGTTACCATTAATTTTGTTAGGAATAGAATCAATAAATCTGGTTATTTTTAGTGTCACTTGCTATTTACAAAACGCAATGTTGACGCTATTAATTTTTTTTCCAGATATTTGTGGCTCATTCCTGATTTAAGAATTGCTCTGATTCATGGGCATAAAATAGAAAAATAAATAAATTCTATAAAAATAAACAGTAGTTTGTTCCCAACAATTAGAAAAAAAAATTTAGTTAAATCGAAGCTTCTATCAATCCAAAGACAAATCCATATATATTCATGAAACAGCAACGCTACACAGTCCGGTGCCATAATCGTTTGCTTGCGTCACAGAGTGGAATCCTTCATTGGCTTCATCTTTGGTGGTGATAATCGACCTCGAGCCGAACCCCTGGAGACAACCCTTGTGAAGTGCACTAACAATTCTCTCTTGGTGGTAAATGTAAGTTATGTAGGTGTGCTCTTTGTATCTAGTTTGCTCTTAAACCTAGTATGTGCATCCACAATGTCCCCCAGCTGATTGTGCTTTTTTACTGTGTTTTGTGTATAGGCCCCCTTTTGTATTTTGCTTGAACAGAGTTTTGCAAAAAAGAAAAAAATTAGAAAACAAAAATCCCAAACTGGAGATGAGGGAGAAGGTACTTATACTGATCATCAAGATGAAGGAAATGATGGTTTAGAAGCATCTCAGCCGTCCATCTGTCCTTTGCGTCTCTTACAAAGCACCGGCTGAGGAAATCCTTGCATGTTTCGGACAGGTCCGATAGGACACTCGGGCACTGTGCCTCGGAAGCAATTCTGTCCAGGATACGATCGGAGCCCATCACTTCCTCCACCCACGGCAGCATTCCCGTAAGCATCTGTAGCCCAGACGTCCAACGGCGGCTCGTAGCAGCTATCAGTCACGGCCTCCGGCGGTATGTACTACGGGGTGCTTCGGAACTCGGAGCTGCAGTTCACACCAGCCTTCTCTGAAGTCGCAAATCTTGACGTCAGCCGGAGGCGACGCCGATGAGAGGAGGATGTTCGCAGGCTTGATGTCACAATGGACGTAACCCTTCGCGTGGATGAATGCAAGGCCACGGGCAAGGGAGCGTGTAATGTCGCGAACTTCATGCTCGGGTACTGGGCCACCGGAGCGCTTGAGATAGTCGAAGAGGTCTCCTCCGGGAAGGTACTCCAAGTAAAGGTTATATGGCGGAGCACCGCTTGTTGAAGGTGGTGGCGTGGCCGAGACAGGTGACAATAAAGAGGGAGAGGGGGGGGGGGGGGGGGAGGGGGAGTTGGGAGAGGATTTGATCTTCGTCAGCAAGTTCTAGGCTGGAGTGAGGGAAGGAGCTCTCAACGGCGACGGTTGTCACGTCGTCGAGAGTGGCTAGGCTGACTTGGCCGTAGCCTTCCTCGCCGAGGACCCGCCCTCTCACCCAAGCCTCCTCTTTTACTACTCTGTTTCTTCTTTACCTGACATAGGCTACCTGTTGAATAATAAAATAAACAGCTCAATGTCAAACTGGAGGCACAGCATTCAGCCCCTCATTTGCAGCACAATGTCGATAAGCTGTCGCTACGCGTGGTCTTTAGTTTAATAAAATTATAATCGATCTATTTTTTTTCTCTCCTTTCATGTATTTACTTATATATAATGCCGAGGCTCCCACAAACATACGGAAGAAGTTTAGAAATCTTCTTATCTTGGGGTTTAGAAATTGTCTTGTCTCATTCTTTTGTTTCAATTTTCTAACATGGCATGGCATCGGAGCTTGGTTAAGGAGAGTAAAAAAGTGAGCCTGAGAGAAAGCAACAAAAAAATGAGAGAAAGTACAACAGTTTTATCTTCTATTTCACATTTGTTTTTTTGTAGCAGTAGTGAACAGATGGCTTCTGAAACCTTTGTGCAACCAGCCATTCCATGCTGGTCACTATGATCATTAGAGCATGCTGATAGAGAACTTCTTGAGGTCCAAATAGTTCTGGTATGTAGTTGAGTCTGATGTAGCAGAACTTGCAGTTGGTGTAATGATGCAGCTGGTGTAATGATATATACAAAACATACACGCATTTATATGCCTTTTTGCCTATATATTAGTCATAATTTTAGTTGAAAGTAAGGATTATTAATGATTATTCATGTTAGGTGAGTAATTAGGAGATTAATAAATAAATACACTTAATTGATTAATTTAGATGTGTTAATTAGATTTAATGGATTTACAATTTATGATGCGTCTAAATTATATTTAATTTTATTTATGTAGGTTTAAAAGAGCTCGAGTTGAAGATTTAAGTCGTTTATTCACATTCAAGAAGAAGATGGGCATTGACTAAAGAGAAGAACCCTTCAGATTAGATATGGAGAATGGGATTGTTACGACAGGTTTTAACCCAAGAAAAGAAAAAAAAAAAGAACAAAGAACAAAACCGGAACTGAACCAACTGGTTCAATGGTCGGTTTCGTAAGAAATAAAAAAAACGGAACGACCCGAGCAAAAGCTCAGGACTTTCAGAAATAGAGCACTCGATCTGGAAGAGGTGAAGTCATGGCGGCGGAGCTCGAGGCAGTGGGTCGATGGCAATGCTGATCGGCGGCCACCTGAAGGGCCGTTTGACGGCGGTTGAGGCTGCAGTCAGGCGAAAGAGACGAAGAGACTAGAACAAAAGCTCTCCTCGAGTGGGCGATCGACAGAGAACGCCTGAGCTGGATACGGGTTCGATCGGTCATGGCAATGACAGCGGCGATGGGTCTCGACGACAAGGATGGGCTCAAGCTTGACGGCGATGGCGGACTCTGGCGGCCATGGGTGGAGAAGGAGCTCAAGGGTGGTCTGGGGGCGGAGCTCGAGACAACAGGTCATGGTGGTGGCGAGCTCGACGGCGCCAGAGAAGGTGAGGTTGTAGGCAAGACGTCAATGGCAAGGCGGCGAGGATGGCAGAGAGTGACGTATAGAGGCGTGCCCAATCCTGAAAGTGGAACAGAGTCATGCAAGAATTAAAAAAAGGCAGTTTGTGCTCAATCGGGAAACTTGGATTGAGTTCGAATTGAAATCGGAATTGGAGTTCAAATAGAATGGGATTCTTTCCCTCGAGGCCTATAAAAACAGAGCTTTGGGAGAAGAACTTTAGCCCGGAAAAATAGAGAGAAAAACAGAGACTTTGGGGAGAGGACTTTCGCCGGAAAAGCCAGGCCCTTTCGGAGCTGTTTCTTGGGTGTCCTCCAGAATAGAACAACGGAGATGTTTACGACGGCAGCGAGGCTTGGGATTCCGACGACGGTGAACCAGCAGAAGGGGTAAGTAACGACGGTGGCGGAGATCGAGCACGGAAGGCCATGATTCGGCGATGATTCCGGTGAAGAATGCTGGCGAAGCTTGAAGATTGAAGCTTGGCGACGAGCGGGAAAACAGAGAGCTGTGCTCAATCGGGAACAAAAGAGAAAAATCATCTGAGATTTGGAAGCTCTGATTTGGGCGGCGCGGAAGGTTTGGACTCGATTTGGATTCTTTCTATGTATGGATTATCTCAAATCTAAGAATGAATTGGGATGAGATTAAGATCGACTTCAATATGGAAAAATGGCTGTTTTGGGGCTGCTCTCGAATTGCTATAAAAGACCAGAACTTTTGGGCTGAGGAGAGCTTCATTTTGGCCGGATTCCATTGGATAACAAGGCCGAGAGAACAGGACGGTTTTCTGAGAAAAAACAGAGAGCTTTGTTTCAAAAGTGGGTCGTGTTTTCGGTGGTATTTTGGCTGGAAATCAAGAAGGAAGAAGAGGGGAATCGATTGGGGGAAGAAACGGAAGAGATTTGAGGAAGAAAGCCGGATTCTTGAACTGTTTTGAGACGGTGAACAGTACTGCTACAGTACTGTATTTTTGCTACAGTACCACGGTCGGGATGAGGAAGACGATGAACAGTGTTTTGCTATAGTAATTTTGGGAACAATACCGTGAATAGTGATTCTGCTACAGTGTTTTATCCAATGCAATTTCTTCCAAATCTAATTTTTCTCATGAATATAAATAGCTAAATCTTTTGTCAAAGCTAGAGGTGATATTATTTGATTAGTATTTTTATGTCTATGAAAGAAGTGCTTTATGGTTTATTTGATTGAATGTGATGTTTTGATAAAGTCATAATCTATAAAATTATTTGATTTGTCGTTAACGAAAGGTACGGTGAATGCTTATAATTCTCTATGATTAGTAGCTTATGCTTGTTAATGATAAATTTTCAATCGATATTTTTATGTTAATTATTACGATGAATGTGAATGCAATATCATCCGATTAGGTCAAATCATTATTTGAATCTAATTGAGTAATTAAATAGACATAGAAGTATTAATTAAATAATTGATCCTTGAAGCTTTGATATCTCCCATCGATTATCTTTGCTATCTTTAGTTAGTTTTAATTGAATCTTTAAACATAATTTCCTGATAAGAACTTTAATTTGTTAAGCTAAGTAGTTTTTAGATTAGTTTGGAGTAGAATAATCCTAAATCATTCCCTGTGGTTCGACTTTGGACTTACCAAGTATATATTATAATTTGTCAACCTATTTTGGGGTTTGATCAAATTTTGGCACCGTTGCCGGGGATTACTTTTTATCTAATCTAAGGAAAACAATGAACTTTAACTAAATTAAGCTGAGATTAAATCAATATAGAGAAGACCAAGACTTCGAATCCACCATAATAAATTAATGTATCGTCTCTCTCTCTCTCTCTCTCTCTCTCTCTTTTGAATAAAAATTTTCAATTGGGGAGCATATTCCTCTCGGACATACACTTGTCAATTCAAATTATAGTGCTCTCCTCTCGGACGTAACACATAAATCAATTAAGCACATGGAACTGTGATCTATCTCTCTCGAGTATAAACCAATGAAACTTTATTATAACACTTCAAATTACTCACACTCCTCTCGGACACGTAAGTGCTCTTTCAGATTGAAATCTAATTAATTCACTCTTGTCTCTCTCGAGTACAAAGAACAAACTTCAATGAATTAACTTTAATTGTATAACAAAGGTTCATACACCAACTAGAATAAAAATAAGATGAGAGAAAAGAAACTATACAACCAGTCTATTGGGCTTCATCTATGCCTTGGAAAAGTGTTTAGCCTTACATTGGAAGAGAATACATCATCATGTTCTTCTTCATCTTCTCTCCTTTGCTCTAGCCTCCAAAATAGCTCCAGATCCCCCAAAACGTTCTCCCTTATGGCTTATTTATATGTTTGAAGAGAAACCACGAAGTCCTCTTACAAATCCGAGTCGAAATAGGCTTGATTTAGGTTTTTTCGCATAAACCGATCGATCGCTCCGTATAGCTGATCGATCACTTTGTGATCGATCACTTTCTTTCACAATTTCCTTCGTTATCACGCCGATCATCCGTTTCATATCGACTAGAGATCGATCATTTTCATTATCGATCGATCGTGTTTACTATATAGTGCAGGTCCAAAAACTCCAGTAGATACGATCGATCATTTTTAGTGTTGATCGATCGTTTACGTTAATAACACTGGTTTTCGGCTTTTGCGATCGATCGTGTATAAAATGCCGATCAATCGTAAGTATTGTTCATAACTTACAACTGGTTATAACTTTCTGGTCCGAACTCCGAATTGCACGTGGTCGGTGGCGTTGGAAATCTGACTTCTTGAACTTTAACATGAAGTGTCAATCAATCCAATCAGAGATATGCACACTTTTCATTTCATTTCTATATCTTACTCTTGTTTCCTACAAAAACAAAAAAACTATATTAATGTAGCACTAATTCTAATCAAACACTAACATAAACATAAGTTTAGGAGATAATAAAATGCGTATTTCATGTGTAGATCAGAGGGGAGAAGGAGGAAGAAAAGGGAGAAAAGAAGACCGGATTTTTGGCCGAACAGTGATTGCTACAGTGTTTTTTGGTGAACAGTATTCCTGTGAACAATATTTTGGTGAATAATGTTTCAATAAATCCGACGAATCTGGTTATTTCTTTCCCTATTTTTATGTCTGGCTAAATTCGCATCCAACGTAGATGAAGCCCTAGATTTGTGTTATTACTTTTAATTGTTTAATTTAATACAGTTGATATGATTATGCTTAATGTGATTTCATATTTCATAATTTTATCTAGTGCTTGACCATAGGCTAGTATGATTATGATTGGAATTTGATCTTGATATTCCTGTATCTAGAACAAGCATATGTTAATTTTATGCCCGACCGAGTATAGAATTAATATATTATTTATAGTGGATGAACTTTTCGTATCCGACCAAAGAACATGTAGTGCATTCACTGGTAATTTATGTGTCCGACCAAGAACACAAGTTACCATGTCATATCAATTTGTGCGAAATAATAATTGAGAGTAGTAATTTCATGTTTAGTGGTGGATTCATTGCCTTGGTATTCTCATTCATCTGATTTCTTGTTAAAGTTTATTTCTTTAGTTAATTAAATCATTAAAATTCAAATATTTCATTAAAATTAGGTTAATCTTCTAATTCCTTTGGGTTCGACCTCGTTTCCACTAGCATATATGTAGTCTGGTGCTATTGCGAGTAAAAAGAGTTTAAAATACAATCAATCATGTAACACTATCAGAGGGGCAAAAAACAAAGTTGGAAGGACTGAAGTTAAAGGATTTGAAGGCAAAGAATTATTTGTTCCAGGCCATTGATCGGTCTATCCTTCAAACAATTCCCAACAAACAGACTTCCAAGCAGATTTGGGACTCTATGAAAAAGAAATTCCAAGGATCGGCAAGGTCAAAGAGGCAGCAGCTTCAAGCACTTCTTTTGAAGTTTGAAATACTTCGGATGAAATCGGAAGAGTCCGTTTCTGAGTTCTTATCAAGAACAATGGCGATCATCAACAAGATGCGGGGTCCATGGCGAGAAGATTGAGGACGTGACTATAATCATCACTTTATTAACAACTGAAGTTGAATTTATTTCAAGAGTCAAGGTGGTACTGCAATTTTCTGTGGCAATAGCTCTGTAATCAAACTCTTTGCATCCAGTTCTATATTATTAATTTCGTCATAGGATTTTGATATTTGGTTTTCTTGTCTTTGCAGGAGTCAAATTGGAGAGGCAAAAAGTGACACGTGGAGATCTCGCCAACGTGGAAGGGCCACCCTTTCCCCTTGTTTGCAGTCTTTTACCTCTCATTCTTAATTCAATTTGGGTGTTTCGTGTTTTCCCTTTATTTCTGTGACAACATGCAATGCTAGTTGTAGATATCTAGGACTGCTAATTGCTAGTTGTGGATATTACGGTTGCCTTGTTAGTATATGCAAGGGTGTAGGACAGTGGGTGAAGACCTAGCAGCCTTTGACGGTGAAATTGAAAGAACGTTTAGACAAAACAAAAGAGGCCAATTAAGTCTAACCAACTCTTTGGCGAAATGGCGGAAGAAAATTTGAAAACCCTAAAAGAGTATTACATTCCAAATGCCTATATATCACCTTCCTGCATTAGGATGCTGGCTGCAACTGCTAGTAACTTCGAGATTAAGCCCAACACAATACAAATGCTGCCATCATTTTATGGGCGAAGTCACGAAGATCCATATAGGCATGCAGATGAATTCTTAGAAATTTGCACCACTTTTAAGCTGAACAATCTCACAGATGATGCAGTAAGATTGAGACTATTTCCTTTTTCTCTGAAGGACAAGGCTAAAGAATGTCTATACTCTCTTGAACCAGAATCTATTACCTCATGGGTAAAAATGTAACAAGATTTCCTAAAGAAATACATCCCCATAGGTAAAACCAACCAAATGAGAGATGCTATTATTACCTTTACTTAACATCCTACTGAGTAGTTCCATGAGAGCTGGGATGGACTCAAAGACCTCCTTCGGAAGTGTCAACATTTCTATAGAGGGTTGATGGATCAAAATCGTCATCTTGTGGATGCTTCGTGTGGAGGCACCTTTCTGCTAAAAAATGAAAATAAAGCATGGGAACTTTTCAAAAATTTGAGTGAGAATTCGTTGCAACACACGATGGCAAATAGGAGTTTAATTGAGTCTTCCTCTGTTGCTACCCCTTCCAAAGGTAGTATGTATGAAGTAAAATAGCCAGACGATCTTTCTAGCCAAGTTGCTACATTGTCTAGGAAGGTAGATCAAATTTGGAGCTTAAAGTCACAAACTCCTTCACACACTCAAGAAGCATGTGCTCTATGCTTAAGTCCCATGTATTCTATCCTAGAGTGCCCATCTGCCCCACAATTCCCAGAGCTTGTTCAAGAGCATGTCAATGCTGCCCAAACTTATGCACGAACAAGCAATGATCCATTCTCAAATACATATAATCCTGGGTGGAGGAATCACCCCAACTTTTCCTAGCATCCACAGAATCAATGTGTTTCTTTTAATCCACCCCAGAGAGCCAACTTTCAAAAGAACCCACTAGGTTTTCACTACCATGCCTTCCTAATTTTCACAACCCTCTAGAACTACAGAATTTGATGATAAAGTCGTGTCTGGTCTGCAGAGCATTCAAGCCCAGACACAATCACAACTCAACTTATGCATTCTCATACTCAATCTATAGCTAAATGGGCCCATTAGCTAATTCGATGAGTAAGAGAGAAGAGGGTCGGTTGCCTAGACAACCAATGAATAATCCGAAGGGTCAATTTATGCTTGAACAACAAACTATTTCCAATGAACATGTGTAGACTATAACAACCCTACAGAGTGGGAAACAAATTGAAAACCAAGTTGGTGTTGATGTGAGAGAAGATATAGATCAAGGTAAACTAAGAAATTTGGAGAAGGATAAAACCTTAGAGGCACCACATTCTCTGAATCAGCCAAAGCAGAAAAACATTGTTTCTCCTTTAGAGTTTTCATCAGGAACTACATCTAAGGCCAACCATGAGGTACCTTATGTACCCCGTGCTCCATTTCCTCAATGCTTAGACATGCCTTCCCCTTTTAACAAACATAAGGCTAGGATGGATGAGGTGCTTGAAACATTCAAACAAGTTAAAATTAATCTTCCACTCCTAAAAGCCACACAACAAGTCCCCGCCTATGCAAAATTTCTCAAAGATCCGTACACACAAAAGCAGAAGTCTAGGACTCACATTTCCAAAAAGGTCTAAGCAGGTCAGTTCTATTTTGAAACATGATACGCCACAAAAATTTAAAGACCCTAGCACACCTACAATTTCATGTGTCATTGGAGACCATATCATTAACAGGGCTCTTTTAAATTTGGGTGCGTGCTAGTGTCAACATTTTACCTTACTCAGTATATGAGAAATTAGGATTGGGAGACATGCAACCAACATCGGTAACTCTGCAGTTGGCCGCTAGATCCATTAGAAAACCCCAAGGTCTTCTTGAAGATGTTTTAGTTGGGGTTGAGAGGTTTTTCTTTCTAGTCGACTTCTTGGTTTTGTACATTGAACTTGTGTCTAATGCTTCTCACACAATTCCAGGCATTTTAGGTCGCCCTTTCTTAGGGATGGCCAATGCATGTATCCAATGTCGAATATGAATATCATATTCAATGTGTTCCAAGCTTCAAACCAAGGATCAACTGAAATTGAGAAAGAATGTTCTTTTGTTGATGAAATTGATGATCTTATGGAAGAGACACTCTTAAATGAGCTCCTGCCTGATGCTCATGATCCTACTCTACACTATTTAGGGATAGAAGGCTCTGACCTAGAGTCACACGTTGAAGAAATTCATGCTATGTCAACCTCTTCTCCCTATCATGACTCTTTTCCTTATAGAGATAGAGTAGAGACTTTACCAGTTTCCCCTAGTCCATCACTCCAACCTTCCATTGAATCTCCTCCTCAACTTGAGTTGAAGCCACTTCCAAGTTCCATCAAGTACGCTTTTCTAGGTCCTAATGATACTCTCCAATCATCATTCTATCTATCCAGGAGAGTCAATTGCTTAGGATTCTAGTTAAGCATAGGAGAGCCATAGGGTGGACTCTTGCTAATCTAAGAGGCATTGATCCTTCGGTCTGTATGCATCGCATTCATTTAGAGGATGGTGTCAAACCTTCAAGAAAGAATCAGTGGAGATTGAATCCCAACATGAAGGATGTGGTCAAGAAAGAAACTGTAAAACTGCTCGATACAGGTATCATATACCCCATCTCTGATAGTGAGTGGGTCAACCATATACAAGTCGTGCCTAAAAAGTTTGGCATCGCAGTGAAGCAAAACTCTCCGTGAAACCACTGGGTGGAGAGTGTGTATTGATTATAGAAAATTGAACACAAAAACCAGAAAAGACCACTTTCCATTACCTTTCATTCAAGAGATCTTAGAGAAACTAGCAGGTCAACAATTCTATTATTTTTTTTATGGTTACTTTGGATATAATCAAGTCCTAGTGTTTCTGGCAGATTAAGAGAAGACTACTTTTACTTGCTCCTTTGGTACCATTGCTTACTGAAGAATGCCTTTTGGGCTATGTAATGCACCTGCCATCTTTCAACGGTGCATGCTAGCCATCTTCTCTTATGTGATAGACAAATTTCTAGAAGTGCTCATGGATGACTTCTCTGTATTTGGTCCATCGTTTGATGAATGTCTACATAATCTGTCATTGGTGCTCGCGCAATGTGAAGAGAAAAATCTTGTATTGAGCTGAGAAAATAGCCATTTTATGGTTCAAGAGGTATTGTTTTGAGACATGTAGTCTCGAAGAAGGGATTTGAAGTCGATAAAGCCAAGGTAGATCTCATCCCTAACCTACCACTATCAACTACGGTGAAACAAGTTAGATCTTTCCTTGGCCATGCAGGATTTTACAGGCGTTTCATCAAAGATTTTAGCAAAATTGCTCGCCCTTTGAGCAATCTACTAGCCCAAGATGTGCATTTTGTGTTTGATGATGCATGTAGGCAAGCCTTTGACACTCTCCATACCTTATTGTTTACTGCACCTATCATTCAGCCCCTTGACTACTCTCTTCCCTTTGAAATCGTGTGTGATGCTTCAGATTATGCCATTGGCGCTGTCCTAGGCCAGAGAGTCAATAAGGTTCCACATATCATCTACTATGCTAGTAAAATTATCTCTGATGCTCAATTGAATTACACCACTACAGAGAATGAACTTCTACAGTAGTTTATGCCCTGGAAAAATTAAGATCCTACCTTTTAGGATAAAACCATCATTTTCTCTGATCATGCGGCATTGAAACATCTCTTGTCTAAAAAAGACACCAAACCTCGATTGATTAGATAGATTTTGCTTCTACAAGAATTCAATTATGAAATCCGAGATAAGAAAGGTGTTGAAAATGTAGTGGCCGATCATCTGTCTCGAATCCTTGTTGAAACATCTCAAGATGAGGAGCTTCTTCGTGATTCTTTTCCTCATGAATAACTTTTTACTATCTCCCAAATTAAAGCCTCTCTGGTTTTCCAACATTGTGAATTACCTTGCCATAGGTCAGATTTCATCCCATTGAACCAAAGAGGATACAAATTTATTCTTTTCAAAGATTAAATCATATTTTTGGGATGATCCATACTTATTCAAAATATGTTCTATAGTATTCTATATTTTTGTCATTCTCAAGCATGCGATGGACATTTTGGAGGAAAGAAAACTGCAGCCAAGATTTTGCAGAGCGGGTTTTATTGGCCAACGTTGTTTACAGATGCGCATGAATTCTGGAAATCTTGTGATAGATGTCAATGGTTAGGATCTATCTCTCGACGAGATATGATGCCTCTCCAATCCATTCTTGTGGCGGATCTTTTTTATGTTTAGGGATTGATTTCATGGGACCCTTCCCACAATCCTTTGGTCACCTTTACATTCTAGTTGTAATGGATTATGTCTCTAAATAGATTAAAGCAATTGCCACTAAGACTAATGACCATAAGGTAGTGGTAAAATTTCTGAAAGACCACATATTTTGTCGCTTTGGGATCCCAAGAGCAATTATCAGTGATGGGGTACTCACTTTTGTAATAATTCTTTCGAGGCTCTTCTGCGGAAGTACTTTGTTACTCATAAGGTTGCCACTCCATATCATTCCCAAACAAGTGGCCAGGTTGAATTATCTAACTGGGAGATCAAAAAGGTTCTTGAGAAAACTATCCGACTATATAGGAAAGATTGGTCCTTGTGCTTAAATTATGCTTTGTGGGCTTATAGGACTGCTTACAAAACTCCCATTGGTATGTCACCCTATCGACTCATTTTTGGAAAAGCCTATCACTTACCAGTGGAGTTGGAGCACCGTGGATATTGGGCAATCAAGGCTTTGAATTTTGATATGCGCAAGGCTAGAATCGAACATAAACTGCAACTTAATGAGTTGGAAGAGATGAGCTATGATGCTTATGGGAATGCAAAACTGTATAAGGAATGGACTAAGCTACTTCATGACAAATCCATTCTTCAGAAGTCCTTCTAGCATCATAAAAAAGTTTTGCTTTATAATTCAAGATTGCATCTCTTTCCGGGAAAACTTCGTTCTAAATAGTATGACCATTTTTTTGTTACAAGGGTGTTTCCTCATGGTGCAGTTGAAATTCATAACCCTAAAGATGGTAATACTTTCAAGGTCAATGGCCAGAGATTAAAATCATACTTCGAGGGTGTTGCAGACTCAGACGTGACCACTAATTATCTAGATGATCCGGTCTACCCAGAGTGAATTGAAGGGCTACGTCTGGCTGAAGATGTAAAACTTAGCGCTCTTGGGAGGCAACCCAAATTTTATTTTTCTTGCTTATTTTTTTATTTGTTTTTTTATTGTAGGTTTTTTATTTCCTGTATGGGGATGTTGCAGTCTAGGTTTGGGGGTGTATTTTATTTCTTCTTATTTATATTAACTCCTCATTCTTGGCATATGTGTTTCATGCTCTGCATCTACCATGAGGCTCTCCATTCAGGTGATTTCTTTCCTCACTCCTTTTATTTTACTAGTCATTGTAGTATAATTTCGGTAAACATTGAGGACAATGCTTAGTTTAGGTTTGGGTGTGTGGAAAAGTAGTGTTCATTTGTTTTATTATCATCTGTTTCTTATATTAAAAAATGAATTTTTTTACTTAGTTTTAGGCTATTTGCTAGTATTTTTATAGGTTTTGGAAGATTATCCCTTCATGATGCATTCTTCAATTTTTAAGAGATTAATTTATATTGGAAGTGTGAGCAAGTATATTGGAGGATAGAGACACTTAACTGAGAAATAGCATTCTATTACAATCCTCTTAGATCAAGTGCTTGACGAAATAAAACTCACTCACACACACTAGTTGCATCAAGTAATACCCTAGAAATTTGTTGAGTACTAATCTACAGTGGGATAACTTTGGCCGAAGTCATTAGTTGATACATGGTTATTGTTGAGCTTAAACTATCATGATAGACCATTTGCTTGGCAATATGGTGGAGGCAAGGACTGGAAATAGGTTGAGAGTATAATACAATATGGACAAAATAAATGTCGCTGAAAAAATATATTTGCTGAAGAAAAAAATAACAGCTCGGGGCTGCTTAACTTTATAGGATTATCTTAGGATGATGCTTAAGGTCCGAAGCGGTCCATACTTAAAACCTAATGCCCTAAGTCAACTAGTTGGGAGTCATTGGCCTCAGTTATTGTTAAACCTAAGCATCTTGAAGTTAGGCATTACACAGTCTCGTAAAAAAATCTATAGTGTATTATCCTCTCAAATCTAGAATATTGGACCCGGAGGAGGTGAGTAAGCATTTGTTCTATTATGAACCTAGAGATTGGGATGACTATGTAGATTCTGATATTCTTTGACTGATGGGTCACCCTGGATATGCTCAAAACAGAAATTTAGGGTGCATTGCTACAATGTTCTACACTTTACTATTTAAATTATCATGCTATATCATATTAAATAGAATTTACAAGATGAAAGTGTGGAATAAAACCACTTGTTTGAGGGCTTATATATTCCAGTTGACTATAAATACAAGCACATGTGGTTAGTTTTCTTAAGTATTATGATGTGTATTTGAAGGGATAATAAGATTTTGTTTGTAGATTTAATTTGATTTTTTTTTCACTCGGATGAATAATGATTAATTTTATAAATACATGTTTGTGGTTAGCATGGCTCCAAACCCTCATGAGACATAATTCGTCCTACTAGGGACATCTAGGGGTTCAAAGGCTTGTTGCATATGCTAAATACAATCGTGTTCCCTACGAAAGTGGCATTAATTTTCTATTTTGATTAGTTATTATTTTTTTCCATTGAGTGATTTTGTTTTGCTAGGGACTAGTAAAATGTAGGTTTGGGAGTATTTGATATATACAAAAGATACACATTTTTATATGCCTTTCTACCTATATGTTAGTCGTAATTTTAGTTGAAATAAGGATAAATACTAATTATCAGAGTTAAGTTTGTAATTAGGAGTTTAATAAATAAATGTGCTTAATTAATTAATTTAGATGCATTAATTGGATGTAATAGATTTACATTTTATTATGCATCTAAGTTATATTTAACTTTATTTGTGTAGGTTTTAATAGTTCCAGATCGCCAAAAGTGAAGCACATCAAACAGCTTCTTTGAAGAGATCAAAGATCTGATGGATGGAGTCGCTACATGCGTTTTAACCCAATGAAAAGAGAAAAAGACCTGAACCGACCGGTTCAGTGGTCGGTTCGGTTTGAAAAAAGAAAAGAAAATAAATAAAAAAACAAAAAGAAACCCGAGCTGTAGCTCGAGTGTTACAGTCAAACAGAAGAGAGCTCGAGCGCCTGTGACGGGGAAGATCGAGCGTCGACGATGGGTCTCGATGGCAGTGAGCTCACGGCGGTCGGTACTCGATGGCGACAGTGGTCCTGGGTCACGACGGCGATAGAAAAGCTGGAGGCGATGAAGAATCTGGAATGAACAATAGAAAAGACAAGGTGAGGTTCTGATTTTAGAATGCTCTGATTTGGGAAAGAAAAGGGTGAATTGGGAAAGACATGTTGAAGGCTCGATTCAGAATGGTAAGTACCACTTTTTGATTTGATTGAAGCTCTCTGAGATGTATGATTTGGGATTAGAAAGGAAACCTTCACACCCGAGTTTTAGCTCTGTTTCGAGAAGAGGAAAATTGGGATTTTTACTAAAAATCTAGACTGGATTGGAGGCAATTCGAATTGCAGATTACTTGATTTAGAAAGCAACTAATTGGAGGAGTTTCTACACGAGAATTAATTGGGGAAAATTGCTGTTTTTGGCAGTTCATGTGAACTGTGGCTATCTCTATAAAAATAGAGGAAGAGAGCAGAAAGGGGACCCGACTGATAGAGAGAATTGCAGTGAAAGGAGAAGAGTGCAGTTCGGAAGAGGAACTACTATTTTGCTCTCGATAAACTAGAATAGAGGGGAAGAACTATTGTTTTTGCTGGCAAGGAGAGAAAAGAAGAGAACTGACATAACTGATTTTGGGGCTGCTTGCACGACAGAGAAGTACAGAGCATCTTGCATAACTGTTTCCAAATTTCAGACGCCAATGAATTCAACGCAACGAGCTCTTTCTTTCTCTATTTCTATCTCTAACTAATTTGTTATCAAGGCTAGATGAAGCCTTAGCTTGTATTGCTACTCTTGAATGTTTCATTTAATGATAGTTGATGTGATTTCTTTTATATATGCTTAATGCGATTTCATATTTTTTTCATCTAGTGCTTAGCCCGAGACTTGTATGAATTATGAATGAAATTTGATCTTGATAATTCTTGTGTCTTACTAAGAACGGGCCTATGTTAATTTTATGCCTCACCAAGGATAGAATTAACTACATTAATTTACATTGAATGAACTTTTCGTGTCCGAAAAATAAGAACGTGTAGTGCATTCATTGGTAATTCATGTGTCTGACTAAGAACAGAGTTATCGTGTCATATCAACTTATGCGATAACAATAATTGAAAGTAGTGATTACTTGTTTAGAAGTGGATTCGCAGCCTTTGTATTTCATACATTAGATTTATTATTAAAGTTTATTCTTTTGTTTATTGCAAAATAAACTCCTTTGTTAGAATTATGGTTAATCATACCAAGTCCTTTGGGTTCGACCTCGTATCTGCTAGTCTATAACTAGGCTTGGGCGATTGCGAGTAAAATAGTTAAAATCATAACAACTAGTAACCCCAGTAAAAATCTTCAATTCAGATTCTACTCGTACCGTCCTTGGGAGTTGCATAAACCCATTCTATTTCGAACAGAATATTGTTCTTCATAATTATCACCTTTCATGTCTGTCTTATAAACCCGTGAACTATCAGTGAAAGTAATGAAATTAATACTACATACACTCATGAGTATCGGCCTAAATACCTAAAATTAATTGGAGGTACAATATAGTAGCCTACAATAATTAAAAGAGTAAAACAATTGTTGTTAGGTTTCACAGAAACCCAGTTGACCGCAATAAAACCCTAATTGAATGTATACAAGTATACAATTGAATGAATGACTTAAGATATAAAATAATGATTGTAGAATTCCTTAAAAGCATTATAGCTCTTTCTTAAGGTTAAGACTTGTAGTGCCCATTACGAGTAATAAATCATTGTTGTTTGAACACTTCTATTAAAGCTATTCATTGTGAGTTAGTTTGAATAAGGAGGGGCAATCTCCTCTGGAATGGTTGCAAGGATCTATATACTTGCAACTTCTTTGTTTAGTGTAATGATCGCTGAGTGAGTTTGACATTTCTGAATTACAGTGAGCACCGATGGGTCCCTCACCCTAGACTCACAGCAAGTTTATGAGGAAAACCGTTAATGGTGACCGGGTATGGCAAGGCTTTCTATACTTGGAAATGATCTTATAGCTGAAATTGAATTTCTCCTTACATTATGGATGTTTTGGAGTTTGATGAAATTGGACTCTGAGTTCCTTTTGATGGTGACAATTCATTCTTCCTATTGATGGAATCCTATTTCTTTCAGATTCATGTTAATTTGCTTCCACATCACAGTTACTACTCTTGAACTTCATGTTATCTCTGCTACGGTTTTGTATTTTATTGAGTATTTCTTCGGAGTACTCATGCATCCTGCGATGTAAGTCTAGCTGAAGAACAAGTTTGAAGGAGTAGCAGTGTCTAGTAGATACGCAAAGAAAGTTCGTGATCTTTATGCTCATTTCAGTTTATTTTTAAAACTTAGTAATAAATGGCATGTGTGCAAGTAGGAAACAATTAGAGATTACTTTTTACAGTTCTTTATAGATTTTTCATTTAATAATAGACCCACCCTATGCATTTGTCATTTATACGTATGTTTACAATTGTGTGAATGATGATAGAATACTAGGTTACATCCCAAGTGTTCAGCGCGTTTAATTATGTTTACACTTCGATAAGTAAAAAATTTGGGGCGTAACACGACATGACTCTATTCTTCATGAAAGTAATATCTTGAATTAATTTTCTCACCTCAGAAGGTGTGGCAATCAATTCAAAAGTTAGAACTCTTTCTAACCTCGTTTTCACTTACCACTAAACTTCAAATCCAGTGGTAAATAAATTCTCACGTAAATTGCGCATAGCCCCCATGAATTATAACAAAAAAATACTTAGCACCCATGTATTATTAAGCCCCCATATAACTTTTATGCCCTAGCAGTGTAATTTAATGGTGTTAGGCTAGAAATTTGAACCGAGATTACCACATTCACTCATTGTCTCCTTTCTAATTAAAAAAATACATTCCATTTTCTCCTCCATCTTACTCTAAAAAGTTTCAAACATTTCCATCTTGCAGCTTGCCGCCCGTTCTCCTACCGCCTTCACAAATCTAATTTATATGGTTTTATCATCTGACTTGTTAAAGAGGATTTAAGTGCAATAAATAAATAATACATAGGGGTGAGGTGCAAGTTATAAATAATACATAGGGGTTAACTTCCATGTATAAATAGTTAATAGAGCTATGTGCTCTTAAAATATAAGGGTAAAGTTGAGTAAAACCATTTTAAACTTGATGACATAATCATTTCCAGCTAAAAAATGTCAGGGCATAGGGGTTATGTGGGAATTTTGGTAATCCATAGGGGTTAGTGCTTTTTTGTTATAATTCATGGGGGTTGTTTATAATTAACCCTAAGTTCTCACTTAAGTCACTAACTAACTTATGGACTTTAAAACTGATGTAAAACCTCCAAAATCCTTGGAAATACTTTTTCATAACCCGAAATACATTTGCCACTATGAATCTCTTTTCACATTTCTTTCCATAAGTTTAAGATTATATCCATATTAAAGGAAATAGTGGCATCGATTCTTATATATTCCAAGTGTAAAATTGCATTATATATAGTTACTGAGGGAAAAATAAATTATTTCAGACCTAGTTTGTTTTAGACCACCTTGGTAAAAAATCTTGACTCCGCCAATTTCGCGTCCATCATGTGTAATCACTTAACCTAGAGTACATGCACATGTAGCAGAGTAGTACATGTTACTAGTACTCATTCATTAACTTCTTAAGTTTATATTGTTTTTGGGTTAACAAAAGGCTCATATACTGTAATATTACTAAAATGGAGTTACAAGCATAAAAGTAGGCTGCGGGAAGTCGATAAACTACTAGCACATAAGTACTGTTGCTCCCTCCGTACCACAATAAGTGTCTTTATTGGTTTTATCAAATCAAATAGGATAGACAATGTGGGACGGAGTATTTTAACATTATATAGAAGGATAAACCAAAATGATGGCACTATAAACTCACCTTCATGACATTGAACCTTTGAATACAAACTCCAAGGACACCAATCTCCAGTTGGTAGGCAGGAAACATGCTAAGAATGGCCAAATATAAAAACCATTACCCACACTAGTTGTGTAATGCCCCAATTTCAATAACATAATTTTATGTATATCAGAGTAAATTTTTGAAGGCAGAAGACGATATATATATATTCAAAATTCACAAATATTGGAGCCGAAGCTTGACCCCATCAATCATTCAAAAACATTATCAAACACACCTTCAGGGCATTTCCTTCTAGAATTAATTTTCGAACATAACATTAATTGAAACCATAAGATTATATTTCAATTTAAATCACCGATTAAACAGGATACCGGGCCGATGCATACATGAGCCATATTAATAAACTAATATCTTGTTACAATAAAATGTTCCACATGTGTCTAACTTTAATTAAAATAAATTGGATCTAAAAGGAAATGGCTCCTATTGCAGCTAAAGTAAAAGTATATCAAGTAATAACTCAATAATTCAATTCTTGTTTTTACAACATTCACTCTAAGACGTATTACAATTAGAGATATTCTTCCTCTTGCCTTGATCTACTCTAAATAAACAATATTTTTCTTAAATTTTTATTGGTTGGAGACTCTTTGCATCCTCTTCTACTGATTGTATTGCTGATTGAACCTTATATGTTTGGTTTGAACTACGTAGCATGGCCCTTTGGCTTTTCCAGCACATAAAGATTAATTTCTTTAAGGGAAGAAAGTTCAACTCTCGGGTAATATGGTATTAAAAAGCTAACAATCAGTACCTTTAATTTTCTAACGTGTAATGGTCCCTAGAATCTAATTCTGCTGGTAATTAATCTGCATTCCAGTTTTTCGTTAAGATATGAGCTATTGTTATTTACCCATGACAATGAATTAGAACCCTCACGTAGATACTTTTATCATAGGACAGGAAGATGGCTCCAAATATGAAGTCTTATAGACAGTAATTGCTTCTTATGGGTACGTAGTATAATGGTCCAAGACCACACTCTTTATTCCTAAGCTGATTAGAATAGTGGTCTAAAACAAAAGTACTCATTGTTTTTAAGTTTACAATTAGTCTTAGTAGGCATCAAATAGAGAGTTCTATAAGGACACATATGTGTATACAGGATGTCCTTGGAACTGCTCCCAGGTAGCCTCTTTTCCCCAAAGATCTAAACAAGTAAAAACTGAGTCACCATCCTTCGAACAAGAATGTCACTCTGTTTCTACTTATTGTTTATACTATGCTACCCTGATTTGAACACTAGATATGTATGGATATATATTGTTGGAAGAGTATTAAACTGTTGTTATAACTGGGTATTCTTTTTATGGCATAATCCTTCCGTCATTTCGAGTACAAATACAATGTTGATAAAAGAGAGATTCTTGGCTAAATTTTGCTTCAAGTCCCGGTTAGTGATATTATTTGAATTTTTTCTATGATGGTTTCATGTTCATATAAATCTGTTGATTCACTTTTATTACTTCAAAATTCAAAATTCTCAATTGGGTCATTTTCTTATATATATACCTTGCAACTTAGACTAAGTAATCAGATGCACAAAAGGTAGGAACTCCTTATCATTTTCCTGTTCATGAGTTGTACGTATAGATAAACAAAGGATAAACACAGAGCTTTTTACATATGACCTGGCGCCAACTTTGAGTTTCCCATATCACCCAGAATCATTCTCTTTCTCCCATATGACCCGGAATCGGCACCTAGAGTACCAAAAATGCCCTTCTTTTACGTTTTTAAGCCTTTTGTATCCCAAATGCTTCATTCTTCCCAAAATTAGTGATTTACGGGAGCATCAAGTTGGGGAAGAAGATATTCTGGCAAAGGTCCGTCCATAATCGCGGTTGAAACAATCGCCGGCGCTGTCTAACTCGGAAAAAAATAAAATTTCATGCCAAAAAACTGTAAAATAGCGGGAAAGACGAAAAAAATATATGATGAAAGGATTTTGATATAAGATCAGCCGGAAAGCCCTCCCAACAACAAAAATTAATATCTACATGTAAAAAAATACATATAAAGGCCACTTGATCGTTTAAAATTAAATCCTTGCAAATGCACAAGGCAATTGTACTACGGCGAGTATTAAAGGGTTGTCGAACCTCAGGGACGGTGAATATTTTGCCAAATTCAAGAGAAGTAAAAGATGTAATTTAATTAATTCTAAAGAAAGCAATGAACTTTATCTAATCTAACTGAGATTTAATCAATATGAAGAAATATCAAGGCAAAGAATCCACCACTAGACATGCAATTACTACTCTCAATTATTATTAAGCATAAGTTAACATGATATGGTAATTCATGTTCTTGATCGGACACACGAATTAATAATGAATTCACTAACGTTCTTGATCGGACACGAAAGTTCATCCACTATTTTGTAATCAATCCTATCCTTGATCAGGCATAGAATCAATCACAACTCTAGTATAATGCAATTAATCTTATCCTTGATCGGGCATAAAATCAATCACAATATCTAATTTTATTCATAATCAATCAAGTCTATGATCAAGCACTCAAAAGAATACTCATGAAATTGCATTAAGCATAAATCATAATCAACTTTATAAAATTAAACTATCAAGAGTAGCAATACACATCTAGGGCTTCATCAAGCCTTGACAATAAATTTAGTTACATATAGAAAGGGAGAAAAGAAAAGCCTGTTTCTGTAGATCCATCGTCATGAATCCTTCTTCTTCTTTGCTCCAAAAGACCTCTTCTCTTGCTCCTCTCTAGCCTCCAATAAAGCTCTAGTTCTCCAAGGTTGAATATTAGGTCTACTTTTTAATGCTCAAAACGTTCCTTCATAAGGCATATTTATAAGTTTGAAGACAAACCATGAAATCCCCTTCCAAATCCGAGTCGAAATAGGTCAAAATCGCGTTTTCCGTATACGGCGATCGATCGGCACTATTCACCGATCGATTGGTACTGTTCATGACAAATTTCTAGTAAATACGATCGATCAAACGGCGACGATCGATCGCGAAAATTTCGATTTTTTCCTCGGGCGATCGATCGCCTCATTTAGCCAATCGATCGGTACTATTCATCCTGCAGCACAATTTTCCAATGGTCATAACTTTTTGCTCCGAACTCCGAATGATGCGTGGTCGGTGGCGTTAGAAAGCTGACTTCTTGAACTTTAAATGAGACTTGAATCAGTCCAATCCGACATTTGTACACGAAGTTATGAAGGTTTAACCATTGAAGTCTTATTTCACCCTATTTTTGCATCTTTGCTCTCATTTTCCTACAAAACCAAAAACTATAATAAAGTAGCAATAATTCTAATCAAACACTAGCATAAATATAAGTTTAGGAGATAATAAAATGCATATTTCATGTATAGATCACACCTCCAAACCTAGATTTTGCTAGTCCCTAGTAAAACAAAACAAAATAAAATCAAACAATCAAACTAAGGAACTAATGCATAAAAGTAAACACCACTTTCGTAGGGAACACGATTGCATTGAGCATATGCAACAAGCCGTTAAACCTCTAGGTGTCCCTAGTAGGACGAGTGTTGTCTCGTGAGGGTTTGCAGCCATGCTACCCACAAACATGTATTTATGAATCTAATTAACCTAAGTGCAAAAATAAAGTAAAAATAAATAAAATATTACAAAACACACAAACCTATTATCCCGACAAACACATACTACAATGCTTAAGAGAATCAACCACATGTACTTGGTTTATAATCAACAGGAATATAGAAGCCCTCAAGTAAGTGGTTTTATTCCACACTTTCATCTTGGAAATTTCTGCTCAAATATTATATAGCATGATAACATAAATAGTAGAAAGTGTAGAACATTATAGTAATACATTCTAAATTTCTGTTTTATACAGATCCAATGTTACCCATTAACCAAAGAACATCAAAATCTACATAGTCATCGTAATCTTTAGGTTCATGATAGCACAGATCTGCGCACCTCCTTCGGGTCCAACATTCTAGATTTGAGAGGATAATACACCATAGACTTTTTTTTTCTTTTTTTTTTTCGCTAGGACTGTGTAAGGCCTGACTTCAAGATGCTTAGGTTTAACAATAACTCAGGCCAATGACTCCCAGCCAGTTGGCTTAGGGCATTAGGTTTTAAGAGACCGCTTCGGGCCCGAGCATTTGCCTAAGTTAATCCTATAAAGTCAAGCAGCCCCCTTTTCTTTCATTTTGTTTTCATTTTTTCATTTTCACTTTCAGCACATATATTTTTCAAGCACATCTTTATTTTGTCCAGGCTGTATTATACTCTCAACCTATTTCCGGTTCCAATCCCTTGCCATAGCCAAGTAAATGGTCTATCATGATCTTTTAAGCTCAACAGATAACTACACATCATCCAATGACTATGACTAAAGACATCCCACTGTAGATTAGTATTCAACAAATCTCTAGATGGTATTACTTTATGTAACTAGTGTGTGTGAGTGAATTTTCTTAGTTTAAGCACTTGTTCCAAGAGGACTGTAATAGAAAGATATGCTCAGTTAAGTGTATCTATCCTCCAGTATACTTACTCACACTTCCAATGCAAATTAATCTCTTAAGAATTGTAACATGCATCATTACGGGATAAACTATCAAAACCTAAGAAAAAGTACTAACAAACAACCTAAAAACTAATCAAATTTTTATGATTTTTAATTTTTTATTTTTTTTTGTTTTTATATGCAAGCAATATTCCCTCCCCCAAACCTATTATGAACATTGTCCTCAATGTGAACAAAATATAGCATGACAATGAGCATATAAACAAAGAAAATCAAATAAAGGAGAGAATACACCTGAATACGTGGGTTGCCTTCCACCAAGCGCTAAGTTTAATGTCGTCAGCCAGACTGAGCCACGGTCTTGTGCGGGGTTTGGATCCTCAAGAATTCAACCTGGATCAATTAAATGATTGCCCCCACACACTCCTATCCTTGTTGCCTATGTATGGAGCACATCGTGGAATAAAAGGATGGAATGGTGGGTGGGGAAGCTTTGGAAAGAGGGGTCCCTGCATTAACCATGAAAGAAGGTCATCAGAGAATTTTAATATAAAGGGAACCTCCTCCCCCACATCAACCATTTTGGCCTTAGGGGCCTCTTCTAGTAACCCAATTGGGAAAGCTTCCTCAATTAATGACTCTACTAAACAATCTATGAAACAGTTTAAGTTACTATCAATAAACAAAGAGTTAGATTGAGCTAGACAAGGTAGGAATGGTGCTTCAGGAACAAAAGGTTCCATTAATAGTTCCATAGACTGTGACTCCTCAGATATAGAAGAAGGTTTAAAAATTGGTTCTATCAACACACTTACTTCTTCTTGAATTTCTACACCCTCTTGATCATTATGTAAAACCCACTCAAGCTCATTGTCAAACCGTTGGGCATTCTGAAGGGATGTAACATCATAATCAGGGGAAAAATAGATCCCTTCATCAGAAAATTGACCCTTCGGATATTGGGGCTCAACAAGTAAAATACATTCTTCGTTCATATTCATGACCTGTGTTAGCTGCTCTAACTGTGTTTCAATATTGGCAAGAGCCTGTGTGTGAGAATGGATAATCTGGTCCTGGGTACTCAGCTCACCTATCAGCTCTCTGTATTTGGTGTCTATCATAGTGCCCATCTTGGCTTCCATCGCACTGAAAGTTGAGAGGAGAGTAGATTGGGTGGCTAGTATTTGGCCCATTTGATCTTCTAGGGATGGTTTCTTATTGGTTTGGCTAAACTGAGGATTAGAGGCTGGTTGGTAAGGTAGTTGTTGGCTTAGGAAATCTTGTCTAGGGGCCTCATGAAGAGTGGGCCCAGGGTTGGGTTGCTCCCAAGGGTGGTTAAGATTATCCTCCCACCTATGAAGACTTTGGGCGTCATTAACATACTTGCGTATAAAATCAGGGTACTCATGGGCCAAAGGGCACTCCACTGGGGTATGAATAGGACTTAAACAGAGGGCACATGGTTCCTACATATAAGGAGTTGTGTATTGTAGGGAAGATGTGCCACTCCCAAAATTAGAGTGATTATCCCAACCACGGTTATAAGTATTAGCATATAAGGGACGTAGGTGGTAGGGCATTTCATAAGGAAGGGGATTAGGTGTGTGTAAAGAACAATAATCATTAAAGCTCCTATATGGGTTCTCATGGATAAATCCATAGAAAGGTGAAGACATTTCTTCACCATGCATTCACCAACCGAACCAAAATATCACACATCCACAAATCAGAGAAACAACCCTAGATATCCAGAACTAACAAACATCAGTCCTAGATATCGACAACTAGCAGTCCTAATAACCACAACTATCACAACATGTTATCACAGAAAGAAAAGAAAAACACCAAACATCAAAGTTAATCTAAAAAGAGAAGGATAAGAGAATGCAAACAAGGGGAAGGGGTGGCCCTTCCACGTTGGCGAGAATTCCACGTCCTCTTTTAACCTTGCAAAAGAAAGCAAAACACAAATTAAGCTACTGACGAATAATCTAAGTTAAGACTCACTAAACTACTCTAAAACTAATTATGCTCAGAATCTGGTAAATTATTAGCTTCCATCCCCAGCAACGGCGCCAAAAACTTGATCGTTTAAAATTAAACCCTTGCAAGTGCACAAGGCAATTGTACTACGGCGAGTATTAAAGGGTTGTCGAACCTCAGGGACGGTGAATATTTTGCCAAATTCAAGAGAAGTAAAAGATGTAATTTAATTAATTCTAAAGAAAGCAATGAACTTTATCTAATCTAACTGAGATTTAATCAATATGGAGAAATATCAAGGCAAAGAATCCACCACTAGACATGCAATTACTACTCTCAATTATTATTAAGCATAAGTTAATATGATATGGTAATTCATGTTCTTGATCGGACACACGAATTAATAATGAATTCACTAACGTTCTTGATCGGACACGAAAGTTCATCCACTATTTTGTAATCAATCCTATCCTTGATCAGGCATAGAATCAATCACAACTCTAGTATAATGCAATTAATCTTATCCTTGATCGGGCATAAAATCAATCACAATATCTAATTTCATTCATAATCAATCAAGTCTATGATCAAGCACTCAAAAGAATACTCATGAAATTGCATTAAGCATAAATCATAATCAACTTTATAAAATTAAACTATCAAGAGTAGCAATACACATCTAGGGCTTCATCAAGCCTTGACAATAAATTTAGTTACACATAGAAAGGGAGAAAAGCAAAGCCTGTTTCTGTAGATCCATCGTCATGAATCCTTCTTCTTCTTTGCTCCAAAAGACCTCTTCTCTTGCTCCTCTCCAGCCTCCAATAAAGCTCTAGTTCTCCAAGGTTGAATATTAGGTCTACTTTTTAATGCTCAAAACGTTCCTTCATAAGGCATATTTATAAGTTTGAAGAGAAACCATGAAATCCCCTTCCAAATCCGAGTCGAAATAGGTCAAAATCGCGTTTTCCGTATACGGCGATCGATCGGCAGTATTCACAAATCGATCGGTACTGTTCATGACAAATTTTCAGTAGATACGATCGATCAAACGGCGACGATCGATCGCGAAAATTTCGATTTTTTCCTCGGGCGATCGATCGCCTCATTTAGCCAATCGATCGGTACTATTCATCTGCAGCACAATTTTCCAATGGTCATAACTTTTTGTTCCGAACTCCGAATGATGCGTGGTCGGTGGCGTTGGAAAGCTGACTTCTTTAAATGAGACTTGAATCAGTCCAATCCGACATTTGTACACGAAGTTATGAAGGTTTAACCATTGAAGTCTTATTTCACCCTATTTTTGCATCTTTGCTCTCATTTTCCTACAAAACCAAAAACTATAATAAAGTGGCAATAATTCTAATCAAACACTAGCATAAATATAAGTTTAGGAGATAATAAAATGCATATTTCATGTATAGATCACCACTCATTAGTGTTCAACCGCTCATGGACACAAAATAAAAGAATAAAAATGGGCAAAAACGTGAAATACCCGTCGGCGAGCGAAAGTTCAATTTATATACCTTTCTGTGATCCACGACAATACTCGTCGTGTTGTCGAATACACGACTTGACCTTGAGTCGTGTCATATGCAACGCGAATTTTTTGTAATTTTCATAATGTCATAACTCGCTCATTTTTTATCCGTTTTTGCCCATTTTTTTTGCGTTCTTCTTTATTTTTCCTCCTCTTCCACCTCATAAAGATATATTAAGCTAAGAAATGAAGAAAAAAGAAGAAAGTAGAAACTTTGCGGCGAAGAGCTTCCACTTTCTTATTTCTTTTAGGGGTTCAAAATGTGGGTAATTTTGAAATTAAGCCCGAAATCATCCAAATGCTACCCACCTACCATAGCCAATTAAATGAGAACCCCTATAGGCATCTGCAAAACTTCCTGGAGGTTAACACAACCTTTAAGCTTACATTATCTGATGATCAGGTGCATCTTAGGTTGTTCCCCTTCACCTTAAAAGATAGGGCTAAGGAATGGCTATACTCCCTTGAGCATAACTCTATTTCCACTTGGGAGGAACTTCAGGCCGAATTCCTCAAGAAATACTTTCCTATGGGGTGGACCAATAAGATCCGCCATGAAATCATCACCTTTACCAGTTACCTAATGAACAATTCCATGAAAGCTGGGAGAGGATGAAAGCCTTACTCCGGTCCTATCCCCACCATGATGTGCCCAAGTGGCAATTAGTACAGAGATTTCAGAGGGTGTGTGCGATCAGCACAAGACCCTAATAGATGCCTCTTGTGGGGGCACATTCATGAAGAAAACCTCGGATGATGTTTGGGATCTACTAGAGGACCTGAGCGAAAACTCTTTACACAGTGCCACCCTCTATAGAGCTGAAGGCCATATGCCTGGCAGGAGTGCCTTAAAGGGAGGCATGTATGATGTCAAAGCCACCACCGACCTAGAACACCAAGTGGCATCCCTTACAGAGAGGTTTGATAGATTTTTCTCGCAGACTCCACCTTATACCCCAACCTCTCATGATGTCTGCACCATTTGTGCCAGCCCTATGCACACCATAGTTGACTGCCCCTCTGCTTTCCAGTATCCAAATCGAGTACAGGAGCACGTCAACAGTGCACAGACTTTTCCTAGAGCCAACAATCCATACTCTATCACTTACAATCCTGGGTGGCATGATCACCCTAATTTTTCTTGGAGGCGGTTAATCCAGGGCCTACTTTTAATCATGCCCCAAGACAAGAATTTCAAAGCCAACCTCAGTCCTACCAACCAGCCTCAGCTCTTCCATTTGGCTAACCCAATAGGAAACTGACCCTAGAAGACCAGATGAGCCAGATGTTAGCCACTCTAACCAAGATGAAAACTGAGATAAAAGCTGAGATAGAATCCAAACACGGAGAGCTAAAAAGTGAGCTAAGGACCCAGGCCCAGCTAGTCCATTCCCATACACAATCCATTGCCAAGATAGAGACTCAATTAGGATAGCTGGCCCAATCCATGAACCGGAGAGAAGTAGGAACCTTGCCTAGCCAGCCCCAACAAAACCCTAGAGGCCAATATGCAGTCCAGCCCTCCCAATACCCTCCTGAGCAAGTTGAAGCCATAACTACCCTGAGGAGTGGGAGGCAAATCGACAATAGGGTTAAGGACTTGTCCCAAGGTACCTTGAGTGATAACATTGTTCCTGCGCTAGAAAGAGAACCGAATTCAATCAAAGCTATACATATTAGTTCTAAAATCCAGTAGGATGACCAACCTGAGGCCCAGAAAGAGAGATCTTATATTCCTAGGGCCCCATACCCACAATGCCTGGACAAACCCTCCCCGTTTAGTAAATCCCACCAAGAGATGGATGAGATGTTCGAGGTGTTTAAACAGGTCAAGGTCAATCTCCCTTTGTTAGATGCAATTAGACAAGTACCTACCTATGCAAAATTCCTGAAAGATCTTTGTACTCAAAAGCGAAAAACTAAATCTAATGTGACTAAAAAGGTCTTCTTTACTAAGCAAGTGAGTTCCCTATTGACACATAACCTTCCACTGAAATATAAGGACCCAGGATGTCCAACAATTTCATGTGTGATAGGGAACCATACTGTGGAAAATGCATTGTTAGATTTGGGGGCGAGTGTCAATTTATTGCCTTATTCTGTGTATGAGCAACTAGGGTTGGGAGAATTGAAATTGACTGCCATAACACTACAACTTGCAGACCGATCCATTAAAACTCCACGTGGTGTTATTGAGGATGTTCTGGTACATGTTGATAAATTTTTCTTTCCTGTAGACTTTATTGTCCTTGATACACAACCTGTGCAGAACATTGGTAGTCAGATTCCTGTGATTTTGGGACGTCCATTCTTGGCAACGTCTAATGCTATTATAGACTGTCAGGATGGGGTGCTGAAGTTGTCTTTTGGAAATTTAAATGTCAAACTGAATGTTTTTAATGCTCAAAAACAACATTCTCCGCCAGATGATTCTTATGCAGTTCATATGATTGACACTCTGGTGGATGGTGCACCTCTATGGATTTGTTCTGGTGATTTACCTGTGATTTCTTTCATTAACCCATATGTGCGCAGTAGGACCACAGGTGGACTGAACATTGGATTGAAAGACCCTGGATAAGTTGGACTCATGGAGTTTCGTCTGGCTGAAGACATTAAACTTAGCGCTTAGTGGGAGGCAACCCACGTATTCAGGTGTATTCTCTCCTTTTCTTATTTTCTTTGTTATATGATCATTGTTATTTTTTATATTGTGTTCACATTGAGGACAATGTTCATAATAGGTTTGGGGGAGGGAATATTGCTTGCATATAAAAAAATCATAAAATTGAAAAAAAAAAACCATAAAAATTTGATTAGTTTTTAGGTTATTTGTTAGTACTTTTTCTTAGGTTTTGATAGTTTATACCATAATAATGCATGCTTCAATTCTTAAGTGATTAATTTACATTGGAAGTGTGAGTAAGTATACTGGAGGATAGAGAACTTAACTGAGCAGTATCTTTCTGTTACAGTCCTCTTGGAACATGTGCTTAAACTAAGAAAACTCACTCACACACATTAGTACATAAAGTAATACCATCTAGAGATTTATTAAATGCTAATTTATAGCGGGATGTCTTTAGTCAGAGTCATTGGATGATGTGTAGTTATCTGTTGAGCTTAAAATATCATGATAGACCATTTACTTGGCTATGGCAGGGGCTTGGAACTGGAAATAGGTTGAGAGTATAATACAGCCTAGATAGGAAAAAAATTGCTGAAAAATGCTTGAAAATATGAAAAATGCGAAAAAATGAAAAATGAAAAAAAGGGGCTGCTTGACTATTATAGGATTAACTTAGGCTGATGCTCAGGCCCGAAGCGGTCTACTTAAAACCTAATGCCCTAAGCCAACTGGTTGGGAGTCATTGGCCTGAGTCATTGCTAAACCTAAGCATCTTGAAGTCAGGCCTTACAGAGTCCTAAAGAAAAAAAAAGAAAAAAAAAGTCTACGGTGTATTATCCTCTCAAATCTAGAATGTTGGACCCGAAGAAGGCGTGCAGATTTGTGCTATCATGAACCTAAAGATTACGATGACTATGTAGATTCTGATGTTCTTTGGTTAATGGGTAACACTGGATCTGTATAAAACATAAATTTAGAATGTATTGCTACAATGTTCTACACTTCTACTATTTATGTTATCATGCTATATAATAATTGAGCAGAAATTTCTAAGATGAAAGTATGGAATAAAACCACTTACTTGAGGGCATCTATATTCCTGTTGATTATGAACCAAGTACGTGTGGTTAATTCTCTTAAGTATTGTGGTATGCATTTGTCGGGATAATAGGTTGTTGATATATGCAAAATATACACATTTTTATATGCCTTTCTACCTATTTGTTAGTCGTATTTTTAGTTAAAATAAGGATAATTAATGTTTATCTGTGTTAAGAGAATAATTTGGAGTTTAATGAATAAACGCGCTTAATTGAGTAATTTAGATGCATTAATTGGATTTAATAGATTTGTATTTTATTATGCATCTAATTAAGGTTTAATTTTATTTATTCAGGTTTTAATGTTTCAGATTCAAATCGCTACAAGTGATCGCGCATCAAACAGCTGATGTGAAGAGATCGAAGATCCGATGGACGTGGTTGGTACGACGGATTTTAACCCAATAAAAGAAGAAAAAAAAAAGAGAAGAACCGAACCGGTTCAGTGGCCCAGTCTGGCCAGGAAATAAAAAGAAATAAAAAAAAAAAGAAGACCCGAGCCCGATGGCTCGAGCGTCACTTTCGGTCGAACCCAGAACAGAGCAGCTCTCTGTTCAAGCGCTGGTCGGGGCAGAAGAATCCGGCGAAGCATAGGCGCCGGCGACAACTGCGGTCAATGGATCTCGGTGGCGAGGTCGAGAACGGCGAGAGCTCACAATTCCGGCCATGGGGATGACGCCGGTGGAGAAGGTTTGGCTCGAACAGCACGAACATGAATCGTGATTTGGAATGTGTTGGATTTGGAAAGTATCGATTTGGAAGCTATCGAATCGGGAAGATCTGGGGTATCCTTCTGATGGAAGGTGTGTTCAATTAGGAAGGAGATCACTGGCCGGAATGCTATTAAGGAAGAGGAGGGGGGCCGTGCTGTTGGTGGGTGGTGGCGGCTCTATTTTTCTGGATTTCTATGTTTGGACAGGCGGTGCTGTGGTGGTGTTTTGGCGGTTTTGAAGGAGGTTCTGGGCGATCTGTCTGTTTGGAAGAGGGTCGCCGGGGTACGGTTCTGGAAGGCGGCTCTGTTCTGGCCGGCTGGTTTGAGGCCGACTGGACTGTGTAGAGAAGGAGAAGGGTTGGAAGGGGTTGGCTGTGGTAGTACTGCTCGTGGGAGACTTACCGGCTGGGCAGAGAGGAGGAGAAGAGAACTGTGGTGGTGGCTCTGTGCTGGAGTTGGTTGGTCTGTGGAGAAAGGAAGAATCAAGGAGACTTGCTTTTGCTCGAGAGAGAGAAGCAAAACTGATATGTGCTCGAGAGAGAACTGATCAGTACAGAACGGAAGAGAACAGCACTGTTCTTGCTTGAGAAAGAAGAGCAGTGCTGCCAGAGAGGAAAAAGGGCTGCTTTACTTTGGCTGGAATTGGGGACTGTCTACTCTGTTCGAGAGAAAGAGTAGAACGGTTGAGGCGTGCAGTTGAGAGACTGTTGCTGAAGGTGGAGGAAAGAGGAAAGCAGGACGGGATTACAGACGGATTGAAAACAGCAAACAGGATTTTTCTTTATTATTTTATTTTTTGTTTGGTTAATTTCTGTGTTTTTAGTTTAGTTGAACAATTGATTGCTTAAAAAGAAAATAAAAATTAGAACTTTACATTTCATTACTACTTGCTACGTACTCTAGAATTAGGTTGAATATCTTACTAAGTCTCTGAGGGATCGACCTCGTAGCCACTATTCTGCTATAGATTCATGCGCTTGCGAGTATCATATTAAAATTTACATCAAGTTTTTGGCGCCGTTGCCGGGGACTGCGTAGGATAATTTACCAAATTCTTAGAGTAGTTTAGTTTTAGTTTAATTTAGTTAATTTTTGTTGCTTATTAGTGTTTTATCTTTTTGTAGGAGTAAGAGAAAACGCGGAATTCTCGCCAACGTTGGAAGGGCCACCCCTTCCCCTCGTTTGCATTCTTTTACCTTCTCTTTTAATTTTTCTAGGTGCTTAGTATTTTATATTTCTTTCTGTGATTGCATACTTGTGTTAGTTGCGATTTTTAGGTTTGTTCTAGATATTTGATTTTTAGTGTCGTTTATTAGTGTATGCTTGGTCGTCGGTCACTGGGTGAACAGCTTGCACCTCTTGACCTAGAAATTGAAAGAACTTTTAAAGCAAGACTCAAACATACAATGGATGTTACACATCAATTAGGTAACATGGAAAACGAGAATGTGAGGAAGACATTAAAAGATTATTCATCCCCCATTCAATTCAACTCACCTTCCTGCATAGTGTTGCCACTCACCACGGCACACCACTTTGAGTTGAAACCAGGGGTGATGCAACTCTTGCCCACATTCTATGGTTCCAATAAAGAAGATCCCTATAATCATGTTAAAGAGTTCCTTGACATTTGTGCTACATTTAAATTCCAAAATTTCTCTGATGAATCTGTTAGGTTGCGCCTCTTTCCCTTTTCTTTGAAAGAAAAAGCGAAAGCATGGTTGAACTCTTTAGAAGTTGGAACAATTAGGAGTTGGGATCAATTAGCTGAAAAAATTTTGAACAAATTCTTCCCTGTTCATAAAACTCATGCCCTTCGTAGAGAAATTACAAATTTCATGCAGAAGGAGGGTGAACACTTTTATGAGTGTTGGGAAAGATGGAAGAATTTTCTCCTTAAGTGTCCACACCATGGATTTTTAAAGTGGCAACAAGTTCAATTCTTCTATGACGGTTTAACACCTCAGAACCGTCAAATGGTTGATGCCGCTAGTGGTGGGTCAGTTATGATGAAGAGTGCCGAAGAAGCATGGGATTTTATTGAGACTCTATGCGAGAATTCTCAGCAATGGGATTGCTCAAGTAGAGTTGACAGAACGTTTCCTTTTCAAAAGAAAGGAGGCGTATATGAGGTAGACAATAATGCACATTTGATCTCCAAGATAGACAGCCTGACACAACGTTTTGATGCGTTGATGTCTGCTGGTGGGCCCCAAATGCCATCACAAGTCAACGTGTGTGCTATTTGTTCTAACCCCTCCCATGTCACACAAAAATGTCCCTCTAACACCTCTGGAGTGGAATACAATAGTGATCAGGCTAATGCTATAAATGCCTTTCCTCGACCTGGCAATAACCCATATTCGGAAACTTATAACCCAGGTTGGGCAAGGCATTCCAATTTTTCATGGTCCAAAGGACCGCATCAAGGAGGACCACCAGGGTACCCTCCCAATCAATCTTACCCTCAACAAGTTCAAACATTCCCTACACAACCCAAGAAACCATCTCTTGAGGATACTTTGAATTTGTTCATGCAAAGCTCTCTACAATTTCAAAAAGATACCCAACATTCTTTACATGCCAACTCGAAAGCAATTGCGAAGCTGGAACTTCAAATGGGTCAATTGGCTTCTGCATTAAATGAGAGGGAAAAAGGTAGGTTCCCTAGTCAACCTATAGCTAATCCCAAAGGACAATTTGAAGTGGGATATAATTCTTGTCAAGACCAACCTCCAGCGCAAGTTAAAGCCATAACTACACTTAGGAGTGGAAAACAAATTGACAATAATGTTGAACCACCTAAAACTGCCATAGAAACAATCACTAGAAAGGGTGAGGACCAAGAGAGCACCACTAGACCAGACGTGAGTCCTAATACATCGAAGAAGAGCCTAGAAGTTTCTTCATGTCCTGAGTCTAGCCATATGCCACCCTATATACCCAAGGCACCTTTTCCTCAAAGACTTGCAAAAACATCTCAAGGGAACAAACTTGATGAGACAATGGAAATTTTTAAGAAAGTGCAAATCAATATTCCATTGCTCGATGCTATTAAGCAAGTTCCCGCTTATGCAAGATTCTTAAAAGACATGTGCACCCAGAAAAGAAAATTGAATGCACATAAGAAAGTATTTCTCACTGAACAAGTTAGCTCAATTCTTAAGCATAACACTCCTCCTAAGTTTAAAGATCCAGGATGTCCCACAATTTCATACGTTATATGAGAGCATAATGTGGAGAGGGCATTGTTGGACTTAGGAGCTAGTGTAAATTTGCTGCCATTTTCTGTTTATGAGCAACTTGGATTAGGAGAGCTGAAGCCAACTACCATAACACTGCAACTTGCAGACAGATCAGTTAAAGTCCCACGCGGTGTTATTGAGGATGTTCTGGTTCAGGTGGATAAATTTTACTTCCCTGTAGACTTTATTGTCTTAGATACCCAACCTGTGCAGAATCCTGGTAGTCAGATTCCTGTGATTTTGGGAAGGCCATTTTTAGCCACATCCAATGCCATAATAAATTGTAGAAATGGGGTTATGAAGTTGTCTTTTGGCAATTTAAAAGTCAAACTCAATGTCTTTAATGTTAGACAACAACCCCCGGAGACGGATGATTCTTTTGCAGTGAATATGATTGAAAGTTTAGAAGAAGAATCTCTGCAAACTGTTTTAAATAATGATCCCCTCCAGACATGTTTAACTCATTTTGGCTTAGACTTTGACATCGAAGGGTCCATTAGAGACGTCAATGCATTACTTGACTCTACCCCTATATTGGACCCAACCAAATGGACAGCCAGGGTGGAACCTCTTCCCGTTCCCGAGTCTAAACTTGTCCCATCTATTGAAAAACCACCCCAACTTGACCTAAAACCATTACCTGATACACTTAAATATGCATTTTTAGGTTCTTCTGATACCTTGCCTGTTATCATCTCTTCAGACCTTAATTCAGAACAGGAAGGCAAGTTGCTTAATGTTCTTCGCGAACATAAGACAGCTTTGGGGTGGACAATAGCAGACATTAAGGGTATAAGTCCTGCTCTGTGTATGCATCACATTTACCTTGAGGAGCATGCAAAATCTTCCCGTGAAATGCAACGCAGACTTAACCCTAATATGAAGGAGGTCGTCAGAACCGAGGTGCTAAAATTGTTAGATGTTGGCATCATTTATCCCATATCCGATAGTACTTGGGTCAGCCCAGTTCAGGTTGTTCCTAAGAAGTCAGGGATCACAGTAGTCAAAAATGATAATAATGAATTAGTCCCCACCCGAATGACCACCGGGTGGCGGGTTTGTATTGACTACAGAAAATTGAACTCGGTCACAAGGAAAGATCACTTTCCTTTGCCATTTATTGATCAGATGCTTGAGAGACTTGCTGGTCATAGCTACTATTGCTTTTTAGATGGCTATTCAGGCTACAATCAAATTCCCATTGCTCCAGAGGATCAAGAAAAGACCACATTCACTTGTCCTTTTGGAACATATGCATATCGTCGCATGCCATTTGGGTTATGTAATGCACCCGCCACATTCTAGAGGTGCATGATGAGCATATTTTCAGATATGGTTGAGCGATTTCTAGAAATTTTCATGGATGACTTCTCGATGTTTGGATCCTCTTTTGATGAATGTTTACACCACTTGTCTCTTGTCTTGGCAAGGTGTAAAGAAACAAATCTTGTGCTAAATTGGGAGAAATGTCACTTTATGGTTCGTCAAGGGATAGTTTTGGGGCATGTTATTTCTAATAAAGGAATTGCAGTTGATAAGGCCAAAGTTGACTTAATTTCAAGTCTGCCTCCACCAAAATCAGTAAAGGAGGTTCGATCTTTTCTTGGCCATGTTGGGTTTTATAGAAGATTCATCAAAGACTTTAGCAAAATTTCTAGACCTTTGTGCAATTTGCTTGCTAAAGAAACTCCTTTTGTCTTTGATGATGATTGTTCTAAAGCGTTTGATCAACTCAAGCAATTTCTCACATCTGCACCCATCATCCAACCACCGGACTGGAATTTACCTTTTGAGCTCATGTGTGATGCATCCGATTATGCGGTTGGAGCTGTCTTGGGGCAGCGGGTGAATAAGATACCCCATGTCATCTATTATGCAAGTAGAACTCTCAATGATGCTCAGCTCAATTATTCTACTACAGAAAAAGAGTTGTTGGCTGTAGTTTTTACTCTAGACAAGTTCCGATCATATCTCTTAGGATCCAAGGTCATAGTGTTTTCAGATCATGCAGCTTTGAAATATCTTCTTTCAAAGAAAGACACTAAACCTCGTTTAATTCGTTGGGTCCTATTACTTCAAGAATTTGATATTGAGATAAGAGGCAAGAAAGGTTCTGAAAATGTTGTTGCTGATCACTTGTCTAGACTTATTGACGAGTCTGCTGAAGAACACTTACCTTTGAATGAGTCATTCCCTGATGAACAACTTTTTGCTGTCTCTCAATTGCCTTGGTATGCTGATATTGTTAATCATCTTGTCACAACTCAACTTCCTGAACATTGGACAAAACAAGATAAATCCAAATTCTTCGCTGAGGTTAAGCATTTTTTCTGGGATGATCCATACCTGTTCAAGTATTGCCCAGATCAAATCATTAGGAGATGTGTGCCGGAGCATGAGGTTGATAGTATCATTTCTTTTTGCCATGCTCATGCATGTGGTGGCCATTTCGGTGCGAAAAAGACTGCTGCCAAAATTTTGTAGAGTGGTTTTTATTGGCCTACTTTATTCAAAGATACTCATGAATTTTGCACAAAATGTGACAGATGCCAACGTATGGGTACACTATCACGTAGGTCCATGATGCCCCTTACTAACATTCTGATTGTTGAACTTTTTGATGTTTGGGGTATTGACTTCATGGGCCCATTTCCTCCATCGTTTGGTTATCTCTATATCCTTGTTGCAGTAGATTATGTTTCCAAATAGGTAGAGGCCATTCCCTGCAAAACAAATGATCACAAAGTAGTGGTTCGGTTCTTGAAAGAAAACATATTTTCTCGTTTTGGAACCCCTCGTGCAATTATAAGTGATGGTGGTACACATTTTTGCAATAAAGCTTTTGAATCACTTCTGAAAAAGTACTCCATTACTCATAAAATTGCAACTCCATATCATCCGCAGACTTGTGGACAAGTAGAAGTTTCAAATAGGGAAATTAAACGCATTCTTGAGAAAACGGTTCGTCCTGACCGAAAGGATTAGTCTGAAAGATTAAATGATGCATTGTGGGCTTACCGTACTGCTTTTAAGACACCAATTGGAATGTCTCCCTATAGACTTGTATTTGGAAAACCTTGTCATTTACCTGTGGAATTAGAACATCAAGCTTATTGGGCCATCAAAACTTTTAACCTTGATATGGACAAGGCTGGAACACTTCAAAAATTGCAGCTCAATGAATTAGACGAAATTCGTAATGAGGCTTATGAGAATGCGAAGATTTACAAAGCGAGGACCAAAGTTTTTCATGATCAGTCAATCCTGAGAAAGTTATTTGAGCCCGGTCAAAAAGTTTTGCTCTATAACTCCAGGTTACATCTCTTCTCAGGAAAGCTCCGTTCCCGATGGTCTGGACCTTTCATTGTGCACAAAGTATTTTCCCATGGAGCGGTTGACATTCAAAACCCTAAAGATGGAACTATTTTCAAAGTTAATGGGCAAAGATTGAAACCATATTTAGAGGGTGTTACTGAAAAGGAGGAGACTGTTCTCGATTTGGATGAACCTAATGCTCCTACATGATTTTTGGTTACGTCTGGCTGAAGACGTAAAACTTAGCGCTCTTGGGAGGCAACCCAAATTTTTGGTTTTTGATAGCTTTTTATTTGTTTAATATTTAGGTTACTGATACATGTGTGGGGATGCTACAATCTAGGTTTGGGGGTGTATTTTCTTTTTCTATATTTTGTACTTACTCCTCATTCTTAGTTTGTGTGTTTCAATGCTCTACATCTACCAAGAGGCATCTCCATTCAGGTGATTTCTTTCCTTACACTCCTTTTCTTTTAACTCGTTATTGTGATAGTTATTTTAGTAAACATTGAGGGCAATGTTTCGTTTAGGTTTGGGGGTGTAGAAAAGAAAAGTAGTATTCCTTTGGTTTTTATTTTTTTAAAAAAAAACAAATTTTGAATTGAAAAAAAATTGAAAATTAAATTAAAAAAAAACATAAAAATTTACGTAGTTTTAGGCTGTTTGTTAGTAATTTTCTTAGGTTTTGATAGTTTATCCCTTTATGATGCATACTTCAATTTTTAAGAGATTAATTTGCATTGGAAGTGTGAGTAAGTATACTGGAGGATAGAGAACTTAACTGAGCATATCTTTCTGTTGCAGTCATCTAAATCCCATTGCTGAGAATTCTCGCATTGATAAGATTCGTGCGCTTGCGAGTATCACACACACTAGTTACATAAAGTAATACAGTCTAGAGATTTGTTGAATGCTAATTTACAGTGGGATATCTTTAGTCAGAGTTATTGGATGATATGTGGTTGTCTGTTGAGCTTAAAAGATCATGATAGACCATTTACTTGGCTATGGCAAGGGATTGGAACCGGAAATAGGTTGAGAGTATAATACAGCCTGGACAGAGTAAAGATGTGCTGAAAAATATGAATGATGAAAATGAAATGCGAAAAAATGAAAACAAAATGAAAGAAAGGGGTTGCTTGACTTTATAGGATTAACTTAGGCTGATGCTCGGGCCCGAAGCGGTCTCTTAAAACCTAAAGCCCTAAGCCAACTGGCTGGGAGTCATTGGCCTGAGTCATTGCTAAACCTGAGCATCTTGAAGTCAGGCCTTACACAGTCCTAGCGAAAAAACAAAAAAAAAGTCTATGGTGTATTATCCTCTCAAATCTAGAATGTTGGACCCGAAGGAGGCACGCAGATCTGTGCTATCATGAACCTAAAGATTACGACGACTGTGTTGATTCTGATGTTCTTTGGTTAATGGGTCACACTGGATCTGTATAAAACAGAGATTTAGAATGTATTGCTACATTGTTCTACACTTTTACTATATAAAGTATCATGCTATATCATATTGAGCAGAAACTTCCAAGATGAAGGTGTAGAATAAAACCACTTACTTGAGGGCTTCTATATTCCAGTTGATTATAAATCCAAGTACATGTGGTTGATTTTCTTAAACATTGCAGTTTGCATTCGAAGGGATATTAGGATTGTTTGTTTTGTAGTGATTTTCTATTTCTTTCTACACTTAGATTAAATAGGTTTACTTCATAAATACATGTTTGTGGGTAGCATGGCTGCAAACCCTCACGAAACTTCACTCGTCCAGCCAGGGACACCTGGGGGTTTAAAAGGCTTGTTGCATACGCTAAATGCAATCGCGATTTCCTGCGAAAGAGGATTAGTTAGATTTCTTTGCTTTGTTTTGTTTTGCTCGAGGACTAGCAAAATGTAGGTTTGGGGGTATTTGATATATGCAAAATATACACATTTTTATATGCCTTTCTACCTATTTGTTAGTCGTATTTTTAGTTAAAATAAGGATAATTAATGTTTATCTGTGTTAAGTGAATAATTTGGAGTTTAATTAATAAACGCGCTTAATTGAGTTATTTAGATGCATTAATTGGATTTAATAGATTTGTATTTTATTATGCATCTAATTAAGGTTTAATTTTATTTATTCAGGTTTTAATGTTTCAGATTCAAATCGCTACAAGTGATCGCGCATCAAACAGCTCATGTGAAGAGATCGAAGATCCGACGAACGTGGTTGGTACGACGGATTTTAACCCAATAAAAGAAGAAAAAAAAAAGAGAAGAACCGAACCGGTTCAGTGGCCCGGTCTGGCCAGGAAATAAAAAGAAATAAAAAAAAGAAGACCCGAGCCCGATGGCTCGGGCGTCACTTTCGGTCGAACCCAGAACAGAGCAGCTCTCTGTTCAAGCGCTGGTCGGGGCAGAAGAATCCGGCGAAGCATAGGCGCCGGCGACAACTGCGGTCGATGGGTCTCGGTGGCGAGGTCGAGAACGGCGAGAGCTCACAATTCCGGCCATGGGGACGACGCCGGTGGAGAAGGTTTGGCTCGAACAGCACGAACAAGAATCGTGATTTGGAATGTGTTGGATTTGGGAAGTATCGATTTGGAAGCTATCGAATCGGGAAGATCTGGGGTATCCTTCGGATGGAAGGTGTGTTCAATTAGGAAGGAGATCACTGGCCGGAATGCTATAAAGGAAGAGGAGGGGGGCTGTGCTGTTGGTGGGTGGTGGCGGCTCTATTTTTCTGGATTTCTGTGTTTGGACAGGCAGTGCTGTGGTGGTGTTTTGGCGGTTTTGAAGGAGGTTCTGGGCGATCTGTCTGTTCGGAAGAGGGTCGCCGGGGTACGGTTCTGGAAGGTGGCTCTGTTCTGGCCGGCTGGTTTGAGGTCGACTAGACTGTGTAGAGAAGGAGAAGGGTTGGAAGGGGTTGGCTGTGGTAGTATTGCTCGTGGGAGACTTACCGGCTGGGCAGAGAGGAGGAGAAGAGAACTGTGGTGGTGGCTCTGTGCTGGAGTTGGTTGGTCTGTGGAGAAAGGAAGAACGAAGGAGACTTGCTTTTGCTCGAGAGAGAGAAGCAAAACTGATATGTGCTCGAGAGAGAACTGATCAGTACAGAACGGAGGAGAACAGCACTGTTCTTGCTTGAGAAAGAAGAGCAGTGCTGCCAGAGAGGAAAAAGGGCTGCTTTACTTTGGCTGGAATTGGGGACTGTCTACTCTGTTCGAGAGAAAGAGTAGAACGGTTGAAGCGTGCAGTTGAGAGACTGTTGCTGAAGGTGGAGGAAAGTGGAAAGCAGGACGGGATTACAGACGGATTGAAAACAGCAAACAGGATTTTTCTTTATTATTTTATTTTTTGTTTGGTTAATTTCTGTGTTTTTAGTTTAGTTGAACAATTGATTGCTTAAAAAGAACATAAAAATTAGAACTTTACATTTCATTACTACTTGCTACGTACTCTAGAATTAGGTTGAATATCTTACTAAGTCTCTGAGGGATCGACCTCGTAGCCACTATTCTGCTATAGATTCGTGCGCTTGCGAGTATCATATTAAAATTTACATCAGTTGTGTTTTGCAATGTTTTATTTTTTGTTTTATTTTTGCAAGTAGGTTAATTAGATTAATAAATACATGTTTGTGGGTAGCATGGCTGCAAACCCTTACGAGACAACAGTCGTCCTACTGGGGACACCCAGAGGTTTAACGGCTTGTTGCATATGCTCAATGCAATCGTGTTCCCTACGAAAGTGGTGTTTACTTTTATGCATTAGTTCCCTTAGTTTGTTTGTTTGATTTTATTTTTGTTTTGTTTTGCTAGGGACTAGCAAAATGTAGGTTTGGGGGTGTGATCTACACATGAATTATGCATTTTATTATCTCCTAAACTTATGATTATGCTAGCGTTTGATTAGAATTAGTGCTATTATAATATAGTTTTTGGTTTTTGCAAGAAACAAGAGTAAAATGCAGAATTGCAGTGAAACGTGACTCTAATGGTTAACCTTCATTACTTCGATTATATATCTCTGATGGGACTGATTTAACTTCATGTTAAAGTTCAAGAAGTCAGCTTTCCAATGCCACTGACCATTCGCAATTCGGAGTTCTGAGCAAAAAGTTATGATCATTGAAAATATAATACACGAAAGAGACGTGACTAAAGAGAAGAACCGTCAAGATGAGATTGGATGGATGAGATCGATACAATGGGTTTTTGTTTAATAAAGAAAAAAAAGAAGAAATTTGAGTTGAACTAACCGGTTCAGCGGTTTGGTTCAGTAAAAGAAAAAAAAAGAAAGACCCGATCAGAGCAAAGCTCGGGCCTTTCATTCCAAACAGAGGCGCTGCTCTGTTCTGCTCGAGCGCCGGTGAAGCTGTGCTCGATGCGTCTCGCCGGCGAAGCAGGGTGATCAGTGCTTGACGGTGACTCGGTCATGGTGGTGCGAAGAGTGGCCCTAAGCTCGGGGGCAGTTCGAGTTCTGTTCGAGCGAGAGAAGTCGCCAGCGATGGGGAAGATGAGCGGCGGCTTGAGAGGACAGTGGATGACGATCGACAGAGAGCACGGCGGCGGAATGACTCGACGGCGGGCACTGTTCAGAAGATGACGGAGACGAATGGATAGTCGATGACGACGGCAATTGGGAGGAGCAGCTCACAGAAGAATTGTGCTCAATTTGGAAACCAAAACAGAAATGGAATGAGGAAGAGACAGGCTCCTAATTGAATTAGAAAACTTGATTTCGTCTTTGATTAGGACGCGGTTTTGGCTCTTGTAAAAGGAGTTGGACTCTATTTCGAATCGTCTATAAAAACATAACAGATCGAGAGCTTTGAAGGAGACAATTTCTTGCCGAAAAAAGGTCTGGCGTTTGGAGGAAAAACTGAGAGCTTTCGGGGGAGTTTTTCGCCGGAATCTAGTGTTGTTCCGCTGGAAGAGAGAGAGGGAGGAGAAGCAAATGGCCGGAGGAGAGAAGGAGGAAGAAAAGGCGGCGTTTTGGGATCATTTGTAAAACTGCTACAGTGATACAGTGCTGCTACAGTGACTGCGATCGGGGAAGAAGATGAATAGTATACAGTGAACAGTGTTTTGCTACAGTGCCCCCCTGAACAGTATTTTCGGTGAATAGTGCAAAATGACGCCAACAAATCAACAGCGTTCTCCTCGTCCGATGGCCGGCTAAATTCGCTTCCAAGGCGTAGATGAAACCCGAGTTAAACTGGTTGTATTATTTTCTTTCTTTCATCTTAACTTTTACCTTAATTGGTGTATGGATCTTATTATAAAGCACTATTAATTTATTGAGGTTTATTCTATGTGCTCGAGAGAGGCTAGAGTGAATTCTTGTGAGTTTCAATCCGAGGAATACTTGCGTGTCCGAGAGGAATGTAAGTAGACTAAGGTGTTATAAAGGAATAAGGTTTTATTGATTTATGCTCTAGAGAGATAGATCACAGTTCCATGCGCTTAATTGATTTATGTGTTACGTTCGAGAGAAGAGCATGATATTTTGAATTGACAAGTATATGTCCGAGAAGAATATGCTAGCCAATTAGGAATTTATTCAAAAGAGAGAGAGAGGCGATAAGCTAGTTTATTGTGTGGTGGATTCGAAGCCTTGGCACTTCTCCATATTAGTATAACTCGTTTAGGTAGTTAAAGTTTATTGCTTTCTTAGATTAAATTAAAACTATAACTTTTCTCTTGAATTTAGTAAATTGTTTAACCGTCCCTGAGGTTCGACAACCCTTTCTATACTCGCCGTAGTACAATTGCCTTGTGCACTTGCAAGAGTTTATATTTAAACGATCACCAATCTCAGCCTGGGTTTGTGCCTTCCAACTGACGCGGTTGCTCTTATGACTTGTTATTTCTTTTCCTCAATTTCATCATTCACAGTCCAAGTTAATACCCGGAGAGGTCATATACATTTCATACGAGGTTCTTGTCTTGAACCATGAGTGATTAACTCTCATATTCACCCTAACATGTCTCTACATATTCTACAATATTTTACTATAACATATCTTGTTACCATTTTCATTCTATTCTTCATTCTTGTTCTGATGGTCATATTTTATAACCTTAAATATTTCATCTTATTCTTCCTAGTCTCGCTATCTCTTTCTATAGTGTAGATTATGACACATTATTCATGCATATACACATTAGTTCATTGTCCTAACTCTTATAGTACAAAGACCATTCCCTAATTACAGTGCAACATTAGTTGCAAGGTATTGTAACCTTAGAACTATTCCTCATTTAAAATTCTTCTATCTACTTTGTTGTGTCATCGACCATCTGTGTGTTTTTTTTATGATGCAAGAATAGGAATTCTGCTTTCTTTTCTGCTATTCTCATTATTCATGAGTAATATAACCCTACTATTACTATACTAAAGTAATAACGTACAAGTCATAATTCGTTTACTGCTTTGGGCAATCAACACATGTACATCGACAAAACGTGGTGTTGGTGGTGATGTGTCGATGCCCTCGACATATTCCAGATCTGCCATATTTGACACAAAACAAGTGGCATGGCTTGATATTGTTTACATTTCCCATAATTATATACTTTAAGCCAATTGCAAATTGCGTAGACATTTTTTTTCAGTACATTTTTTATGTAAATAACAGCTATAACAGTTTTTACGTTTAATTTGCATAGGTAATTGGTATGGGATATTTGCAGAAAGCATATGTTTGTGGTTTTAGTCGAATGAATAGTTGAGTGAACATTTTTCTGTTTTCTAAATTTGCGAATTTTAAATGCTTTACCCGAATCATATGAATTTTATCGGGCTTTTTACCAAATAATATTTAAAAGAATTACCGATTGGGAAAGAAAGAAAAATATTTATCTGACAAGCCATGCAGGCACCAGCGTGGCGCTAGCCCTGCGCAATCTTTTTTTTACCCTGAGCTAAAAGGCGTCACTTAAACTGACACCTTCCTCTTCTAAAGAAAAATTGCGCCATATTTGACACAAAACAAGTGGCATGGCTTGATATTGTTTACATTTCCCATAATTATATACTTTAAGCCAATTGCAAATTGCGTAGACATTTTTTTTCAGTACATTTTTTATGTAAATAACAGCTATAACAGTTTTTACGTTTAATTTGCATAGGTAATTGGTATGGGATATTTGCAGAAAGCATATGTTTGTGGTTTTAGTCGAATGAATAGTTGAGTGAACATTTTTCTGTTTTCTAAATTTGCGAATTTTAAAAGCTTTACCTGAATCATATGAATTTTATCGGGCTTTTTACCAAATAATATTTAAAAGAATTACCGATTGGGAAAGAAAGAAAAATATTTATCTGACAAGCCACGCAGGCACCAGCGTGGCGCTAGCCCTGCGCAGTCTTTTTTTTACCCTGAGCTAAAAGGCGTCACTTAAACTGACACCTTCCTCTTCTAAAGAAAAAGACGTCGTTTCAACTCCCCCTGAGCCCCACCTTCTCTCTTCTCCGGCCAACGCCTCTTGTCTTTTCTTCGGCTTCGGCACCTCGCCCTTCCTCCACCAACATGAACCGCCCTCGCCAGCCGACTTGCCTTCTTCTCCCTGCCAATGTCCAATTTCATTCACCAGTACGTGACTATGATTCTGACCTTCTGTTGCCTATGTCCGTAAATAATAAACTCTCAATATCTCAATCACAGTTAAAATACATACATTCTAGCATATAGTTAATCATTTGCAATTGATTTAGCTCTAGTATTTTATCAAATAGTGGATTATCTCATGAAATTATTATATTTTGTTGATTACTGTATTTTATTGTATTTGAGTAGTATTTTGTTAGTGTTTATTATAGGTTTTGTGAATAGATATGGCAGGAGAAATGGTTTCATTTGTACTAAGGCATAGTGGGAGAACTGCAATCGATAGAGGTGAATACAAATGTGGTGAAATTGTAAGATTATTTATTTGTAATTAGCTAAGAACTTATGAGGAGTTAGAGATGCAAGTGGCAAACAAAATGGGATGGCACCAAAGAATTTAAAAAATTTGTATCAAGTATAAGATGCCTCTTTTTAGAATAACGACCACAATACTACCAATTGATGATGACAACTCTATGCAACAAATGCTCTATCTTGCTCCTCGTGTGTATACATTCAAGCTATTTATAGAAAAAGAAGCATGCATGCCTAGCTTTACAAATGATGGCAAAGGTGGAAGTAGGAGTTCTCAAAGAAATATGTCGAGTGGAAAGTTGAAGGGAAAGCTTGTGGCCAATAATGAAGAAGATGATTTATCCGTCACACTTGCATGCAACGAACCCCAACTTTCATCTAGTTGGAGGTAAGTTTAGGATGAAAATGTAGTTTAATCATTCAACTTACGTTTTGTTTGATAACTTCTTATTGATGTTAGTTTTCTTTGGAATAAATTAAGCACACATCTCATGCGCATGAAGCTATGAATCTTGGCATGGTACATACAAGGTGGTGAATGGTTTGGTACACAAACCTCATTTCATAACTCCTATACCTATATTGGCTCAAGCGATTAGGAAGAGGGAAATATGAATGATGAGGAAGATGATGGGGTCAATGATGAAGAGATGCATAATTTGGTGACTATTAATGTTGAAGGCATACGAGGAGAGGATAGTGTGCAAGGGATGGTTGATAATGAGGAGATGATAACTTGGATGACTTTGAGGAGGAGTTGCCATATGCGCGAATCACATATGGGGAAATAGATGAGGCAATTAATCAGGGTTTGTATGAGGAGGCAAGCTATGACGAAGGAATATATGTGGGGCAAATATTCCTTAATAAAGATGGATTTGTCCACGTAGTGAGTTTGTTTTCAATTATGTATGATGTTCTCTACAAAGTGTTGCGTACAAGTCCGACACAGTACACAGCAAGGTGCCAATACACTGACTGCCCATGGAGAGTACATGCATCAATGAGAAAGGGGATTAATGATTTTAAAATAAAGACGTATGGTGGCGAACACACTTGTGGAAATGCTCAGCTGGACACTGGTCATAGACGATGTACTGTGGTATTTGTTTGTCGGCACATATTACTCTCCATTAGAGCAGAAGTAGATATCCCACCAGTCGTTATTTAAGAGAGGATTAATGAGGCTTTTCACGTGGATATTTCATACAAAAAAGTATAGATGGCAAAGAATATGGTCATCAAAATAGTGTATGGTGTGATTGAGTTGAGTCTTATCGATTGTTACTAATGTACTTCGAGGCAATAGTTAATGCCAATCCGATAACCAATTGTAAGTTGGTGACGAACCAACTGGAAGATGCCAGGTGTTGACAGTTTTATAAGGTGCTTTGGGCCTTTGGGCCATGTATTGAGGGTTTTAAACATTGTATCTCAATCATAAGTGTTGATGTTACTTTCCTATCTAGTAAGTATATTGGAGCCCACATGGTGGTGACAGCTAATGATGGGCACAAGGGTTTGTTTCCACTTGTATTTGGCCTTGTTTCGGGTGAGGATTACCCAAATTGGAGATGGTTTTTATGTATGTTGAAGGTGCATGTTGTCCTTGATATGACATGTATCACTATCATATTTGATCGACATAAAGGGTTGCAAAAAACTGTGTTGGAGGTGTTTCCACTTCTAAAGTTTTGCCACCGATATTATATGCGACACATAAAGGAAAACTTTAATAAAAAGTTTAAAATGATGTATTGACAGTATTGATAGGGAAGCTGCAACGGTACTTATTGTAGAAGAGTTTAATGACAAGATGAAACTGATCGATGCAGAAAGTCCAGAAGCAAAAAGGCTGCTCAGTGAGGAAGGTGGATTATCCCCTCATTATGGTCTCTTGCTCATTACAGTTTTACAAGATTTGGAATGACCACAAAATTTTTGACTGAAAGTTTAAATAACGTGTTGAAGGGGGCTCAATCATTACCCGTGCATGCCTTAGTGTCAGCCACATTCTACCGGATTGTCAAATTCTTTATGAAGCGACATTCTGCCGGATTGGCCATGACAACCCCATACACCCCTAGTATTGAGTTGAAGATTAAACAACAAACGCGCCTTATTGGCAGCTGTTGGGTTAATTAAATCAATTTCCATGTGTATGAAGTGAAAACATTGACCAGTAGAAAATATGTGGTGGATGCCCACCATCAGACATGTACTTACAATTACCCTTAGATCTACAAACATCCTTGTCGTCATCTAATTATTGTCCAATCGAGGTGAAAATGGCCTATTAGCGATTTAGTTGGATATTGGTATACATCTTATGCATATAGAAATGTGTATGCCGCAGAATTTTTTCCTCCTCTTGATCGACAATTTTGGGAGGAAGAGTAACCGATATTTGTGGTGAAGCGCCTTGAGGAACACGAAAACCCAATCGTCCACGTACTAGGAGAATATAAAAAGTAAAGTACTATCTTTATGTTTTGTATAGGTTACATGGTAGCCATATAATGATGAGGTTTTAGCACAATTACCTCATGCGTGTATTGATGGCGTAGATGTGTGGCTATCTAGGACACCACTCATATTCTTTGACATTGTGGAGATGCATGTTCTGGATCTTGTCATGTTGCAGTTTGGATTAGAGCAGCCCCCCCCCCCCCCCCCCCCCTTATGTTGTGGAGTTCATTGAGTAATCTTTGCGTAGGGGCCGGCCAAGTTTTAATTGGAGGTCACATCAAGCGGCCTATATTACTAGATGGGACAAGCATAGGACCACTCTTGTTCACGGGGAGCTTGCCACGACTGAGCGAGATGCTAATAGTGCCTATATGAAGTGGTACTTGAGGATCACTAAGAGACTTATCCTACCACATGTGCATGAAGCAAAGATGTTATATCAGCCTAGGGGTGACACTGAGCGGGCTTTGGTTAGTATCTCTTACTTCCTATTTGTTTTAATTCACCATCATTGTGTGCATGTAGTTAAAATATATTCTTTTTTTCATCTAGCTTCCTATGAGAGCTTGCTAGCGGCATGTGAGACAATATGCGAGGACACTATACATGTTCTTGCGAGCTTGCCGTTACTTTAGTCAGTTATGACAGAGATTTCGGGACCGGAGGGTGCTCATCCTTTTAAGGCTTCTCAACCTATATCAGCTTTGCCTGACGTTGTGACATAATCGGTCGACACAACTTCTTTGACCCCACCACCAGTAGCTCCAGATACCACATTTGATCTAGTTGAGAGGCCCCCTTCTTCAAAAGTATATATACTAGGCGACAAGGTGCCTTGTACGTCAGACACCTTCATCTTCAATTGTATGTTTAGATCCTATACCTGATGTCGAGCCTGACCAGATTCTAGTTTGAGCACAAGGACGGGATAGGAGTGGGGGAAGGAGAGTTGATTGACCATTTGTATTATCTTATGTATATATATTTTGTTTTAACTTAGAATAAACGCTTTAATTTATTTGTGTTCAAAGTTTATTGAGCAAATATATGGTTTAAACTTGTGTATTCTTTATAATTTATTTTTTGTTTATCTTGATTATGATTATGATTATGATTATGTTGATAATATCGTGTTATCAATTTTTTAAAAAATCAGCAAGTTACATAATTGGAGTTGTAGTGTACAAGATGAAGGTCACTGTAAACGACGCTTTCAAAGCGCACAAAGATAATGCATCATTCCAAACAATTTCTTCAAAATATAGACTTTTAGACGAGTTTTTTTTCGCTAAGGGATGTTAAGATGTCATTCTGGATGACGGCTTTATAAAAAGCTATAAAAAAATGCCAGGCGTGAGTTGAAAGGATGCCTCCTTTTCTCTTTGCAAAAGGGAGGTGTCGCTTCAAGTGACGCCTTCCCGAAATGCACACTAAGGCATCGGTTCAAGTGACACATTTTTGAAATTTGGAAAGGCATCGGTTGCAATGATGTCTTTCTTCTTTACAAGAGGGAGACGTCGGTTCAAGTGACACCTTTAGGGTCAGTGTAAAAAAAATTGCGCAGGGCCATCGCCATGTTGGTGCCTGCATGGCATGTCAGATAACCGAATCGATTTTTCCCTCTTTCTCGTCAGCAATTTTTTTAAAAATATATTATTTGGTAAAAATCCCCAATTTTATCTCCGCCTATGCACTTGCAAAAGATAGGAAACTGCTAAAGTTTGTGGGCTAGTTTCATGTGGCCTACCCTCATGGCATTAGTGTTTACGCATATTGCATAACCTTTTTGTTCTTGTCTAGACTAATGAAATTGTTCCTTGTTTGTAGTTATTTAGTTGGATAATCATTGTAGTTATTACCATGTCATTGTTTATGGCTCAAGCTTAATGTCGAATTTTTCTCGAACTTATTGGTTACCTACTGCCATACCAAAACCCAAATTGTGCTATGTGCAGAGCCCCCAACTCGTAATGGGTAGGACAATGACCATTTGGATCCATGAACCAAAGGCACTGTACATGGTGCTCGGTCCCTTTTGTTTGTCCCCGGGTGTTTGGTGGCTAGAGCCCGGAACGCTCGGCCAACCCCATATATATTGTTAACGAGGATCGAGTTTACAACGGATTTGTAGCGGTTTGTTTCCACACTCTTACATAAAAATATGTAGGAAATCACATGTAACTGACCTTCCGTAAGCGCGGAGTTAAAATTACATGTACGAACTGAGTCACCTTCCACGTGCCATTTATTTTGGGCGATCAACGGCTGGTGAATCTTCACTGGTGCTTATAAGCTTCACCAGCAGATTCGAGTTCAGTTCGTTGTCAACTAGAGCCTGTGTGCCTTAGAAATGGTACTAGAAAGAGGTTTGAAACAAAGGTGGTTAAGAGTGCCCACTCTTGCTACATTCAAACGTGGTCCCAATCGCCCCATTCTTATCTCATAATAACGGCTGATCTCTTCACAATTTTTCAGCCAAGGGCATCGAACATAACCAATTTACTTGATGTTTTAAGATAGAAACCTATTGTTACTTCAATTGCTAAAGAAAACTGTTCTTCCACACTGACCTCTCAAGAAAACAAAGTTTACCATGAACTAACACATGCAGATCTTGTCTTTCCTTAATTGAGAAAAAGAACCAGATATTCTTGCAGACTTCTAGTCGGTAGTAAAGAATAATAATGCTTGCATAAAACAGAATTCTCCATTTTGAGCAGATTCTGCCGAGGGAAAACTGTGAACAAAAACTAGTTATAACTATCAATCACCAAAAACACCGAGGCCGATTCCCCCTTCTGCTCATGCCTTACTCATATTCTCTACAGGAAAATCTGTCTTCGGGATAATATACAGCAGTAACAACTCGACCACCGAATTTCCTACCATTGAGAGCAGTCTTAGCTTTCAAAGAGCCAGCTGTATCTGCATATTCCAGAAACACCTGCAAGCAATATCATCAGGCAAATAAAGTGAAATGTGAATCACATAGTCACCGATTTGGTTAACATAGGCCATGCTCAGTATGAAAGAATGTGGATATGCAATGGCATGTCACACAATGTGGATATGCCAATGGCACGTCACACGAAAATCTAATTACCTTTCCAAGGCCAGAAGCTGAAGCTCCATCTGGATTTGGCCGAGGGATAATTACATCCAGCAGTGACCCTGGTTGATCCATGCAATTAGAAAAATACAGTCAATTCAAAGATTGGCCCTCTCTCTTTCATACACGCACATGCACGTGTAGTAGAAACTTTCCTACTGAATATTGGTACCTGCTAACACTTTCGAAAAGTGGGGCTTGCAATGTCGAGTGGGTTTGGGACTGAGGGCATTGGTGATTATGTCAAGCTCCCATGACATTTAACCCACCTCGACATTTGAGGCCCATGGTTACCAATTCACAATATTTCTACTGGTCTCATGGTCTGACAATCGACTATATTCTACGAAGAGTTCAAAGAGGGGGATATAATTACCAAATTTCCCGCCTTCTTCCCTCATGTCCTCCAATATTTCTTCATACTCATCATCATCCCTCAATTCATCAACACCTACCACCTTAAAAGATTACCAATATTCAGAACCAAGAAATCCAGAAATGAATCAATGTACAACTTCAAATAATCAAGAAACTTGAATCTACGGTGATCAATAATACTTGCATACACATATACATGATGTGATATTGTCCCGTTCAGCTTTTAATGGAGCGATCATAACCTCGAAAACCCAGTTACCTTATTTCATTAAAGTTCATGGACCATGCATGCTATGGTACTGTAGATGTACCATGCATGCTATGGTACTGTAGATGTACCATACATGGAAAATAGAAAACTAACCACGTGACTGCATACGATATGTTTACTTGTGTACTTCCACTTTTGATGTTACACAAACTCCTAGGTTAAGTGACATCTATGGAGCCCTGATCATAGATTACTTCAAAACCATTCTTTCAAGTTCTTCATTTTACATCGAACAAACGCAACTTAGAGTGAAGATTTTGTTCCCTTTCCATTTATCTGCTTGTCCATCTCTAGCTCCTTGATTTAATAAGCTTGCACCTTTATAAGACACAGTCAGTTAAGTCTAGTTCAGGAATGAAGAACTTTACAGATTGCTAGTTCAAAACATTATTCCCCATTCCCTTTACTGATTTTCTCATCTTTTCCGCTGTCTTGTTCCAATCAAAAGATGATGTTCACGATGTGTTGTCATCGTTGTAGTATTTTGACCTTGCAATTAAACAACAGCAACACTAACGTAAAAACATCTATATTCTCTTGTGCTGCAACTTTGAACTGATCGTGTCACAATTTTGTCACTGAATGAAGAAGCAGGCAGGTTCTCATTTACAGTGGAACAGTCTATCCAGAAGTCACGTTTTACATTACATCTATGACAAAGCTAATATAGTTACTACAAAATGCACGCGAAGTCCAGATGCAAGGCTGAATATGTGTACAGATACACTTCTTTGAAATGAGTAGAATGATGATACCTCAGTCAAGCACACAATCTTAGTTGGATTTTCTGCAGACATATCAGATGCAACAGCAGGTAAAACAGTGCCACCAGCCTCCAACACCATTTTCTGGTATCCACCAGTTTCTGGAGTTGATTAATGTTTGACGAATATAATCCAAAATCAAAATATAAGTGAAATTTTAGATAACAAGGATTACCTGTATAGCAATATGCTGTTGGGCCTGTGCTAATATGTTATCTTGCTCAGTCTTTGCTTGCCCAGTGCTGCACATGTAAATCAAATATATTATCGATTCAAGTAGGCTGCTAATCCAAGCTAAGTCAGGTTTCTACTAGTTCAAGCTGGAAGCTCAAAAATATCCTAAAAAAGCTAAAAGCTCAAGCTCAGCTTGTAAAACCCAAGTTCAACCTTCAAGCCAATCAAGCAGAGCTTTGAGCCAAGTCAAGCTGCCTCAGCTGGCTCTACACCCATAATAACAGGCATCTAAGAGAGTTCATCTCCTACAAATAGATTGTGCCTTGTGAATTTTAGATTGTGCGCTTGCACCAGCAGCAGCAGCTGCACCATCAGATAGTGATGAAACAAGGCATGCCAATACCCGGGGCTAGCTCAGCACCGGAAAAGACTTCTGGGTTTCAAGATTGAACAGCAAAAGCAGGTTGGGCGCCGGAGATATCAAACGGCTTGACAGATATGCATGCAAAGAAGTCATTTCTTCGGCTTTTTGCAACAAATCTCGGTCAACCCAGATTTCAAGTTCGCCCTTTTCTTGGTCTGTTTCTGCTCGGGATTGAAGGAAATGTGGAAAAGGAGGAAGTTGAGGAGGAGCAGGAGGAGCTTGGAGTGGGAAGTGGTGTTCAGTGTATGGACATGGGTGCAGAAGGTGCGGCCTGGTGTTTGGGCTCCATGATTTTGATTAGACAAAATTGCTTACTGCTTCAGAGGTTACTTTCAGCATTTAGGTCAAGGCAGAATACACAAACCTAACAGTAGCACGTCGCACAGTTAGAGTCTTGTCACCCATTTTTAAACCATTAAGTGCAGCACAAGCAACATCTGTCACGGCAGAGTCCTGGAAAAGCACATATGTCAGCACTGATCAGCAAAGCGAATCGAGAGCACAAGTACATGACCCTTGTAACTAGGCATTTATGATAATTACAAGTAGCATGTTTTCATCTATTATACAACATTACATTGTTGTTACCTTTGAATCAGAACATGATGGATCAATTCTGCTCATACAACCACCACTTCAAGGATTCTTATCCTTGAAACTTACTTTAATATGGGTAACAGACTAAATCAACCTACTCAGGCAAATTTTGAATAGCATTCCTTCAGGTATAATAGTTGACAATAAGAAAAGAAAGAATCTAATCTGCTGAAGACAGATACCAAAATAAGGGATTCTCAAATAAAAACACTACACCTCAACCTCAGCTAAGCCATTAAGAAGGGTGCGTTTAAAATTGCTCATGAAATGGACCTTCCTACTTATTTAGATCAACATGTAGCTTATGTGGTGATTGGTTTGTCAAAAATAGAAATAGCATGAGGGGGAAAAAAGAACTTTTTTCTTTCAAGTAAAAGCAATTCTAAATGACAAAAAAAAAGAAATGAAAAAAAGCTATTCTAAATGAGTTAAAAGGCAACGAAAGTTAAAAACAAAAAAATAGGTAATGGATATGGTCACAAAATATGACTCCAGCGCTGGGAGATGTTTACATGTTGATATCAGTTGTAGTTTGGGTGATTGATATAACCATCGAAATCAACATGGAGGATTTAAGACGAGTTGCGAGACGAGAATATGGAATGGAGAACATGGATTTGCTTAGGCAATTTGTTGTACAGAGTAAGAACTGTGATGCAACCAATGGCTTGGTCATTACTAATTATATTCTGTCTCAGAGCTAAAGATACTAGTGGCAGCGACAAAACCATCATATATATACGCATGCATAGCAAACGTTTACATAACAAATAATAAGATGTGAAAGGAAGATCAGGATAAAGTTAAAGCTTTACTTTCTGGGAAATGCTTGTCATAGTGTGATAGGTTTGGAGACTAGTCTACAATTAGCAGCTGCTGTTCTTGCAGAGGTAATCTACAAATTTTTAATTAGGTTCAACCTTATGCTCTTTCAACAATTCATACAAAAAAACAATGTTCAACATTGCTATAAGGTGTTAGCCGAATTTTTTACCACCAAAGAATCATCATTGTCGTTTCTACTATATAAGCATGCAAAAGTTTGTAGTAAAAGTAACTTTCTACTTAATGATAGATCCCAGCGTGCCCATCATAAGAAAGTATCTTAGTTTTTTTAAATTATATATCCTTCCACCATCAAACCTGATATACACAGAAGCCATAGCCTTTTGAATTGCCAGTGTCTCTATCTTTAACAAGATCAAATCCTTGGAGAGGTCTGCATCATTTTAAAAAACGCCCATCAAGAAAGAATATTATAACTGTTCAAAAGAAGTGAATGAGGTTCCACTCAAAATTCCAAATGTAGGCAAGTTAATGAGTACAAAGACAACATTTTACAGAAAAAAAAAATTCAGTTTGTTTCATACCCAAAGGACTCTAGCAGCTCCCTTATCTGAACTTCTGTAAAATAATATGGCAACCCACCTACGAATATACGATCAGGTCCCTCAGCTCCACTAATTGCACTGCCATTAATACAACATCTTGAGTTTATATAATGCAAGATTTCAGACTAGAGAACACACAAAAAGATTAACAATGCATCCTGATTCATAAGCAGGAATAACATTATACAACTTTGAAAGGTAGCCAAGGAAGTCAAATGTCAAAGGATCTACCATGCTCAAACTTAGCTCTGTCTAGAGGAGCTTCACCTTCTATGAAAGTAATAAAGCATTTTAAAAAACAAATTAATATAGATGGGCACTTCATTCATGATAAAAGCGTGAACACGTCTACCCTGACCAGGCACCATGACCAAACCCATGTGACCACAGTACATGGGGTCCTAATGTAGTACATAGAGATGCCTTAAAGTAGTACATAGGCATCTCAATGTACTACTTTAGCACCCTACCTACTATGGTCACTATGGTTGGTCATTTTGCCCATTCACAAAAACATTTTTTTAACTAACAACATTGTTAATACATTTCATATCTAACAATTGCGTTATAACTCAAACCCTATTATAACTCAAACCGATCCATGTGAGCTGATCTGTGCATCATCAATTCTTAAGAACTAATAATAGCAACTTTTTGCCAAGAAAACCATGATGACTTGCCCTGGTTGCAGGCCAATAGCTGCCAAATTGAGGTGAGGACTGGGTTGGCTTGGTCCGAGAGCTGCAGCTAAGGATGGGTTGTAGTCAGTAGGCCTCCGGACCCTCACTGAGACTCCCTGTAGAGCATAAAAGGATTAACATATAGTTTAACATAGAACGAGGAGAAAAAAAGCCTTTAAACCACTCACTGTCAAAACAAGAAAAGTAAAACTCCCATATGATTTAAATTATAACTATAAACATAAAACTCAAAAGACTTTCTGATACACTTTCTGCTGACAACCATGATTGCTTAAAATCCATGTTGGGAATATGGCAAGGTTTTACAGAGAATGCAATTCCAACTCAGCCTTTCAACAAGGGAATAAGGAGAAAATTTGCCATCATCATTTATCTGCCTTTTTCAGTTATTCGGCTTCAAATTCATCATATACTAGGAAGCACGGATATGGGTACGGATGATACGCCAATTTTCAAAATACTAGGATAGGATACGGGGAGGATACGTGTTAAAAAAATTATTTTATATATAAATTTTTAGGTGCATATTAGGTTAGTTCTAATTCTAAAAACAAACAATTAAGTACAAAAAAAACTTTTTAAACAAACAATTGTCATCACAGTCACTAGTACCAAATTTAATAGTAGCCTTCATAATTGCTTTGAACTAGTGTTAATATAACATAAATAGTTCAAGGCATAAATAGGTTCATAAAAATTAAAGAATATCAGATGTACTCCTAAGGACTAGAGCTAGATAGATAGTTCAAAGCACTTGAACCTAACCGAGGTTGTGTTGGGCTAACCCGGTGTTGATAAGGTTGGTTTGGGTGGGATACAGTTGTCAAGGAAGGCAATAAACAACTCATCCAGCTCTTTCCACGGGATGTGGGTTCCGATTTGATGTGTGCCTGCTCATTGAACCCAATTCTTCTCTAGAGCATCAGGCTTCCAAACATGAGCTTCTTCTTTCTCATTCTTGCCATTGGAGCTCCCAGTTTCAGTGAGTGACTGCCTAACTGGTTATCTGGTCCTCCTCCTTCCCCAGTCTGACTCAAAATGGCCCACTAAAGGTCCCACCTTGAGACCATCTAATGTCTGGGTTTTGCAGGAAAAGTCCCCACTTTCCCAGTCGCAGCTAAACGTATCCAGACGTATCCCGCCGCATCTAATTTTTTTCCAATATGTTAATTTACGGATATGGGATTGATACGCTGGCAGCCGTATCGGTGCCATATCCATATCCAATACATATCGAATACAGATACGGGACCCATTTTGCCATATCCGTGCTTCATAGATCACATGATGATTGAAGGAGAAACTTTGATTCAGTCATCTTTACAATAAAAATTGGTTAAAACATCATGGGATGTTTCCAACTATAGCAAATGAAATGGTAATTGCGACTTACAATAAAATAGAAATAAAGCTTTAGCATATCCATACCTCAAAGATGATTCCATCTAGAGCCATTGCATTACTTGCTTCTTCAACTGTTCTCATTTCCACAAATGCGAACTTCTTTTCATGGTTAATATACACATTAACTACGGCATCACCTAGAAATTTAGGTAGGGCATTTGAGTTTCGAATTTCCAAAATGCGAGTGGCATAATAAATGTAATGATTCAATTAACAAAAAAAGCTAAAGAAGCAGCCATTAACCTGGACCCGCAGAATTTCCTCCAATAGCAGCCATAACTTGACTAAAAAAGGTGGCAATTGTCTGCAAGTATAGAAAAAAAACAAGCAAAAAAGAGCAAAGTGACATCATCAAACCACTAAAGTGAAATTGTTACATAAAATATGATATCCAAAATACAAAAGGACATATGGCTACATCTCTCTTTCTCGCCATTCATACATGAGGAGAAACAGCAAACACTAAATTACCTTCTTTGAGCATAATGCAGATGAATCTGCAGCCATACATATTGAACTGTCTTTATATGACATGATATAGGAAAATTTTGGTAAAGCTGAATTCACAGCATACTAACACGTTGCTTAAATTTCAGCTCCCTCTCCATTTAAAGGGTATACACAAAATTGAGAATTTGGTCAATATGTTTGAGGTTAATTTGGTTATCTCAACCTTTTCTTTCCAACATTAACTGATTTTTTTCAAAATTCAAACATAATCTTGTGTTATCTTCCAATTGTTATGAAAAAAAAACTCAGCAAGAGAAACCTATAGGATAAGATTTTGCAACTATGTACTGACTTTAAAACACGTTTAATGCTCCTGAATGTGTTCGTGCTATATAGTCATGGATTTCCAATAACAATTTAGGGGCTGTTTGGCAACTGATTCATGGGATTCAAAGGTTTATTCAAGGAAGGCTCACTCATGTATGCTGAATTCTGTTTGTTTAGTTAAATTCATAGGTCTTATGTATTACAACAAACCTAAATACGAATCATTCTTTGAAGAATGCTTATACCAAACAAAAATAAAGCATTCTCAGACATAGGAATATTCACGGTAAAAAAGTCTGGATTCATGGACAGCACAAAGGCCAGTGTGCAAACAAATCGCTAGGCAGTAGAGCTCCCAATGCATCGGATTCACAAGATTGAAGAATCAGATGTCATATAACCCCTCACTTAGAAGAATCAGGTACCGTTCAGCTTGACAATTTGAACACCCCAATAGCGAGGCCACAACGAACACACCAATAAGGCCTTTCATTAATTACCATTCTAAAAACCTTTATTTCATTTCGAAGAACAGATTAGAATTAACATTCGCACAATTTATAGATATAAGGGTTTGCGAACATGAGAGGTAAAGCTTGTGAAGTTATAATTTATAAGGCTTTTTTTTTTCTAAAAATTACTGTTATGTCTACTTTTTAGGTTTTCAAAGGTCTAATTTTACATGTTGTTCATCGTCATCATTATAACTCATTTAAGTAAGGTTAGCAATAAATCTTATTACACAGTCCCTTCCCACTCGAGAATTCTCGGTGTATATCTTGACTGGAGTTGTCTCCGGTGTCTTTTGCCCATACCTATTCTCTTAAATGACTCTCCCCAACCTTCTAGCCCACTTAACAAAAAAGGAATCAATTTCATCGATCCCAGATTTGTTTAGATTCAACTTCAAAATTCCATAATCTGCATGGCCTTCTTCAACAACCCAATTTTTTAAATAATTAACTTGTTGGACTGGAGGACCAACTTAAACCCATTGTTAAACACGAATCAGGATATCATACATTGCTGGATAAATTAATTTATAATTGATCAGATTATGATTCAACAAAAAAGTAATTGTTCAAATTATAATGACTTACAAGATAGATTATGTTAGACCGACATGTTTAATAACTATAGATATATTACTTAATTTAACAACAATATCCAAATTTCATAGAACCTTCCTTAACTTGAAGGATTGAGAGCCTGTTCCAACAAAAACATCAAACTTCACTACTTTACATCTGGAAATGCAGAAAATATATAAGAAAATATCACCTGTTCATTTGCCATTGGGGGAAGCCCACCAACATAAACACGACGTGCATGCCTTGTTGCCTGAACACATAAGTAAATCATACATATTGTTTTCACCACATCAAAGAAAACGTGGCACTCTTAGAAACCAACCTGTTGTGTCATTGCTAGAGCAGGCATCAGCGGAATAGCCCCAAACTAGAAAACAGAGGTATAAGATTATTGAAAATAAAATAAAAAATCTATCATGCAGTCAAGCAAAACTTTACGGCTATGAGAACCTAATGTAAATTCACACTATTCATAAAGTCATTATAAATTGTATAAGAACTTCGTTAAATTGATGCTATAACTCATTAATCAACTTAATGGCTGAGAAACCAATATATGAACAGAGTGAATCAAGTGAGCTCAGTAGAAGCATGTTCTCTACCAGGTTTGAGCTTTCATGTAGACACGGATAAAAAAATAACCTATTCTTCAAAAATAATAACGACTTCTTCTATTATGAAAATAACTAGGCTTTCTATCCATTCACATGCCAAAAGGAAAAAAGTTAAACAAAAGTAGTTGATCAATGTTACCTGCGAGTTCCCATAGGGGAACATATTTGGAAATGCTCCTGGCATAGATGAGGCAACAACAGGTGCTTGTGCTGGAAGCAAATGGGTGGAATACATAACTACAGATTTACTTTGAGCGCATGAACACAAATGATGGCATTTAGATTCCATTGTCGTGGCAACTTAGACTAAAATCAGCATGTGCATGCCCTTACTTGATACAAGTAATAGACAACATATAGTTGATGAGTACAAATGTGAAAATAAAGTCAATGACCACAGATAGTATGGAAAATATTTGCAAGTCTACCAAAAAGGTAAATGTGTTTCTGGTTGAAGGCGAACAAGATCCAGCAAGCTGGTGGTAGGTTTCCTCGTTGAACATAAAATCCACGATGGTAGCACGCCTCATCGGTAGCACAGTGGGACAAGTAGCCCAACGTTGCCCTCTTACAGATTTCATAAACACAACACAAACAAAAGCCACACACAACAACCAAACAACACAACAAGGCTGCTCAGTTTCAGTATGAGAACTCTAATAGAACAGAACTATTTCAGAAAAACAAAGACTAAACTATGTCTACTGAAAGCCCCAGAGGGAGCCAAGCTATTTTTTGTTCAACAGAAAATATGTTATCCATCTCATACGACACTGAGAATTGAAAAGAATGGAAGTAACTCTGACCTGCAGCAGGAGCACCCGGTACCACAGCAACATCAGAAGGGGCCATGTCAAAACCACTTCTCCTCTTGCTGTAAGCATGTAAGGGTTTCCAACATATCAATAACAACTCGTTGACAGTCCATTTGGTAATCATCCAGAGCACAAATTTAGAGAACAGACGTGTATGAACAAAAAAGAAGGAAAGGGGTAACGAAGAAAACATGGAATAGGTTAGCAGTTCAAAACCTAACCAAAACCAAATAAAGGAGAAACTACGCTTATTTAAGCCAGACATTATACTAGTTCTGATCCCAGTTTTCTTGACCAAAACTGTGTTGTGAATATATTCATGACCATATTGGGAAACATTAGCAATGCAATTGGAGACTTTCACGTCCAATGCATCATATGGTAGGATCTATATGGATGCACTTCTCTAGGTAGTCGGATTCAGCAATAGATGAGGATGATAATAATGAGGATTAGCAAATGCCTCTTGAGACTGGCACATCCCAAGTAATGAGAACTAGGACTACTTCCTGAATATGCACAAAATATACAGGTTAAAATTGGCAAACCTACCTTTTAGAAGGAGAGCGTGACCGAGATCGATTCCTTCGTCTATCCCTAGAAGGAGAGGGAGATCTTTGTCTATGCCTCCTTTCTCTATCACGATTGTTATCTTGTTGCCTGCAAGAAGTACTTGGGTCAAAATTAAACAACATATACATAACACAAGGATATTGCTTTTTTTTTGGTAATGAGGGGTGTCCGAGTTCTTAGAACCCGACTAGAAGGGGCAGGACAACCGACCTCTTAAGCATCGTATCCAGCTGCCAATCCCCTCGGGTGCATACAAGGCCCACCCATCATATGCACCGGGTAAAACGGGAGATGATCCCGGGTGGTTGGCCAACAGAGTGGGGGTTAGAACTCAGGACCTCCGCTTCAGGAAGCGGTGCCCTGGCCAACACACCAACACCCCCTTGGTTGGATATTGCTTATATTATTAATAAAAAATCCTGCACTATATCAGCTTGATATGGATATAGTGAATCACAGGAACCAAACTGCTCATTTTTATGCCTTGGAAACACAGTGAAAGAAAAAGTGTCAGTTTTTATTGACTGAGCAAACACGAATAGCGAGCCCAAAAGTAATTAGATGGAGTCATATCCACATATCAAAATTAGATTAAATGTTGTCAGTCACCTATATATAGGCCTCTTTTATCCCAACTAGTTTTCATCAGGGCTGGGACTTTTGACAAGATGCCATCAAAAGGACTATTCCCAGGTAAAAGGACATCTACGTAGACAATTGAATAGGCATCTTACACCAGAAATTTATTGCTGATAAATAGTAAAAGGTATTGCAAGTTCAATTTAAAAAACACTAATGTACTTCTTATGCTGCATTATTGAATTAAAGTACACTCTCCGAACTGAACTTTAAGGCACGTTCATGCCAGAAAAGGAACAACAGGTTTGATGTGTTCATTACCTGCCATAGTCCCGATTACGACTTTGCTGGCGGTCATATGTCGCAGATTTGTCTTTTCCTGTATCCTCCCTCACACTTCTATCCTTGTAACTATCTCTATGACGGGGATCCCTCTCCTTCTCTCTATCGCGATCCCATTCACTACTCTTAGTTCTTTCATGTTCTGATCCACGAGAATTCTGAAATGATATCGATGTCAATCAGTACTTCAACATAATAAAAAATGCCATAAAGTAATATACACAACCACAAAATCCCATTCATCTAGAAAGAAATGTAATAATCAGCTAGCCAAAATTTCACTAACCAAAATCCAGGATAAAACAAAATACTATTGTTATTCACATCTTTCCACCCAACACTAAAAATTTGGTTTGCACTCCAGTTTTCCAATTTCCAACGGCGCAAAAGCTAAAGCAAGCAAGAGCAAAATAATGAACTTTTGCGCTAATGCACAATCAGCCCTTTTCTAACAAGAATCCTCTACATCAAAATTTAGCCATTACTCCACCAATCAACATTATCCATTTCATTCCTCAGAAATATATTTCAAAGTCAGGTTATTGTCCATTTTAATTCTTCCCTAAATTTCTAAAGTTAACAGTACCAATCCGAAACCAAAGTACAGAATCAAGCATTAAAATTTCTTAATACAGACTAAAGCAACCAGCGCCCCAATGCAAAAAAGGGCAAGCTTAGCAATCCTCAGTCCACCAGAGATCAACAGAAGACATTTTTTCTTACAAAAACAAGAAATTTTTACCAAACAAATAAAAACCTGCATCAAAGATCCGTCCAATAACAAAAGTCTCAGAACAAAGAAACATAGCGGCAAGAAAAAGGCCACCTGTCTACCAGAGGAGCTGCGGCGCCCATCGAAGCCATGGGAAGACGAGCCACCACCGCCGCCACCGCCGTCGCCGCCTCCACTACCATTCAACCGATCAGAAGAAGCATTCCAAGCTTCTCTGCCATTGCCTCCGTCTCTGTACGCATCCGCAAAACCGGACATACCGACAGAACAGATCGCGTGGCCGGCGGATTTCGGGTCCGGTGGCTTTCGTGGCTCCAAATTCGGTCCGAAGGGGTCACGGCCGGGGCCAGGATCAAATGGGTCTTCTTGGTTCTTTCTGGGGAGATCAAAGCCGGCTCCTTTTCTCGTAATCTCTCACTCTTGAGCCACTGTTGCTGTTGCTGCTGCTGCTGTGTTTGGAGCGAGCAGAAGAAGCCATGGGAGTCCCTCGCAGCTAATGGTGGGTTGGGCTTGGGCCCACGGGACTGGTTAGTGGGTAAAATTTTGTGGATTTTACCTAATTCGGCCCAGTTCTGCAGTGCTGTTTTGCAAATTTATTTTGATACTATTATTTTCGATATTGACAATTTTTTTCCTTTTTTGGGCATTAACATGTACTCCATCCCATATTAATAGTTCTATTTGGAACAAATGGTATTTTTATTACAGTAATGCTACACTTTTAACGAGGTGTATCTGAGACCTTAGGACCCGACTAGAAGGAGCAGAGCAACCAGCACCTCTGCTTCAATAGGCTGCGCCTTGGCTACACTCACGCTATAATTCATACGTGATGAAGCTATATCATCATTCAAACAAAGGTGAGTCTGAATAAGTAGAGAAGGTTGTAGAGTAAAAGCAGAGAGAAAGAAGAGTTAGGTGTAGAAAACATAGAAGTGACAAAGGAAAAGGGAAAGGAGAATGACATAAGAGGGGAAAGAAGAAAAAACAAGAAGTGAATCAAGAAGAGGAAGATGAGAAGAAGAGAGAAAGAAAAAGGTAAAGAAATAAAAAAAAACCAACATAGAGCGAAAAGAGTATTAAAAGAAAACGAGAGAAGGAGAAAAGAGAAAAGAAGACAATTAGACAAGAAAGCAGCGCAAATAGGCCAGCAGGAAGGGAGGAAAGAAAGCAAGGAAGGAAGGGGTTCCAGGGAGCAAGCAAAAACCTGAGGGGGTGAAATAATGAACCAAATCAACGGAGAAATAGTGAAACCAGCCAGTGAGCAATAGAGGAGAAAGGGGAAACTGAGGGAGGATTAGCTGATTGAGGAATTGCCCATACATCCACTGCCATCTGCTTCCTAGCTCCACCCACACCACACAAGACACACCAGCCCTGAGGCCCCTGACACCGGACACTTACGACCACCGCGCCTGCCACCCTTTCGCCCCTACTGAATAGACCGCTTGCAACAATTGGTGACACTGTTTCTGCAGCCAAGTTGAATGACACTGAATATCTAATGCATGAAATCGGCTATGCCAACACTGCAAGCTACATAATTGTACAAAACCAGGGGTGACAAGTCAGTGTGAAGCCAACATTTAAGTAATAAGAAACTCAGAAATATTATTAGCATATCTATAAAAGGTCCCCTGTACCAAGAAAAAATTACAATGACAAAATATTGTCTCCACTTTGCTTGATTGGATATATAAATTTCTACTGTGTTGTATAAGAAGGTCAACAATGAAGATTTCAAGTTTGCACACTTCACGTGATGCAACTATATAAATGAACAGTTGTTAAAATTGCCACCAAAAGTCATTTGCACCGGATTTTTTTTGGTATAATCACTGGATTTTAGCCTAGTACAAACTCAAATGTCGGTATCGGTCCTTATGTTGTCCCCTTGAGATCAACAAACTCGTGTCTTTCTCTTTCCCTCTTCCTTGTATCTACTGAAATAAAGCCACAATGCCAGCTGCAAATGAATTACTGTCGAAGTTGTCCTCAATAACATGAACCAGCCTCAACATCTGCAGCAGGATTTTCAGCTTCAGGTTGCTTTTCAGAAATCTGTACTTCACCCTCTGCAGCATGAGCCTCAATATCAGGGCATAATCTAAACTTGAGAATTTTTTGAAGTCGTGCAGTGGGCTTCACTTGCTTCTCAGAGCCTTGATCTTCATCTAGAGTGTTCCTATCGGTAGCAGTGTTCTCTCCTGATTGTCCTGCTTCTTCATGTGTAACTGAAGGACCATCTATCAATGAGGAACTTACGTCAACATAAATACACATGTATTTAGAATGAAAGTTTTTCTTCAGATAAGAAAGAAATAATCTTAGAAGGCAATCATAATGTACTTATATTATGTTAATGCACAAAAATGTAGAAAATGACATTGCAAAGAAGTCAAGACAACAGAGGAAAGAACTACATAATTTGATGTATAGCTGCAAAAATTACATTTCAATTGTGAATAAATTTAGGTCAATAAAATCAGCTCAGGTCCGAATCTAGCATGTCCAAATTGTCGATCAAGTGGCAATAGGGCTGCCTTATTCTTTCATAATGAACTCTATGAAGACACAAGCATAGATGAACAAGTAAGTATCCAAGTATAACTGGTCAGGATTTTACACCTTTCCTTATTCTTCATACATATCTAGCCAACATAAAGTGCAAGAAAATATGCAGTTTCTTCCCACTTACCACTTTCTGAGAAGACAAAGCATGTTCCTATAGTTTCCTGGTATTCTCCAATCTGTCAAACAACAATCTTATTGAGAAAAAAACAGCATCATTGGGCTGGCCATTAATTGGCATGACAGAATAATATATGTAGGGAACTCCCTCAACTTATACATGAAAAAATCAAAACTCATACATAAAGGTGATATCACCATCAATATGAAAAGGAAGAAAGGAAGAAACGCTAATTAGGGCACTCACCAGTTTTAACTCGTCGCCAATGACCAACACAGGATTAATTGTGTCTAAACCCTGAACATATAAAATTTTGTATTTAGTATAGAAATAGGTGATAAAAAATATAAACATTGCATATGGGAGTACCCTAAACTCGATCTTAAATTGCAACAAAACAACAAGCTAATTAACAGGAACAGTTCTACAAGACAAGGATAGAAAAGAAACAAATTGCATTAACCTACTCCATGTTATTCTTTACTTTGTTTCGTTAACAAAGTCATTCTTACTGTCCTGCATTGTAACACGATAACCCACACAAGTTTCACTCTTTGTTCTTTATTTACCGGCAGCATTCGCATTGAATAATAGCCAAAATTCCAGGTGAAAAAGCAGATAGTCGAGATTGACCAATACAACCAAATAGAACAGTCGAAATACTTACAGAGAGAACATAAGGTGCATTAGGAGGGATGTCGGCCTTGCCGCAGACTTCATCAAGATCAAGCAGCACAAACTCCTCCTCCCCCTCCCTTCCCTTCGTGTTGGCCTCCATTCCCAAATTAACAATCACAAAAAAAAGAAGCAAACCCAAAAATCACAAATCATACACACGGTTTGTTTTAGCAGTGGAAGGCGAATTTTAACAAACAGCTTGGATACGGCGCTCAGGGGAGCGAGGGAGGGCGGAGGGGAGGAGAAGGGAAGGTATGAGGGGCGGTGATTTGGCCGGAAAAAGGGGCGGAGGAAGGCGGCGGGAAGCGGTGCTGGGCAGGAAGAAGGGATGCGAAGCGTCCGGCTAAATTTTAACCAAACAGGACACGGATACACTGGGTGTCCGGAAATACTCTAGCCGTCATCTCGACCATCGATCCTGAAGATCGACGGCTCCCTGTTTCCCTGGCACACTTATAACATGTCCAAGCAGTTCAGGAAACTTTCCAACAACAAATTCAGGGAATCACAATATGCTTGTGAGCTGAGATGGAAGAGGAAGAGAAGCACCGTATTTGCAACTTTGTGGTGATTAATTTGAAAGTAGGTTTTCTTAATTTCTTTCTTCTTCTTTTTAGGGGTTGTTCAAATATACAAGTCATTTCCTTTTTTTTGCTTTTGCTAAAAAAACAAAAATGCCTTTATGAGGCTGTTTAAGTGCACCTTTAGGGACTTTTAATGGGCATAAATGGTATTTTTTTCAAAAATATATTTGGAAGCACCTTTTCTAAAATAAAAGATTTTCTTATAGAAAGTTATTTTCCACATTTCCAAAAAATGTTTGAAAATACTCTTTTAAAAGAAAATTTTTTGCTGCTGAAAGCCTTTTTTTCCCTTAAAAGGTCTCTTTTCTTTTTTTACTTTAAACCTCCTCAAGAGGAGGGTTAAGGTAGAAAATTTAAACTATTGTTCTCTAAAGATAACTAAGGGGTTGTTTGGATCCACCCACGAAGGGGCTTTTAAGGGACAGAAGAGACCATTTTGCTAAAATTATTTTTGTTTGCATCTTTTCTCCCCAAAATTTTTTTCTAACAAAAAGTCTTCCTTTAGATGGTCTTTTTTGAGTTTTTTCCATATTACCTGGTGCCATTTTTTATTTTTCCATATTACTTGATTTTTTCTGAGAAATCCCATATAGCCTGGAATTGGTACCAAGAGTACCGAAAATGCCATTCTTTTAGGGTGTGTTTGGCAAACATGATTTGGATTTAGAGGTGTGATTCTTGGAATCACGTCATTTTGAATGACAGGCACATGAGATTTGTATTTTAGAAATCCAGTGATTGGCAACAGTGTGATTTTAGTAGTGGGATTCGGAGAATCACACCATCGTTTGGGAATCTGGAATTTAATGGTGATTTGATTCTTCATATAATGCAAAAAAAAAAGTATTTTTTGCATATTTTGCACCTTCTAATTAATAATGGAGAAATAAGTTCTTCTAACCACGTAGTTTCATTATTGTGCATAAAAAAAATTCAACCCTCAAAGATCTAAAATAGATAGGTCAACAATCAATTAAACATACAAACTAAGATTGGGGAGGTGGGCGATTGAGGAGATCCTCAATCCAAGCTAACTTTGATTCATTGGTGAAACTAGAGAGCATTTCAATTAATGAAGGATCATTTTCCAATCGTAGCCTTCGATGTGCCTCCATTATTTGATGTGAAGCGAGCCCTGGGATATTTGAAAGTAATTCATATATATCTGAAGATGATGGTTTTGAACTCGGCTTCTCCTGTTTCTCCAAATATGATTTAAGTGCTTTAGCAACCTCAAAAATTGCATTGTTCAAATTCTCCTTCCTGCCCATTTTTCTTGATCTTGTAGGTGTTTCTTCGCGTGCTCGTCGTCGTTCGGTGCAGTTGACAGCTCCATTTCCTTCCTTGTTCTCATTCAATTCGCCATCTTCCTCCACCAGATCAACATCAATCGGGCCTCCATCATCTTCTTGGACATCTTCAAAGTGACTTGCCCCCTCTCTTATAGCTCTGTCTTTTCCAAATAGGAATAGATAGTCATCCCAATACTTCAGTTTCTTATTTCGGTATGATTTTGTGTCCGGAGCTCTCTATCACAAGAACATATCAAATTTGGTTAACAAAACTAAATTTTATATGATATCATAGCAATTGCATAACATTCAATTAATAGAATATTTTTACCTGGCAGTATGTATCCCACACACTTTCATCTTCCACAACTATCTTTTTGTTTGTAGCATCCCAAGTGAAGCCACTTTGAGCAAGGATGTCGGAAACAATTGCATAGTCTTCCTTCCAACCTTTCATTTTATTTCTAATGTGACTTGGATTCAATTGGATATTGAACTCTGCATTTATTTCATTAGCACAATTTTGAAGTCCATGTGGTTTCCACCCATTCTCACCTTTATTTCCCAATGTGATTTGATCATAAAGCGAATTAATTAAAAAAGTCTCCATTTCTGAACTCCATTTTGTATACCCACGTTGAGGCACTGCTTGATTGCTCTTCACCATCTCTATTAGAGCAGTAAATTATAAATTTGAAATTAAAGTCAATATAAGAGACGACAATCAATATAAGTCAATATCACAAGTAAAATTATTACAAACATCAATGGCAAACCAACTAATATGTAAAACTTAATTTATTGACACAATCCAATTCATCAAAAAATTAGCAAAAAAATTTAAATTTAATGACCACATTATGACTAGTGCAACATTATACTCCTAGTCAACTGTTACGTACACGTCGGCCTTGATATTCATCAAACATATTCTTTGCCAAGGTTTCGCTAAATGCCTTCCATTCTGGTGTCACTCTTACGGTTGTGACGCGGTCATCAAAAATGGGATCTTCAGGCACCATATTTTCTAGGTCACGATCTACTTCAGCTAACAATTCCTCGTTAGGCATGTTGTCTCGTATGAAGTTGTGGAGGATAAAACATGCATTAATGATTCGAATATTAGTTTTTACAGGATAAAAGCTTGCAGTTCTAAGAATGGCCCATCGCTTCTTCAATAAGCCAAAAGCTCTTTCAATTGCATTCCTCGCGGAAGAATGACGAAGGTTAAATAGTTCTTTGTAATTGACGGCCGTGTTCCCCCTCCACTCGTTTAGATGGTATCGAGTTGCTCTGTAAGGAGCCAAAAATCCTTCCCCATTTGCGTAACCTGCATCCACAAGATAATATTTGCCTACAGCAAAATAAATTTAGGTTACCTATTGCATTGCTCGGTTGTGATTTGGAACAAAAAAAGTTTGACATTAATATAGGCATACCATTTGGAATCATTAGTGGATTATGTCTACGCAATGCATTACGTAGAACTCTTGCATAAGAAGCTGATCCCTCCCAACCGGGCAATACGTAGGTGAACTTCAAGTTTGGATCACATGCTGCTAATACATTTGTCGAGATATTGCCTTTCCGGTCACGATATCTAGTGTGGTCTTCAATTGGGATAGTTAGTCCTATGTGAGTTCCATCAAGTGCTCCAATAGCATTCTAATTAAAAAGAATATTAATTTCAACTAAATTATAATCAAGCTTTAAAAATAAATAATTATTTACTAAAAAATATTACTTATGAGTACCTCAAACCATCTCCACTTTTGGAATTCCCGTTCATTGAGGTTTCTTTCTCCAACCTTTATCAGATGCCTGCCCAACCTTAGAACCGCGTCCAACACCATATGAAATTGTCTACTAATTGTTTCGCCTGAGCGTCTAAAGCAAGCCTTAATTGTACTATTCTTAAGGTTATGAGCAAGGATGTGCAAGAAAGATGCGACAATCTCTTCAGTGGTAACCCACCTAGTAGTTACTAACCCACCTCTGCTTCGCAACAATGAACATAAACGTGTGAATCCAATTTTTGTCACACGTAATTGTTCATAACATATAGATTCGTTTGCATTGCACAATATATCCAACCACCATCTTCTTCCAACATCATCACCAGCACTTACTTGTCTAATCCTAGGCTTCTGAAGATCTAATAGAAGCATTAAGAAAAAAGTGGTTAGAACCACAATGAAGTCTACTTCCTCTCTGTCATGCTTTTGATGTGAAGACCTACGAAGAGGGGCATGTGCCATTCTAAATGTGTGCTCCTGGATGCGCATTTGGAATCGAGCAATTAATATGGGACATATGATGTAGTCATTTTCACTATCACATAGTAGACTAATCACAACAGTATCAAAAAAATAAAAAAGCTTGAAAATGTGAATCTAGCACAACATGATGTTTTTTTTGCTAATTGGCATTACAGGATGTTTTACTAGCATAATAAATTGATCATTAAAAAACATTTAAATAGTGCAGCAGCAAGGATGTCCCTGTTAAATACAGTATGCAAGTCTGTACATTTAAATAGTACATACTATGCATATTGATAAGTACAATTAATCCAGTTATTTTATTGGCTTTCCACACGAAAAAGAAAATGTTAATCAGTTTTTGGTATGAAGAGTATCATTTTAATACAGTATGCATAGTTTGCAGTTTCTAATAAAACCCACTAGATTGAAACAGAGTATCCTTTTAAACTTGCAATAAATATGCCAAACTACTCTCAGCAGTATCAATTAAAATGAAATTATAACAGAGGATAAGTTCACTAATAACAAGGAACAAAAATGTATTTCCAAACAGAAAATTGGTGAGAGAGCCAATTTTAAACTTCTTCCTCTGTTCCTCATTCAACATGGAAAGAGTCCACACTCGGCAAAATTGTTCAGTTGACTGAAGAAGCTCAACAAAACAAGCCAAAGCTACAGAGGTGGCTAGACGAATTTGGAGAGTACTACAGTCAGGCTATAGTTGCTCTATCTTTAGCAGTATTAGTTAGCAAAGCTCTTTAGCCATGTAGCATAAGATATTTGATCATTTCTATATGTTATTTCGCTATTGTACATAATTTAAAGTGCAAAGCTTGTAGTTTGTAGAGAACATAATTTAAACTACTCTCAGGCTATAGTTGCTCTATCTTTAGCAGTATTTGTCACGCCCCGAAATCCCATACCTCGAACGGAGTGCGGAAGCCAATCAATGATATACATTTAGAGGTAGAGAATCTCGGGCGCGAGACCGAACTGTCGAATTAACCACCAATTACGATCATCTCAAAAGGATGTGTAATCGGACATGCCCATAATCAGTGCAATACACATACAAACATTAATGAATACTATGGAATGGAAATTTACTTAATAATACTGATAATCCATCTTCTGATATGACATGTCCAAGAAAATTCACCTTGTTCATCCAAAATTCACACTTATTCAGCTTAGCATATAATTGATTATCCTTCAATATCTGTAACACAAGAGTCAAGTGAGTTCTGTGTTCTTCCCAACTTGTTGAATATACCAAAATATCGTCCACGAAGACTATCACAATCCGGTCTAATAAGTCCACAAAAATTCTGTTCATCATGTCCATAAAAGCTGCTGGCGCATTAGTCAAACCAAAAGGCATTACCAGGAATTCGTAGTGTCCATACCTGGTCCTGAATGCTGTCTTGGATATATCCTCCTCCTTGATTCTTAACTGATGGTATCCCGATCTCAAATCAATTCTTGAAAATACTTTTGCTGATTGTAACTGATCAAACAAATCATCTATTCTAGGCAAAGGATATTTATTCTTCACCGTGACTTGGTTCAACATACGATAGTCGATACACAATCTCATCGACCCATCTTTCTTCTTTACAAATAATACTGGTGCGCCCCAAGGGGAAACACTAGGCCGAATAAACCTCTTATCTAACAACTCTTGTAATTGCACCTTCAATTCTTTCAACTCAGCCGGCGCCATTCTATATGGTGCTTTGGAAATAGGTGCTGTTCCCGGTATCAATTCAATCGTAAAATCAATTTCTCTCTTTGGTGGCAAACCAGGTAACTCATCAGGAAAGACTTCGGGAAACTCCCTCACTACCTCAATGTCCTCTACTCTCGGGGTAGGCATCTCAACAGGTGTCACATTAGCTAAATAGGCTCTACAACCTTTAGCCAACATTTTCTGAGCTTTAACAGCTGATATCAAACAATCTCCTTTTCTATCCCGGATTCCCTGAAACAATAGTTCTTTCTCTCCAGGAATTTTAAAATAAACTCTCTTTTTAGTACAATCCACTAGTGCATTATATTTTGATAACCAATCCATTCCCAAGATTACATCAAAATCACACATATCAATCAGCACAAGATTAGCAAGCAAAATTCTATCTTCTATCAGCACAGGAGAGTTTTCAATATATTCGGTTGCTATAACCGAATCTCCCATAGGAGTAGAAATCATCAAATCATCACTCAGTCTAGATAATGACTTATCTAGACTTAAAGCGAACACCGAAGAAATAAAAGATCGCGAAGCTCCCGGGTCTATTAACACTCTAGCAAAACGATTGAGGATAAGAAGAGTACCTTCAATAACCTCATCCGACCCACGCGCATCTTCTGATGATAGAGCAAAAATCCTCGCCTGAGTCTTCTTATTCATATCAGCCCCGGTCTTCTTTTCACGATTAGGGCAATTAGGAGAGATATGCCCAACCTCATTGCACACGAAGCATCTTCGAGGATCCGTAGGGCACGGCTTCCCTCTATGCGAATCCTGTCCACAAATCCTGCAACGACCTCCATTCATGTTACCATTGTCATTGCCTCGAAACTGTTGACGTGGTGCACCGTTCATCCGGTTCTGTTGCTGCTGCCTTTGCTGCTTAAATGAAATCATCCTAAACCTTGCAAACCTCTTCCATGATAGAAGCCACTTCCAATCAGCGCCCATTTAAGCTATCCACGCTTCCGCCGCGCACTCTGATTCTAGTCGCGCTAAAGATTAGCCACTATTGTCAACGGAAGGAGATGAACTAGAATCTCACTCAAGGTTCAATTTTTAACTCATCTCTCGTTCCTTTGACTCCTAGCGTAAAACACGGCGATACAAAAATAGAACAAACACAAAGCAAGCAAATAATCAAACACTTCTTTTTATAGGGTAAGGTCTTTTCTTCTAGGTACCCTTTTCTTTCTATTAGGTTCGACTATTCCATTTCATAATTCAGCAATGTCCGTACTGTATTAGACTGAGTTTGAGGGCTCCGATACCACGCTGTCACGCCCCGAAATCCCATACCTCGAACGGAGTGCGGAAGCCAATCAATGATATACATTTGGAGGTAGAGAATCTCGGGCGCGAGACCGAACTGTCGAATTAACCACCAATTACGATCATCTCAAAAGGATGTGTAATCGGTCATGCCCATAATCAGTGCAATACACATACAAACATTAATGAATACTATGGAATGGAAATTTACTTAATAATACTGATAATCCATTTAAGAAAGTCAAATCAAATAAATCTATGAATCTATGGCACACAATTGCCATTAAATGTCATAAGCATCAAAATAAGCAAAGCAAATAATATAAACTCTAAATCTTCACGGCTCCTGCGACCGCTTCACTACCGCAACTTCCTGCTCTCAATTTCCATTTGGAGGTAGAAATACTCATGCATCCTCTGATGCAGGCGCAAATGGAAATTGAGAGCAGGAAGTTGCGGTAGTGAAGCGGTCGCAGGAGCCGTGAAGATTTAGAGTTTATATTATTTGCTTTGCTTATTTTGATGCTTATGACATTTAATGGCAATTGTGTGCCATAGATTCATAGATTTATTTGATTTGACTTTCTTAAATGGATTATCAGTATTATTAAGTAAATTTCCATTCCATAGTATTCATTAATGTTTGTATGTGTATTGCACTGATTATGGGCATGACCGATTACACATCCTTTTGAGATGATCGTAATTGGTGGTTAATTCGACAGTTCGGTCTCGCGCCCGAGATTCTCTACCTCCAAATGTATATCATTGATTGGCTTCCGCACTCCGTTCGAGGTATGGGATTTCGGGGCGTGACAGTATTTGTCCTTGGACCTCCTCTATTTAAGTGGCAAAAATAGAGTTTCGTAATGACAGATGCATTGTAGTACTTGCAGATTTTTTTCTGTCAAGTGCTTGGATTTTCTGGCATCTAGTTAGCAAAGCTCTTTAGCCATGTAGTATAAGATATTTGGTCATTTCTACATGTTATTTCGCTATTGTACATAATTTAAAGTGCAAAGCTTGTAGTTTGCAGAGAACATAATTTAAACTACTCTCAGGCTATAGTTGCTCTATCTTTAGCAGTATTTGTCCTTGGACCTCCTCTATTTAAGTGGCAAAAATAGAGTTTCGTAATGATAGATGCATTGTAGTACTTGCAGATTTTTTTCTGTCAAGTGCTTGGATTTTCTGGCATCTAGTTGGCTTCTCCTATTTCAAGTTTTACTAATTAGTTAGCAAAGCTCTTTAGCCATGTGGTATAAGATATTTGGTCATTTCTACATGTTATTTCGCTATTATACATAATTTAAAGTGCAAAGCTTGTAGTTTGCAGAGAACATAATTTAAACTACTCTCAGCATAATTTAAACTACTCTCAACAGTATCAATTAAAATGAAATTATAACAGTGGATAAGTTCACTAATAACAAGGAACAAAAATGTATTTCCAAACAGAATATTGGTGAGAGAGCCAATTTTAAACTTCTTCCTCTGTTCCTCATTCAACATGGAAAGAGTCCACACTCAGCAAAATTGTTCAATTGACTGAAGAAGCTCAACAAAACAAGCCAAAGCTACAGAGAAGAATTCATCCATAACACCAAATTTTGTACACCAGTCAAAGCTTCTAGTCAAAAGTTTCAATAATACAAAACATAAACTTGTATGCACCTGGTTGTTGGAGAGGGAGATCTCTGAGAAGAATTTGTCTGTTTGAAGTGAAGGAGAAAAGCAACCTTCTGAGCGATGAGCGAGAGCTTGCAGAGGACGATGAGGAGTAGGGAAAAACAACGACCCAATCAAAGTGAGATTTTAAGAATGACAGGGTCGGCCCTGTGATTTGGTATGATCCATTTTCCCGTTGTAACAACAATCACGGGATTTTGGGTGCGATTTGGGGCAAAATCAAATCCCGTCCAAAAAAAGGGTTGCCAATCGTGAGATTTCCATAAATTCCGTGATTGCATAAATCACCGGGGGCAAATCACGTTTGCCAAACGCATCCTTAGGTTTTCCGTGCCTTTGATATCAGAAGGGGCGTGTTGAAGATGACACGATCAAGGCTCAGTTTTAGGAAGCAAAGGCGGCAATTTGGAGAGGCGACCTACGGCGATTTCGAGTGGCGCCCTTATCGACGTCCCTCCACGGCTCCATGCAACTGGCGGAGTGAGCAATCGCAAGGGATTACACGCATTTGGAGCATCTTCCTGCAATTTTTTGGCGGCTAGGCGGCGAGGAACACTCCCAAATCGTCCTTGTATCTCGCCAGTGAGCAGAGGCGAAATTCATTTTCCCGGGCAACGATGCCTCATCGTTAGTGAAATACACCTGGAGAATAGCATAAAATTACCGGTAAGGTACAATCCATATTGATTTTTCTTTGAGAAGCTCCAACTTTTTTATTTGTTAATTTGGATTAAGTAATGTACGAATTTGTTATCTTCATGTTTTTTGTGTACACGATATGATATGAAGTCGTGTCTTCGACAACACAATTTTTCTATTTTTGTGTCTTTATGACATGCTTTTTTTCATTTTTTTGTACCTATCTCCTTGCAGATGGATACAGAAAGAGATGACTCCTTGAAATGGGGTAAGGGTAAGTAAGACACGACTTCTTAATTATCGTGTCACGTTATACACGACTATTTCGTTTCGTAATGCTACTGACACGACTGTTTAAAATTTCAATGTAGCTCCAAGGAAGCGCTCGCATGATGAAGAGAAGGTAGAACGAGCTACAAAGAGAGCCTCCGCAAAGATGTTCCTGAAGAAGCTCCAACCACACTTCGACGAACATATGGAGCATGCAGAAGTGGAAAAGCGGGATCTATTCCCCCAGGTTCCGTAGTCAGGAGGAGGAGGAGAGCTGTCCCAGAGAAGGAATTGCAGAAGCTACGGGAAAAGGAGCACATAAGGAGAATGGCATTAGAGCAGGCACGGAGGAATTTGGCAACAGATAAGAAATCAAAATCTGAGGAGACAATCTCCGATCGCCAAACAACAGATATCATTAATGAGGTGATATCTTCCTTGGAGGAGGCAGATATCGAGGTGGAGAAGGAGGACGAGGAGGAGGAGAAGAAGGATGAGCAAGAGAAGGAGGGGCAACAGAAGGATGCGGGGGATGAGAAGGAGGATGTGGAGGACGACGAGGAGGCTATAGGCTCAACCTCATCCGAGCTTGTTGACGTTGATCTCCTCCAAACCCCTCAACCTGCTCCAGTTGAACTCCTAGAACACTATGCTAATTTGGAGTTGTGCTTCGACATGGGAGTGTTGTTAGAAAGGGATAGAGTGGCAATCGATGGGTGGATAGTCAATCCGAGAAAGCCTTATCCAATTCCCACGCTATGCGATGAAGACTTCATATCCCTCCTGCAAACTACAGAAATAAATACAAATGTAAGTATACAGAACGTGTTTTGTTTTTCCCTATTTCACATAAAATAGTCAGGTCGTGTATGGAAGCACACGACTCTACGCATAGTCATCTATTCGAAGCCACGACTATTACTTAAGTCGTGTCTTTCCATACATGACTACTCCTTAAGTTGTGTGTTCATATACACGATTTTCATGTTCCATGTTGTTTCCATTTGAAAATGCAATAGAAGAATTTCTTATTCTGTTGTGGTTTTGTACAAGTTATAGATGACTTTCTGAGTCTCTTGCGGCAGCACAATGAAAGAGACCAGATGAAGTATCCCTTCTATTTTTTTGGATCCTATGTATTCAAAGAGATATTCGACAATGTAAGTGTTCCCTATATTAGTAGCGATAACTTGACTTACCCCTTTACCATTCTAATCTACATGCCATGGCTCGGTTTTGCAGGAATACAAAGAGGATGGCGATAATACAAAGTTGATACGTAAGCTTGGGAGGATGTTGAAGGGATTGAACAGGAACATGTTCTATACTTTCTTCTCAATCTGCACCGGCTCTCACTTCTGCCTCCTCTACGTTAATTTCCCCAACTGTGTATGGCGCTTCTACAACCCGCTCTCCGACAAATCCTTGCTGTACCCACATCACATGGCCGCAACAGATAAATTCACAAAGTTCATGAACGTTGTGATGACACACACGCTGGGGTGGATAGGTTGTTTAAACTGGAAGATGACTCAGATCGCCAAAGCGTCGTGGCAATCGAACTCAAAAGACGGTGGCATATTCACATGATGTACGTGGCGCACTTGGCATCTAATGTCAACCCACCCGAATTTGATCATGACAGAATTACACATTTGTGGCACCCAATCATTGCTCCGTGTATGATTCACGGGGAGATTCACTACGAGTTTGATGACAATTCAATTAAAGACAAAGATCAGGAAGTCACAATTGCTAGTTTTTTGAGGATCTCAGATGAAGACTAATACACATATTTTTGGATTTCTAATTTTTTTTTGTACATGCATTTTGTATACTTATTCTTCTTGTACATACATTTCTGAAGAAAGGAGATTCACTGCTTTTGTTTGTATAATGGTAGTGAACTGTTATTGTCACGCCCCAAAATTCCCGTCTTGTCGGAGTGCGGAAGACCTTTTTTTTTCATGAGTATGTTTGAGGCCAGAAACCCTGAGATATGACCGAATACTCGAACATCCCGTCTAATACATCACCATGAATAGATGTGTACTCGACATAACACAACTGAGTCTTTAAATAACATCATTAACACATGAAATGGGAACTTAACAATCTTAAAATTAATCCATAATACAAGTCAATCAAAATCATTAAGATGCTTTGGCCAACATGCCAATAATATTAACACTAAATTTAAAATAATAAAGATAGCTTTATCATCCATGACTGTCTTTGAGTCTTCCATTATCTGCACTTGCCATAGCTATACTTTGATCGTTTAAATATAAAACCCTTGCAAGTGCACAAGGCAATTGTACTACGGTGAGTATTAAAGGGTTGTAGAACCTCAGGGACGGATTAATCTTTTACCAAATTCAGGAGAAGAAAGTTGCAGTTTTTGTTTAATCTAAATAAAGCTATGAACTTTAACTACTAAGCTGAGTTTTAATCAATGTGGAGAAGACCAAGGCTTCGAATCCACCACAATAACTAGTGTATCGTCTCTCTCTCTCTTTTAAATAAAGATTTCCAATTGGCTGGTGTATTCCTCTCAGACATACACCTGTCAATTCAAATTATAGTGCTCTCCTCTCGGACGTAACACATAAATCAATTAAGCATATGGAATTGTGATCTATCTCTCTCAAGCATAAATCAATGAAACTCTATTAATATATGACAAATCAGAACACTCACATTCCTCTCAGACATGCAAGTAATCTTTCAGATTGAAATTCATAAAATCCACTCTTGTCTCGCTCAAGCACAAAGAATAAACTCAATGAATTAACTTTAATTGCATAACAAAGGTTCATACACCAACTAGAGTAAAAACATAAGATGAGAGAAAAGAAACTACACAACCAGATTATTGGGCTTCATCTACGCCTTGGATAGGAGTTTAGCCAAGCATGGGAAGAGAATCCATCATCTTCATCTTCATCATCTTCTTCTTCCTTTGCTCTAGCCTCCAAGGTCTCAAATTGCTCTCTAGGTTGAATATGTGGTGCCCAATATGTTCTCCCATAAGGCCTATTTATAATAGTGAAGAGAAACCACGAAGTCCCTTTCCAAATCCAAGTCGAAATAGGTCTTAATTCCGGTTTGCCGCATACGGCGATCGATCGTCCGTATTGCCGATCGTTCGCTTACCGATCGATCGCTATTCCTTCGTTATTTTCCTCCGATCGATCGCTTTCCGATCGACGCCGTATGATACCGATCGATCGTAGTTACTGTCTTCGGCGATTGAAAAATTCCAGTAGATACGATCGATCGTTTTTATGCCGATCGATCGTGTCCTTTATACACTGCTTTAGCGGCTCTGGCGATCGATCGCAGTGATTTCTGATCGATCGTAATTACTATTTATAAACTTCAAATGGCTATAACTTTCTGTCCCGAACTCCGAATTGCGCGTGGTTGGTGGCGTTGGAAAGCTGACTTCTTGAAATTTAACATGAAGCTTGAATTAGTCCAATACGACATTTGTACACGAAGTTATGATAATTTAACCATTCGAGTTACTTTTCACCTCATTTCTATGTATTACTCTTGTTTCCTACAAAATCCAAAAACTATATTAAAGTAGTAGTTATTCTAATCAAACACTAGCATAATCATAAGCTTAGGAGATAATAAAATGCATATTTCATGTATAGATCACACCCCAAACCTAGACTTTGCTAGTCCCTAGCAAAACAAAAACAAAATAAAATCAAATCAAACAAACTAAGGAACTAATGCATAAAAGCAAACACCACTTTCGTAGGGAACACGATTGCATTGAGAGTATGCAACAAGCCGTTAAACCTCTAGGTGGCCCTAGTAGGACGAGTGTTGTCTCATGTGGGTTTGCAGCCATGCTACCCACAAACATGTATTTATGAAACTAATTAACCTAAGTGCAAAAACAAAGCAAAAATTAAAACATTGCAAAATAAACAACCTATTATCCCGACAAATACACACTACAATGCTTAAGAAAATCAACCACATGTACTTGGTTCATAATCAACAGGAATATAGAAGCCCTCAAGTAAGTGGTTTTATTATACACTTTCATCTTGGAAATTTCTGCTCAATATAATATAGCATGATAACATAAATGATAGAAAGTGTAGAACATTGTAGCAATACATTCTAAATTTCTGTTTATACAGATCCAGTGTTACCCATTAACCAAAGAACATCAGAATCTACATAGTTATCGTAATCTTTAGGTTCATGATAGTACAGATCTGCGCGCCTCCTTCGGGTCCAACATTCTAGATTTGAGAGGATAATACACCACAGACTTCTTCTTTTTTTCTTTTGTTTTTTTTCGCTAGGACTGTGTAAGGCCTGACTTCAAGATGCATAGGTTTAGCAATGACTCAGGCCAATGACTCCCAGCCAGTTGGGCTTAGGGCATTAGGTTTTAAGAGACCGCTTCGGGCCCGAGCATCAGCCTAAGTTAATCCTATAAAGTCAAGCAGCCCCTTTCTTTCATTTTGTTTTCATTTTCATTTTCATCATTCATATTTTCAGCACATCTTTATTTTGTCCAGGCTGTATTATACTCTCAACCTATTTCCGGTTCCAATGCCTTGCCATAGCCAAGTAAATGGACTATCATGATCTTTTAAGCTCAACAGATAACTACACATCATCCAATGACTATGACTAAAAACATCCCACTGTAAATTAGCATTCAACAAATCTCTAGATGGTATTACTTTATGTACTAGTGTGTGTAAGTGAATTTTCTTAGTTTAAGCACCTGTTCCAAGAGGACTGTAATAGAAAGATATGCTCAGTTAAGTGTATCTATCATCCAGTATACTTACTCACACTTCCAATGTAAATTAATCTCCTAAGAATTGTAACATGCATTATTACGGGATAAACTATCAAAACCTAACAGAAATGCTAACAAACAACTTAAAACTACTAAAACAAATATAACTTTTTTTATATATGTTTTCTTTTTCTGATTTTACAATGAAGCACATCCTCTCCCCCAAACCTAATATAAGCATTGTCCTCAATGCACAATGAAAGACAAAATACAATGATCATAAAAAGGGAAAAGAGAAGGAGGAAGGAAAACACCAGAGAAAGAGCGGACTAAGAGTCCTGGTCATCGCCGTCTGCACCATCGCCTGGAGAAAAATGCCATGCATGAAGAAAATCGACTATGGAGTCGAGGCGTTCCGTAATAGCATGCTGGGACTGGCGAATCTCCTGCTGTGACTGGCTAATCTCCTGCACATGGCCAGTGAGATCGCTGATCTGCTGCTGCATCGTCGCCCATGGTGGTTGAGCAGGCTCATCCTCAGGTATCTCAGCATGATCCTCAAGACGGGGAGCTCGTGGCCACCCGCGTCGTGTATGACCCATCATACGGTTATACGCATCAACTCCAATAGGCCCCAGTCCATGAGATATACGAGAATGCTCAGGAAAATGCACCCCCTGAGTCAGAAATATTCGCTCTAAAATGTAGGGGTAGGGTATCCTCTCATCTTTACAGCCCACCATCATTTGCTTCATTCGGCCAAAGACGAATGAAGGCAGGTCAAGGTCACGGCGCCGAGTATCGTCGCCGAATACATAAAGTAAATCTGTCATAGGTCGGTCGACTTTTTCCTTCCTGGCTGACCAGACATCATGCTGTAGAATTAAAAATGCAAAACGAAACTCCGATCGCATGCTAATGGCGGCCAGCCAAGTAGAGGTCCCAGGGCCTACTGCCGACCCCGTCAATCGCCCCGTGATATTCTGGTACGAAGGAAACTGATATCCATTAAAGTCAGGGTGATGAATCGTACCTCGGTCACAACCCATAGCACTAGCAATATCTGTAACTCGAACTCTGATCGGAACACCACATACTATACTCTGAATAGTTACATGCTCCGGATCATCGCTGTCTTCTATGGTGCCAGTTGCATAAAATTCACGAACTGGGTCCTCGTGGACCATGGCGAACGCATTTTGCCTTTTTGCCGCGATATGGGTGAAATAGTTCACGCAATCCGCCCTGTCCTCAATCCATCGCTGAGTTGGAAGATCGGGAATAATCGGGTTGAGGACCACCTGCCTCTCATACTGGATGGGCCGTGGCGGTGCAGTAGGTTCAGGTGGAGGGGTGGAAGGAACAGGACGTGAGGAAGAAGCCTCACCCCTATGGCGTTTGTGCGCGACGGATTTCTGAGGCATTGTACCTGAAAACCAAAGATAATAGTGAAAATCCAATCAAGGTACAAGAATATGCAGCATGTAATTGTAATATCTAAATATCACAGCAAGCATGGAATAACAGATCCACGTCAAAATTTTCGGATTTTTTTTTTTGAAAATAATAATAAATTTCCTAAAAATAATAATAAAAAAAATAAAAATTTTATGATAACTTAGGAAATCAAAAGGAATCATCATGCATAACATAAAGCACAATCATCAATAGAGAAGCATGCATGAAAGGGATTCAAAAATCAGAATGCGGAATTTTTTTTTTATAGAAAACACTGTTCACCGCAAGAACAAAATTCCTAAAAACACCTAAAATCGAAGAATCAAAAGCTCAAAGTCATGCATAAGCATCGCAATAGTCATTAGAAGAGAATGCATAAGATTAATCACAACAATATCCACCGGAAACTAAGAAAAATCGAGTTTTTAAGTTTCGGCTTACCGGAAGAAAAATGAGTGATTGCGATGAAATGAGTGGAAAATCCCGGAAACAGACACCAGATCTGGAATCTACGTACAAAAATCCTTCGGGGGCCGGAGTTTCAGCTCAAACAAAGGTCGGAAACGGCGGCGGCGAGCGGAAATAAATTTTCCTCGCCGCGGCCGTTCGGGCTTTATGCGCGAGGAAGACGACCCGCGATCGATCACTATTTTAGCCGATCGATCGTTGTATAAATCAAGAAATAGTACCCGTTAGATTGAAGATGAACGGTGTCGATGTACCCTATGGAGATCGATCGCAAATATAAGGCGTCGATCGGATAGCGATCGATCGTGTAAGGCGATCGATTGTATCTCCTGTTCTTCGATTTTTTTTTTTTTTAACTACATATCCTCTCCCCCAAACCTAATGAAAATGGTATTAAAAATAAGACAATAAGAAGAAGAAAAGGAGAGAATACACTTGAATACGTGGGTTGCCTCCCACCAAGTGCTAAGTTTAACGTCTTCAGCCAGACTGGGCCACGATCATTCTGTAATCGTCGGATCATCCAAGTAAACAATCAGCACATCAATATCTGTCACAGCCTCGAGATATGGTTTCAATCGGTGACCATTGACTTTGAATGTAGTCCCATCCTTTGGATTATAAATCTCAACAGCACCATGTGGAAATACTTCTTTGACAATAAAGGCCCAGACCACCGAGATCGGAGCTTCCCAGGAAATATGTGTAGCCTAGAGTTGTAAAGTAGTACCTTCTGATCAGGCTGAAATGACTTTCTAAATATCATCTTGTCATGTATGGCTTTGGTCCTCATCTTATAGAGTTTGGCATTCTCATATGCATCAAAGCGCATCTCCTCTAACTCACTCAGTTGGAGTTTTCGCTGCTCACCGGCTGTATCCATATCAAAGTTGTACGCCTTAATAGCCCAATACGCTCGATGTTCCAACTCAACAGGTAAATGACAAGCTTTTCCATATACCAATCGGTAGGGAGACATACCAATCGGGGTTTTGAAAGTTGTCCGGTAGGCCCATAATGCATCATTCAGTCGCAAGGACCAATCTTTTCTATCGGGGCGAACCGTCTTTTCAAGAATCTGCTTGATTTGGCGATTTGAAACCTCCACTTGGCCACTCGTCTGAGGATGATATGGTGTTGCAACCTTGTGGGTGACAGAATATTTCTTGAGAAGAGCTTCAAAAGACCTGTTACAAAAATGAGAACCACCGTCACTAATAATAGCGCGAGGAGTTCCAAACCTGCTAAAAATGTTAGATTTCAGAAATTCCAGCACAACTTTATGATCATTGGTCCTAGTGGCAACAGCTTCAATCCACTTAGACACATAATCCACAGCAACAAGAATATATGTATGACCAAAAGATGGCGGAAAAGGTCCCATAAAATCAATACCCCCAAACATCAAATAAATCAACAATCAAAATGGGTTGTAGGGGCATCATATTCCTTTTAGACAAAGCTCCTAGTTTTTGACACCTATCGCAAGATTGACAATAAGCATGGGCGTCTTTAAATAGAGTTGGCCAATAAAAACCACTTTGAAGTACTTTGGCCGCAGTTTTCTTACCACCGAAGTGTCCACCACAAGCATGAGAGTGACAAAAAGATAAGATGATATGAAACTCACTCTCAGGGACACATCGTCTTATGACCTGGTCAGCACATATCTTAAATAGGTCAGGGTCATCCCAATAGTAATGTTTGACTCGAGAGAAAAATAAGTCTTTGTCATGTTTAGACCAAAAGGTTGGAATTTGACCCACAGCAAGATAATTCACAATATGTGCAAACCAAGGTGGAGATGTAGTGGAGATAGCAAAGAGCTGCTCATCAGGGAATGAATCTCTTAGAGGGTCATGGCTATGCAAATCAGGAATAGGAATTCTGGATAGATGATCAGCCACGACATTCTCAGAACCCTTTTTATCTTTAATTTCAAAGTCAAATTCCTGGAGAAGTAAAATCCAACGGATCAGCCTCGGCTTAGCATCCTTCTTAGAAAGAAGGTACCGCAAGGCTGCATGATCAGAGAAAATGATGATCTTACTACCCAGGAGATATGACCTGAACTTATCTAATGCAAACACAACAGCAAACAACTCTTTTTCTGTGGTAGTATAATTCAATTGAGCATCAATGAGTGTCTTGCTAGCATAGTATATGACATGAGGAATTTTGTTGATGCGTTGGCCTAACACTGCCCCTACAGCAAAATTTGATGCATCACACATTATCTCGAAGGGCAGTGTATAGTCAGGGGGCTTAATGATGGGGGAGCTAGAGAGGAGGGTTTTTAATGTGGTAAAAGCATCTTTACACGACTCATCAAATTCATATGGCACGTCTTGACCTAAAAGGTGACATAGCGGACGTGATATCTTGCTAAAATCTTTGATAAATCGGCGATAAAACCCTGCATGGCCAAGGAAAGACCGTATTTGCTTAACTGATGTAGGTGGTGGTAAATTAGCATTCAAGTCAACCTTGGCCTTGTCAACCTCTATACCCCTTTTTGATATAACATGCCCAAGCACAATCCCCTGTTGAACCATGAAGTGGCTCTTTTCCCAACTTAACACTAAATTTGTTTCAAAACCAAAGTAAGGTTGTGCAAGCAGTCATCAAAACAAGTGCCAAATACCAAAAAATCATTCATGAAAACTTCCAAAAATTTATCAATCATGTCGGAGAAGATGGACATCATGCATCGCTGAAATGTAGCAAGGGCATTACAAAGACCGAAAGGCATTCTTCGATACGCAAATGTACCGAAGGGGCATGTAAAAGTCGTCTTTTCCTGATCCCCTGGAAAAACTGGCACTTGATTATATCCTGAGTACCCATCTAAAAAGCAATAAAACTCTTGGCCCGCTAGTTTCTCTAGGATTTGGTCAATGAATGGGAGAGGGAAATGATCCTTACGGGTATTGGAGTTCAGTTTCCTATAATCAATGCATACCCGCCTGCCCGTGGTTTCTCTTATTGGCACAAGTTCACCCTCTGAGTTTGGTTTCACCGTGATGCCCGATTTCTTAGGGACGACCTGGATAGGACTCACCCACTCGCTGTCAGAGATAGGGTATATGATACCTGCATCTAAGAGTTTCACTATCTCTTTCATCACCACTTCTCTCATGTGAGGGTTCAACCGTCGCTGCCCCTCCCTAGAAGGTTTGGCCTGGTCCTCCAGGTTTATGCGATGCATGCACACAGAGGGGTCTATACCCCGGAGGTCGGCCACTGTCCATCCTATAGCTCGCCGGTGTGTAGTAAGGATCTCCAACAACTGGGCTTCCCGGTCAATAGATAGGCTAGATGAGATAATTACAGGAAGGGTGTTGTTGGGTCCTAGGAAGACGTATTTGAGGGAGCTAGGAAGGGTTTTGAGTTCAAGAGTGGGTGGGGCTTCGATGGAAGGTTTTAGAGGTGGGGCGGTAGACACAGGGAGAGGGTCAGGATGGGGTCGCCATGGGATATGTCCAGGGTATAGGGCAGCCACTAAATGGTGATGGACCTCCTCAAAGTCAGGTATGCCCTCATATTGATCGATCCAGTCATAGAAAAGGGTGTGCTCGAGGGCATCCTTAAGCACAGCAAAGGGAAGGTATTCCTGGACGAGGTCATCTAAGTCGTCAACCTCAAGGCACTCAGCTTCACTCGAGGGTTGTTGGGAAGCACTAAAGATGTTTAATTTAACTTTCATGTTCCCAAAGGAGACGTTCATAAGCCCTGACCTACAGTTAATGGTGGCATCGGCTGTGGCTAGGAAAGGGCGGCCAAGGATAACAGGAATTTGGGATTTGGAGTTGGCAACAGGTTCCATGTCTAAGACGATGAAATCAACAGGAAAGTAGAACCGGTCAACTCCAACAAGAACGTCTTCTATAACACCTCTAGGTCTGCGAATGGATCGGTCTGCTAACTGAAGGGTGACTGAGGTGGGCTGTAACTCTCCTAAGCCAAGTTGTTCATACACTGAGTAAGGGAGGAGGTTGACACTGGCCCCTAAGTCCAAGAGAGCTCGGCTAATGGTATGGTCACCTATGACAATGGATATAACAGGGACACCTGGGTCCTTAAATTTAGGTGGCATATCACTGGTCAGTAAAGAGCTTACTTGGTTGGTTAAGAAGACCTCTTGGGTGACATGGGATTTGGTTTTCCTCTTTTGGGTACACAGGTCTTTCAGGAACTTGGCATAAGCAGGGACTTGTTTGATGGCATCTAAGAGGGGAAGATTGATCTTAACATGCTTGAACACCTCTAACATTTCCTCCATTCGTTGGTGGGACTTACTAAACGGGGAGGGTTGGTTGATGCATTGAGGGAAAGGAGCCCTAGGGATATAGGATTTTTCATTGGTAGGTTCAGCTGGGACATCCTTCTGTGGTGGAAGACTAAAAGGATTAGGCATAGTAGGAGTGGGTTGGTTCTGTTTCTCAAGGAGAGTGTCCTCACTCGCAATGGTTGGGTCCCTAACCTGATTGTCAACTTGTTTTCCATTTCTTAGGGTAGTAACAGCTTGCACCTGCTCATTTGGATAATGGGAACCTTCAACGGCGAACTGGCCTCTAGGGTTCTGCTGTGGTTGGCTGGGCAAGGTTCCTACTTCCCGACGGTTCATAGATTGGGCCAGCTGTCCTAATTGGGTTTCTATTTTGGCAATGGATTGTGTATGGGAATGGACAAGCTGGGCCTGGGTTCTTAGCTCACTTTTCAGCTCCTTGTGTTTGGATTCTTTCTCGGTTTTTATATCAGCTTTTATTTCAGTTTTCATCTCAGTTAAGGCGGCTAGCATTTGGCTCATTTGGTCTTCTAGGGATGGTTTCTTGTTGGCTTGGCCAAATTGGGGAACTGTGGCTGGCTGGTAAGGCTGAGCATGGTTTTGGAATTCCTGTCTTGGGGGCTGGTTAAAGGCGGGCCCCTGGTTAGGTTGTTTCCTGGCGAAATTTGGATGATTTCGCCACCCCGGATTATAGGTATTTGAGTAGGGGTTATTGGCTCTAGGGTATCCTTGTGCAAAGTTGACATGTTCCTGTACATGGTCTGGATACTGGGAGGCTGAGGGGCAGTCAACAGTATTGTGCATAGGGCTGGCACAGATGGCACATGCATCTTGAGAGGTTGGGTTATAAGGTGGAGTCTGTGAGAAAAACCTGTCAAACCTCTCAGTTAGGGATGCCACTTGGTGTTCGAGGTTCATGGTAGCTTTAACATCATACATGCCTCCCCTTGAGGCACTCCTGCCAGGCATATGGCCTTCCGATCTATAGAGGGTGGCACTGTGTAGAGAGTTTTCGCTCAGGTCCTCTAGTAGATCCCAAGCATCATCCGGTGTCTTTTTCATGAATGTGCCTCCACAGGAGGCGTCTATTAAGGTCTTATGCTGATCACACACACCCTCATGAAATCTCTGTACTAATTACCACTTGGGCACATCATGGTGGGGACAGGACCGGAGTAAGGATTTCATCCTCTCCCAGCTTTCATGGAATTGTTCATTAGGTGTCTGGGTAAAGGTGATGATTTCATGGCGGATCTTATTGGTCTGCCCCACAGGAAAGTATTTCTTGAGGAATTCGGCTTGAAGTTCCTCCCAAGTGGAAATAGAGTTATGCTCAAGGGAGCATAGCCATTCCTTGGCCCTATCTTTTAAGGTGAAGGGGAACAACCTAAGGCGCACCTGGTCATTAGATAGTGTAAGTTTAAAGGTTGTGTTAACCTCTAGAAAATTTTGTAGGTGCCTATAGAGGTTGTCATTTAATTGGCCATGGTATGTGGGCAGCATCTGGATGATGTTTGGCTTAATTTCAAAATTAGCCACGGTTGCAGGAAGTAGGATACAGGATGGGGAGGTGTAGGTAGTGGGACGGTAGTAGTCTTGCAGGGTACGGGCATGAGGCATTAGCAGATTCTGATTTAGACCATTCCCACCCCCAAGGTTCATGTTGTCCGCCATTGGATGAATTTCAGGGATTGGTTTGCTAGGAGTTCTACAGATTCTATATAGGCGCTCAGGATCAGGATCAAAGGCAAGGTCGGGGTTCAGGGAGCGACGACCATGCATGCACAATAAAAATCAAACAAAACTTGTGCAATCCTAATAGCGACAACTAGCAAGCATCAACCCTAGATAGCGACAACTAGCAACCTAATAGCGACAACTAGCATGTCATGCAATCCCACAAAGAAAAGAAAAACACCAAGCACCCAAATTTACTCTAAAAGAGGGTTAAGAGAGTGCAAACAGTGGGAAGGGATGGCCCTTCCAACGATGACGAAAATCAGCGTTCTCTCTTAATCCTGCAAAAGAAGAAGAACAAAATTAGGCGACTAAAAATAAATCTAAATTAACTAAACTACTCTAAAACTAACTATGCTAAGAATTTAGTAAACTATTATGCCGTCCCCGGCAACGGCGCCAAAAACTTGATCGTTTAAATATAAAACCCTTGCAAGTGCACAAGGCAATTGTACTACGGTGAGTATTAAAGGGTTGTCGAACCTCAGGGACGGATTAATCTTTTACCAAATTCAGGAGAAGAAAGTTGCAGTTTTTGTTTAATCTAAATAAAGCTATGAACTTTAACTACTAAGCTGAGTTTTAATCAATGTGGAGAAGACCAAGGCTTCGAATCCACCACAATAACTAGTGTATCGTCTCTCTCTCTCTCTCTCTCTTTTAAATAAAGATTTCCAATTGGCTGGTGTATTCCTCTCAGACATACACCTGTCAATTCAAATTATAGTGCTCTCCTCTCGGACGTAACACATAAATCAATTAAGCATATGGAATTGTGATCTATCTCTCTCAAGCATAAATCAATGAAACTTTATTAATATATGACAAATCAGAACACTCACATTCCTCTCAGACATGTAAGTAATCTTTCAGATTGAAATTCATAAAATCCACTCTTGTCTCTCTCATGCACAAAGAATAAACTCAATGAATTAACTTTAATTGCATAACAAAGGTTCATACACCAACTAGAGTAAAAACATAAGATGAGAGAAAAGAAACTACACAACCAGATTATTGGGTTTCATCTACGCCTTGGATAGTAGTTTAGCCAAGCATGGGAAGAGAATCCATCATCTTCATCTTCATCATCTTCTTCTTCCTTTGCTCTAGCCTCCAAGGTCTCAAATTGCTCTCTAGGTTGAATATGTGGTGCCCAATACGTTCTCCCATAAGGCCTATTTATAATAGTGAAGAGAAACCACGAAGTCCCTTTCCAAATCCAAGTCGAAATAGGTCTTAATTCCAGTTTGCCGCATACGGCGATTGATCGTCCGTATTGCCGATCGTTCGCTTACCGATCGATCGCTATTCCTTCGTTATTTTCCTCCGATCGATCGCTTTTCGATCGACGCCGTATAATACCGATCGATCGTAGTTACTGTCTTCGGCGATTGAAAAATTCCAGTAGATACGATCGATCGTTTTTATGCCGATCGATCGTGTCCTTTAATATACTGCTTTAGCGGCTCTAGCGATCGATCGCAGTGATTTCCGATCGATCGTAGTTATTGTTCATAAACTTCAAATGGCTATAACTTTCTGTCCCGAACTCCAAATTGCGCGTGGTTGGTGGCGTTGGAAAGCTGAATTCTTGAATGAAGCTTGAATGAGTCCAATCCGACATTTGTATACGAAGTTATGATAATTTAACCATTCGAGTTACTTTTCACCTCATTTCTGTGTATTACTCTTGTTTCCTACAAAATCCAAAAACTATATTAAAGTAGTAGTTATTTTAATCAAACACTAGCATAATCATAAGCTTAGGAGATAATAAAATGTATATTTCATGTATAGATCATACTTTCTTCATGCCTGCATCATAGGATGCATGAGTATTCCGAAGAAATACCCAGTAGAATGCAAAAACCCACAAAAATAGAATATACAATATAGGACAAAGAGTAGGGTTTAATATGAGACGGTTGAATAATCAAGAATATTTGAACTTGAGCAACAAGAATTCCATTATAAGAGGAAATAACAGCATCAATGAAGGCTCCCAAACATCCAAAGTGTAAAGAGAGAAATTACCATAATCCAAGACTCCGAAGAACATCAACGCTTCCTGACTCTCAAGTATAGAGCAAGGACAATAAATTATATGACTCCAAACAAATACCGGTGTAAGGAGAGAATGGTCAAAATACCAAAGGCTCCGGCATTTATAGTGCAAAGAGTTACAATTTCTGCTCGCTGAATTTACCGATCGCAAAAGGTAAAATATACCAGAACATCCTAGAGGTTCTCCCTTCGGAACCCGGCCATGAGTCTAGGGATACTGGCCCCATCTGTGCTTACGGGCACAATGAGCGGAGACTGCAGACCTTCCGTAATGTCATACAGCCTAAACCTACGTATGTGCCTCTTTTTGGGCAGTAAGGAATCGCAACTCCCTAAATATAGAAGATCTCGCAAGATCTAGCAATGGCTCGTGAGCATACTATGATTCCACATCAGAGAGATCCTTGTGAAATCTTTGGTGGAGAAAGAATCCAATATATATCTGAGAAATCTTTCGCAGGGCAGAGGTTACAATACTATGAGATTCAAGGTATCTTTTACCAACGATTGACTCACCAAAAGAGTACTAATGAGATTTCCATATCTCGGTCAGCAGATAGCTTGTAAAAGAGTATCAATGAGACCTTAATATCTCAATGAACAAGAGACTCACGAAAAGAATACAATAGAGATTTCAACAATGACCATGTTACGCATGCATAGCCCTAGATAAGACTCATGGAGAAAGACTTGATCAAGAATTGCCTTTCAAGACTCCAAGAAAACTCAAGTTATATCATGAAGAATATCAAATTCCGGTTTCAAAGAAGACTTGACTCAAACAGACTCAATAATAGGTCAACTGAAGTTTCTCAAACGAATAGAAGTGCATTGATCAAATACCTGATGAAAAGACTTGTGACCTAGACAGGTTTTGTTGAAACTCAACTTGGTCATAACAATACTGATCCAAACTTCAAGGTATAAAACTTTGGTCAAAGAGAAATAAATGGTTCGGCTTCCAATTGGAAACACGAATCGAGTCAATATCACTAGTGGAACACATAAGACTTGATGAACGCCAAACTACTCACCATTAGCCCATGATACTATAGTATTATACTTAGTCCATCCAACTGTAATATTACTTAAAGTCTTGTATAATACATATAAAATTCTTAGTATACTTATTATAGCATAGGCTATTGCTTTGATAAAGTTTTCCCAACCTTTACCATAATTTTACTGTTATCTTTTTACATATTAGTCAACTTCCGACCCTTACCAACGTCAAAACAGAAGGAACTAGACTCTGAAAATTTTATTGTGATTACTCCTATGTGTCTAGTTTACAACCCAAAAAGGGCATATTTTTATAATTTTTATATAATTAGTTAAAAATATTTTACTAAAGGTTGTTAGTGCAGAAATAGTTCTGGCCGAGACCCTTAATCATAGTTCTAATCAAATTGTGAGTGTGTTTACCCCATAATCCGTTCAATAATACATAGTATACTTGAATATCTTCCATATCTTACTTATTCCAAAACTTTATTAGGTATGATATGTCATAATATTTACAAGGATTGAGGTGTACTTTCATTATCTTAATTCATCTCACACACATACCCCTTTTTCTAGTTGAATTAGGCAAATTGGATAACTAATTAAGGACGTAGTAACACATAAGGTCACAGAACTGACTTGACACAAACGCTCCATCGAACAACCAGTAGGTTCATGACACTAATTTATAAAGTATATTCTAGTTATAATCCCCTTTAGTTCTCATTAATGAACATCATCAACTATTAAAGACTTATATTGAGGAAGTTGCCATAATTCCATAATGAACTAGGACAATAAAATTTGGACAGCAATGTCAGAGACCAAAAGAACAAAAGGAAGCTTCAAATAGGACTCCAAATAATTTAAACTTCTCATCATTGGGCTAGCTTGTATAACAATTAGGAATTGGAACATCAAGGTTCACACGATTGAGCAACAACACGTAATAACTGGATAATTCAAAAGATTGGTACTTAGTGATTGACTCTCATGAAGATTCACAATCATAAATCAATATATTGACACAAGAAGCACTTGAATAAGGTATGAAATTCAGATCCAAGAGTGTGAGAAAAATCATCCTACCTGGTCTAAACGTAATATCTTCTTGCTTCCTCGCAAAGGCTTTTGATTCCTCTATACGATGCCGCCCTTTAGCGCTTCGATCGTTGACTCTTGAGATGAAGGAAAAGGTGTAAAGCTTGCTGGAACAAAGGATAAGGAGAAGGAGAAAGTCTTGGACGTTCACAAAGGATTTGGCTTGAAAAATACCAGCCAGCCCTCTCGCTTGTGCTTATATAGACCCAAAACCTACTACAACTAAGATATCTCCAAATCAAGACTCCTTCCTAAACCATACTCTCACTACCAATTAAAAACTCTCCCTCATTAGTAAGGGACGTTCATCCATGTTAATCCATTGGGTTGTTAAGATTTTGTGGTATTTTATTAAGATACTAATCATATTCAAGTCTATCTCCTACCATAACTAGAAAATTGCCAACTCTTTCCTTGCTTCACTTGGACGTCCCAAAATAATTGCTTGCCTACTTTTTATTGGCTGATGTTGATCTCCAATTTGGTATGGATGTCCAATACATAGGTTTCCTCATTTAATTAGGATTTCAAATCTCTAATAAGATTCGTTCACTATCTTAATCCTAATTACAACACACTGTCATACGCGTAACAGTCTACTTCCGACTCTTCCCATTGTCAGTACAGTTGGACTTATAGCCTGAAATTTTTATTGTAGTTACCTTTATGAGTCTAGTTTCTAACCCCACTGATTTTATATTTTTCTGATTTTATTAGAATTAGTAATGAATTATTTACTACAGACTATTGACAAAGAAATAGTACTGGCCGAGCTTACAATCTTAATCATACTTTATATATCTCGTGCCAAACTAGGAACTACCATATCTAGGCCAACCAACTAGACGTCCCCTTCCTATTGGTTGATTAAAAAGTAAAATATTTATCTATTTTTAATTAAGATTTATCTTCCCTAATTATCTCAACCGAACTGATACTTCCCGATCCTCCGCGATACTTACCATATTTACCGCTATTAGGTCATATCGTAGATTTTGCTCCAAGATTTACTCCCACCACCTGAAGATCATCTTATGGCAAGGTTATCGACGTTGATAAATCACCCCTGGGCTAGTGCCACGTGGCTCAGTGCCTAGGTCCTGCGTCTTGGCTTGAGTCCTACGCGCACAGGTCTCTGAGGTCCCGCGGTTGCACTACTCGTCATACTAACATGCGTGCATCACTAACCACACATCAAAACCAAATTCACTTTACTAATTAAGAGTAATCCACTGAACACATGCCCTGGCGCCTGCCCCACTCCTGGCGTCAGGTGTTCTCAGACCCTGGCGCCAGGCTGGCCTCAGCGCCAGGTTGTGCCCAACGCCAGTACCAACCCTCGCATCCTAGTTTTCTACTACTATTAGCCGTGTGATTAACAAGTTATATCACATCATTAAATCAAATAATACATCAAAGCACATCACATAACCAGAAATCAAATCAGGAAATGAAACTTTCCTATTTTAGATCAGTTTCCTAAAATAGATACCTTTAGTTAATGTACCAATTTTCTAGGTGTTACAGTTATAGTCGTGTCTTCGACGACAAGAGTACTCATGAAGGCATGTCTTCTACAACACGACTATAACAGAGATTCACTGCTTCTGTTTGTATACCGGTAGTGTACCGTTATAGTCGTGTCTTCGACGACACGAGTACTCATGAAGGGGTGTTTTCGATGACACGACTATAACGGAGATTACACGTTTGTGGCACCCAATCATTGCTACATGTATGATTCACGGGGATATTCACAGCGAGTTCGACGATGATTCAATTAAAGACGCCGATCAGGAAGTCACAGTTGTGGGATTCTTGAGGATATCAGATGAAGTGTGACGAGTAATACACATTTTTTTGCATTTCTAATATTTTTTCTTGTAGAGACATACATTTCTGTACAAATATTATTCGTTGTACATACGATCTACATGAAGAATGGTGGGGGCTTAGGCAAGCCGAAGCGATGTATCTGCGATATCTCGTTTATAGTACGTTTGCCTTGTTACGGGAGTCTTTGATTCCTGTACTTCCTTTGTTCTTTCACAACCGTTGGGTTAGTGCACCTTTTACAGTTGTAACCAACTTGCTGACAATTGCCACATTTCGACCTCGACCTTTCAGGTGGCTTGGGCTGTGACTCAATTCTCTTTGTCCTTCTCCTGCCTTTCTTTGGAGTTTCAAGCATAGGCGGTTCACATTTAAATAAAACCCCATCATCCCCCCACTGACCTCTGACTGAAGTTGGTAAGACTACTTCTTCGTACTTGGTGCGGTAGATACTTGCGTAAGTACCACTTCTCACAATATTCTACCGGGTCCAAACTCCTCTCATCAATAGATGCCATGGTGTGCTTGCATAGAAGTCCCATGCTCTGGAAGAAGGCACATGTGCAGGTTCTCTTCTTAAAATCAACAACATCCTGACGAAAAAAGATCAACAACATCAGTGTCTTCGAAAGATCAACAACATCAGTGACTTCATGAGTATTCGTGTCTTCGAAGACACGACTGTATGAGTAGTCATGTCTTCGAAGACACAACTATTGTGGAATGAAGGCTTCTCATCCTTAAAACGTAATGATTCAATTGAAAACGATTTACCACATGGTATAAAGATGTCACTTCAAACTACCGTAATGATAGCAGTTGCACTCGAACTATTCCAACACTCTTATTTCTCATTTCATTGATATGATTTTGTGCATACTTTGTTAACGGGGTCGTTAGCCCTTCTGCTTCCATTCAGCGTCTCTGAAAATGGGAGGTTGTGGTCGCACGCGTTTGCTCGATCAACCGAGTTATTGGCTAAAACCTAGCCTTCAGAAGCATATTATTTACACTTTCGGATATGCTTGATGTAGGAGCACCATATCTTTCACCCGGATATTCCACGTTAGCCCAATATCTTTTATGAATCTTGTCAACATATTTCTAGGCTTCCTCATTGTGTTCCTTCATCTTCTCCATGATTTCTTCAAATTCTGGTCTCCTGAAGCATGTTGCAGCTTGGAATAGCAGCTCCTTCAGGTACTTATCATTCCACTGACTAAGCATATTAGCTGCCATATGCCTCAAGCAAAACCCATGGTGAGCCTCGGGAAAGACATCAGCAACCGCTCTCAGAAGTCCCTTATGTCTATAAGAAACAATTGTGTCCAGAGAAGCCGGGGGGTCCGTAAAGAGAAAAGATTTTGCTAAGGCGAGGAACCACATCCTATAAGTCACAAGTGAGAGTCAAAGCATATTAAACAAAGAAGGCGTCCAATTATTAGAAGGTCGTGTATAAAAAAATACGACTTCATGAGTAGTCGTGTGCTCGAAGACATGAGTACGCATAAAGTCGTGTTTTTGTATACATGACCTTCTAATAGAGTCGTGTTTGTTTACTTACCACATTTTTATGGTCTCTTTCTCTACAACTGCATATGCAAGACACATTAATTGTTGATTACCGTCGAGTGCTGTAGCAACCAGTAAAAATCCAGGGTACTTTCCTTTTAGGAATGTTCCATCAACAGTGAGCAGCAACCTCAGTGATCTTCGGAATGCTCTTGCGACCGGGCCGAACATCCAAAACACACGTTTGAAGTCGTATCCGGCTAGCTCAATTTCAATTTTAGGTATATCACAAGATCTTTCTATCACTACATGTATACCTGGATTAGACCGCTCTAATTCCTTTCCGTAATGTGGCAAAATGTGATATGCGTCTTCAGGGTTGTCATCGATCAATCGGATCAATTCCTCTTTCGCCCTCCATGCCCTTTTATAGTTGACTTTGATGCCCCAATGTTTCTCAATGTACTGTTGGATATTTACCGTTTTTATGGAGTTTGAATCCTTGTGGAGGCCATGACACATCCTTACAATCTAGAGGTGTGAAGCCAATGGATGATCTTTCAAACTTTTCAAAGTGTCACATGTATGCATTCCTTCCCTCCTTGTCACGCTGACTCCATCAAGTCTGCTCGAAGCCCGTATGTACCACTTGCACCCTGTAACCTTGCACGTTGCAGCAAATGTGTCCTTGTTCTCATCCACCACTTTGAACATGAACTTCCTCTTGATTGCCAAATCAGTAAGAACCATCTTGAACTACTTGACGCTTTTGAACCTAGCCCCTAAGGCAAGTTGTGCCTCGTAGTCTTCTGGTTGCAAACTGTCGGTCAACATCGTCTCCTCCTCACAATGTTTTGAAGAACCGGCCTGTACAGAATAGGTACCCTAATCCCAACCACCATCACCATCAATATTGAGGTACTCATCGTCCTCTAAATCTTGCGGCTCCGACGCGACATATTTCCCTTTAGATGTGTCTCTTGCCGTGGGAACTTTAGAAGTGGTTGCTCTCACTGCATGTTGGAGTTCTATACCTGGCATAGAGTGGTCTCTTCCCATGGGATATGGCTGGCAAAAATCTGTAGTGTAAGAGGCTCATCCCACTCATCTTCAGACCACGTTAATTCTTCGTCATTGAAGAATTCTTCTTCATCTGCATCTTCATCTCCGTCTTCGTCTTCATCATTACCTTATTCCTCATTCAAGCCATTGATTTGAAATTGGTCATTGTCTTTGGTCGGAAATTCATCCTTCAGATTTTCATTACCATCTCCTAATCTGCGTGAAAAAAATTGTATGAATGGACTACATAATATCACAACTCGTGTAAACGACTTGAAGTCAGGTCGTGTCATTGAGAACACGACTTGAAGTCAGGTCGTGTCTTCGAGAACATGACTTGAAGTTAGGTCGTGTCTTCAACAACACGATTTGTACAGTTAGCTTGTGCGATTTTAAATCTTACCTCACAGCTTCAAGTGAATAATCTTTATCTCTTCCTCTTTCAACTGCTGATGCGGGTGTTTTATTGCCTGGGATAGACGACCTCTCCTGTGGTGTCTTATTACCCAGCCTCCCTTGTGCCTCTGGTATCATCTCGTCATCCTTATTCGCACTGGAATTCATTTCCTTATTGCCAGTGGAATTCTCCATGTTATTGCCAGTAGAAGTCCACTCCACGTACAGGTCGAGTAGTCCATTTGTACATTGCTTGTTCTTGTGAACGAGAAATATTGTCTCCAGGTCTTTATCATCTTCAAGGACGTATAAGGATCTAGAATCAACAAGATGCGACAAAAATAATGTACCAGATGTAGACTTCAGCAGTAATCTTTCTTCCACTTGCTGCAACAGTTCCAGGTACTTTACTTGTGTATATAGAGGCATGACCTTCCGTTTCCCGCCCACGTACCCATCAGAATTTCTAAACACTCCATGGTAGTGTAAGCACACATGTATCTTCTCCATAAGTACCTGGCATTACAATACCAAAATAAGTAATAAAATCGTAAAGTTTTCAACCATATATGTGTGAAAATCATCGTCTATGATTCGTGACTTCGAAGACACGACTATTGCATTACAATCGTGTTCTCGAAGACATAATATTGTAGAAAGTTGAAAACTTACCAAGTTTTCAACTTTCTTCTCTGGAACCAATTTTCATTATCAAAACCGTAGTATTTTAACTTGACGTACCATTTTTTGATGTACAATTCCTCCGTTACAGTTGTTTTTTCGTACAGATCACTTTGCCAGTCTTTCCTGCTCGTTTTTCTGCTTTTGGGCGCGAAGATGACCTTTTCTGGTTTGGACGGCGCTGGCGCCGGCGATGATATGGGTGGAGATGCTGCTGGACGGAACTTCTCTGGAACGCCTTCTTCTTCGACTGAACGCTCCCGCAAATCCATAAAATGCATATTTTGCTGCTGCATCCATGCTTATACATGCTCCTAGGGGTATTTTTGGTAGTTTTTAGGTTATATGGAAGAAACAAAGATATTCTAGGTAATATGGGAAACTGAAAAATGGTGCCAGGTAATATGAAAAAAGCTCATCTTTTTCTTTTTTCCTTTCTACTATAAACCTTCATAAGGAGGAGGAGATGTTCGGTAGAAATGGTCCTTTAACTTTATTCAAAGGCATGAAAAAAAGCTTTGGATGATCTTGCCCCTCCACTACTCATCTTCCTCAGACAGCCTCTATTAACCAAATGAAAAGAAAGAGAAAGATGGAAACCAGCAGTAGTAGCTGAAGCTATGGCCGCAATGCAACGGCCAACGTGACCTTGCTGGCAGTTGTGGAGAAGAGGAGAGAGGAGAGGAGGAGAAGGGGAGATGGATTGCGGTGGCCTCAACAGCGTGCAAAGGCGTCACCTTTTGGGCACATATGACAATGGGGAAGAGAAAAAGGGTAGTGGGGAAGCATCAGCAGGGATTAGACGACGTCCGATGGCGACGATGTGTTGTGGTCGCCGACAACGAAGGGTGAGAGAAATGGAGGAGAAGAGGAGAGAGAAACGTGAGGGAAGAGGGGGAGAAGATGTGAAAAGGAGAAGGTAATGGATGAGGTGACCAGAAGCAGGAGAAGGCAGCGGGGCCGCTAGCTAGAGTTGCTGGCGACGAGAGAGAGAGAGTGGAGAGAAGAGTTGGAGAAAGTTAATGGGTAGAATCGACCGATTGTGTCGAATTTTCAACCGCAGCAGATAGACATCGCATGCAGGGAAGCCATGCCCTCAAGACACAAGGAGGCGCTATACTTGTAATGAGGTTGGACATATTTCACCATATTGTCTTAATCGTAACAAGAAAATAGAAGGTGAGTCGAGCAAGAAAGCTCATACATGAGTTTTTGCCTTGACTTCAGCGGATGCATAAGCTTCAGACGAAGTGATCGAATGTACTATACTTGTCCTTGATAGACTTGCTAGAGTTTTGATTGACACCATATCATCGAGATCCTTTATTCTATGGTCATATTTTAGAAATTTATTAATGCAAGACGCCTTCCTTCTAACTTTTTTCTGCCTTTTGGAATCAAACTTAATGTTGGTGTGTCTGATGATATCCTAGACTTCTAAAATGTTTGGCAATTTGTATGCAGTTTAATAAATTTTGTAACAATAACTAGTTGTCATGTTGTTCTCTTGAAGTATGTTGATTGATACCTTTAACTTACCAAAAGTTGTTTTTCTCTTGAGGTATGTTATTTTCATACTTCACCAGCTCAATCACAAAAAAAAGATATTATTAAATTATTTCTAATACTAATGATGTTTTGGCCTTTAATCAAGTGTTGCACGAACATAGGGTGTTGCAGAGCGAAAAATCTCTGTTCTTTACTAGCTGGCTTAACATGTTAATACCCTAGTTCAATGGGCTATTGAAAAAAGGAAAACGATAGTGGGTGAACTGATCATTACCAAACACATCAGCTGTGTATGGAAATATGTAGGAAATCTGATGTAGGGCTATCACTGTCCTTGAAAAAATTGTAGTTCAGCAAGAGTAATCTCAGAAGATACCAAACACAAATGTAACGCTCCATATATAATGAGCATATTCATCAAATCAAATGTCGATAAAAATATGATATTTTCCAGTTGGCAATAAAATTATTTATTTTGCCCTCAGTGAATTAACCCTGTTTAAGGTTATTCAGGTGGCAAAGTTAATTTTAAATTTTTTTATTGCATTAGGTGGTTATTAAATAGTGTGTTTGGTGGGATATTTATCAGTAATCCCTCAGTCCCACATAACTGTACTATTTACTTTTTCAAAGTTTTTTGTTCATTTGAAAAACCAAAGAGGACATTTATTGTGGGACTGAGAGACCATAAAATCATGTGTTAGTAAACTGTTTATGCTTTATTATAGAGTATCTTTATGCAATTTTGCATTTCTCATTTGTTCTGCCTTTTGAAAATCAAAGCAAATATACATAGTTGGTGGTGTATGAGACTTCTTTAAATAAGGTTTGGCAATTTGCACCACAGTTGCATAACTTGATTGCTTATGCTCAATTAGTTTTTCCTATTGAATCATGTTTTTCGCCTTACCCTATTAAAAGGTGAGCCGCTTCACAGAAAATGTTGGGGCCTAGTAATAACTCCTTTTTCAGGGGCTTTGACTTTGCTATCTATTCACTTCATTGAATATGACATACTCCATATATGCTTTTCTTCTCCATTCGGTCGTCTCGCATTTTTTACATTTGCTATTTATGTTGAGACCAATTTATATGATATTGTTCTCATATAAGAGGCATGAGAACAAGGTAACATGACAGTTTCTGAGTATTAGGACAATTTTTAAAGACTGTCAGCTAGAAATAACATAACTGAAAAGGAATCTCATAAGGCTATCAGGTTTAAAGAGGGATTCAAGTTCAGCCTACAGGAAAAATTGGCCTCACGACCTTTGGCCACTTTGTCAGAAGCTACTCAAGCAGCTTTTCGACGTGAAGCTTTAATGGCTAGTGGAGCTGGCAGAGTCAATTATTCTAGAGGATTCAATTCAGCCGCTAATGTGGGACATTTAAAGCTACTACTATATTAAAGCCTTCCTCCAAGTTTGAAGAAGGGGAGTCTTCTAAAGCTCCTCCAAAAACTGCTTCGACTGTTAATAAGAACAATCCTTATTTGCCTAATAAGCCACAAATTTGCTATAAATGTAAGCAAGGACATATTTTCAGTGATAGTTCCCTAAGAAAAGGAGAGCAGACAAGGAGTGGACCTTGTGATCAAACCCAAGAGAAGGTTGACAAATTGTAATATATACTTGGTAAGTCCAAGGTCGAACCACAGGGAATGATGGAGAATTAATCTATTCCAAACTAATCTAAAAACTATTATTATAGAATTGTTGCAATTGAATTAACTACTAATTTAAATGATGAGTAAAAATTTAATTAAAACTAACCAAAGATAGCGAAGATAATCGATGAGAGATATCAAAGCTTCAAGGATCAATTATTTAATCAATGCTTTTATGTCTATTTAATTTTTCAATTAGGTTCAAATAATGATTTGACCTAATCGGATGATATTTCATTCACGTTCATCATAACCATTAACATAAAAAATTCGATTGAAAATTTATCATTAACAAGCTAAGTCAAATAATCACAGGGAATTATAAGCATTTGCCGTACCTTACGTTAATGACAAATCAAATAATTTTATAGATTATGACTTTATCAAAACATCGCATTCAACCAAATAAACAATAAGCGTATTTTTCATAGACATAAAAATATTAATCAAATAATGTCACCTCTAGCTTTGACAAGAGATTTAGCTATTCATATTTATGAGAAAAAAAAAATCAGATTTTGGAAGAAATTGCATAGGAGAAATCACTGTAGCAGGAACACTATTCACGATTACTGTTCATAGTTTACTGTAGCAGCACACTTTTCATCTTCCCCGACAGCCCGTGGTACTGTAGCAATATGCAGTACTGTAGCAGGTACTGTAGCACAAAATCTTCACTTTTCTTCGCAATTCTCTTCCTCTTCTCTCCTCCAATCGATTCTCTACTCTATCACGTCCAAAAGCCTCTTGATTTCCAACCAAAACACTAACCAAAACACAACCCAAATCACAAAATAAAGCTCTATTTTTTTCCATAAAAAAACCCGTGCTTAAATTCTGTTTTTGCTCTACTTTTATAGACGGCAGAAGAGTCCTTTTCCACCTTGAGATGAGCCCGAATCCAACACCGAATCTCGTTCAGAATCCACGGAAAGAGTCCAGCTTGAAACAATCCAGACCGAGCACGATTTCCCCATCTGAAAATCCCGTATCCAGTCGAGTTGATCCGCTCACACGGTTTGCCAAAATCAGAACTTTCCTTTCCAAATCAGAAGCTGCTCTGTTGTCGGTCGCCGGAATCCTCTTTCTTGAGCTCGAGCCCAGTCATCACCGCCGTAAATGTCGCCCATCGACTTCTCTGCCGGTTGCTGTCGTCGCCCGCCAGCTCCATAGCCGTCTTTCATCACAATCGCCGTTCTTCACCAGCATCTGCTCTCACCATTCGTGACCATCGCCGGAACCCAGGGCCGCCTTCTCTGCTCCGCCGTGTAGTCATCACCAGTTTTCTTCCTTAACGCTCGAGCAGAGAGCTCAAGCGCTCTGCTTTTCGTCTGAAACACCCGAGCTCTGGCTCGGGTTGGTTTTTTTTATTTTCTTTTCCTTCCACTAAACCGGTTCATTGAACCGGCTCTTTTCCTTTATTCATTCTTTTTTTTCTCTCTCGATTAAAACCCATCGAAGCAATCTCAACCACCAGATTGAATCTGAACGTCCGTCCTTTAATTCCGCGCCCGTCTTCTATTAAATGGATCATCAACGGTTCAGACTTTTTCTGCACTCAACCTCCGATCTTGGTTTACTCTGACAATTCAAAACCCGCCTAAGTGCTCTTCTGCTGCCGATCTGCAATCCGCATTTTTGAACCTGCAATGATAAAACCAAACAAAAATTAGACACATAGTAAAAAAATATAATTCATTAAATTCAATAATGCATCTAAAATAGTTAACTAGAGTAATTTAATTATTAATCCCCTAATTACTATCCTAATCACAAATAACCCATTTTATTCATATTTTATCATTAAATCTATACTAGCAAATAGGCAAATAAGGCTTATAAATGTGTATATTTTATGTTTATCACCTTACTATCACTTCAAGTTGAAGAATCTGTCAAGGAGGAAATAAGCTCTTATATAGAGGTATATGGAGGTAAAGAGATTACTGGTGGGTGTGGGGTAAACTTGGCCTCTTAGTAAGATATGTGCTAATAAAAGTTAGATTGATCTTGCCACCCATGGCTGTATATATCAAAATATGAGTGATATGGGTTTGAAGGGCACCCGATCATTGAATGGGCATGGTTCAAGCAAATGGTGCACACTTTAAGAGAATAGGGGGAGTTTGGGTGCGTGTGGAATAATAATCATCAAAGTGCCTATATCGGTTCTCATTACTAAATTCATAAAAAGGTGAAAACATCTTTCACCACATAATCATGAACATCATAATCACACAATCACCACATTCACAAGAGCAAGATATCCACAACTAGGCACAATAACAACCACAAATAAGCACAATCATAAATATCCACAACTAGAACAACCCTAGATGTACGCAACTGATTGATTGTATTTTTAACTCTTTTTACTCACAATCGCACAAGACTACGTATAGACTAGTGGAAACGAGGTCGAACCCAAAGGACTTGGTTGATTAACCTAATTCTAATAAAAAGATTGAATTTTAATAAAGAACTAAACTTAAGCAAGAAATCAAATTAATAAAAATATCAAGGAAAAGTACCAAGGCAGCGAATCCACCACTAAACATACAATTACTACTCTAAATTATTATCTCGCACAAGTTAATATGATACAGTAACTCATGTTCTTGGTCGGACACGAAAAGTTCATACACTATAAATTATGTAATTAACTCTAATCCTTTGGTCGGGCATAGAATCAATACAAACCTGTTATTATCTAGACACAGGAAATATCAAGATCAAATTTCAGTCATAATCATACTAGTCTATGATCAAGTACTAGATCAAATCATGAAACATGAAATCGCATTAAGCATAATCATATCAACTATATTAAATTAAACAATTAAGAGTAATAACACAAATTTAGAGCTTCATCTACGCCTTGGACACGAATTTAGCCAGCCATTGGACCAGGGGAATGCTGTTTATTTATCGGAGTCATTTTGCACTATTCACCAAAAAACAGTGCCCAAAATCACTGTAGCAGCACTGTAGAAAAAGTATTGTTCACGCGCGGTTACTGTTCACCGTCTCTCCCAATTCGTAGGCACTGTAGCACTCGCAGATCGATTACTGTAGCAGTCAGAATCTAGTCCAAAAATCCGGCATTTCTCCTCCCTTTCTTCCTCTTCTCTCATTCTGGCCAAAACCCAGCCTTGTTGCCACCGGAATCCGGCCAAAGCAGCACCGGAATCTGGCGCAAATTCTCTCCTTTTTGGCTTTATTTATCCTCTGAAAAGCTCTTTCTAAAGCCACATCCTACCCACGCTTTTAGGATGTGATAGGTGTTTCAGGATGGAAGAAGGAGTATTTAGGGGCTGTTTGGATTGTGAAAATTCCAAATCATCCACTCCAAAAAATCCACTTGAAATTTTTTGGATTATCCACTAATCAGCCCGAGGTGTTTCAGCTGATTATTGGATAATCCGAAAAATCCACCTGAATAGGACATTGACCCAAACAGTGGATTTGTTGTGACCCGATAGGATCATAAGGTATCGACTTGATGAAAGAGAAGAAAAAAGAGAACAAGAAGAAGGAATAACTTTCAATTGCATAATCCTTAAAGGAGGAGGAAGACCTCCTAATAACAAGAGTCGCGCGTCTCCCTAGGAGGAGATCCCGCTAGTGGCCTGCTGATGGGCCACGATTTGTGCCATTATAACCCGTTACAATATTCGGTTACCAAACATGCCTTATTACAAATCACTGATTTATTCAAAAATGGAAACTAATCCTAATAAGAAAAATAAACCAATCCTGCCAAATTTAGGTATGCTCCAGAGTTGTGTTGACATACACAACACTCCACCACACTCCGCTTTCGCCTAGTCCTCAAGGTGACCAGGTAGGAAAACGCGCTATAAAGTCATCTTCCAATATCCACGTGGCATCATCCAATGGATGACCTCGCCAAGCCACAATCACCTCTGTGACAATACATCCCGAACGACGCACCCATCGTGTATCAATAAGTGAGGCAGGTGTGAGCTCATCAGGTTCCGCATGCCCCATTAATGGTGGAGGTGCACTATCAGAAAGTAAATTTGGATCTCCTATGAACCGACGAAGGCGCGAGACATGAAACACGTGATGCACCAACGACCTCGGTGGTAAGGCAAGTCGATAAGCCACCTGACCAGCTCGCTCAACAATAGCATAAGGACCATGATAATGGGGCACGAGTTTGGTTTGTTCTATCCGAAACAAAGTGGTCTGACGCAGAGGAATGACTGAAACATACACCAAATCGCTCACTTAGAACTCCCGATTAGTATGCTTCTTGTCATAAACCTGTTTCATACGATTCTGTGTAGAAGCCAGGTTTGCCTTGAGTACCGAAGAACCTCATCCCGAGTCTGAAGCATGTAATCAACTTTAGCAATAGATGAACGGTGAGGCACACATCAGAGCACAGTAGAGGAAGGACGGCCATACACGACCTCATACAGAGTGAAGCCAGCCCGTGTGTGATAGGCCATGTTATACGACCACTCCGCCCACAGCAGAAGGTGGAGCCATCGATGAGGCTGATCCCCGACAAAATAGCGCAAGTATTATTCCAAACACCTATTGACCACTTCTATCTGGCTGTCTGACTGGGGGTGATACACAATACTCATATGAAGCTCTATACCGTGCAGTGCAAAGAACTCGCGCCAAAACTGAGAGAGGAAAACCTGATCCCTGTCCGATACAATAGTGCAGGGCATACCATGCAACTTGGCGATTTCCTTCACATACAGTTCAGCTATTGTTCGGGCAGTGAAAGGGTGGCTAAAGGCACATAAATGGGCGTATTTGGACAAATGGTCCACCACCACTAAAATAACCGATTTGCCCTGGACCACTTGTAATGCCTCTACGAAATCCATCGATATATCCTCCCAAATTTTGTCAGGAATCGGAAGAGGCTGAAGTACTCCTGCTGGTGAAGTGGTCATTGACTTTGCCCACTGGCAGGTGTCACACGCCGCGACATAGTCCTGTACTACAAGTGAGACAGGATGCTGTGGCGCAGGTTGCAAGTATCGGGCACCTATAGTCGTCCTTTCCAGAATAAGAGCTCCTCATGCCATACGAAAGATAGGTCGGCCGATGGGTCCCTCTGAATGCGTTCGAGCAATTCCTTGGTAGAAGGGCCCTCCAAATAAGCTTGTCTCATATCCGAAGAAATGGACAACAAGGTCCAGACAATGCCAAACATAATCCCTCCGCGGGTCTTCGAGAAAGTGCATCCGCTACGGTGTTCTCTATTCCCTTCTTGTATACTACCTCATAGTCATAACCCAAGAGTTTGCTGACCCATCGCTGCCGAGCAAGGGTAGACACACGCTGCTCTAGAAAGTATTTTAGTGGCTGATGGTCGGTGCGTATTAGGAAACGGCGGCCTAACAGATAAGGGTGCCACTTAGTCACAGTGTGCACAATGGCCAGCATTTCCTTCTCGTAAGCTGACAAGGCCAGTGAGCGCCCCGATAGGGACTTACTGAAGAATGCAATTGGCCGTTCTTTCTACAGTAGAACAACCCCAAGTCCGGCATCAGAAGCATCTGTCTCCACAACAAATGGAAGGCCAAAATCAGGCAGATTCAATATGGGTGCAGTGGCCATGGCTTGTTTCAATTGTTCGAAGGCTGGCTATGCCTCCTCCGTCCATGTGAAAGCCTCCTTTCTAAGCAGTGCCGTGAGAGGGCCTGCAATCAGCCCATACTTGCTAACGAAACGCCAGTAATATCCTGTAAGACCCAAGAATCCACGAAGAGACTTTACACACCACGGGGTCGGCCAGGACAACATGGCCGTTACTTTTGAAGGATCAGTGGCCACCCCATCCTGAGAGATAATGTGACCCAAATATTCCACCTATGTACTGCCAAAAGAGCATTTCGAACGCTTTAGAAATAATGAATTTGCTTGCAAAACAGAGAAAACCGACCTGAGATGTGCCAAATGTTCTTCCCACGAAGTGCTATAGATCAATATATCATCAAAGAAAACCAGGACGATATATATATCATCAGAACCTGAGATGATATATTGATCACTAGATCAATATATCATCGGAGGAATAGCCGGAATAAGTCATTCATCAAACTTTGGAATGTGGCTGGTGCATTTGTCAGACCAAAGGGCATGACTAAGAACTCGAAATGTCTGTCTTGGGTACGGAATGCTGTCTTATGAACATTCGACCATTGCATTCTGATTTGGTGGTACCCCGAGCACAGATCAAGCTTGCTAAAGACGGTAGCGCTGGCCAACTCATCGGCCAATTTCTCGATCACCAGAATGGGATACTTATCCTTGACAGTGATGGCATTTAATGTGCGATAATCGACACAGAACCTCCATGTCCCGTCCTTCTTGCGAACTAATAGCACTAGCGAAGAAAAAGAATCGTTGCTTGGTTGAATGATACCTGTTTGTAGCACATCCCCCACCAGTTGTTCGATCTCAGCTTTTTGTACATGTGGGTAGCGATAAGGACGGACGTTAGCGGGCAAGGCACCTGGAATAATCGGAATCTGATGATCATGTCGCCTTGCCGGTGGAAGCCCTGTTGGTTACGAAAAGATGTCCTCATGCTCAGACAAGAGAAGACGCATGTCTTCTGGCAATTCAGCTTGTTCCACATCCACCATAGCCCGCTACTGAAGGAATAAGCCTTGAGGTGCAAACCGGAAAAAAAAGCCAACTGCCTGTGCGGTAATTGATTGAATTTTTAACTATTTACTCTCAATCGCACGAGACTACGTATAGATTAATGGAAAAGAGGTCGAACCCAAAGGACTTGGTTGATTAACCCAATTCTAATAAAAAGATTTGAATTTTATGTAACAAGTTATAATAGAATGAAAAGTTCTAATTTTTAATTAAACAAAGCAAAAAAATTTATGCGAAGAAAATAATCTAATGAAAAGTATACTAAGACTTCGAATCCACCAAAACCAAAATGTTTTCCTCTCGAACATGCAACTAAACAAATAAATCTAACTTAATTAATTTCCCTCTCTCGAGCAAAGATCAAATATAAAATACAATTTTTATTCAAATAATACCTCAAAATTCGCTAAGATATCTCGACATTAACGATTCCTTGGTTTAATTTCACTAGCAATTACTCTACTCTCTCTCTCGATAAACAGAATAACCATAGCAAAATTTATTAAGCACATGTAATAAAAATGACTACTTTAGAATTGTACATAAACATCGAGAGTCAAACAATTCAGCAAAGCTTCATCTAGCCTTAGTACAAAATAGTTAGCTAGACATGACAATAAGGGAATACTGTACACAAAATCACTATTCATGGAATACTGTTCATGGCCAATGTAGAAAATCACTATTCATCGTCTCTCCCATGTAGACCGCGGTTACTGTAGCACTCGAAGAACAGTAATGTGGCTATTTGAAATTCAATCCCAAAATCCAGTATTTCTCCTCCTTTCTTCTCCCCTTCCTCCGGCGATCAACTCTAATCCTATTCCGGCCACAATCACACCGGAATCCAACCGGATTCAGGCCCAAAACGGCAGTCGAAATTCTCTGTTTTTCTACTCAAAACTCCATGTTATTCTCTGTAAAAAGCTCTCTGTTTTTTTCTTTCGGCCTCCTTCTCTCTTTGGTCAATTGCTATTTTTATAAGCGGCCAAAGCCAGTCCATCCATGGAAGGAATCCAAACCAGATCCCAACTCAAGATTCCTATTCACATCCGCCTCTTCCAATTTCGGCACTTTCCAAATCAATGCCGACTGTTATTTTTCTTTCCCGATTGAGCACGGTGATCGTTTAAATATAAACCCTTGCAAGTGCACAGTACTACGACGAGTGTAGAAAGGGTTGTCGAACATCAGGGACGGTGAATACTTTACCAAATTCTAGTGAAAATTGCAGTTTTTTATTACTCTAGGGAAAGCAGTGAACTTTGACTAAACTAAGCTGAGATTAAATCAATATGGAAGAAACCAAGGCTTCGAATCCACCACAATAAACTAGTCTATCGTTTCTCTCTCTCTCTTTTGAATAAAGATTTTCAATTGGCTAGCATATTCCTCTCAGACATACACTTGTCAACTCGAAATATAGTGCTCTCCTCTCGGACGTAACACATAAAACGATTAAAACATGGAATTGTGATCTATCTCTCTCGAGTATAAACCAATGAAACTTTATTGATATATAACACCTCAGTCTACTCACGTTCCTCTCGGATACGCAAGTATTCTTCAGATTGAAACTCACAAGAATTCTCTCTTGTCTCTCTCAAGTACAAAGAACAAACCTTTAATGAATTAACAGTGATTATACAATAAAATCCATACACCAACTAGAGTAAAAACATAATATGAGAGAACATAAACTACACAACCAGATTATTGGGCTTCATCTACGCCTTGGAAAAGTGTTTAGCCTCGCATTGGAAGAGAAATCACCATTGTGTTCTTCATCTTCTTCCTCTCTCCTTTGCTCTAGCCTCCAATTCTGCTCAAGATGATCTCCAAGATTTCCAAAACATTCTCCTTTAAGGACTATTTATATGTTTGAAGAGAAACCACGAAGTCCCCTTCTAAATTCGAGTCGAAATAGGTCTTGTCTCGTGAGGGTTTGCAGCCATGCTACCCACAAACATGTATTTATTAATCTAATTAACCTAGATGCAAAAGTAAAATAAAATGAATTAAAACATTGCAAAATACACAACCTATTATCCCAACAAATGAAAACTACAATGCTTAAGAAAATTAACCACACGTACTTGGTTTATAATCAACAAGAATATAGAAGTTCTCAAGTTAGTGGTTTTATTCCACACTTTCATCTTGGAAATTTCTGCTCGATATAATTTAGCATGATAATATAGATAGTAAAAGTGTAGAACATTGTAGTAATACATTCTAAATTTCTGTTTTATATAGATCTAGTGTTAACCATTAACCAAAGAACACCAGAATCTATATAGTCATCGTAATCTTTAGGTTCATGATAGCACAAATGCATGCGCGCCTCATTCGGGTCCAACATTCTAGACTTGAGAGGATAATATACCATAGACTTTTTTTTCAATAGGATTGTGTAAAGCCTGACTTCAAGATGCTTAGGTTTAGCAATGACTCAGGCCAATGACTCCCAACCAATTTGGCTTAGGGCATTAGGTTTTAAGAGACCGCTCCGGGCCCTAGCATCAGCCTAAGTTAATTCTATAATAGTCAAGCAGCCCTTTTCTTTCATTTTGTTTTCATTTTTTCACATTTTCATTTTTAGCATTCATATTTTCAAGCATCTTTATTCTATCCAGGCTGTATTATACTCTCAACCTATTTCCGGTTCCAAGCCCTTGCCATAGCCAAGTAAATGGTCTATCATGATCTTTTAAGCTCAATAGATAACTACACATCATCCAATGACTCTGATTAAAGACATCCCACTGTAAATTAGTATTCAACAAATTTCTAGATAGCATTACTTTATGTACTAATGTGTGTGAGTGAGTTTTCTTAGTTCAAGCACCTGTTCCAAGAGGATTGTAATAGAAAGATATGCTCAGTTAAGTGTATCTATCCTCCAGTATACTTACTCACACTTCCAATGCAAATTAATCTCTTAAGAATTGAAGCATGCATTATTATGGGATAAACTATCAAAACCTAACAAAAATACTAACAAACAACTTAAAAACTACTCAAACAAATTTAACTTTTTTTTTATTTTCCTTTTCTGATTTTACAATGAAGCACATCCTCTCCCCCAAACCTAATATAAGCATTGTCCTCAATGCACAACAAAAGATAAAAATACAATGATCTTATAAAAGTAAAGGAGAAAGAGGAAGGAAAATACTAGAGGAAGTGGACTAGAAATCCCGATCATCACCATCGCCCGGAGGAAAACTCCATGCATGAAGAAAATCGACTATGGAGTCGAGGCGTTCTGTAATAGCATGCTGAGAATCCATAAGCTCCTGCTGTGATGCTCGAATCTCCTACTGTGATTGGCGAATCTTCTGCACATGGCCAGTGAGATCGGTGATCTGCTGCTGCATAGTCGTCCAGGGTGGTTGTTGAACAGGTTGACCCTCGGGTATCTCGGCGTGCTCTTGAGGACGGGGAACCCGTGGCCACCCGCGTCGTGTATGGCCAATCATACGGTTGTACGCATCAACTCCAATGGGCCCCAGCCCATGAGATACTCTAAAATGATCAGGAAAATGCACCACATGGGTTTGAAATACCCGCTCTAGAATGTAGGGATACGGTAACCTCTCATCTTTTCGGTCCACCAACATTTGCTTCATCCGGCCAAAGACGAATGAAGGCAAGTCAAGATCACGGCGCCGGGTATCGTCGCCGAATACAAATAGCAAATCAGTCATGGTTCGATCGACTTTCTCCTTCCGGGCTGACCATACATCATGCTGTAGAATCAGGAAGGCGAAGCGGAACTCAGATCGCATGCTGATGGCGGCCAAGTATGTCGAGGTTCCAGGCCCTACTGAAGATCCCGTCAACCGACCTATGACATTGCGGTGGGAGGAAACTGATATCCATCAAACTCTGGATGATGAATCGTACCTCTGTCACACCCCATGGTGCTAGAAATATCGGCTACATGGACCCGGATGGGAGTACCACATTCTACGCTTAGGATGGTCACCCATTCTGGATCATCATTATCTTCAATGGTGCCATTTGCATAAAACTCCCGAACCGGATCCTCGTGCACCATCGCATATGCATTCTGCCTCTTGTCAGCAATATGGGTGAAATAGTTAACCCAATCCGGCCGTTCCTCGATCCATCCCTGCGTCGGAAAGTCAGGAATGTAAGGGTTCAAGACCACTTGCCTCTCATACTGGATGGGTCATGGCTGTGGAGCAGTTTCAGGTGGAGGGGTTGAAGGAATAGGACGTGAAGTAGAAGCTTCACCCCTTGAGCGTTTGTGAGCGACTGATTTCTGAGGCATTGTACCTAAAAACCAAGGATAATAGTGAAAACCAAAGCAAGGTACAAAATTTTCAACATGTAATTTCAAGCATAAACATCACAGTAAGCATGTAACATCAGATCCACTTCACAATTTTTTGAAAATATTTTTTTTTAGAAAATAAGAATGAAATTCCTAAAAAAATAGAAAAAAATAAAAATTTGATGAAAACACAGAAAATCGAAAGGGATCACCATGCATAAAAATTGCAATCATCAATCTAGAAGTATACATGAGATGTCCAGGAGGCTTAATTTCAGAATTTTTTTTTAACAAAACACTATTCACCATATTAGCAAAAATCCTAAAAATTAGATAAAATGCATAAAATCAAAGAATCAGCAACAACTCATGCATAATCATTGCAATAGTCAAGATAAGAGCATGCATGTGAATAATTTCCAAAATATCTTCCAGAAATCAAGGAAAAGTCGAGTTTTTGAGTTTCAGCTTACCGGAAGAAAAATAAGTGATTGCGAGGAAAAGAGAGGGAAATCGCGAAAACAGACACTGGATCTGAATTCTACGTGCAAAAAACCTTCGGGGGCCAGAGTTTCAGCTCAAACAAGGGTCGAAAACGGCAGCGGCGAGCGGAAATAGATTTCTCTCGCCGCGGCCATTTGGAATTTAAACGCGAGGAAGACAACCCGCGATTGATCGCATATTTAGCCAATCGATCATTTTATAAAACGAGAAACAGCGCCCGTCAAACTGTAGATGAATGGCGTCAGTGTATCGCCTAGCGATCGATCGTTCATGTACGGCGTCAATCGCACATCGATCGAACATTTATATCCAATCGATCGTATCTACTGTTCTTCAAATTTTTTTTTAAGCATATCCTCTCCCCCAAACCGAATTTGTACATTGTCCCCAATGTGCAACAAATGAAATAATGATAATGAAAACAAAACAATAAGGAGAAGAAAAGGAGAGAATACACCTAAATACGTGGGTTGCCTCCCACCAAGTGCTAAGTTTAACGTCTTCAGCCAGACGACACTGCGATCATGTTGTAATTGGTGGAGCAGTCAAATATAGCATCGTGTCTGCCATGTCACTAACAGCTTCGCGATAGGGTTTCAAGCGGTGGCCATTAACTTTGAAGGTACTCCTATCGTTTGGATTGCGGATCTCAACAGCACCATGTGGAAACACCTCGTTCACAATAAAAGGCCCAGACCACCGAGATCGGAGCTTCCCAGGGAATAAGTGTAGCCTAGAATTGTAAAGTAGTACCTTCTGAGCAGGCACAAAGGACTTTCTAGATATCATTGTATCATGGATAACTTTAGTCCTCATTTTGTATAACTTGGCGTTCTCATAGGCCTCATAGTGCATCTCTTCTAAGTCACTAAGGTGGAGTTTCCGATGTTCACTGGCTTTATCCATATCAAAGTTATATGCTTTAATAGTCCAATAAGCCCGGTGTTCCAACTCCACAGGTAAATGGTAAGCTTTGTCGTATACCAATCTGTATGGAGACATGCCAATAGGGGTCTTGAATGCTGTCTGGTAGGCCCATAAAGCATCATTCAAACGCAAAGACCAATCCTTTCTATCGGGGCAAACTGTCTTTTCAAGAATTTGCTTGATTTGTCGATTGGAGACCTCCACTTGGCCGCTCGTTTGAGGATGATAAGGAGTGGTAACTGATCTATACATGAAATATGCATTTTATTATCTCCTAAACTTATATTTATGCTAGTGTTTGATTAGAATTATTGCTACTTTAATATAGTTTTTGGTTTTTGTAGGAAATAAGAGTAAAACGCAGAAATGGGATAAAACGCGATTCTAATGATTGAATATTAACAACTTCGATTGCATATCTCTAATGGAACTGATTTAACCTTCATGTTAAAGTACACGAAGTCAGCTTTCCAACACCACTGACTGTTCACAATTCGGAGTTCTGAGCAAAAAGTTATGATTATTTGAAATATCGCACGCGAAAGAGACACAATTAAAGAGAAGAACCGTCAAGATGAGATTGGATGGATGAGATCATTACGACGGGTTTTATTTGATTAAAAGAAAAAAAAGGAAAGGATTAAACCGGTCCGGTTTGGGTCAGAAAAAAAAAAAGAGATGAGACAACCCGAGCCGTCGGCTCGGGTGTCGAACAGGACACAGCGCTCGAGCTTCTGCTCGAGCGCCGGCAAGGATTAGGATCGCCGGTAAAAGATGAGCGACGGCGAAGACGGCTGGGCGGCCTGAAAAGACGACGGCGAAGCGGCGGAGACCGGGATTGCGGCGGCGATTGAATCAACTGGCGGAACAGAGGAGCAGAACAGGAGCGACGGCCATGGTGGTTCTCGATTCCGGCGGTGTGACAAAAAACGGCGAGACGGTGACGGAATGGGCGGCAGTCGTGGCGGAGTTCAGAGGAGAGTCGTGCCGGAATCGGAATAGGACATGGATATGAAATGGAAAAACAGAGGAGAAGCGAGGTCCATTGGGACTCTGTTAAAAACCGAGTCGTGCTCGACTAAAGCGGCGGATTTGAGTTTATCCAAATCCGAAATTGACGAGAATAGGACACTCTTTCGAAGCCTATAAATAGAGGAGGAACTGGACGGTTTTTGGGGGAGAAATTTCAGAGCTTGGACGGATTTTATGGCCGGAAAAACAGAGAGGAAAAACCAGAGTTTTGGGTCTGCTGTTTGCCGGAATCCGGCGTGGTCTCGGCTCGAACAGAAGGGGGAAGAAGGAGGAGCTGCCAGAGGGAAGAAGGAGGAAGAAGGGGGCTGATTTGCGAACTGCTACAGTGTTCCGCCATTAGCTACAGTGCACGGCTGCTCGTTGGAGAAGACGGTGAATAGTGCTCCTGCGTGTGAATAGTGATTTTTGCTCCAGTGAACAGTATTTTTCCGGTAAATAGTGCACAATGACGCCGACAAATCAACAGCGTTCTCCTTGTCCGATGGCCAGCTAAATTCGCGTCCAAGGCGTAGATGAAGCCCTAGATTTGTGTTATTACTCTTGATTGTTTTATTTAATACAATTGATATGATTTTGCTTAATGCTATTTCATGAGTTTCTTTTGAGTGCTTGACCATAGACTTGATTGATTTGCATGAAATTAGATCTTTTTAATTCCTATGCTTACCTAAAAGTAGGCTGGTGTTAATTCTATGCCCGACCAAGGATAGGATCATTAGCCCAAATGATAATTCTATGCCCGACCAAGGATAGAATTATCTACATTAATTTTTAGTGGATGAACTCTCGTGTCCGACCAAGAACGTGAGTGAATTCACTGTGATTTGTGTGTCTGACCATGAACACAAATTACCATATCATGTCAATTTGAGCGTAATAATAATTGAAAGTAGTAATTGCATGTCTAGTGGTGGATTCTTTGCTTTGGTACCTTCTCCGTATTAGTTAAAATCTGATTTAAAGTAGTTAAACTTTATTGCTTTCTCTAGATTAATTAAAACAGAATTTGCTTTCACTTGAATTTGGTAAAATATTAGTTCGTCCCTGAGGTTCGACAACCCTTTAATACTCACTGTAGTACAATTGCCTTGTGCACTTGCAAGGGTTTTATATTTAAACGATCAGTAACCTTGTGGGTGATAGAGTATTTCTTGAGAAGTGCCTCAAAAGACCTGTTACAAAAATGAGAGCCGCCATCACTAATAATAGCCCGAGGAGTTCCAAACCTGCTAAAGATATGAGATTTCAGAAAGTTCAGCACAACTTTATGGTCATTGGTCTTAGTGGCAACAACTTCAATCCACTTAGACATGTAATCCACAGCAACAAGAATATATGTATGACCAAAAGATGGTGGAAAAGGTCCCATAAAATCGATACCCCAAACATCAAATAATTCAACAATTAAAATGGATTGTAAGGGCATCATATCTCTTTTAGACAAAGCTCTTAGTTTTTGACACCTATCGCAAGATTGACAATAAGCATGGGCGTCTTTAAATAGAGTTGGCTAATAAAAACCGCTTTGAAGCACTTTGGCCACAGTTTTCTTTCCACCGAAGTGTCCACCACAGGCCTGAGAGTGACAAAAAGATAAGATGCTATGAAACTCACTCTCTGGGACACATCGTCTTATGACTTGATCAACACATATCTTAAATAGATCAGGGTCATCCCAATAGAAATGTTTGACGCATGAGAAGAACACGTCTTTATCCTATTTAGACCAAAAGGATGGGATTTGACATACAGCAAGATAATTTATAATATGTGCAAACTAAGGTGGGGATATGGTGGAGACAGCAAAGAGCTGCTCGTCAGGGAAGGAATCCCGTAAGGGTTCATGTCTAAGCAACTCATGGGTAGGAATTCGGGATAAATGATCAGCCACGACATTTTCAGATCCTGTCTTATCTTTAATGTCAAAGTTAAATTCCTGCAGGAGTAAGATCCAACGGATCAGCCTTAGCTTGGCATCCTTCTTGGAAAGAAGGTACCACAAGGCTGCATGATCAGAGAAAATGATGATCTTACTGCCCAGGAGATAGGACCTGAACTTATCTAATACAAACACAACAGCAAGCAACTCTTTCTAAGTGGTAGTGTAATTCAATTGGGCATCAGTGAGTGTCTTGCTAGTATAGTATATAACATGAGGAATTTTGTTGAGGTGTTGGCCTAGCACTGCCCCTACAGCAAAATTAGAAGCATCGCACATTATTTCGAAGGGCAGTGTATAGTCAGAGGGCTGAATGATGGGTGAGCTAGAGAGGAGGGTTTTTAGTGTTGTAAAAGCTTCTTTGCACTAGTCATCAAATTCATATGGCACGTCTTGACCTAAAAAGTGACATAATGGATGTGATATCTTACTAAAATCTTTGATGAATTGGCGATAAAACCCGGCATGGCCAAGGAACGACCGTATTTGCTTAACTGATGTAGGTGATGGTAAATTAGCAATCAGGTCAACCTTGGCCTTGTCAACCTCTATTCCCCTTTTTGATATAACATGGCGAAGCACAATCCCCTATTGAACCATGAAGTGGCTCTTTTCCCAACTTAACACTAAGTTTGTTTCCTCACAGCGTTTTAAAACCAAAGTAAGGTTGTGTAAGCAATCATCAAAACAAGCGCCAAAGACAAAAAAATCATCCATAAAAACTTCCAAAAATTTGTCAATCATGTCAGAAAAGATTGACATTATGCAGCGCTGAAATGTAGCAGGGGCATTGCAAAGACCAAAAGGCATCCTACGGTATGCAAATGTACCGAAGGGACATGTAAAAGTTGTCTTCTCCTGATCCCCTGGAAAGACCGGCACCTGATTATATCCCACGTACCCATCTAAAAAGCAATAAAACTCTTGGCCCGCTAGCTTCTCCAGGATTTGGTCAATGAATGGGAGAGGGAAATGGTCTTTACGGGTATTAGAGTTCAGCTTCCTATAGTCAATGCACACCCGCCATCCCGTGGTCTCTCTTACAGGCACTAGCTCACCATCAGAGTTTGGTTTCGCAGTTAAGCCCAACTTTTTAGGTACAATCTCGATGGGACTCACCCATTCATTGTCGCCCAATGTTGTGACCCAGCAGGATCATAAAGTATCGGCTTGAAGAAAGAGAAGAAAAGAGAGAACAAGAAGAAGGAATAACTTTCAATCGCATAAGCCTTAAAGGAGGAGGAAGACCTCCTTATAACAAGAGGTGGGGCGCATCTCCCTAGGAGGAGAGCCCGCTGATGGCCCGCTAATGGGGCACAATTTGTGCCATTACAGCCCGTTACAATATTCAGTTACCAAACAAGCCTTATTACAAATCACTGATTTATTCGAAAATGGAAACTAATCCTAATAAGAAAAATAAATCAATCCGGCCTAATTTAGGTATGCTCTGGAGTTGTGCTGATATACACAACAGGATTTTTCGAAGTGGATGTTTTGGATTTTTCACGATCCAAACGGCTCCTTAATAGGACATTGACCCAACACATACACTAGAATCAAGAACAGATTGAGTCACAATATCAACATTTTTCCAATGTCCCAGGAACTCTTTCATAGGTCTAAAATTGCTTGCTCCATGTAATTCTTTTAGAACCCATATCTGGTAGTATCAATGCACTTACCAACTTAGAATAACGGGAAGCCCCATCAAACCCTAGTAAAATGCTTTCATAGATTTCAGAATAATCATCCCATGGTTTGGGTTTTGTAGTGGATCCCACACTTGGAATTCTCTTAGTAGTATCAGAAGTATCAGAAATGCATTTCTTTTTGCTAAAAGAAACCTTATATTACTAAAATAAAAAAAAACACAAGAGTGATCATCCTCAGTACCAACAATGACAGAGGAAAATACTCAAACCAGACTTTACACAAATAAACATAAACAACAATTCAACAAGCTCTCACAACAAAAGCAAAAATACACAAGTAGAGGAGATATCAGCACAATCTATGAGAAAAATGATAAACACTAGAACTCATAGATCATAAACCCACAAGGGAGACCATAGCCAAATCTCGTAGCATAAACATGAAGCTTCATCCACCAAAGCAAGGGACTTTGAGCTCCACCATCTTCAACACAGTCCAAGGGGTCAGCATAGAGCCGATTGAAAGTAACCAACCTCCGCAACTTTTGCAGAGGCGACATAACAATGTTTCTTTTATGTACTAGATGATCCATGAAATACGAGGTTTGAACATTACCTACGAGAGGCAACAGAGGAATAACATGCCTGGCAGCAAGATTACCGTAGATAGCCGGGCAACTACTGCGATCCATAGCCAAAAGGCTACTATGCAAAGAGATGAAAGATCTCGAAGTTGATGCTATGAATACTGATCTCTCCTATGAGAGATCAATAACTTTACACCCTAGGGCAGTAGTCATTTTTGTGATTTTCTGATTGTGTAAAGTGATACCCCAAAACACATATGTGAAATAGCATATGCACGCCCAAATCTTGAGGAAAGCCTAGAAGGAAAACAAAGAAAATGCAAAAACAAAGAAAGGGGCATGGGGAGCACCTCCCAACTAGAACCATGCGAGACCGGTGTCGGATGGCTCCACCTTGGTTCAGCAAAAAACAAGGGTGGGGGAGGATGGAGGTGGACAGGAAGGTGCGGAGGGTGGTGGAAGATGGTAGTGTCGAGTGGAATAGGAGCCAAAGGCCCTCGATCCATCCCACATCAACAACCTTGCACCCTCTCCACACCCCTCCTCCCTCAACCCATACCTCATCAACAACAACGGTTGCCAATGCAAGGCGGAGTCCACCCGGCATGGCCACATGGGGCCGGAAGGGGGCTGAGGGAGGAGAGAGATCCGAAAGTAGAAGGAAATGAGAGGGGAGAAAGAGGGGGGGGGGGGGGTGTTGCTAGAGGGGAAAAGGGGAAAAGAGGGAAGAGGTAACTCTGTTGTGTTGTTGTATTAGTATCAGAAATGCATGACCAAGTGCAATGACATTAAATTCATAAATCTTGCAGTCCTCCCCTAAGATTATTTGCAACTTTTGAAATGTTGAGATTACCTTCATTAGTGTCATGCCCCGAAATTTCAAGCCTCAACGGAGTGCGGAAGTCGACCCTTAGGTGAGAAATTCTTGAAGCTGAAATTCGGGCATGCAACTGAATACCCAATCACTAGTCAACTACAACATTTCAAAAGGATGTGTAATTGAACCCACTCAGTCTTATGAATCAACATCATTGAACCATATGAAATAAAAATTCTTAATCTCTTATCCCAAAATAAAAGTCATTAAAATCTCTTAACAAAATCACTAAAATTTCTTGGCACACAGGCCATTAATGTCACAGCTATTTACTTCAAAAGCAACATAAACTTCATAACTTTCTGACTGCAATCCTTGAGCTTTTCCTTCTATTGCAACATTCTCCAAATCTACTCTTTATCCAAGCCTGCATCACAGGATGCATGAGTATTCCGAAGAAATACCCAGTAGGATGCAAAACCCAAATAAGCACAAAAGATACAATATATAACAATACATAAGATTCCAACAACAAGTGACAAATCAGCAATATCGATATCCAATATAAGGAATTGCATTACCAGAAATTATCATCAGTCACTAATACTCAAAAACAGCTAGAATATATGGAGAGAATATCATTAATCAATGATCCAAACATCGAGAGAGCATAAGAAAAATATTATTCGCGGAGACTCCAACAATCACAAGCGTATGGAGCTACAATTCTCACTCTCAGATATCACCACTTCCACGTGGTTTCTTGCCAGACCACCTAGTTGTTCTCTCCTTAGAACCTACTGTCATGTCTAGGATACTGGCCCTATTAGTGCTCACGGAATGCCTCTCTTTGGGCGGGAACTTAACAAGGATCCAAAGATATACTCACTTAACACAGGAGCTTTTGAGCATCCAACCTCTCACCCTGGCAGTATCTCTTAACGCAGGTACTTTTGAGTATCATTAACTCTCACCCTGGTAGTATCTCTTAACACAGGTACTCTTGAGTATCATTAACTCTCACCCTGATAGAATCCCTTAACACAGGTACTCTTGAGTATCATTAACTCTCACCCTGGCAAGGTCTCCTAATCCAAGTGCTTTTGAGTATCATACCACTCTCAACTGGACGGAGTCTCTCCTAATCCAAGTGCTTTTGAGTATTCTCCAACTCTCAACTGGACGGAGTCTATTATGGCTTTTACCTGCACACTATGCACGTCTTCACTCAGGTACTTTTGAGACTTCACCTCTCTCATCCTGGGAAACTTATTTAACTACCTCTAATGGCGAAGACTCATAGGGTCCTTCTTAAAGAATCTCTGGAGCAACTACTTACTCAAAGACAGAGATATAAAAATCTATCCTATGTGAAAACACATTCTTCTTAGTAACTGACTCACTAAAGGAGTACCACATATTTCTCACCCCCTTTTCTCAGTTTATGACTCACTAATGAGTACCATGGAGATTCCTATACCTCTTTTAAGATCTAAATCACCCATGGAGTACCAATGAGGTTATTTTATCTCTATCATCATACGACTCACCATAAGAGTATCAAAATGAAGTTTCAACAATAAAGAGTGTTACACGATACTTTACCCTGAATGGAGTAAATCCAATGCTCCAATTAATCATAACATTTATTGGTTCAGACTTCAAAATTAAGACTTTGAGTCATCATGAATCAAGTCAATATCAATTGGTGAAACACACAAGGCTTGTTGAATGCTAAGACGCCACCATTAGCCCATGATATTAAAGTATTATATTTGGTTTAATCTACAGTAATTCTTTCTGGAAGGTCTTGTATAACACATATTAAACTCTTAGTATACTTACTCTAGCATAGGGTAATGCTTTACTAAAGTTTTCCCAACTTTTACCCTGATTACAACATTCTATCTTTGCATAATAGTTGGATACCGACACTTCCCAGTGTCTGTGCCGATTGAATTTAACTATGAAATTTTTACTGTAGATAGTCCTATGAGTCTAGTTTTCAATCCAATAAACATCATATTTTTATGATTTTTTTGTATTTAGTTATAAACATTTTAGTACAGGTCATTGGCACAGGAACAGTCCTGGCCGGGAACACTGTTTAAGTCTAATTTAATTAATGAGCCTAATTAGTCATCTACCTTGTTTAATTCCCAACAATTAGTGGTTCCATATACTTAATAACAGTATATTATTCCATCTACCTTGCTCCTCCAAATTTTGGGATATCTTAAATGGAATTGGTTCCTTTTATCACAACCCTTTAAGTATTGTTATTACAATGGAATTAGACTCCATATACAATTAGACAATAATTCGCGGACACTCCAGAACATACCAACACTTGATTAAAGTCATCGTGACTCTCTCTCTACTGGTCAGTGACCCACATGATCAATTCATAATTCTAGGGTAACAACAAACCCTATATAACTCAATATTGGATAGTAGATTACATAATTAAAGCATTAGATTAATAATCTTAACTTAAAACTCCCCAAAAATAGAACAATAAATTATGGGCAGAACTGACATCAATCAAGAATGCATCAACAAGGCTTTAAATCAAGCAATTTCTCATCTAGGATCCGTGTGTGTAACACCAAGATCAAACAAGTACACAATCATAGCATACATCGATTAATCAATACGTCTTCACGTATAAGAGCATGATTATTAATAAAATTCACATTAATTCCAGAACAAGATCAATATATTTATCATCAGAAATTGAATCATAAGACATTCATATGGTTGAAATAAATCACAAAGAATAGTGGTAAAATCATCCTACTCTTAGTTTTACAAAAGTCTCACCCTTTACGCGTCGTTCGCCTTCTTCGCTTCGCAGCGATGCCTCCGCTCCAAGCTTTGGATGAAGACTCACACCAAGAAGAGGCTTGAGAGAATGGTGAATGTGGGAAGGAGGAATGCACAAGCTTTGTAGAGCTAGGGTTTGATATGAATCGCGCAAGCCCTCCCCTCTCATAGGTTTATATAGAGTTTAGGGTTTCCACCTCTTATGCAAATCCTTCCTTATCATGGACTCTTTCCTCCCATAGGAATCTTCCAAAATCCTCTAAAATCTCCTCATGAACGTCATCTCCAAGTTTGGTTAGGATTTGGTATCTTTTTCTCAAGAAAATCCACTCAAAACGCAATTTTCGTATTCAATGCCGTTGCAAACGATCGCGTACCCCGCCAGATCAATCGCATACCCCGACCGCATACCAAAATTCAAACTAACATAGCTTTATGCTCCGAACTCTGATTTACGCACCGTCGGTGGCGTTGGAAAGCTCTCTTCACATAATTTAACAAAGTGTAAAAAATAACAAAAACAAGCATCAAAATTTAGTATTTTTATATCAATCAATTTTAGTAAGCACACAAATTTTTCGAGTGTTACAATTAGTCAGTTCTCGTAAAGCTTATTTTTTTCATTTACAGGGGATGGTCATTCTGTAATTCAGATTGATGTAATTCAAAATGCTGCAATCAGAAAGCAGAGATAAACCAAAGAATGCAAAGGAGGCTCAACATTAAATTAACCAATGAATCTTTATTATTTACATTCACATTTATGTTGAGGAAACATACATCTAATCATTATGCCTAAAAAATCAAGCATTAGTCAACCATTAATCACACATTTATGATGGACATCTTATTTGTAAATCATTCGATGTCTAACATTGATTATCTAATTAAGAACTAATGAGAAGACCCCTTGTGCATTATTGCAAACCGATTGGAATACTGACCAAGCCAGGTGGAGGCCACATCCCTAACAACAGAGAAGGCATCTATGGGATCCTTGTCAAATTATCAAAAACCAACATTACACTTGAATACAACTAGGAAAGTGACTGAATATACACACTAAACTTTTAAACAAAAATTGTAAGTACCTCAACATGCAAACATTTTTTAATAAGAGAAATACAAAACAACTAAATAGCTGAAATAAGCTAAGAAACATATAGTTTTGGTAATGTTGTTCTAACGAATGTTTAAAATATGACCTAAAATTTTATGAATGTGTGGCATAAAGCTTGTTAAAACTCTACTAAGTAATCATTACTATGACCTTATCAAACTATCCTACTTAAAAGTAATTTCATGTTGTTCATAATTTAAAGATTGCCAACAAATGCATTCAACAAGAACTTCTTAATATGATTTGGAAGGTTTTTAAAGATATAGAACCTTATTGTCCGGATCAACCTATGTCTCTTTAACAAATTAATTAATGATGGATGGTTCATTTAATACTTTATGTTAGACAAGTATCAAATTTTTTAATAAGTAACATATATAATAAGCCTACTGGTTGTTTTATTGTTATTATTATTATGATTGATGACATAAATTTACTATTAAGGCAGTTAATCAATGATCGTAAATTTTTTGTACTATGGTAGATGAATTAATGTGGACTTCAAACTTTTTAACTCTTCTTTTGTTATTAATCATGCTACTCTAATGTTAGTTTATGAACTCAAACAGCTGCATCCTCATACTCACAATATATTAAGAATTTTTTATAAACGTCAAACACACTAATTAATAAATAAAACACCAACTTTTATGTGAAAATTACCAATTAAACACCCACAAAGGGAAAAACATTATGAACAAGCGACATCTCCGGAAATTAAGGTACATCGTTAATTTAAACACACTAAATTTATGGCATGACACTCTTAATCTTGACTAAGTTTTAAAGAAAATATTTAAGGTATACATGCATTTTAACAAAATGTTTCAATTAAAACCTTGTTATTAAAATTAAATAATAACCTCGAACATTGATGTTGACGTTTTTAAGATATAAGATCTTATTTATGAATGAGCCCATATCTCCCATTTGGATTAGTTTTTATTGGATAATTTTCTTTTTACAAATAAAGAACCCGTAGGACGAGGTTATCTCCAATGGGTTGTACATTTGTTATTATCATTTAGATCAATAGTGCTACATTTACCATTTATGACCCTAATTCAATTTAAATCTCGCGGTATCTATTGCAGTTAACCTCACATGGATTTAGTAATTTCCAGTAATAAAGTTTAAAGGTGATTAATGGAAAATTGAATAGATTTTATGTTTGTGAAGCTTTATAACTACTTTTTTTGTCTGAATCATGGCTTTTTATGCTACCTTATGACTGTAAGCATTCTCCTCTTGATGTTTAACACTGTTATAAAGGCTTACATTATAATTAACATATTAGTTAATGCCAAAATTCATTCATAAACCAATTATTAGTTAAATAATCACAAAGGGAACACCATCATACAAAGATGTCATGTCCAAGAATGGAGATATGCTATCATCCATGTTAATATTGATATTAATACAATAATATCCAAGGTAACCAAATATTTATATACACAACAACATTATACAGTAAGTGTCACCTTGAGAAATGAAGGCACAATTTGAGTATAATTCTCAGTGTGTCATAATTTGGCTTCTTTTGCATGATTCAAACAAGGCCAAGTATGTGCGCAAGTAACGAGCTTGAACATGCAAAATAGCATCATTAGCAACTTAGGACCATGATGATATTTGAAAAAAATTCATGAACGGGTGTTCCTAGAATCATAGTGATTAACATGGGTTTGCATGTTTGGGAATGTGATTATATGATAATGTGTAAATAGGTAATTATAATATGTAGAAATCTAAATAGCAAAATTAGTTGACTTTAGATTCACTCAAGGTACTATACTCTCCTTACGTGACACATAATAGTGGATCGTGTGTCCTTGTATGTGGAGTAAGGGGGAAAAAACTACGACCCCACTGGTACGTAGGCAACTTACACTAGAGAGTGATGTTGTCCATGCCAATTCATGTGTCTTCTTTCTGCTTTCTTAGGGTTTCACAAGTGGAACCCATTTCGGCATGGATTCGAGTCAACTACTAATTGAGATTTCAAGATAGGTGCAATCAACAAATGAAACTTCAAAACTGAACTGATCTTCCAATACGGGAATGACCTGAATTATCTGATGAAGTTGGGCCAAACCTATAAAAAAAAGATTCTCAAACTAAATAAAATGAAAGGAGAAGGGATGAACACTTGAACAACAACCTCTTGACTACTCCCACTATCGAATGAAGCCTGAATGTATGCATTTGAAAAAACACAGGTCCATCATGACCTGGCTGACTTTGCTCCCTCACCACCAAAACACGGAAAGGGGGAAAAACATGTTTCTTTTTTACAAACCTTAGAGTTCAATAAAATTAATCCATTTTCAAACTCAGTCAGACTTCATTGGATGGAGAAATTATTGGGTACAAAGCCTGAGCAAGTGAGCCTTATGATACTAGGGAGCCATTGTACCGCCCTCGATTTTTAAAATACATAATTTCTTATTATGCAAGAAAATCAGAGATACAACTGATCTAATACCACATGGGTAAAAAAAGCATCCAGGACACTACTTAGGTTTTTGAAATCCATTTTTCAAATAATTGATTACTAAACAATATAATAATATTGAGTACCAAAGTAAAAATCCAAGAGCCCATCGAAGTGTGCAACTGTACTATATGACCCAAATTACAATAAACATCTTTTTGTAGACTCGCACTAACGAGTTTTACATTAATTAATGAAAGCATATACACAACTAAATACCTATTCTGGTTGCCCATTCCACACGTGCAAAACTGTAAAAATAGTATGAGTATTTACAATAGTGAGTTGGACGGCAACAATCATAGTATATTTTATTCTTGTGATAACAAAGTATATAACATACATTAATATTCACTACAAACATCCATTAGAATAACATAAGCATCCTAAGCGCACCATTCTACCTAGAATTTAATCTAGGGTTTCTTTTTGCTCTAAATGACATTGAAATCCATGAGGTTTATCCTCTACCTCTACTTTCTAATACTGCATTCAAATAAGGGTTTACTCTCAACACATGCCCTAATTTCCTCTCTTTCATTTGACTACATTTTACTTCAAAATCGGTAGTCTCGAGGGACTTCATGGATCCCTCCAGTTGAGTTATAGGCACTATGAACTTTGCAATAACTCATGCATGCATATGAAATCTCTTGTGGATTCTAGGCCCCCAGGATGGTCAATTATAGTCTTGACCAATTACTTTGTTCTTGTGACTTGTGTTCTCTCCAATCTTACTTCTTAGTTCATATCTTGAACTGTAAGTATTGACTTCTATGGTCTAACCCTTTCTTTTACTTGTTTGTTCATAGTGACCTAATAGTTACCGAACATTATGCTTGAGATTGCACTTCTTACACCATCTATACCTTGCTTTGTACCATACCTAGTCCATATTTAAACTACGCATTCTAGTGCATCAATTCCACAATCTAGGCTATATTCTATTTTAATCCAGCCATTACTAAACAAACATACAACACTTAGGGTCATATCTTATGGATGTCCATCTACTTTATGCACATCCATTCTTGCTTATTCCACAAAATTTTCATGATAGCATTTAAACCATATCTCATATAATCGCATTCTTTACATATATCAAACAATAACACTTTGTAATGCCCCAATTTAAATACACAAGATTCGCATATATCGGAGTAAAACTTTGCTGCAGCGGAAGACTTAAAACATGAATTCAAAACTCAAAACATATGAGCCAAAATTCGAGTCCATAATAATTCAAAAACATATTACGAGCATTGGTGCATTACCCTCTAGTATAAATTGAAAACTTACTAACTTAATTCGATTAAATAAATGAATAAATAGGATCTAATTCGATCCATGTAATCCATAGTAGCTAATAATTATTATAATAAAGAAACTATTTTGGTACACTCATGTGCCTAAGTCATTAAATATAAGAAATAAACTAAGAACTTGCATTCTACTTCTGAAGCTTTCCTCACGCTATCGCCCATCATCCTGCCAAATCTCCTATTCTGCTAAACTTGTATAAAAGACAAGCTGAGTATGGAACTCAGTAGGAAATGCTACTACCGCAGGTTTAATGCAACTATAGCAATAAGATATTATAAGCACAACTAATAAAGCAGAATAACTCTTTAGTCCCCTTTCTTACTTTTACTTCCCTCTACTGCTCTAGTTCATACTAGTTACTACCCGAGGCCTTAGTTTTTCAAATTAAGGGAAATTCCTGTAGGTCTCATCTCTTGTGAAATCAACCTACATGCTTCTAGGTCTCGTCTCTTGTGGAATCAACCTGGATTCTTTCGGCTTTCCTTGATTGGAAATCTACCAGCCAAGCTTAGCAGGTGATCCCGAAGGGAATTCATAGTTCCCACTAGTGTGAGTTATATTCACCATGAACTTCGTCATAGCTCTGCATACAATATTTGATCTCTTGTGGATCTAAGCCCTCAAGTAGGCGAGTCCTTGATACAAGGCTTTGTGCTAGTCCTCTAGCACGATTGCTCTTATGACACATGAATATTTATTTCTTTCTTATTTCTGTTGGTGTTGGACCTCTTGTGGAACCTAAGAGTTTATCTCTCATTTACCTAATCCCACTATTTAACTGTGTGGTTTATAACATTACTATTCATGTCTAGTTGTTTTAAATTGTTGGCTCATTTCATTGCTTCTTAGGCAACTTACTATACTACCTCTCTAGTTACTCTATGTACAATCTAAGGTCTTCTCTCTACGTTACTTTCTCATTACTATGTACTGCTAGTTTCACCAACAAGACATCCAACGACACATGGCTTGTCGTTGGGTTGGTTGTCATTGAACTTACACATACTTTTTTTAATTAAACTACTTCTTCTATTAATTTTGAACCATCTAATACTTCTATGAGTGGTTTAATCACTTATACAATTATTTTCTACTAAATTGTAATTCACTGTTTCACTGTTAACCAACAAGAAGTGTAACGACACTTAGATTGTCACTGGTTCTTGTCGCTGACTCTGAGAGAGTTCAGAATCTTAATGAGATAAAACTCTATATCTCTACCGAGTCATGTAATATTTCTATATTCTACAACAAATAATTAGAGCATACTTGGCCATCCAATCATCATTTTTATTCATAAATCATGCATGATAACTCTAAAGATAAACATGATTTAATGTCTATATGCACACTTTTCATGCATCATCCATATTCAAAACTCATCTTGAGTAGAAGCTCTTCTCCAATTATCATGCCTATTAATAGATCATTAGTGAATCATATATCCCAATACTTAAAATAACTTCTCAATCCATCATACTAAGCATGCAATATACCTTAATACATGCAAACGATCATAAAGCATGCAACTTTCCATCATTCAGCAATCATACATCATGCAATTTAGTACCCGAGCCAATAACAAGTACTATATGGTATTTTTAACTTTCCCACCTCATATCAGATCAAACTTGAAGCCGAACCTCCTCTTCCGAAACCCTAGCCTCCCTTGAATCCTATAAGCTTAGGGCATCCACAACGTGCAATTGAATAGCATCAATCTAATATTTATAACCCTCACGAATAGATAAGCACGAATAGAATCCTTTTCAGATTTAAGTGCATATCCTATGACAAATAGTTCAACGACACATAGCTTGTCGCTAGATTCTTGTCATAGAACTGCATAACTAAAAGTAAATGCCTATTTTAGTTACTTACATTTTGTTGGCCTTACACACTTTAACTCTTAAATCTAAAAGAGATACAATTTCAGTGTTAGTTGGTCCATCGACAAACCATCACCAACACAGTATTAATTCGGTGGGACTTTGTCGATGACCCGACAATTCCACTTTCCTTATTCCTTCTTTACAAAGATATAGATCAATACTTAATGATCACAATATACATTCAAACAGGGCATGTCCATCATTCAATACGCAAACATCTTGCCATGCAATCATTATACATAAAAAATCATAGCTTTATCATTCAAACATGAGATAGCTGAGCGCATGTGTAAATCATATGTGTCGTCGATCTTAGAGGTCGATGACCCACTACTTGCCCTAGAGTAGTGTTCCACGCACACCCATTTATTTCTTTATTTTATTATGTTGGTATCCATTTATTTCTCATTTGATGGAGAGAGTATTGAGTCCATGTAAATGCATACGCCGATGGAGCCCATCAAAGAGTTGCTTAACAAAAGTTTTGGTGGACCTACCACATGTAAACTGATCGTTTAAAATTAAACCCTTGCAAGTGCACAAGGCAATTGTACTACGGTGAGTATTAAGAAGGGTTGTCGAACCTCAGGGACGGATTAATATTTTACCAAATTCAAAAGAAAGCAGTAGTGTTGATTCTAGACTAAGAAAGCAATGAACTTTAACTAAACTAAGTGAGATTTAATCAATATGGAGAAGACCAAGGCTTCGAATCCACCACAATAAACTAGTGTATCGTTTCTCTCTCTCTTTTGAATAAAGATTTCTAATTGGTTAGCATATTCCTCTCGGACATACACTTGTCAACTCAGAATATAGTGCTCTCCTCTCGGATATAACACATAAAACAATTAAAACATGGAATTGTGATCTATCTCGCTCGAGTATAAACCAATGAAATTTTATTGATATATAACACCTTAGTCTACTTACGTTCCTCTCGGATACGCAAGTATTATTTGGATTGAAACTCACAAGAATTCACTTTTGTCTCTCTCGAGTACAAAGAATAAACCTTTATTGAATTAACGGTGATTACACAATAAAATCCATACACCAACTAGAGTAAAAACATAAGATGAGAGAAAAGAAACTACACAACCAGATTATTGGGCTTCATCTACACCTTGAAAAAGTGTTTAGCCTCGCATCGGAAGAGAAATCACCATCGTGTTCTTCATGTTCTTCATCTTCTTCTCTCCTTTGCTCTAGCCTCCAATAAAGCTCAAAAGTCTATTCTCTGGTCTCTCCAAGATTACCCAAAACGTTCTCTCATAAGGCCTATTTATAAGTTTGAAGAGGAACCACGAAGTCCCCTTCCAAATCCAAGTCAAAATAGGTCTTATTTCGGTTTTTCGTATACGGCGATCAATCGCTCCGTATTGCCGATCGTTCGTCTACCGATCGATCGCAATTCCTTTGTTATTTTCCTCCGATCAATTGCTTTGCCGATCGATGCTGTATGATACTGATCGATCGTAGTTACTGTCTTCCGCGATTAAAAAATTCCAGTAGATACGATCGATCGTTTTGATGCCGATCGATCGTTTCCTTCAATACAGTGCTTTTGCGGCTCTTGCGATCGATCGCATCGATAGCCAATCGATCGTAGTTACTGTTCATAAATCTCAAATGGCTATAATTTTCCGCTCCGAACTCCGAATTATGCATGGTTGGTGGCGTTGGAAAGCCGACTTCTTAATCTTTAACATGAAGCTTGAATCAGTCCAATCTGACATTTGTACACGAAGTTATAATAATTTAACCATTCAAGTTACTTTTCTCCTCATTTCTGTGTATTACTCTTGTTTCCTACAAAAACAAAAAACTATATTAAAGTAGTAGTTATTCGAATCAAACACTAGCAGAAACATAAGTTTAGGAGATAATAAAATACATATTTCATGTATAGATCATAGACTTAGGGCTATTGAGGGCTGAAGGTTGGCCCGACCCAAGCCCTAATAGCTAGAACCTTGGCCCTCGCCCGACCCTAGCCCTAAGGCAATTCCAAAAATCCGGCCCGGCCCTATCCCTAAGCTGGCTTAGGGTCGGGCTGCGGGCTTTCGGGCCTTTCAATTGACATAGTATTTTTGTGACCCAATCTGTGATCATAAGCCCTTGAAAGATGTTCTATTGCTCATGTTACAACCTCTTTACCAGATGGAGCATCTAAAATAGGACGGAGTAAAATTTACCCATTTTACAATGCAGACGAGCTTTATTGGACAAAAGGTGTAGTCTGGAATCAAGGAGAAAAACTTACGTTTTGAAGAAAAAAGTATCAAAACAGATATAATCCCAAAAAATTTAACCTAAATAATTGTTCCTACTCAAATTCCCATATCATGATCATTGTCCAACACAAAGCTACAAGCTTCCAAATAATACTACGCCCAAATCTAAAAAACATAAAAACTCAACAAAACCTTCCCAATATAACCCGAATCAATCGACAATCAAAATCAACGACTGAAAGCCATAGCTTGCTACAAAACAATTCACTGATAACAACAAATTCATCAAAAACGAAAAAGAGCAGAAGAAAGCTTACAGATCTAGGAGGATATCCTCGTCCTCCTCGTCAGTGGTGACGGCGACCTCGTCAAGGAGGACGATGGGGGCGACATGGTATCCGGTGTCCTCATCCTCAGCACAGGCATCGTAGGACTCCTCCTCGAGGCGAATGGCATCGGTGCTGGCCATGGCCGGAGAGATTTGGCAGGGCACAAAATCAGGCAAAAGGGAAAGTGGTGAAGTAGAGGCCTTGGCATGGGGCGTAGGGTTTGGGTTTGTATAAGATATTTTTGGGAGGAGTGAGGACTGAGGTTATTGGGCCTACGGGCATCCAGGTTTAACCCCTTTTTTTTTTTTTTTGTTATCTGAGCCCTTACCCATTAAAATTTTGCGGCCCTGCCTGACCCTTTGCCTTAAAATTCTGGCCCGACCCGCAAAAGTTGCACCCATAAAGTAGACGGTGGCAGGGTCCACCCAAGTGCGGCTCTAGCCGCCATTTCCGGCGCGCGGCTCCTCTGTCTCGCCCTTTCGGGCAATGCCGGAAAGGCAATGCAGAAGCCGGCCGAAAGGAGAAAGGCAAAGGTGGAAAAAAGGGAGAGAATCTCATCATCCATTAGATTCCACTCCTTCCCTCGTCTTGTTCCTTGTTTCCTTCCTTGGCTCTCTCTCAGTGCAAGATCTCCCAGCAACACCAGCAACCTCCATTCCTCTCTCCCCCGGTCTCTGTCCTTTTCGTCTTGATTAAGCTGCTTCTGTTTCTTCTTTGTTCTAGTCAATTCATTGGCGGAGATCTAGTATAATAACAAAATTCATTGGCGGAGATCGGTCGGCAAAAGAAGTTGATTGGTCCTTTTCTTCCAATTCTGCTTTGTGGGTCTGCAGTTAGCATCTTTGAATTCTAGCACTTGGGTTTGGGCGTTTCCTTCCCAAGATTGAAGCTTTTCGTTATTTCTCAATTGGGTTTTGGTTTCAGCTTTCCTTTGTCAGATTTTGTAAGCAAGTTTTTAATTTGTTCTGATTTTGTGCGTTAAATGTGAATTTCCAGTTTTTTGTTCTGTTCTTTTGAATATTTATTGCTTTTGTTGTTAATTGAGTGTATAGGTATCTGTTTGTGCGTATGATTTGCCATCAGATGCTTCTTTTCTTTATTCTATATCGATTTTCTTTGAATGCTGCTTCATTGCATTACTCTGTTTCTGCAATAGATTGTCTGTCTGATATACATGTCTTGTTGATGCAACGCCCAAGAGTTTTTCTGCGAAGTTGTATATCTTTCCACCTGAAACCCTTCTCTATTTTGCATGCCTTCTCTTCGATAATTCGGTTGAAAAGAGTCTCCTGAGGACGACCTGTTTTCCTCAATTGACTCAGCTGTTTGATCAAAATTTATTCTTTCTATCCACAAGCAAGAGATCTAATATTTCTTCGATATGGCTAATCGGGTCATCTCTTTTTCAATCGAAGAATTGCCTTCCCACTTGATTCTGGAGGTTTTGACATCGGGCCGTTTAAGTGCTGCCGATCTTTCTGCTTTGGAATGCTCTTGTAGAATTTTTGGTGGAAACTATGGCTTGTACCCACTGAAGTTTCGGTCCATGGCCGAATTTGCTGCATTTCAGCTGTGCAGGCCACATCCGCTGTTTTGCTCTCTCCCAGTGAATGCTCAAGCGGAGCTTCTTGATAGGTGTGGGCAGAACTGGAAGCGTGCTTTGAGGTTTTTGCAGTCAGTGGAGCATTCTTCTGGGGTTGTCGAGACATCAGCAGGCAATGTACTAGTTCTTTGATGTTCCTGTTTGACATAGGAAATGAATGTCTTATGCATACTCAATATTATCTAAATATGTTGCAGTCGTCGAAATTTATCTACTTATTATCTGACCTAACGCATGTTTGTCTTGAAAAGGAAATGTATCCTCGATCATAGATTTTGTATATTTTAGATTTGTGGAGGTTAACCCATATATTCTGATTGGTCCATATTTCTAAAGTGTACAAGTCTTAACAGATAGAAATGACAGATCAGGGGATAGAATGTTAGGAAAATTTGGAACTTTATGTGCAAGAGAAAAGTGGAGAGGAGTAGGGAAACTGAGAGCAGCAAGGAGGTAGCATACAACATGGCAAAGGGTAAGTGAACGGCAATAGCTAATGGAAGGAAAGAAAGAAGAGGCAACAATGTTAGTCGAAGGGGAGAGAGAGAGAGACGGAGAAAGAGAGAAGTTGCATGGAATGGTCTTCCTACTGCGGTGGCTTAAAACCTTTTTACCTATCATCCCCTTTTCCAGACCCCTAATTTAGAAAGACTATTGAAGTGGACTTATAACTTTTATAACTATCTTGGTTAAGAGTTCTAACACAATGGCTTTGTTGGTTTCCATTGTTGGTCATTTCCTAACAGCTTAAGCTTTTAGCAGATTTGGTTTCCAGCCTAGTGTCAGAGTGGGAGGTTCCATGTTTGATTCATTATAGAGGCATTATACCTTCATCTGTCTGCTTGATTGGTGTTTTGCATTCGTGTTCTCTTGCAATCACCTACATATGCTTAATTATGCTTGACTGTAGTGGAGATTTGGTTCAATTAATGTCCATTATTAGGTCTATTTCGCTGTAGTAATGGATGAACTAAATAGACATATACAAGATAGTGTACTTTAGTGTATGCTTTTTGCAGATGTTTAAGTTTTAATTGATGAGAGTAAAGTAGGTTTGAATATAAAACTAGAATTATGGAGGGAGGCTCTAGAATCAAAAGGTTTCAAAATAAGTAGGACTATGACAAAGTGCATGGAATTTAATTTAAGGAAGTTTATAGGTAGAACCTTAGTTGAAATAGATGGGCAAGAAGTGCAAAGGTGTAATCAATTCTATTACTTAAGATCTATTATCCATAAAGAAGGGGATATTAATAGTGATGTGGTGCATAAGATAAATGCGGTATGGGTAAAGTGGAGGGTAGCATCGGGAGTTTTGTGTGATAGGCATGTTCCAAAAAGGCTTGAAGGCAACTTCTATAGGACAACCATTAGTCATATACAATACTTTATGGAACGGTTTGGGCACCCAAGAGAAGTCATATAGATAAGTTGAATGTACCTGAAATGAGAATGCTAAGGTGGATGAGTGGGATAACTAGGAGAGATAGGATTAGAAATGAATATATTTGTGAGAGTTTAGGGGTAATTCCTTTAAGGAAGAAGCTGGGGAAATGTAGGTTGCAATAGTATGGGCATATGCAAAGAAGACCAGTAGATGTCTCTCTGAGAAGATTATAAGGGATGCATGTAAATAATGCCAAAGGAAGAAGAGGGAGACCTAAGAGATCTTGGATAGAGTTAATAAAAAGGATATAACTTTACTATCTCTTACAAAAGAGTTGGCACAAAACAGTCTTGAATGGAGGCGTAAGATCCATGTCGCCAACCCCAAATAGTTGGAAAAATGCACTACATTATGATTAGGTATGTTACCTGAGAGGTGAAAGTCTTGGTTTCTTACACACAATGGTTCTGTTTAAATGTATTGACATGCATTTTCCTATGAAGAAAAGATAAATTAATATTATCTGTAAAATAGTCTGCTTGTCAGTGTATTTGACCTGAGAAATGTTTTGCTGACCGATTTTCAAGACCAGATAAAATGACCCCGGCCCACGTAGGCATGGGGGGCCTGCACAATTGCAGGCCCCATGCCCAATTGCAGGGCCCCATGCCCACGTGGGCTGGGGTCATTTAATCTGGTCTTGAAAATCGGTCATGCTAGACGCCCTCATTTGACCTTGCCAATCTTGATTAGCACTCTACTTCATTAATGTGGGGTTTGAACTTTTGGCAAACAGTAGAAAAAAATTTGGTTGAGGATCTGTCACATCTACATAACCCGGATGACATTTTGATGTTCTTTCATCCTTTTCTTATCATTTGTATGTCGCTTGAGTCATTACTAACTCTCAGTATCAAAATTGATTTCTATTCGGCATAAATGGAGGTACTGAAAAGAAAACTGGAAGATGAGTAGAAAGATAACCGTGTGAATGCTAGTTATTGCTTCGTTCAAATTGACAGAGTTGTATACCTGAGCTTAAAATGAGCTGCTTCCTTGACTGATTATTTCCTAAAAGGAATAAGTTTAGAGTATTTTTAGTCTCACTTGTTTTTAGTGATGTAGAAAATATTAAACCATTAAATGAAGTCTCAATGCAAGTTTCTGACTGTAAGATTCAAATTTTAGTGGCCGTCACACCTTCATTGACAATAGAATTTTTTTATATCCTTTCTGGAAGAGGCTATTTCTTTATTTTCATGAACAAGTTGAATGGAACTTTAATGCTTCTTGCAGATGCAGATTACTACTGGAAGATATCACACCCTTTTGATATATAATTCTGAAGTTTACTCTTGTGGTTCCAGTATTTGTGGAGCTCTTGGCCATGGTTCAGAGGAAACTCGATGTGATGCATTCTCCCTTATTAGGTTTCCATCATTTTCACGTGTGATCCATGTGTCAGCAGCTCACAACCATGCAGCCTTTGTTATGGAATCGGGAGAGGTTTGTTCTGTGAGTTCGAATTGCTAGTTGCACTTGTATAATTTTCCTTCAGCTTTGAAATTTCATTTTTAACTTTTTCTTCCAGGTGTTTACATGTGGAGATAATTCATCATTTTGCTGTGGACATGGAGAAGTTGGGCGTGCCATTTTTAGACCTACTTGTGTTGAGGCATTGAAGGGAATTCCTTGTAAACAGGTATGAAAGATTTTTATTAATGTTGTCTTGCTGTATGGGAGGTAGTATTCTGGCTCACCTGCTTGATCACCTTGATAAGAACCTCTAACTAGCTTAGTGGATATAATCACTATTTTCTTTTCTTTCTGTTTTTGGCACTTCATAGTTCTCATCAAAGATAAAATAAATTGGTTTCTTGTCCTACATTATTTCAGGTTGCTACAGGTCTTAGTTTTACAATTTTTCTCTCAAAGAAAGGGGATGTATATTCATGTGGTAGCAATGCCCATGGGCAACTTGGTCACGGGGATCCGGTTGACAGGTCTACTCCTAAGATTGTCAAAGCATTTGAAAATCTTGCTTCTGTGGTTCAGATTGCTACTGGCGCAAGTTATTCGTTGGTTGTTACCAATGATGGATCTGTGTATTCTTTTGGTTCTGGTACCAATTTTTGTCTTGGCCAGGGTAACCAACATAATGTGCTATCACCGCGTGCTATCCAATCATTCAAGAGGAAAAGTATCCATGTAGTTCGTGTTTCTGCTGGGGATGAACATGTAGTGGCCCTTGATTCAAACGGATATGTAAGGCATACTAGTTTTTTGTTTTTGCTTTTTTTGTGGCAATAGTTGTCTTCATACTACTCAGACTAGATTTTTACCCTTCATACTAGCTTCTCGTGCTGTAGATACACCATTCGATGCAAATAACTGGAAATCTTATTTCTACATGCAAATAAGATGGAAAATAGTTGATAGGACTAAAAGCATAAAAGACACTCACTTGGACAAGTAGCTCTACTATTTGTCACAGCCTGAAACAGGACGAAGTCCCATATAATTCTCTGCTTAACCGTTTTGGTTTTTAATTGTGTTTCACAGGTTTACACGTGGGGCAAAGGCTATTGTGGTGCGCTCGGTCATGGAGATGAAATAGATAAGACTAGTCCAGCCTTATTAACTAACCTTCAGGACAAGCTAGCAGTTGAGGTGCTTTCATATGCATTCTACCATCATTAATTTTCTTCTATAGCGTCGAAAACTGGTAGTTCATGCATATAAAATGAGATTTTCTTTGTCTTGTACAAAATACTCCCACTATCCTATAATAAGTTTGTAATAGTTTATTTTTTTAGTAACGAGGGGTGTCCGAGTCCTTACAACACGAACTCACGGGTGCATACAAGGCCCACCCATCATATGCACCGGGTAAATCAGGATATAATCCCGGGTGGGTGGCCAACGGAGTGGGGATTCGAAGTTTTTAATATTATTTTAAAAATAAACTAATTATTATTTTTATTGAAAAATGAAATGGTACATTTAATATGGGACAAAGGGAGTATGTTATTTATGATGACTTACAACCAAGTTGCAAGCTCACCATTGTTCAAGCATTTAGTTGCTTTGACCTTATCTACAAGTTTAGAGTGGTACTTATCGTTCGTGAAGATACTTTGATTATTAACAAAAAAAGATACTTTGATACAATTACTATGATTGAACTGAGATCTGAACATGAGGTTACACCTACAGGTATGTGCCAGGAAGAGGAAGACATTTGTTCTGCTGGATGACGGCAGAGTGTACGCATTTGGATGGATGGGATTTGGAAGCTTGGGTTTCGCTGATAGGGGCACCTCCGACAAGATCACACGTCCCCAAATTCTTGACGGTCTTCGCCACCACCACATTGCTCAAGTGAGTACAGGTCTCTACCACACTCTGGCAATCACCAAGAAGGGTCTCATTTTTGGGTTCGGGGACAATGAGAGAGCCCAACTTGGGCATGACACATTGAGGGGATGCCTCGAACCAACAGAGATAGTACTGCAAACAAGGGATAGGCACACAACTGAAACAATAGACGGTAACTTGACTTGACTTCCATCACCGTAGAATATGAGCTTGTAACACAGGTTGTTTTTCCATCTTCCTATTTATGTATGACTATAAATGTAGCTTAAGTTATCTTTTTCCATAGCAAGTGCCGAAAGAGAAAAAATAAGCAGAGATGTATGGTGTCAAGTGTTTGTAACATCCTTTCCTTTATGTTAAGATGTTGCATATTTGAGATCGAAACTATAGAAAATGAATGATTTGTGTATGTTGCATTAAGTTAAACGATTGTATTAGGCAACGGGTATGCGAAATTAAGTAATTAAAAAGTGGACATAGGTAGCACCTATGGTGTTATGAGTACAAGAAGACAGATATGCTGTTGATCTCTTCTTGGCTTTATGTGCATCTTGGATAACAAGTGCCATTACCTTGTACACCTAGGGTTACTGCAGAGTCTACACGTGATTCCAATTTCCAACTGGTTAACAACTTCCAAAAGGGGGAAGTAGGACACATGGATGACATGAAGAACCGCTACCCTGATGCTCCTCAAAAAACAAACAAACAAATGGCCACATGTAGCACCATTCATTGAATCAATCTTTTTCTTTTTTGGTATCAGAAGTCACTCTTAACTCATCACCCACAATTAATAAGAGATTTTGAAGTTATTCACATTATTCACAAGCGAAGCGACTGAACGTTTTACAAGGGATTACATTTATTTGTTTCATATGGCAGTTTTTAATCTATTTCATCCTGATTCTTAGGAAGCTCATAGCATTTTTGTTTCTGGTTTGGAGCTCACATAGCCTTGTGTGTCTTTTTTATCTGCGAGGAATTACCAAAGTTATCAGTAAGTAGTAACTAAATGGTAAGAAAAAAGTTGATATGATCCTAGGCTGATGCGCATTGCTATGATCCAAAACAATCTGATGCGTCAGATCTCGATCCAGCGCACAGGGAAGGCAGTTTATTCAAACTTGCCTGCTCACTGTATTAATGTTCATCACCGGATGGCTCAGATAGTCTCAGCTCACTCCAATGCGCGGTTCAAATGGTAAAGCCACCTATCAATAAATGGTGAAGTTTAATGATCAAAGTTATACTCCCTCCATCGAATATTACCTGCATTAGAAAGCAAAATAAACTTTGTTTTTTTAATATAGACAAGTAATATTGGACAGAATAAATATAAAAAAACTCAACTTTAAGTTGACTAGTATTGATAATTGAGTCAACTCACCTCTTGTCTGTTTTTATTAAGCAGTTGAGAAATTTTTGGGTATAGATACAACACCAATCTTGTATATTAGTTTAGTGCAAGGAATTCCATATCGGCGATATATCGATATCGGGTCCTACCCGATAAATCGATACGGATAAATATCGATTTTTAAATTTTTTTACAACATCGGCGAATCGCCAATATATCGGTTTCGCCATTTTTAAAAAAAACGTTTTAAAAAAAATTGGATTTTTTAAAAAAAGGAAAAAAAATAACTTTCTCCTTTGTTTCCCATGTTAATATGCATATTTTGAAATCTATGTTTTGTCTAAATTTGTATAACTCATTTTAGAAGTTAGATTGTGAAAATATATGATAAAAACTATCTCCGATATTTTGTCTCTTAAGCCGATATCTTTTTATAAATATCTCCGATATTTTGTCTCTTAAGCCGACCGATAATTTTATCGATATCTGATACGGAATTCCTTGGTTTGGTGTCGATCACCACACACCCTTGCGGACAACTGAGATTGGAGTTTAACAGCGGGCTATAAAGAGGTTACATGGGTGATCAACATTCCACTAGCATGCTATCTTGATGTCCTACTACACCCAAAAATTTCTCACCCAAGCTTCACGGAAGACCCCGAGGACATCGGAGAGGACGACCATGCCGGCTAAAGAAGACACCGGCTTGAAGAGGACAATGCGAAACGCGGTGAATAAGAAGATATGATCTAACATCAGCTGTATCTCCTCCAGCCCTCGCTCGCTCAGTCTATCTCGGACGAGGTACTCCGGAGGCGGGCCGCCGCCGTCGATGAGCTCCCCGACAGAGAGGACGGCAATCGCTACGGCAACGCTCTCGACACAGCAGGCAGCGAGGGTGGTGAGGGAGATTTTGCCGACGAGAGTGCCGTGGATGGCGACAACGGTCTGGTGGGATTGGGCGAGGGTGATGGCTCAGAGGGCGCGTGGTAGGATACGGCGAGGATGTTGGAGGTGGCAGAGTGGACGATGCCGAGGGAGGCAGCGGAGAGGGCGGGGAACGAGGAGAAGAGGGCGATGGAGTTGAGGAGGAAGCAGGCGACGCCCTCGTCCGTCAGCCAGCAATAGTAGTCTCCTCTGTGGGCCTCCCTCATATGCTTCCGTTGGTGGGCCCTGGTAGGGACCACCAGGTTGTGGGCCCTGCTCTTCACCATCAAATCCAATGCTTCCGGCAAGCTGCATTTGGCAAAGGAAAGATTTACAGGCCAGTACCGAATTCCTTTGGAATTGCCAAAACTACCGTCTGATTTTAATTACTACTGCTAACGGTTTTAGATGCTCCATCCGAAAAAAATGTTACTATGCTCTATCTGAAAAAATATTACTACCGTCTGATCCTGAAGTAATTTTTATTAGAGGGTGGAAAGCCCAAACTAATGGTGAAGAAGAGGTTCAAAGTCCATTTATGTAGCATCTAAAATAGGACGGAGGAAGTAAAGGTGCAATCCAATGGATAGAGCTTGCATTAAGCGGCCGTTTGGATCGTGAAAAATCGACTGTGAAAAATCCACAAACTAGGGATTTTTGGGATTATCCTCGGGCTGGTGATAATTCCAAAAATTCACGGGTGGATGTTTTTGATTTTTCACGCCCCAAACGGCCCCTAAGTAGATTTGTTTTGTTGTGCTAAAAACAGGACCAGTGATGTTCAACCACTTTCTGAAGTCGCTTAAAGGGAAAGTTAATTAACAAATCAACTTAAAAAATTGATCGCAATTTCAAAATTGACTGACTGGAAAACATTTTTACCACTACACTACCTAAACACTCAATACTAAATTCAGAGGGCCTCCTCAAACAAACATGGTGGGTGGCTGCGGCAACTCGGAGGAGAGGGACGGAATTTATATAGGCCGGTGTACGTACTTGGGGGTGGGACCCGACGAGGGACGGGGCCCACAAAGGGGGAAGTCGTGAGGACAAGGAGAGGGATACAAGTGGCTTTTTATGGAACTGGAACTGGGCCTGGGTGGAGGCCTTAGTGTCTTCCTTTTACTGGGCTTGGGGGTTATGCTGTCCGGGTAAGCTCGAGCTTGGCCCACGTCCTTTTGTGTCTGACTGCCTTCATCCTATGTGATTCCCCTCCCATGCAAATTGCAATGATCACTCATTTTATTCATAAAATAAAAGTATATATACTCTCCAGTCACTTTTAATTGAGATAATTAGTAAAAATATATATAATATAATTAGATGATACCGTTCTCTAATCATTCTCCGGCCGGGTAGTTGGAAGTACCGACCTTAATTAAGTCCATGTCAAGGCAACTTGCTCGCTCGGAAAGCCTTGGCTTTTACAGTAGAACTCACATCTCAATAAAATTGACCAATTATCTGATTGTCTCAATTAAAACTAACTAGAGGGAGTATAAACTAACAAAAGTACTCATTCGACATCCCCTTTTTACATACTCATTAGACTTCAAAATACTCCTACTACAAAGGCAAAAGTTTATATGATATGAGCCACGGCTCATGCACAATGTTTATCACACTACTCTTTACAGCCTGCTGTTGTCTTCACAATGTCTTTACAGCCTTTCAAAGGAAACAAACCAGAAATCCACAAATTTAAAACTAAGGTTGTTCCTATGCTCAGACCTTCATTTAATTTGAAGAAACCTACTCCGTTAGACTCCCCTTCATCTTAGCCAAATCTAAATCCAAGAGATGCGCATAAAGGATATCGAACAGTCATTTAGGTACATAAAGACATGTATCTAGAAACTACTACAGCTTCCATACCGGAATTAAAATTAACTACCAAGCTAACTGGACAGTAACATTCTTCACTAAGATAAAAAGCGAAGAGCAGTAGTATACCATAATTAACCTTCAAATAGTATTACTAAATGCAAGACATAGAAAACTATCGAAGCTCAAAATCACATATGCACGAGCATTAGTTATTATCTCAAAGCTAGAGATGCACATAGTAGTTTAATAGGGTAAAAAATAGGGAAACATTTAAAAATGCGAAGCCAAGTGATTAATCCAATTGGCTAGCTGAGAGTTTAGCTTCTCTCAAATAGCCACTCAAATGGTATTTAGCTGAGAGTTTGCTTCTCTCAAACAAGGAAGTACATGGAAATGGGGGCTGGGTGAATTAGGAGTAGTGTTGGCAAGATATTGAGTATTCTAGCATGCTCATCCGTTTTCCATATTCCTAACTGCAATCAAAATGTGAACATGGCAAGTAAACTCAGCTGGTGCACTGATAAGTAGTTAAGTAGATATTTTGCTCAATGACCATTACGACAAAACCGATATAGACTGCGTGAACATAAAAAAACTACTAATTAAGTTTGTTATTACATATCACTGTTCAGCATTCTGATTTCCGAGATTGAAACATGCCTCCATAGTTCTTTGTACAAGCTCCCCATCGACTTATAAATAACTAACGAAGTAAGCTTTATGCTCCAGTTTTCCTTTCCCAGATGTTGTATCTTATAGTTGTTTCCACCACAACCTTCATGGTCTCAATCATGCCTTGCTTCAAGCTTAAAAAAACATGGTTCAACTTAGTAGCTCGAAACTCTTTAAATGCATTTTGAATGGCAGTAACAAGCTCATCAATTAAATTTATGGTTTGATCATGTTGTAAAGCTTAAATCGATCTAAAGAAGCGAAGATATAAAAAATTTAAATCTTGGCTGTTAGGTGGTTGGCAAATCAGTTAAATATCAAAACCTTCTTGCTTTGCTGCTTCCAAAAAAATCAGTATTTGAGGGGCTGATATGTGGCTTTGCATCGTCTTGTTGAATATAAATGGTACCTCTTTTTCCATGACAAAGCAATTTATAACGAATGGCAAGAAAGATTTTATAATTTTTTTTTAAAAAAATGATCAACTGATAAAGATATCCAAGAATAAATTACTAAGGAGAAAGAATATTTGGAAAGTACTACTAAGGATTATTGTTGTTGTTAAAAATCTTGCTAAAAAATATAATCAATAGAAAACAAGAATTGCAAAGAAAATATTAATTGTCAACCCATAATATCACCTAAAAAATCTTTACAGAAATGTATAATATAAATTCTTGATCAACACTACAACAAATTTGGCTTTTAACGACGGATTATTTTTTTACAGAAAAAAATCTGTTGATAATAGCTATCATTGGTGACAGAACTAACTCTGTCTTAAAAGGATTGCTATTAGCGGCGGATTATTTTCGGCGGATGTATATCCATTGGTATTAAAATTTATTACAACGGATATTTTTGGCGGAAAGCTGTCCGTGGGTATAAAAATATTTATTTCAACAGTTTTTTTCTACAGTAAAAATTCCGTCGAAAAAATTCAACCTCAGTCTCAGGGCCCATTTGTTTGACCTGAACCTAAATCTAAAAAGCCATCTGAAAATTCTGAAAAGCATTTGATCTGAAATTTTGATATCTGAAAAGCCATTGATCTGAATCCCGACCACTCTCCCACTTCACGTGTTCAAATGAAATGAGTTTCTTGTTTCTTCCAAAATCTTCAAAGGTCTGGAGATGGCGTCATTGCCGATGTAGCTCAGGTACACCATGGCCGCGCCGTTGAACGCTCCAGAGATCCCATAGGGGAAGAACCCGTCTGCGTTGTTGGGATTGGACGACGTAGTGAAGTTCTTCCACTCACCTCTGAAGAATCCCAAGCCGGTCACCGAGTCGTAGTCCATTGGCCCAGACGAAGGCATTCCACCCGCCGGTGAACACCATCCCATTCTGGCTCTTCCGGAACTTGCAGACCATCTGGTGGCGTCGACCAAGATGGTCCAGCACTAGAACTGTCAGCCCGCCGGAGTTGATCATCCCACTCTCCGACTCCCTGGCCTCTTGAAAAACCCGGTTAGACATCGCCTGCGGGAAGAGAAGCCGGCTCTGGGCCTCGTCCGTATCCGAGCACTTCATCTGCTTCTCCCCTATCCAGACCGGCCGCGTGCCCCCCAGCCCGGCGTGCTCCATCTCCCACGATCCATGCACGCCATCTCCGGCGACGGCGGAGGACGAAGAGGCCGAACCGCCGCCGGAGAACACGACCTTCAGCTTTAGCTTCTTGCTCGAATGGCCGTCGAGAATAGCCGGAACCGATTCCGAGGAGGACGCAGCGGGCTTTTTCTCGAGAACCCGGAAGCAGGGATTGAAGTCGGACCGCGCCGGATCGGCGGGCGGAGGGAGGCAAAGCGGCAGAGCCGGGAACTTCCGCTTCTTGGAGGGGGGATGAATGTGGCAGGGGAAGAGGTGAGAGCGAGGGCGAGGGGGCAGGCCCGCCGCCTTGCGTCGCTCAGCGAGGAGGAAGACGAAGCAGACGTGCACGAGCTTGTTGAGTTTGCCGCAGTCGGGCACTTCTTGCTTCCGCCACCGCCCACCGGTAAACAGCTGAGTGATCCCCGGCCCGATCGACCTGCACCGCCGACGACTCCTGACCCCGCCCTCCCGCGCCGAGGCCGACAGGGCCGCCGGCCTCTTTTTTCAGACCTCCCTCTTTCTTCAGACCCATTTTTCCTTCTGATTTTTTTAACCACATTTTGTAAACCGGCTGAATTCAGTCACTTAATTAAGGCGTGAAACAAATGCGCTGATAAGCCAACTTATAGCTGGCTTATCAGCCACTTATTCATTTCAGGTCTTAATCAGACTAATCAAATGGGCCCTCAGTCGAGAGCAACGTCCCACATAGCCCAGCAGCACACAAACCCTCCCACCGCCTAGGGATGGAACTTGGGTCGGGTTTTTACCCGACCCGACAAGACCCGGCCTTATTGGGCCGGTTCTGGGATTGCTTATGCAATACCCGGTTCCGGTTCCGGGTCTGCAAGAGGAACCGACCCATCGGGTCAGGTCGGGTCCGGGTTTTCATGTAAAACCTGGACCCGACCCCGGTATATGATAGATAGTATATATATATCATATACTTGGACCTATATTTATTTTTTTTATGAATATTTTTTTGGGCGAAAGCACTCATATCTCTTGATTTGAGTAGTTTGAATTTTTATGAATATATATTATTAATAAAAAAATTAAAGGAGTTAATAGTTTAATGTATATGACATTAAAAATATAAAAAAAACTGGTACCGGGGCGGGGCGGGGCGGGTCCGGGTTTCAAGTTCTGGTACCGGGGCGGGTCTGGGTCCTTGAAACTGGACCCGTGGTGGGTCTGGGACGGTTCTGGGTTTGAAGAATTAAAATGGTTCCGGGGCCGGGTATGCCAATACCCGGCCCAAACCCGCCCCGGTTCCATCCCTACCACCGCCCATCCCTTCTCTGGGTCTCCCTCCCCCGTGCCCATGGCAGGCATCGAAGCGATGGCTCAGCGCCTCGACATTGACCTTTCCGTCGTCGACGTCGACTCCGTCCCCCTCCCCCCCCGGCGAGGACTTCGGCATCCCAAGGTCCCGGCTTTCCCTTTCTTCCTTCCTCCAAAACCCTAATTGTCCATTGATTTGTTTCTGATCGGTTGTTGTTATTGCAGTGACGATGACGAGATGGATCTGCTGCAGGAGGATCCTCTGGAGTTCGACGCCGGATTCAGCAACGTGATTGTGGTGGACAATTTGCCGGTGGTCTCGCCGGAGAAGTTCGAGAAGCTGGAGTCGGTTATTCGGAAGATCTACAATCAGATTGGAGTGATAAAGGATGATGGGTTCTGGATGCCCGTTAGTGAGGATACCAAGAAAACCCTTGGTTACTGCTTCATCGAATTTAACACTCCTCAGGTATTGAAAGGAATAATCTTTCTATTGAAATTCGCATCTTTATACGTTAATTTACGCTGTTGAGCATCCAAACTTTCAATCTAATGAAAAAATGAGTCTGGCTCCGATGGATTAGTGAGATATGGGTTAGACATTGTTGGTGTTTTTATGGGCTGTTGGTGGAATTATATTGGAAGCTGAACTTGCAAAGGAGAGGACGAATGGATATAAGTTGGACAAGTGATGGTGTTTGAGAAGGATGTGAGTGAGGGCAAGTACCGGGGGCCTATTCAGATACAGAGCAACGCATTGGCAGCGCTGGAGGCAATTGACATGGAGGTTGCCGAGGCAATCATGGCCACCGGCTCTATTATCGGGGATCGTATTAATGGGCTTGTTGATGGATTATCTGGTGATTGGTTAGTCTTTTCTTTTTCCTCAATGGTTAAGTAGGTGTTTGTCCGCATGAGGTGCATGAATGCTTTCTCTGTTTTTAATTCAGTACAACATATCTTCTAGTAAACCTCGGAATACAATCTAGCGCTGTCTGCTTTGTTCAATCCAGGCAATGGTAAATTAGTAGGACTAGAAGGATATTTTAAGATCATGGGCCTGCTATCATATGTTTATTCTCAGAGTTTTTCAATATGAATTGTTTTAGCTTCATATGGGAAAGGATTACCTTAATTTTGATCAAGACTCTCATAATTGGAGTCTGAGCCATCTTATTCTTGTATTGTTCAATATGTTGTTGTGATGATAGAACATGGAAGTTGAGCAATCTATTTGGGATGTTATCTCCAAAAGAGGGGGAGGGTTGGGAGTGACGATTTTATTCCATTTTTGTTGTTATAATGCACTCTTGTAATCTGAACTGCACGAACTCGATATACTGAACCTCCTTATGGAACCTATATGTATAAAGTGATTGTTTCTAATATAGAGAAAACCTTATGATTGGTAACCACCATTTATGTAGTCACTAGTTGTTGTGGTGCAATAAACAATGGGAGAAGTCAGCATATACATGTTAATATATAGATATAAAATGTGAGGGAATTGGAGCTGATGGTATATGGTCCAAGGTACTACGATTGTGGACTTATTTGGCTTTAGCCCAATACAGCTTGGTTATTCAGTTACCAACAAATTAGGAATGATGAATTGTGTTAAATACGACGGAAGAGATTGTTTGGACATTCAGAGGCGACCTATTCAGGCTATACATGCTACACAGGCATCGCAGATTTTGTGCCACCAGATATTGAAACTGTCTGGTATGCTCTTTGCTTTGAGTTTTACTTTCATGCGTAAGGTGTGATATATATCTTGGTTCCTTAACTTCTATCCATGTAATATAATTACCTGTACTGCACATTATATAATGTCCATTCATCTTTTCTATTTTGAAGTTTTCGGGTGTTTTTGGGTCATAAACAGTACTTTGTCTCATCTTATGTGGGTGCTGGAAAGATGCAATGGTATGCATTTCACAAGGAAGCACCTGGTGGAGTTGATGAGCCTAATGGTAGATGTACATTGCATTTCTGTTGGCACTTCTGGTCCATATGTTTGTATTCTATATTCTTCTCTGTTAATCAGTAAGAATTGTTCAATTGAAAGGCATAAGCCTCCAAATTTTGTTAGTTTGTAGTTTCTGTCAGATGACAGCCACATTAACTCAGGAGAACCTAATTGATCCCAATGTAAAAGTTAATGGCATTGATGGGATAGAAGATATAATATCCTGTAAAGTTGAGAAATAGTTCAGTTTGCCTATAGAAATTCATAATTGTGTACCATGGGCCTGTTTACTTAGCAGACTGCACACTCCTAATTTGGGTAGCTGTCATTGGAGTACCACTGATATTTTCTTTATTTCACAATGCAATTTCAATTGTTGTTTTTCTTGATTGGTATGTGCTTTTGGCTGGCTTCTTCGATTTGTATCAGTCAATAAGCTTGATAGAATAAAGTTAATTCACATGTCTTTGGTCTTCTACTTGCATTCTGTCACAACTACTATGATACAATTCAACATTAAAAAAATTTTAGCAGTAAAAGTTTCTTTATATTTTTTGGTAAAGTGCTGGTTGCAATGAACTAACCATTGCAGTTGACAGGTGAGAAAAGAAGGTTTTGGTTTCTCCACCTATCATAACCTCTCATGGAAGAAAGTGTGTAGACCCCTTCATGAAGGAGGATTGGGTATCCGTCGAGTAGGAGATTGTACCAGAGCAGGTATTTGTAAATTGTTCTAGCACATTCTCACTAACAAGGATTCTCTATGGTGCCAGTGGCAATCTCCCCAAATGCATGTTCCTTTGAATGGAAATCAGTTTTTGATATGCGTGACCTCATGACGTCGGTATGTTGCTTCAAAATTGGAAAGGGCGATCAAATAAAAACATGGCATGATATCGCCTCTAGTCAACCTATTTGGAAGGCTAGCTATTCTTCATATTTGGGGGTCAATGGAGGATATGTTGGTTAATTCCTACAGAAAAGATAAATGGAATTACACAAATTGAAGCACGGTTCGGTCAGTGGAACTTCATTCATTTTTTGATGCGTTTAAACCATCCTTCTCTTTAGAGGAGGATACATATAAATGGAAAAAAGGTAAATTTAGTTAAAAGGCAGTATGGAACTCCATAAGGAAGCAATTTCCTAAGGTCCACTGGTAAAATCTCGTTTGGCATAAATACCGTGCTAACATATATGTATTTTTTACATGGTTAGCTTGTAACGGTGGGTTGCATACGTTGGGCAACCTTTGAAAGAAAGACCTGAATATGGTTAATATGTAACGCCCGAAAAATTGGTGAGTATATTGAACTAAAATTAGACCTTCTCGATGTTTGATTTTGCTATGTTTTGCTTCATGTTTAAAGATGGTGAAAAGAGCTTTCCAAAGCCACCGACTATGCGTGATTTGGAGTTCGGAGTAAAAAGATATGAAATTTTGAAATTTGGTTTCCCGTGGTGACGATCGATCGCCGTGGCGACAATCGATTGTTCTCTCGGGTTGGCTTTGTGTGTTAGTGACGATCGATCGCCGTGGCGACGATCGATCGTCCCGTATTGTGCACTTGCGGTTTTTGTGAGTTTTTGGTTAGGATTTTTATGGGAAAGATACCATATCCTAACTAGGATTGGATAGCATGTTCCTAAGAAGATCTTAGAGCATCCTTATTTGTGTAAAGAGTCCATGATATTGAAGGATTTGTTTTAAAAGGAGATATTCCCAAACTCTATATAAATCCTTGAGAGGTTAGCTTGTGCTATTGAAACCCTAGCCTTAGAACGTCCAGAGCTTTGTTTTCCACCTTCCCACGTTCACCCTCCTCCTAAAAGCTTCTTCTTGGTGAGAGTTTCACAAGAGTTTGGAGCAGGAGCTTTGGTGTGAAGTGGAGGAGACGAACAAAACGTAAAAGGTAGAATTTTCGGTGAATTAAGAGTATGATGGTTTTTCCCTTCTCTTTTCTTTATCCATGTGATGTTCATGATGTTCTTAATCAGTATCATGATATATTACTTTGATTCATATGAGATGATTAAATTATGACTCTATTTTCTGTTCATATTGCGATATGATCATATATGCTTTTATGCTAAGTACTTACATGGGATTCATACCCAAAGTTGGTTACTTTATTCATTAATACAGAGGCCAAAAGTTCTAATCTTGCTTTGTTGACCTTGACCACATTGATTCTTTTGTCATAATGGTTGTCTTGTATTAATTATCCTATTTGTAAAGCATTAATATCTAGGACTGTGATAGACATTAAGAAATATGGTAAAATGGTATACTTTGGTAATTTCAGGCAATCCTAGGATCTGTAATTGACCTAGGAGGGGAATAATGATGTTTGTTAATATACATTATCATTCATAAGGTGTTAGTTTGTGAAATAATCAAGTTTAATTAAGAGTTTTAATCTCGGTTAGAACTATTTCTGTGCCAATAGTCAGTACGAAATAATTCATAACTAATTCAAAACAAATTGGAAAAATATAAAATCAGTGGCGTTAGAAACTAGACTCGTATGGGTAGTATGAGTAAAAATATCAGAAATTAAGTCTTAATGTGCAGAGTCTGGGAGCCATCGGAATAGGACTGATGTGCAGAAGGCAGTGAGTTGACTATGAAAGAAAAGACTATTACCTAAATAAAACTATGTGATATGAAGATAAGTAACGTACCAGCATTATTCTTTAGATTATCTACTTATAGAATAACACAGTAAAGGTTGGGTTAAAGGTAAGCCAATCAGGTGGGACAATCCTTTGATCAAGAGAGCCGTAACCGTCTATTTTTTTTAGATAGAGCGTTCAATGTCGGTTTGAAAGTCCACTTGGAATTCTAATCATCTAGAACTCATTAATATTCTTGTCTCTGATATACACATTATAAATCCTAATATTTATGGGAACTTCTATCTAGGGCTGAGCATAAAAGTGTGCATTGATTGTATTTGTACTCCTTTGGTGAGTTGTCATTATCCAAGGTGTTTGAATTTTCTGGTGATCCCAAAGAGGGAGTTATATATCTTTGAAAAGCTTTGTTGTTCTACCCTACTCCAGAGAGTGAGTTATATGCTGTCGAAAGACCTAGATATTCTATTCATACTCTGTGAGTGAGTCATTGTGCTAAGAGTTACCCTATTCTCATAAAGTTGAGACCTATGCTGCTGAATGAATCATTGTCCAGTTTGACATTGACCTATTTCTCAACTAATTGATTAGTGGAATTATAGTATGTTCAAGAGCCATTGCTAGGCCTTGCGAAGTCTCCGATATTTTTGGAACTTATGTTCCTTATTTCCCGAAGGGAGGCAAATACGTACCTTTAGGTTGTATGATATTACGGAAGGTCTGCAGTCTCCATTCATTGTGCCCGTAAGCACAGATGGGGCCAGCATCCCTAGACACATGGCCAGGTTTCGAAGGGAGAACCTCTAGGATGTTCTGGTAAGTTGCCACATGGTTGGTAATTAACGAGCAGAAATTGAATCTATTTGCACTTTAGATGCCTAGAGGTATTATGATTGTTATTCTTCTCCTTATACCGGTGACTTGTTTGGAGTCGTATATGTTATTATCCTTTCTTTATAGTTGAGTGGTTGTTGAGATATTCCTTTGTTATCTTTATTTCTCTTCATATTGCTTGATTCATTTTCAGTGGGTTTTTACATCCTACTGAGTGTTTCTATAAAATACTCATGTATCCTCTGATGCAGGCGCGAAAGAAAGTTGAGATCAGGAAGTTGCAGTAGAGGAAAGGTGGTTAGAGAATCCGTGAAGAGATCTAGAGTTTATTTATTGCTATGCTTTATTTTGATGCTTTTGGCTTTGTTGGTCGTTGTGTGCCTTAAACTTATAGGTTTATTTTATGTGACCTCCTTAAAAGCTTTTTGCTGTAATAAGGTTTAGTAGATTCATTTCATACTATTTAATGATGTCTATTATTGTATTACACAGATTGCGGGCATAACCAGTTACACATCCTTTTGAGATGATTGTAATTGGTGGTGGAATCGACTGTTCGATCGCGTGCCTGGGATCTCTTCCTCGAATTATACTTCTTTTGTTGGCTTCCGCACTCCGATCGAGGTGTGGGATTCCGGGATGTGAAATAATATGTGCATGTTATGGAGCAACAATCAGAAACTATTCCACATATTTTCTTTGAATGTGAATTTTCGAGTATAGTGTGGAAACAGTTGTTAGTACTTTGCAACATTCATCGAATGGTAGAAAGTTTTAAGAGGGAGATAAATTGGATTATGAACTTTGTCAAATGGAACGAGTATGGAGGCATTGTTATCAAACTTATGTTGTAGGTTTACATCACATTTATATGGTCGGAGAGAAACCATTGTGTCCAGTCTAGTCCTTTGTCAATGAAAGTCTCTCACCAGGTCAGAGCTATCTGTTCGGCATTTGGGATTAGCCAGTCAATTGTTGATCATTGCTCAACTATGAAGGACTTCCTCCTCTATTAGTTCGTTATTGTTTTCAAGTTTTCTGTATTTTGAGGCCCTTGCGCCTTTTTTGTTTCTTGAGCTGCGAGGGCGTGTCTATTGCTTCTTTTTTGTACCCCTCTTTATTAGTTTAATATATTTAAATTATCCTAAAAATAACTTTGCCAAGATAAATTCCTAAACCTATTTATCTTGGCAAAGTTTGTTACATTTTTAAGTAAGGACTCTTAAACAACAAGGTGGTCACATTTTTACAAAACAGGCACAATATAACACACATATTAACTAGATTAAAGCCCCTTATTTAGAGATTTTTTTATTGTAGAACATTGTTGACACTCAGCATCTATGCTCCAATAGAAATAGATATATGTTCTAAGATAAATAATTTAAAAATAAACCTTTATGTGACACCAAAGCATGCCAACTGATGGGAGAGCAAAGAAGACGAAATAGTTTGATGGCTTATAGTATGACGAACCATATTCTTCCTTGTCATGAGATAAACTACTGCCTATTTGAAATCGGATGGACATTTATGAGAAGGAAACATTTTGGAAGAACTTTTTTTTTTTTTGAAAACTTCAAGCCAAGGTACTAACCTTTGATTTGAGATGGAAGGTTATACCAATTTTAAAAATAAATTCGAGGAATTTTGTCAAAACAAAAATAATGTAAACTACATAAATTCAAACTTTTACACCCTCTGGATTTATTATTAACCTAGTTAGTTCAATTTTTGAATTACTTGGTTAAATATAAATCTGAATGGAGGGAGTATGATTTGTTGTGCCTCACGTTACTAGGAGTTTCTATTTCAATCTGACAAGAGACAAAGTTGTTGACTTGAATTTGTTCAAGGATAACAAGGCGGGTCAGATCTTTGCATTCCTAGCGAACTTACCTTTAACATTGCTAATCTATATAACACCATCTTCAGGAAGGCTAATAGGAATAGTGACAACTCGGCCTCCTCCTTATCAAACATTTGGACAATCAAGTCCCTCCTCCAGAAAGCTTGAGACATATCGATAAGAATACTCACCCTCAAATCTGCAAATGGCAACCATGGTTCCTGCCACACCCTGATGTTATTGCCAAAAGTATTTCTACGTCAACAGTAACAGTACCTCTTACCCAAAAAGAAGAACAGCAACAGTACCTCAGCACCATGAATATGAATACTAGATAACAATTCAAGAAATCATATTATAACAATTCACACCAAATAAGATTCAATCAAACAAATCGGTTCTAACCGGAAATTATTGAAAAATCGGGAGAAATTTTTCTGCTTAATGTGGGATTAGCTACACATGCATGGTTGATTCCGGGCTTGTACAATTTATATACCATCAAACTTGTACAATTTATAACTACTTACAAGAGACTATACGAAGTATAGCTTTATTTTAAGGAAAATGTTAATTACTACTCTCTAAGGCTCATGCACATCTGCGTGCGCCTGTGCACTACGAATCAAGCCATCGGATCTTGATCTAACGGTACGTATGCATTAAGCAAGGGAGAGCGTCATGAGCAATTCAGGCCTGACTCATCTTTTACTAATGCGTGCAACCGTATTAAATCCCACAGCCTGCGGCACCTCGACGCATGCCAACAGAGCATTATTAAGGTATCGTAATATCACTTAAAATGTCAATGTTGCACCGATTAGAGTTGGACCACCACAGGTCCTTCATCATCCAACTATGCGTTTTGGTGATGCTGAGGACAATATGACATATATGTACTTTTGCCAAATACTAGTATGCCAGAGATCTAGAGGAACCGTGGTGTTCGGTGATATGAGATGATTTAAATTTCCTTTTTCAAGAAAAAAAATGTGGTAGAGTACCATTTAAATTGAGTAAGAAACCACTTCGTTAAACAGGAGTAATTAAAGAGTGTATATAGCAAAATGTCCTGTGTTCGAAGGAGATTATGAGCTTCTCGACGTGGGCTAACGGATCAGAGCCACCAATGTTATTCATTGCAGTCTTCATGCATAACGTCCTGAGAGTATAGATGAAGGTATATACATTAAGATAGGCTCATTTTTTATTTTATAGAAAAATGTGCATATTAGGCATTACATGCACATGGTATTCCTTATTTTTTAATTTGACAGAAGAAATATGCACGTACACTAGCCTGGTCTGTTATACATGTATATCAACATAGTCTTTAAACTTCCCTTCATCATTCCTTATCCATATGCCCCACCTGACTATACCATATTCCTCCTTGTGCCACATATAGCTGTTTAAAATGGATTGAAAAGTCAATTACATTTAACTTTGAAAGGTGATTCAATTCTGCCTACCCTGAATTAATCATTGTCGCATGATTAAAATTGGGCAGCGCGTAACACGTGAATGCATGCCTACACGCATACACCGAGACGCATATAATCAGAATTTTAAAGAGATTTTAAAAATTTTCTATTCAACCAAAGGCCTACTTCTACATCTTTTTCATGAAAAACAAAATCACCAAATTATCACCTGAGATCACAATTCCTCTCTAAATCTGCATGCATCGTATGAATATAAGTGTATACCAAATCGAAACCTTGTAAGTACACACGTCGATTAAGCTTGAATCAAACAAGATTTTAGTACTATTTCATCATTTTGTATGTGGATTACCATTGTAAATCCGGCTTCTTACTTCATCACGTCAACTAGTAAAAATTACTCATCTACATTCCCATGTTACGTAAGTTCTCCGCCTACAAACCATCACATGAACAAAAAAGTGTGGCCTTTTGGGAAGACAAGCAAAATGATGAATGACAAATTTCATTTCACATACCCAATTACATGCTTTGGTCATACTGGATCGATAAGACTTAAACCATATCCACACACATGATATAGAATAACAAAAAGATGTCTAATTAAATTATTATATTATTCGACAAGTCTCCACAATTAACAAATAAAATAAAATGGCACACAGGCCGCAAGTTCACAATCATCAACATAAATAATAAATTAAAGTAACTCGTCTTCTGACTTCAGCGTCCAACATCACCAAAAGTAATAGCCGATCACTTCCGTTCCATCTTAATCCCTGCATCAGATGATGCATGAGTATTCCATAGGAAATACCCAGTAGGATATAAGAAAACCCATAATAGAATAATAATTCAGATGCCAAAAGATTCAAATATTGAAGATAAGTATAAATAGACTCAGGATCAGCAATTATGCATTTCGCTTATCAGGAACCAATCATCATCCGAGACTCTCAAAGGTCAAGGGAGGATAAATTCAATATATATAATTCCAAACTTACAGAGAGTAAGGAGATGTCACAAGAGTATCTGCTCCAAACATCAAAAGGGTTGGAGATAACAATTTCTGCTCTCAGCTCTGTCCACTTCCCCTATGGACATCAATACCAGAACATCCTAGAGGTTCTACAGAGGAACCCGGCCATGCGTCTAGGGATGCTGGCCCCATTGGTGCTTACGGGCACAATGGGCGGAGATTGCAGACCTTCCGTAATGTCATACAATCTAAAGCGCACACAATTGCCATCATCGGCTGAACTACAGAGGTTCAAAAAATCTGAGACCATCATGGGTCTAGCTATGGCTCGTGAGCATACTATGATTCCAACTAAGAGTTCTCATAAATGACTCTTAGCGGAGAAACAAATATTTCAACTGAGTGACACTGAATATATTTGAGCCATCTCATTGAGAGGCTTGAAACATGACTTTCTAAATTCGACTCTTCATAGGAGTGCAAGACCATGCTTGGACATAACTCGAATTGACTCATAAAGGAGTGTTCAATATCTTGAAACAATTGAGTCTGGGAACTCAACTGAGCCCCAACAAAATGACTCATCAGTGAGACACGCCACAAGATTCACCAAAGATCACGCTCTGCCACCTTCACCGTACCTAGCCCCAGAGTTGACAATCCCCGACACAGAAACGATTGAATGACATGCCCATAATATATCATATCATAGGCATTAAATACAGATCAAACAATGAGGCCTCTTGAACAAAGGATTGTTCAAGATAAGAGACACAAAGGACAATTAATTACGGACAAATATTCTCAGCTCTAAGACCCAAAAGTAAACTTTTATAGTTACTGTTACAAAGGCTCTAGAGGTCTTATCACCTTTAATTAGTGTCTTAATTACTGTTTTAATCCATAATTAATATTAATATTACGGTTTAGGATTTTTAGAACCAAAAATAGTGTTCTGTCCTAAACAGAACAGTCCATTTCAAATGATCACCACTTTTTGCACAGAGCGAATAAACCTCTAAAATTTTTATTCCAGATAGCCCTAGGAGTCTAGTTTACAACCTGACAGACGGCATAATTTTTAGATTTTTATACAATTAGTTATTATTTTCCGATTAGGGTTCATTGGTGCAGGACTAGTCCTAGCCGAGAACAATTAACTTAGGTTATACTAATTAACTGATGCTACAAACTTGATTAATTCCTTAATGAATCTTTCTGACATTAGCTTAACCTTCTTACAACTTTTACAGAACCCCAAATGGTTCTGAAATTTGTTGATTTAATCCATTTTCTGCTACAAATTCATAACCCGATTAGTGATTCTTTCCACTTATTCTATTACTCACGTTACACAATTATGCCAAGTATTCCCGAAGACCACAGTGAACAGTGACGTACTGACATGATGTCAGACTCCATTCGTATGACATAGATTGGGTTTTATAAATTGTAAGTTAATTTCTTCATTGCTTAGCATTGTACTTAGATACGTTACTCGATTTGCCAACACGCATTCTAGTATGATAATATTATGTAATCATAATTAGGACACCTAAACTTAGACATACAAATATTCTATCATGCAGGACTCTGACTTAAAGATTACAACTTTTCAACATCAGAGACTTAGATATGTACTTTGATCACATTTTAAAGATGTATGACAAAGGATCACTCCGATTTTAGCCAATCGGTTATGCTTACAATTAACATGATGCACAACCAACAAAGAAATGGACAACTAATTCTGGACAGACATCATATACAACTCACAGAGCATAAAGAACATATCTTTTCAAGTCGAGTGAAGTGGGGATGTCATCTAGGCATGGAACGAGAAGAATTGGCGCATACGTAAGATCAAATAGGGTAGAACATGCAAACCGAAGCATATAACTTTCATTGCATTAACAACAATAGTACGACATGTAAATAGAACATGCTGTAGGATATGAAATCAGCAACATCATACACTCATGATCATTCAAAATTAGAGAAAATGAATTGTGGTAAAAGATTATCCTACCTTATGGAAACCGATACCCAAAAATCGTAAATTGGTTTCTACTCGATCTTGAGACTCTTCTTCTTCGTGCAAGCACCACGAAAGCCACCAATGGACACACCACCACCTTGGACGAACAAAGGAGGAGGCTGGCTGCTCTTCCCTCTTGCTGGTATATTGTCCAAAGTTCACCAAAAAGGGTGTCGGTCTATCTTATGGAGGGTTTAAATAGGAAAAGCTTAAATCTTCAGGGCAAACCTCCACCGTTGATCAAACACTCATCCAAGGGCCACGATCCACAAGAAATAAAGGTGAATCTCTTAGTTAGGGACGTGATCAATCCCTCCCAATAGATACACACCTTGGTTGGTAAGTATCTTTGACCAAATCACTTAGTTACCAAACCGATTTCAAGTAAATATCTTAATTGAAATCAATTATTCCTATTTATTTCCTTGACATATGGCATCCTTCAATCACATGGAAAGGCCATAATCTCATCCCAATCACGTTCACAATCTCCAAAAAAAATCTCATTCTTTACCATAACTAATTCCCCATTTAAATAGATTGTCAATTAGCTAGGAATTAGGGTTTTCAAATTTGAAACACTTACCAAGATGTACATCCATTGATTAGGACTAATTAGGTAAGACACGTCATCCAAAGATCCCCCAAAATCAGCCCAAGAGGTTCCCCAACGGATTTGCCTTGAAAAATATGAAATTAACGGCGATCGATCAGTCCGTATACGCGATCGATCGTCCTGCGATCGATGTCTTACAAAAGTGGTCGATCATCTCCCGATCGATGCCATACAAAAGTGATCGATCGGTCTGAAGGAAAAACTTTAAATTTTTCAACTTTAAAGAGTTTTCTAGAATTCAAAATTACTCCCTTTGAACAATAAAATTCCACTTTATTAGTATAAAATTTACGGTCGCTACAAACTATGTAGTGGTCTACAAGAGGTGTGCGCAAAACACTGTTGTTGATGCCTTGTCTAGACGGCCTATGGAGGGGGCCTGTTTGGCATTATCTGTGTCGTGCTGCCCCTTCCTGGCAAAGTTGAAACAAGCATACATGGACCCTGCCACCAAGGAGCTGATTGGCCATCTCCAGGCTGATCCAACCACTGAGCCTCCTTTTGCATGGCGGGATAAGCTCTTATTTTGGAAGGACCGATTATGGGTACCTGCTGTCTCGGATTTCCATCGGCGTGTGGTGTCCCATTTCCATGATACTCCAGTGGCCAGCCAGGGACATTCAGAACATTCAAACGGGTTAGCCATAGCTTCTTATGGACAGGTCTCTGGAACGATGTGCATTCCTATGTGGCAACTTTGTGACACATGCCAGAGGGCAAAATCAGCATCCACGACCCCCGCAGGTTTTTTCCAGCCTCTTCCTATCCCTGACAAGGTTTGGGAGGACGTGTCCTTGGACTTCATTGAGGCCTTACCCACGGTCCGTAGTAAGATGGTCATTATGGTGTTGGTTGACTGTCTCTCAAAGTACGCCCACTTTTGTGCCTTGAGCCATCCGTTTACTGCAAGGACCGTTGCGGAGCTATATGTGCAAGAGGTTGCAAAGTTACATGGTATGCCACGTACTATTGTGTCAGACTGGGATCGTGTATTCATTTCACAATTTTGGCGGAGTTTTTCACACTGCATGGTACGGAGCTCCATATGAGTATGACCTATCACCCTCAGAAGGATGGTCAGACCGAGGTGGTAAACCGATGTCTAGAGCAGTATTTACGCTGCTTTGCCAAGGATCAGTCTCGTCATTGGCTTCAGCTTCTTCCATGGGCAGAATGGTCATACAGCACGGCTTATCACACACATGCTGGATTCACTCCATTCGAGGTGGTCTACGGTCATCCTCCTCCTTCAGTCTTGTCTTACGTGCCTCATCGCTCCTCTATTGCTGAGGTGGATTATAAGCTTTAGTCATGGGATGAGGTTCTTCGCCAGCTCAAGGCCAACTTGGCTTCAGCTCAAAATCGGATGAAACAAGTCTATGATACGAAGCACACTGATCGGGAGTTCCAAGTCGGTGATTTGGTATATGTGTCCGTTCTGCCGTAGAGCCAGGCTACCTTATTTTGGGTTGATCATAAGCTGGCCGCGTGTTATCATGGGCCTTATGCTGATATGCAGAGGGTGGGGCCGGTGGCATATCATCTTTCACTACCTTCCGGATCGCTGGTGCACCCCATTTTCCATGTGTCACGACTGCATCGATTCGTGGGGGATCCGAGGATGGTTGCGGATAGTGCATCCCCACCGCTCATGGACCCTGCGGAATCTGACGCCCCTATGTGATCGTTTAAATATAAAACCCTTGCAAGTGCACAAGGCAATTGTACTACGGTGAGTATTGATAAGGGTTGTCGAACCTCAGGGACGGTGAATACTTTAGCAAATTTCAAGAGAAGAAAGTTGCAGTTTTTGTTTAATCTAAGTAAAGCTATGAACTTTAACTACTAAGCTGAGATTTAATCAATATGTGGAATACCAAGGCTTCGAATCCACCACAATAAACTAGTGTAAAGTCTCTCTCTCTCTTTTAAATAAAGATTTCCAATTGGCTGGTGTATTCCTCTCAGACATACACCTGTCAATTCAAATTATAGTGCTCTCCTCTCGGACGTAACACATAAATCAATTAAGCATATGGAATTGTGATCTATCTCTCTCAAGCATAAATCAATGAAACTTTATTAACATATGACAAATCAGAACACTCACATTCCTCTCAGACATGCAAGTAATCTTTCAAATTGAAATTCATAAAATCCACTCTTGTCTCTCTCAAGCACAAAGAATAAACTCAATGAATTAACTTTAATTACATAACAAAGGTTCATACACCAACTAGAGTAAAAATAATATGAGAGAAAAGAAACTACACAACCAGATTATTGGGCTTCATCTACGCCTTGGATAGGAGTTTAGCCAAGCATGGGAAGAGAATCCATCATCTTCATCTTCATCGTCTTCTTCTTCCTTTGCTCTAGCCTCCAAGGTCTCAAATTGCTCTCTAGGTTGAATATGTGGTATACCAAAACGTTCTCCTATAAGGCCTATTTATAATAGTGAAGAGAAAACACGAAGTTCCCTTCCAAATCCAAGTCGAAATAGGTCTTAATTCCGGTTTGCCGCATACGGCGATCGATCGTCCGTATTGATGATCGTTCGCTATCCGATCGATCGCAATTCCTTCGTTATTTTACCCCGATCGATCGCTTTGCCGATCGACGCCGTATGATACCGATCGATCGTAGTTACTGTCTTCGGTGATTGAAAAATTCCAGTAGATACGATCGATCGTTTTGATGCCGATCCATTGTGTCCGTCAATACAGTGCTTTTGCGGCTCTGGCGATCGATCGCAGTGATTTCCGATCGATCGTAGTTACTGTTCATAAACTTCAAATGGCTATAACTTTGTGTCCCGAACTCCGAATTGCGCGTGGTTGGTGGCGTTGGAAAGCTGACTTCTTGAACGTTAACATGAAGCTTGAATTAGTCCAATCCGATATTTTTAGACGAAGTTATGATGATTTAACCATTCGAGTTACTTTTCTCTTCATTTTTGTGTATTACTCTTGTTTCCTACAAAAACCACAAACTATATTAAAGTAGTAGTTATTCTAATCAAACACTAGCATAATCATAAGCTTAGGAGATAATAAAATGCATATTTCATGTATAGATCACACCCCCAAACCTAGATTTTGCTAGTCCCTAGTAAAACAAAAAAAAAAATAAAATCAAACAAACTAAGGAACTAATGCATAAAAGTGAACACCACTTTTGTAGGGAACACGATTGCATTGAGCGTATGCAACAAGCCGTTAAACCTCTAGGTGGCCCTAGTAGGACGAGTATTGTCTCGTGAGGGTTTGCAGCCACGCTACCCACAAACATGTATTTATTAATCTAATTAACCTAAGTGGAAAAACAAAGCAAAAATTAAAACATTGCAAAATAAAGAAACCTATTATCCCGACAAATGCACACTACAATGCTTAAGAAAATCAACCACATATACTTGGTTCATAATCAACAGGAATATAGAAGCCCTCAAGTAAGTGGTTTTATTCCACACTTTCATCTTGGAAATTTCTGCTCAATATTATATAGCATGATAACATAAATAATAGAAAGTGTAGAACATTGTAGCAATACATTCAAAATTTATGTTTATACAGATCCAGTGTTACCCATTAACCAAAGAACATCAGAATCAACATGGTCATCGTAATCTTTAGGTTCATGATAGCACAAATCTGCGCACCTCCTTCGGGTCCAACATTCTAGATTTGAGAGGATAATACATCACAGACTTTTTTTTTCTTTTCTTTTCTTTTTCTGCTAGGACTGTGTAAGGCCTGACTTCAAGATACTTAGGTTTAGCAATGACTCAGGCCAATGACTCCCAGCCAAATTAGCTTAGGGCATTAGGTTTTAAGAGACCGCTTCGGGCCCGAGCATCAGCCTAAGTTAATCATATAAAGTCAAGCAGCCCCTTTCTTTCATTTTGTTTTCATTTTTTCACATTTTCATTTTCATCATTCATATTTTCAGCACATCTTTATTGTGTCCAGGCTGTATTATACTCTCAACCTATTTCCGGTTCCAATCCCTTGCCATAGCCAAGTAAATGGTCTATCATGATCTTTTAACATCAACAGATAACTACACATCATCCAATGACTATGACTAAAGACATCCCACAGTAGATTAGCATTCAACAAATCTCTAGATGGTATTACTTTATGTAACTAGTGTGTGTGAGTGAATTTTCTTAGTTTACGCACCTGTTCCAAGAGGACTGTAACAGAAAGGTATGCTCAGTTAAGTGTATCTATCCTCCAGTATACTTACTCACACTTCCAATGCAAATTAATCTCCTAAGAATTGAAACATGCATTATTACGGGATAAACTATCAAATCCTAACAAAAAGTACTAACAAACAACCTAAAAACTAATCAAACAAATTTAACAATTTTTTTTTTATTTTCCTTTTCTGATTTTACAATGAAGCACATCCTCTCCCCCAAACCTAATATAAGCATTGACCGCAATGCACAATAAAGACAAAATACAATGATTATAAAAAGGAAAAAGAGAAGGAGGAAGGAAAACACCAGAGGAAGTGGACTAGAAATCTCGATCATCGCCATCACCATCGCCTGGAGGAAAACGCCATGCATGAAGAAAATTGACTATAGAGTCGAGACGTTCCGTAATAGCATGCTGGGAGTCCATAAGCACCTGCTGGGACTAGCGAATCTCCTGTTGTGACTGACGAATCTCCTGCTGTGACTGGCGAATCTCCTGCACGTGGCCAGTGAGATCGCTGATCTGCTGTTGCATCGTCGCCCATGGTGGTTGAGCAGGCTCACCCTCAGGTACCTCAGCGTGTTCCTCAAGACGGTGAGCTCGTGGCCACCCGCGTCGTGTATGGCCCATCATACGGTTATACGCATCAACTCCAATGGGCCCCAATCCATGAGATACTCGAGAATGCTCAGGAAAATGCACCCCATGAGTCAGAAATACTCGCTCTAAAATGTAGGGGTACGGTAACCTCTCGTCTTTTCAGCCCACCATCATTTGCTTCATCCGGCCAAAGACGAATGAAGGTAGGTCAAGATCACGGCGCCGAGTATTGTCGCCGAATACATAAAGTAAATCCGTCATAGTTCGGTCGACTTTCTCCTTCCTGGCCGACCATACATCATGCTGTAGAATTAAAAAGGCAAAGCGAAACTCCGATCGCATGCTAATGGCGGCCAGCCAAGTAGAGGTCCCAGGTCCGACAGCAGACCCCATCAATCGCCCTGTGATATTCCGGTACGGAGGAACCTGATATCCATTAAAATCAGGGTGATGAATCGTACCTCGGTCACAACCCATAGCACTCGCAATATCGGCAACTCGGACTCGGATAGGAACACCACATACTACACTCTCAATGGTCACCTGCTCTGGATTATCGTTGTCTTCTATGGTTCCATTTGCATAAAATTCCCGCACCGGGTCCTTGTGGACCATTGCGAACGCATTCTGCCTTTTTGCCGCAATATGGGTGAAATAGTTCACCCAATCCGGTCGGTCCTCAATCCATCGCTGAGTTGGAAGATCGGGAATAACCGGGTTGAGGACTACCTGCCTCTCATATTGGATGGGCCGTGGCGGTGCAGCAGGTTCAGGTGGAGGGGTGGAGGAAACAGGACGTGATGAAGAAGCCTCACCCCTATGGCGTTTGTGCGCAACGGATTTCTGAGGCATTGTACCTGAAAACCAAAGATAATAGTGAAAATCCAATCAATGTACAAGAATATGCAGCATGTAATTGCAATACTTAAATATCACAGCAAGCATGTAATAACAGATCCACTTCTCCATTTTCGGTTTTTTTTTTTTGAAAATAATAATAAATTTCTTAAAAAATAAAAAAAATAAAAATAAAAATTTTATGAAAATTTAGGAAATCAAAAGGAAGCATCATGCATAACAAAATCTCAATCATCAATATAGAACTATGCATGAAAGGGATTCAAAAATCAGATTTCGAAATTTTTTTTTTTTTGAAAACACTGTTCACTGCAAGAACAAAATTCCTAAAAACACCTAAAATAAAGGAATCAAAAGCTGAAAGTCACGCATAAGCATCGCAATAGACATTATAAGAGAATGCATAAGAAGAATCACAACAATATCTACCAGAAACCAAGAAAAATCGAGTTTTTAAGGTTCGGCTTATCGGAAGAAAAAGGAGTGATTGCGATGAAATGAGTGGGAAATCACGGAAACAGACACCGGATCCGGATTCTACGTGCAAAAATCTTTTGGGGGCCAGAGTTTCAACTCAAACACAGGTCGGAAACGGCGGCGGCGAGCGGAAATAGATTTCTCTCGCTGCGGCTGTTCGAATTTTAAGCTCGAGGAAGACGACCCGCGATCGATCGCTATTTTAGCCGATCGATCGTTATGTAAATGAGAAACAGCGCCCGTTAGATTGAAGATGAACGGTGTCGATGTACCGCATCGCGATCGATCGCAAATATAAGGCGTCGATCGGATACCGATCGATCGTAAATATCCGATCGATCGTATCTACTGTTCTTCGATTTATTTTTTTTAAAAGCATATCCTCTCCCCCAAACCTAGTATGAACATTGTCCTAAATATGAACAAACTATAACATGACAATGAGCATATAATAAAGAAAATTAGAGAAAGGAGAGAATACACCTGAATACGTGGGTTGCCTCCCACCAAGCGCTAAGTTTAACGTCTTCAGCCAGACATAGCCACAATCAATCTGTAATTGCCGGATCATCCAAGTAGACAATCATCACATCAATATCTGTCACGGCCTCGAGATATGGTTTCAATCGGTGACCATTGACTTTGAATGTAGTCCCATCCTTTGGATTATAAATCTCAACAGCACCATGTGGAAATACTTCTTTGACAATGAAAGGCCCAGACCACCGAGATCGGAGCTTTCCAGGAAATATGTGTAGCCTAGAGTTGTAAAGTAGTACCTTCTGATCAGGCTGAAAGGACTTTCTGAATATCATCTTGTCATGTATGGCTTTGGTCCTCATCTTATAGAGTTTGGCATTCTCATATGCATCAAAGCGCATCTCCTCTAACTCACTCAGTTGGAGTTTCCGCTGCTCACCGGCTTTATCCATATCAAAGTTGTATGCCTTAATAGCCCAATACGCTCGATGTTCCAACTCAACAGGTAAATGACAAGCTTTTCCATATACCAATCGGTAGGGAGATATACCAATCGGGGTTTTGAAAGCTGTCCGGTAGGCCAGTAATGCATCATTCAGTCTCAAGGACCAATCCTTTCTATCAGGGCGAACCATCTTCTCCAGAATCTGCTTGATTTGGCGATTGGAGACCTCCACTTGGCCACTCGTCTGAGGATGATATGGTGTGGCAACCTTATGGGTGACAGAGTATTTCTTGAGAAGAGCCTCAAAAGACCTGTTACAAAAATGAGAACCTCCGTCACTAATGATAGCACGAGGAGTTCCAAATCTGCTAAAAATGTTAGATTTCAGAAATTCCGACACAACTTTATGATCATTGGTCCTAGTGGCAACAGCTTCAATCCACTTAGGCACATAATCAACAGCAACAAGAATAAATGCATGACCAAAAGATGGCGGAAAGGGTCCCATGAAATCGATACCCCATGCATCAAACATTTCAACAATCAATTTGGGTTGTAGGGGCATCATATTTTTTTTAGACAAAGCTCCTAGTTTTTTACACCTATCGCAAGATTGACAATAAGCATGGGCGTCTTTAAATAGAGTTGGCCAATAAAAACCACTTTGAAGTACTTTGGCCGCAGTTTTCTTACCACCAAAGTGTCCATCACAGGCCTGAGAGTGACAAAAAGATAAGATGCTATGAAACTCACTCTCGGGGACACATCGTCTTATGACTTGGTCAGCACATATCTTAAACAGGTCAGGGTCATCCCAATAGTAATGTTTGACTCGAGAGAAAAATAAGTCTTTGTCATGTTTAGACCAAAAGGTTGGAATTTGACCCACAGCAAGATAATTCACAATATGTGCAAACCAAGGTGGAGATGTAGTGGAGACAGCAAAGAGCTGTTCATCAGGGAATGTATCTCTTAGAGGGTCATGGCTATGCAGATCAGGAATAGGAATTCTGGATAGATGATCAGCCACGACATTCTCAGAACCCTTTTTATCTTTAATTTCAAAGTCAAATTCCTGAAGAAGTAAAATCCAACGTATCAGTCTCGGCTTAGCATCCTTCTTGGAAAGAAGGTACCGCAAGGCTGCATGATCAGAGAAAATGATGATCTTACTACCCAGGAGATATGACCTGAACTTATCTAATGCAAACACAACAGCAAGCAACTCTTTTTCTGTGGTAGTATAATTCAATTGAGCATCAGTGAGTGTCTTGCTAGCATAGTATATAACATGAGGAATTTTATTGATGCGTTGGCCTAACACTGCCCCTACAGCAAAATTCGATGCATCACACATTATCTCGAAGGGCAGTGTATAGTCAGGGGGCTTAATGATGCGAGAGCTAGAGAGGAGGGTTTTGAGCTTTGTAAAAGCATCTTTGCACGAATCATCAAAGTCAAATGGCACGTCTTGACCGAGAAGGTGGCATAATGGACGTGATATCTTGCTAAAATCTTTGATGAATCGACGATAAAACCCTGCATGGCCAAGGAAAGACCGTATTTGCTTAACTGATGTAGGTGGTGGTAAATTAGCAATCAGGTCAACCTTGGCCTTGTCAACCTCTATACCCCTTTTTGATATAACATGTCCAAGCACAATCCCCTGTTGAACCATGAAATGGCTCTTTTCCCAACTTAACACTAAATTTGTTTCCTCACAGCGTTTTAAAACCAAAGTAAGGTTGTGCAAGCATTCATCAAAACAAGTGCCAAATACCGAAAAATCGTCCATGAAAACTTCCAAAAATTTATCAATCATGTCGGAAAAAATGGATATCATGCATCGCTGAAATGTAGCAGGGGCATTACAGAGACCAAAAGGCATTCTTCGATACGCAAATGTACCGAAGGGGCATGTAAAAGTCGTCTTTTCCTGATCCCCTGGAAAAACTGGCACTTGATTATATCCTGAGTACCCATCTAAAAAGCAATAAAACTCTTGGCCCGCTAGTTTCTCTAGGATTTGGTCACTGAATGGGAGAGGAAAATGGTCCTTAGGGGTATTGGAGTTCAGCTTCCTATAATCAATGCATACCCGCCAGCCCGTGGTCTCTCTTATTGGCACAAGTTCACCCTCTGAGTTTGGTTTCACCGTGATGCCCGATTTCTTAGGGACGACCTGGATGGGGCTCACCCACTCGCTGTCAGAGATAGGGTATATGATACCTGCGTCTAACAATTTCACTACCTCTTTCATCACCACTTCTCTCATGTGTGGGTTCAACCGTCTCTGCCCCTCCCTAGAAGGTTTAGCCTGGTCCTCCAGGTTTATGCGATGCATGCACACAGAGGGGTCTATACCCCGGAGGTCGGCCACTGTCCATCCTATAGCTCGCCGGTGTGTGGTAAGGATCTCCAACAACTGGGCTTCCTGATCAATAGATAGGCTAGAGGAGATAATTACAGGAAGGGTGTTGTTGGGTCCTAGGAAGACATATTTGAGGGAGCTAGGAAGGGCTTTTAGTTCAAGGTTGGGTGGGGCGGTAGACACAGGGAGAGGTCAGGATGGGGTCGCCATGGGATATGTCCAAGGTATAGGGCAGCCACTAAATGGTGATGGACCTCCTCAAGGTCAGGTATGCCCTCATATTGATCAATCCAGTCATAGAAAAGGGTGTGCTCGAGGGCATCCTTAAGCACAGCAAAGGGAAGGTATTCCTGGACGAGGTCATCTAAGTCGTCAACCACGAGGCACTCAGCTTCACTCGAGGGTTGTTGGGAAGCACTAAAGATGTTTAATTTAACTTTCATGTTCCCAAAGGAGACGTTCATAAGCCCGGACCTACAGTTAATGGTGGCATCGGCTGTGGCTAGGAAAGGGCGGCCAAGGATAACAGGAATTTGGGATTTGGAGTTGGCAACTGGTTCCATGTCTAAGACGACAAAATCAACAGGAAAATAGAACCGGTCAACTCCAACGAGGACGTCTTCTATAACACCTCTAGGTCTGCGAATTGATCGGTCTGCTAACTGAAGGGTGACTGTGGTGGGCTGCAACTCTCCTAGGCCAAGTTGTTCATACACTGAGTAAAGGAGGAGGTTGACACTGGCCCCTAAGTCCAAGAGAGCTCGGCTAATAGTATGGTCACCTATGACAATGGATATAACAGGGACACCTGGGTCCTTAAATTTAGGTGGCATATCACTGGTCAGTAAAGAGCTTACTTGGTTGGTTAAGAAGACCTTTTGGGTGACATGGGATTTGGTTTTCCTCTTTTGGGTACATAGGTCTTTCAGGAACTTACCATAGGCAGGTACTTGTTTGATGGCATCTAAAAGGGGAAGGTTGATCTTAACCTGCTTGAACACCTCTAATATTTCCTCCATTCGTTGGTGGGACTTACTAAACGGGGAGGGTTGGTTGAGGCATTGAGGGAAAGGAGCCCTAGGGATATAGGAATTTTCATTGGTGGGCTCAGTTGGGACATCCTTCTGTGGTGGGAGACTAGCAGGATCAGGCATAGTAGGAGTGGGTTGGTTCTGTTTCTCAAGGGGAGTGTCCTCACTCGCAATGGTTGGGTCCCTAACCTGATTGTCAACTTGTTTTCCATTTCTTAGGGTAGTAACAGCTTGCACCTGCTCATTTGGATAATGGGAACCTTCAACGGCGAACTGGCTTCTAGGGTTCTGCTGTGGTTGGCTGGGTAAGGTTCCTACTTCCCGACGGTTCATAGATTGGGCCAGCTGTCCTAATTGGGTTTCTATTTTGGCAATGGATTGTGTATGGGAATGGACAAGCTGTGCCTGGGTTCTTAGCTCACCTGTCAGCTCTCTGTGTTTAGTTTCTATCTTGGCATCCACCTTGGCTTCCATCGCATTAAAAGCTGAGAGGAGGGTAGATTGGGTGGCTAGCATTTGACTCATCTGATCTTCGAAGGATGGTTTCTTATTGGTTTGGCCAAATGAGGGATTTGTGGCTGGTTGGTAAGACTGAGTTGGGTTTGAGAATTCTTGTCTTGGGGCCTGATTGAAAGAGGGCCCCTGGTTGGGTTGTTTCCAGGCGAAATTGGGATGATTTCGCCACCCCGGGTTATAGGTATTTGAGTAGGGGTTATTGGCTCTAGGGTAGGTTTGTGCAAGGTTGACGTGCTCCTGGACAAGATCAGGATACTGAGAGGCTGAGGGGTAGTCAACAATAGTGTGCATAGGGCTGGTACAGATGGCACAGGCATCTTGAGAGGTTGGGGTATAAGGTGGAGTCTGTGAGAAAAACCGGTCAAACCTCTCAGTAAGGGATGTCACTTGGTGTTCTAGGTTCGTGGTAGCTTTAACATCATACATGCCTCCCCTTGAGGCACTCCTGCCAGGCATATGGCCTTCCGATCTATAGAGGGTGGCACTGTGTAGAGAGTTTTCGCTCAGGTCCTCTAGTAGATCCCATGCATCATCCGGGGTTTTCTTCATGAATGTGCCTCCACAGGAGGCGTCAATTAAGGTCTTATGCTGATCGCACACACCCTCATGAAATCTCTGTACTAATTGCCACTTGGGCACATCATGGTGGGGACATGACCGGAGTAAGGATTTCATCCTCTCCCAGCTTTCATGGAATTGTTCGTTAGGTATCTGGGTAAAAGTGATGATTGCATGGCGGATCTTATTGGTCCGCCCCACAGGAAAGTATTTCTTGAGGAATTCAGCTTGAAGTTCCTCCAAGTGGAAATAGAGTTATGCTCAAGGGAGTACAGCCATTCCTTGGCCCTATCTTTTAAGGTGAAGGGGAACAACCTAAGGCGCACCTGGTCATCAGATAGTGTAAGTTTAAAGGTTGTGTTAACCTCTAGGAAATTTTGTAGGTGCCTATAGGGGTTCTCATTTAATTGGCCATGGTATGTGGGCAGCATCTGGATGATGTTTGGCTTAATTTCGAAATTCGCCACGGTTGCAGGAAGTAGGATACAGGAACGGGAGGTGTCGGCAGTGGGACGGTAGTAGTCTTGCAGGGTACGGGCATGGGGCATTAGTGGATTCTGGTTTAGACCATTCCCACCCCCAAGGTTCATGTTGTCCGCCATTGGATGAATTTCAGGGATTTGTTTGCTAGGAGTTCTACAGATTCTATATAGGCGCTCAGGATCAGGATCAAAGGCAAGGTCGGGGTTCAGGGAGCGACGACCATGCATGCACAATAAAAATCAAACAAAACCTGTGCAATCCAAATAGCAACAACTAGCAAGCATCAGTCCTAGATAGCGACAACTAGCAACCTAATAGCGACAACTAGTACGTCATGCAATCCCACAAAGAAAAGAAAAACACCAAGCACCCAAAGTTACTCTAAAAGGGGGTTAAGAGAGTGCAAACAGTGGGAAGGGATAGCCCTTCCAACGATGACGAAAATCAGCGTCCTCTCTTAATCTGGCAAAAGAAGAAAAACTAAATTCACCTACTGAAAGGAAATCTAAATTAGACTAAACTACTCTAAAACTAATTATGCTAAGAATTTAGTAAACTATTGAGCCGTCCCCGGAAACGGCGCCAAAAACTTGATCGTTTAAATATAAAACCCTTGCAAGTGCACAAGGCAATTGTACTATGGTGAGTATTGATAAGGGTTGTCGAACCTCAAGGACGGTGAATACTTTACCAAATTTCAAGAGAAGAAAGTTGCAGTTTTTGTTTAATCTAAGTAAAGCTATGAACTTTAACTACGAAGCTGAGATTTAATCAATATGTGGAATACCAAGGATTCGAATCCACCACAATAAACTAGTGTAAAGTCTCTCTCTCTCTTTTAAATAAAGATTTCCAATTGGCTGGTGTATTCCTCTCAGACATACACCTGTCAATTCAAACTATAGTGCTCTCCTCTCGGACGTAACACATAAATCAATTAAGCATATAGAATTTAGATCTATCTCTCTCAAGCATAAATCAATGAAACTTTAAAATTAAACCCTTGCAAGTGCACAAGGCAATTGTGTACCTCAGTGAGTATTAAGGGTTGTCGAACCTCAGGGACGGTGAATACTTTACCAAATTCAAGAAAAAACTTCTGTTTGCTTAATTAATCTAGAGAAAGCTTAGAAATTTAACTACTCTAAAGGATTTGAATAAATGGAGAGAATTATCAAGGCAATGAATCCACCACTAGACATGCAATTACTACTCTCAATTATTATAGTACACAGATTGACATGATATGGTAATTCGTGTTCTTGATCGGACACACGAATTACTAATGAATTCACTAACGTTCTTGATCGGACACGAAAGTTCATCCACTATTGTATAATCAAACCTATCCTTGATCGGGCATAGAATCAATCACAACTCTATTATAATGTAATCAAACTTATCCTTGATCGGGCATAAAATCAATCACAATATCTAATTCCATTCATAATCAATTAAGTCTATGATCAAGCACTCAACGAAAACTCATGAAATCGCATTAAGCATGAATCATAATCAACTTATAAAATTAAACTATCAAGAGTAGCAATACACATCTAGGGCTTCATCAAGCCTTCACAAGGAATTTAGTTACACATAGATGAAGAGAAAAGAAAAGCCTGTTTATGTAGATCCATCGTCATGAATCTTTCTTCTTCTTTTTGCTCCAAAAGCTCCTTCTCTTGCTCCCCTCTAGCCTCCAAAGGGACTCAAAACTCTATTCTCTAATGCCCAATACATTCTCCCTTAAGGCATATATATAGGGGTGAAGGAAAACCCTCAAATCCCCTTCCAAATCTAAGTCAAAATAGGCCTTATTTCAATTCCGCGTATACAGCGATCGATCACTTTTCTGGCCGATCGATCGCTTTGCGATCTATCACTTTTATGCCGATCGATCGCTTTGCATCAATACGCAAATTCCAGTAGATACGATCGATCGCGTACACGTCCGATCGATCGGTTTACTATTCATTTTGCAGCACGATTTTCCAATGGTCATAACTTCTCGCTCTGAATTACGCTGCGGTCAGTGGCGTTGGAAAGCTGACTTCTTGAAATTTAATATAAAACTTGAATCAGTCCAATCAGAAATACACACACGAAGTTATGAAGGTTTAACTATTGAAGTCTTATTTCACCCTATTTTTGCATCTTTGCTCTCATTTTCCTACAAAACCAAAAACTATAATAAAGTAGCAATAATTCTAATCAAACACTAGCATAAATATAAGTTTAGGAGATAATAAAATGCATATTTCATGTATAGATCAAGATGCGCCATCCCTTCTGATTATAAGGAGTTCTTCTTCCTCCTTCTAGGGTATGCCATAAGAAATCTATTAGTTTTCCTTCACTTTTTTTTTTACTACTTTTCGTCAAGGCGATACCTTGTGACCCTGCCACAACAGTCTTATAATATGTATTAGTATTATTTTAATCAGATTGTGCCATATCTGTAATAACCTAAAATTTCAAATTTAGTAAGCGGGAAATTTTGCTCAAGTAAGTGTTTATTTCCTTAAATTGTTGAGCTTTGAATTTAGATTTGAAAATTCAGGAATTTGAATTTTTTTGGGCGCGATCAATCGCGTATAAAGAGCCGATCGATCGGGCTCATTTGTGTTTAGAGCTTTTGTTCTGGAAGATTGATCACGTGGACGCCGATCGATCATATCTACTGGAACTTGCGGGTGTTGTTCTCGCGAACGATTGCGCCACAGCCGATCGATTGTTCCCTTGTTATAACGCAGTTTTAATGTGCTAGCCAATCGATCGCATTTACGGTGCCGATCGATCGCTGTGTATTGCATGATTTTGGGTGCAATTCTTTTTTGTAATTTTTGTTATTTGATTTATTAGGCTCTTAAGTGTGGTGGCCTACCAATTTGACCCACGAATTAAGGGACCAAATCTTGGGGAGATTGGAATAATTCTCCTAGTTTAAAACTGATTTGAATTTAATTTAAATTAGGAAATTGAAATTTTTGAAACTGAGACAACTAAAGGGATTGCAATTGGACGTGATTAGTGGATTGATCATGGCAATTACAAGGCTTATTGTTGGCACGTCTTGATAAGGTATTGCAATTGGACGCAAATTCCAGTAGATACGATCGATCGCGTACACGTCCGATCGATCGGTTTACTATTCATTTTGCAGCACGATTTTTCAATGGTCATAACTTTTCGCTCCGAACTCCGAATTACGCGCGGTCGGTGGCGTTGGAAAGCTGACTTCTTGAAATTTAATATGAGACTTGAATCAGTCCAATCAGAAATATACACACGAAGTTATGAAGGTTTAACTATTGAAGTCTTATTTCACCATATTTTTGCATCTTTGCTCTCATTTTCCTACAAAACCAAAAACTATAATAAAGTAGCAATAATTCTAATCAAACACTAGCATAAATATAAGTTTAGGAGATAATAAAATGCATATTTCATGTATAGATCACACCCCCAAACCTAGATTTTGCTAGTCCCTAGCAAAACAAAAACAAAAGAAAATCAAACAAACAACTAAAGGAACTAATGCATAAAAGTAAACACCACTTTCGTAGGGAACACGATTGCATTGAGCGTATGCAACAATCCGTTAAACCTCTAGGTGTCCCTAGTAGGATGAGTGTTGTCTCGTGAGGGTTTGCAGTCATGCTACCCACAAACATGTATTTATTAATCTAATTAACCTAGGTACAAAAATAAAGCAAAAATAAAAATATTGCAAAACACACAAACCTATTATCCCGACAAAAAGAAACTACAATGCTTAATAAAATCAACCACATGTACTTGGTTCATAATCAACAGGAATATAGAAGCCCTCAAGTAAGTGGTTTTATTCCACACTTTCATCTTGGAAATTTCTGCTCAATATAATATAACATGATAATATAGATAGTAAAAGTGTAGAACATTGTAGCAATACATTCTAAATTTCTGTTTTATACAGATCCAGTGTTACCCATTAACCAAAGAACATCAGAATCTACATAGTCATCGTCATCTTTAGGTTCATGATAGCACAAATCTGCGCGCCTCCTTCGTGTCCAACATTCTAGATTTGAGGGGATAATACACCATAGACTTTTCTTTTTCTTTTCTTTTTTTCGCTAGGACACTGTAAGGCCTGACTTCAATATGCTTAGCTTTAGCAATGACTCAGGCCAATGACTCCCAACCAAATTGGCTTAGGGCATTAGGTTTTAAGAGACCGCTTCGGGCCCGAGCATCAGCCTAAGTTAATCCTATAAAGTCAAGCAGTCCCTTTTCTTTCATTTTGTTTTCATTTTTTTGCATTTTCATTTTCAGCATATATATTTTCAGCACATCTTTATTTTGTCCAGGCTGTATTATACTCTCAACCTATTTTCGGTTCCAATCCCTTGCCATAGCCAAGTAAATGGTCTATCATGATCTTTTAAGCTCAACAGATAACTACACATCATCCAATGACTATGACTAAAGACATCCCACTGAAGATTAGTATTCAACAAATTTCTAGATAGTATTACTTTATGTACTAGTGTGTGTAAGTGAATTTTCTTAGTTCAAGCACAGGTTCCAAGAGGACTGTAACAGAAAAGTATGCTCAGTTAAGTGTATCTATCCTCCAGTATACTTACTCACACTTCCAATGCAAATTAATCTACTAAGAATTGGAACATGCATTATTACGGGATAAACTATCAAAACCTAAGAAAAAGTACTAACAAACAACCTAAAAAACTAATCAAAATTTTTATGAAAAAATTTTTTTTAATTTTTTTTAATTTTTTTTACTTTATGCAAGCAATATTCCCTCCCCCAAACCTATTATGAACATTGTCTTCAATGTGAACAAAATATAGCATGACAATGAGCATATAGCAAAGAAAATCAAAATAAAGAAGAGAATACACCTGAATACGTGGGTTGCCTCCCACCAAGCGCTAAGTTTAACGTCTTCAGCCAGACGTAGCCACGATCCTTTGTAGGGTCCAGGTTATCAAGTCGTCAACCTGGATCAATTAAATGATTGCACCACACACTCCTATCCTTGTGGCTTATATATGGAGCATATCGTGGAATAAAAGGGTGGAGTGGTAGGTGAGGAAACAGTGGAAATATGGGTCCCTGCATTGTCCATGGAAGAAGGTCATCAGAAAACTGTAATATAAAGGGAACCTCCTCCCCCACATCAACTATTTTGGCCTTATGGACCTCTTCTAGTAACCTAATTGGGAAAGCTTCATCAATTAGTGAATCAACTAAACTATCTGTGAAACAGTCTAAGTTATGTTCATTAAACAAAGAGTTAGATTGATCTAGACAAGATATGAATGGTGCTTCAGAAATAGAAGGTTCTGTTAACAGTGTTGTAGACTGCAACTCCTCAGATATAGAAGAAGGTTGAAAATGTGGTTCGATCAACACACTCACTTCTTCTTTAATTTCTACACCCTCTTGATCATTATGTAAAACCCCTTCAAGCTCATTGTCAAACCGTTGGGCATTATGAAGGGATGTAACATCATAATCAGGTGAAAAACAGATCCCTTCATCAGAAAATTGGCCCATCGGATATTGGGGTTGGACAGGTGGGGTGTACTCTTCTCTCATTTCCTTATAGCCAGTTGACAACTTAGTTAAGGCTGTGAGGATGGCAGATTGGTTGGCTATTATTTGGTTCATTTTATCTTCTAAGGTAGATTGACCAAACTGAGGAGTAGAGGCTGGTTGGTAAGGTAGTTGTTGGCTTAGGAAATCTTGTCTAGGGGCCTGATGAAGAGTGGGCCCAGGGTTGGGTTGTTCCCAAGGAGAATTAGGATGGTCCTCCCACCTATGAAGACTTTGGGCCTCATTCACATATTTTCTTATAAAATCAGGGTACTCATGGGCCAAAGGGCACTCCACTGGGGTGTGAATGGAACTTAAACAGAGGGCACATGGTTCCGACATATGATGAGTTGTGTATTGTAGAGAAGATGTGCCACTCCCAAAATTAGAGTGATTATCCCACCCACGGTTGGAAGTATCAGCATATAAGGATCGTGGGTGGTAGGGTACTTCATAGGGAGGGGGATTAGGTGTGTGTGAAGAACAATAATCATTAAAGCTCCTATATGGGTTCTCATGGCTAAATCCATAAAAAGGTGAAGACATTTTTTCACCATGCATTCATCAACCGAACCAAAATATCACACATCCACAAATCAGAGAAACAACCCTAGATATCCACAACTAGCAATCTTAATAGCCACAACTGGCACAACATGCAGTCACAGAAAGAAAAGAAAAATACCAAACACACAAGTTAATCTAAAAAGGGAAGGATAAGAGAATGCAAACAAGGGGAAGGGGTGGCCCTTCCACGTTGGCGAGAATTCCACGTCTTCTCTTAACCTTGCAAAAGAAGAAAAACTAAATTCAGCTACTGAAAGGAAATCTAAATTAGACTAAACTACTCTAAAACTAACTATGCTAAGAATCTAGTAAACTATTGTGCCGTCCCCGGCAACGGCGCCAAAAACTTGATCGTTTAAAATTAAACCCTTGCAAGTGCACAAGGCAATTGTGTACCTCAGTGAGTATTAAGGGTTGTCGAACCTCAGGGATGGTGAATACTTTACCAAATTCAAGAAAAAACTTCAGTTTGCTTAATTAATCTAGAGAAAGCTTAGAACTTTAACTACTCTAAAGGATTTGAATCATTGGAGAGAATTATCAAGGCAATGAATCCACCACTAGACATGCAATTACTACTCTCAATTATTATAGTACACAGATTGACATGATGTGGTAATTTGTATTCTTGATCGGACACACGAATTACTAATGAATTCACTAACGTTCTTGATCAGACACGAAAGTTCATCCACTATTGTATAATCAAACCTATCCTTGATCGGGCATAGAATCAATCACAACTCTATTATAATGTAATCAAACTTATCCTTGATCGGGCATAAAATCAATCACAATATCTAATTCCATTCATAATCAATTAAGTCTATGATCAAGCACTCAACGAAAACTCATGAAATCGCATTAAGCATGAATCATAATCAACTTATAAAATTAAACTATCAAGAGTAGCAATACACATCTAGGGCTTCATCAAGCCTTGACAAGGAATTTAGTTACACATAGATGAAGAGAAAAGAAAAGCCTGTTTATGTAGATCCATCGTCATGAATCTTTCTTCTTCTTTTTGCTCCAAAAGCTCCTTCTCTTGCTCCTCTCTAGCCTCCAAAGGGACTCAAAACTCTATTCTCTAATGCCCAATACGTTCTCCCTTAAGGCATATATATAGGGGTGAAGGAAAACCCTCAAATCCCCTTCCAATCCAAGTCAAAATAGGCCTTATTTCAATTATGCGTATACGGCGATCGATCACTTTTCTGGCCGATCGATCGCTTTGCGATCTATCACTTTTGTGCCGATCGATCGCTTTGCATCAATACGCAAATTCCAGTAGATACGATCAATCGCGTATACGTCCGATCGATCGGTTTACTATTCATTTTACAGCACGATTTTCCAATGGTCATAACTTTTCGCTCCGAACTCCGAATTACGCGCGGTCGGTGGCGTTGGAAAGCTGACTTCTTGAAATTTAATATGAGACTTAAATCAGTCCAATCAGAAATACACACACGAAGTTATGAAGGTTTAACTATTAAAGTCTTATTTCACCCTATTTTTGCATCTTTGCTCTCATTTTCCTACAAAACCAAAAACTATAATAAAGTAGCAATAATTCTAATCAAACACTAGCATAAATATAAGTTTAGGAGATAATAAAATACATATTTCATGTATAGATCAAGATGCGCCATCCCTTCTGATTATAAGGAGTTCTTCTTCCCCCTTCTAGGGTATGCCATAAGAAATCTATTAGTTTTCCTTCACTTTTTTTTTACTACTTTTCGTCAAGGCGATACCTTGTGACCCTGCCACAACAGTCTTATAATATGTATTAGTATTATTTTAATAAGATTGTGCCATATCTATATTAACCTGAAATTTCAAATTTAGTAAGCGGGAAATTTTGCTCAAGTGTTTATTTCCTTAAATTGTTGAGCTTTGAATTTAGATTTGAAAATTCAGGAATTTGAATTTTTTTGGGCGCGATCAATCGCGTATAAAGAGCCGATCGATCGGGCTCATTTGTGTTTAGAGCTTTTGTTCTGGACGATCGATCACGTGGACGCCGATCGATCATATCTATTGGAACTTGCGGGTGTTGTTCTCGCGAACGATTGCGCCACAGCCGATCGATTGTTCCCTTGTTATAACGCGGTTTTAATGTGCTAGCCAATCGATCGCATTTACGGTGCCGATCGATCGCTGTGTATTGCATGATTTTGGGTGCAATTCTTTTTTGTAATTTTTGTTATTTGATTTATTAGGCTCTTAAGTGTGGTGGCCTACCAATTTGACCCACGAATTAAGGGACCAAATCTTGGGGAGATTGGAATAATTCTCCTAGTTTAAAACTGATTTGAATTTAATTTAAATTAGGAAATTGAAATTTTTGAAACTGAGACAACTAAAGGGATTGCAATTGGACGTGATTAGTGGATTGATCATGGCAGTTACAAGGCTGATTATTGGCACGTCTTGATAAGGGAGGAAATCGTGGCTTTGGTTTTCAAATTGGGGAGTTACAAATCTTATTTTGGGTAACTAACCGATTTGGCCAAGACCCCTACCAATAAGGGATTTGTAACCGATTCGAGTCAAGGAAGATCACGTCCTTGACTGAGATCGTGCTTTGGTGATTGATAGTCTGTGGCCCTTAGATGAGGTGATGATCCACGGTGGAGGTTTAACTTAGTGCTTAGTCTTCTTCTATTTAAACCAAAATAAGGAGAGACTGGCAAACCTTTTGGAGGCTTTGGGAGTCGTGCAAGCCAAGGAACAATGACGTCAGCCCTTTCTCAATTTGTCCAAGGGGTCTTGCTTTGGTTCGTGTGGTGGTAGTGGAGGTTACGCGAAGAAGAAGAGTGTAGTAGTATGCTTAGAACCGATTTACGTGCAAAGTGGTATCGGTTTCTCCTAAAGGTAGGATGCATTTTACCTACTTCTTTTCTTCTTGTTATCATGCTGCGATCTGATATCTTGACATATGAAGTCTCTGATTTATGAATTCCATGACGGTATAATACATAGGTGGTAAAGATTGGATTTTTATACGTTATTTATACACGTATGGATCTTGATATTCCTTGATGCTCTATTCGATGTGCAATGGCCTAGATATGAATCTTTTTCTAAATTCCAGTATTGAAATACTTGAGTATGAGTCCCAATTTATTTTGATATTTGCTGTTTAAAAATTGTTGTCTCAATTGTTGGTATCAATGGAATATTCTAAGTTAACATGTGTCAATTCGGGCAATTGCTAGAAGAATAATGAAGATAAAGGCTAATTGATTACTAATTATTAGTATTCCAGATCCGTGACACTTCTGATGTGAAAAGGTTGTTCCTTTGGTGTCATCAGTATCCATATCACATGATCTTGTCTCAAGTTAGTGGTCCTAATTGGGGTTAAGCTAGTTTAACGCAATTGAGTGCATAAATAGGGTTCAGGTTGATGATTTTAACTAAAACATTGGATCTGCTCTTGATAAGATTATGCTAATATCATATCACTGTGGGACTGAGCGATAGTTAATAGTATCATGAATTTAATTGTAACCACATATGATTAGTATAATCGAGTTTAATCAGTATATTTAAACCTTGGCCAATAAATTTCCTGCACAGACAGTCACCAGTTGAAAATTCATAACTAATTTTAGAAAATTTAGAAAATTGTGTTGTTTGTTGGGTTGAACATTAGATTCATGGGGAAATATACAGTAAAAATTTCATAATTAAATACTAATTACAAAAATTATGGTAAACGTCAAAAGTGAACTATTATTCAAATAGCAGTGCAGAAAAATAAGAGAACTTCGTACTAGTTAATATCATGTGGTTAAGGCTGAGATAAGATTAAATAAGGTCAGAAAGACTTGGGTAATAGATAACTCAGAAAGATTAATCTTCTAGAATCATGTGTTGAGGTGGAGTTAAATCAAACTGAGTCAAAGTTCCGCATCATGCAGTTTTACCATTAAAAGCGGTCTCAAAGATTTTAATTAGGGTTTGTACTCTCGAACTCTAATTCTCAGATTGCCTTGCACCTTTAGGGATTTTTTTCATATTCAGAAGTTCTTATCTAGGGCCTTGCACAGTGAAATTATCAGACAAGTGAAGTTACTATTATATCCCGATGGTTTGGGTGAAGCTTTGGAAAATGATTGTTTCGGTTACTCCTTTAGTGAGTCGAATATTGATGAAGAGTGTTGACTTCTCATTCCTCTGTTGAATTGTTTTCTCCTTGGGATATTAACGTCTCAATGATGCTTCTATGAAAGTCTAACCATAAAGATTGAGAAATTTCTAATGAGTCTATTACAGCCTATGTCGTTGTAAAATTATATTCAGTTATATGTAAACTGCTTATTCCACAAGAGTGATTGATGAAAACTCTTCGAGTGGAAATCATAGTATGCTCAATGTTAAGCATGAAAAATACACATTTTTATATGCCTTTTTACCTATTTATTAGTCATGTTTTCTGATTAAAACGAGGAATAAAATGAATTTTAGTCATTTGTTCAGTAATTAGGAAATTAACGAATAAGGCTCGCTAAATTGCTCAATTTAACATTGTTCCGTAATTTTATAAATATTTGGTGCGTCTAATTTGGGACATGTTTTATTTTGTACAGGTTCGCATGCTCGTACTGTTGAACAGCCAAAAGTGAAGCCGTTAGACGGGTTTAATTGGAAGAAAAGAAAAAAAAATAAAAAAAAAGAACCCGAGCGCTCGAGGCTCGGGTGTTCTGCTCGAGTCGGGCGTTCTGTTTCTGAAACAGAGAGAGGCCTGAGGCAGCTGGGCTCGACGGCGGCTGGGTCCCGGTGGTGTCCGGCGACGGAGGAGGTCGATGACGGCGCAGCTGGGCTTGGCGAGGCGACGGCGAAATCAGAAACGACGGCGACCATGGTTCACTCGAAGAACACGGCGGAGCGCGATGGTCTGATGACAGCGGCGGCGGGTCTGGATTCTGGCAACACAGGACGACGGCGGTGGAGCTCACGACGACGGTGGAGGCCGATTGGAGGAGGAGGATCTCGAATCGGTGACTAATTTGGAAGGTATCAGAAAGGAAAGATTTATGTTTTGGGCTCTGTATTGGGCGTTAAAAATTGGAATTTTTCCTTTGCAATTGGACGGGATTGAATCTGAAGCGAGATGCAAATCGACGGATTTGGAAGGTGGCCAAAGGGAAAGTTTTGCTTTGGCCGTCTATAAAAACAGACACCGGCAGAAAAAACGGGCAGTTCGAGAGCGAGAGGGACGACCAGACAGTTCCAGGGCTCATTTTTCCAGTTTTCAATTCTAAATTTCTGCCTTTTATTTTCTTTACATCTGGGGTTTGATTGTATTACTATGTGGATTCAAAGAACAGTTCGACATTTTTGAACTGCTGAACCTGTGAACAGTAGTCCGCCGGGAAGAGGAACAGTACTTTCTGGTTTATTTTCTATTATTCAAAAGTCTTGTAAGTTAATTTCAGTTATATCAAATGAATTCCATTATCTTTACAGTTAATTTCTATAGCATGAGTAGCTAAATCCCTGTCTAGGGCTGAGATGAAGCCATGATTAGTTGTAGGAATAGTATTTATGCGATGCAATTGTTTTGTCTAAATTAATGCGTTTTAACGATTGCTATTCTCAAATTAATTGCATTAGATTATATGTTAAATATGATATTTGGGTATTACCTGTGATTCATCTTATAATGGATACAGCTAATGATTTGAATCTCATCTATTGATATGCAAGAGAATGCAAAATCCTATTTAAAAATCTATATGCTTTAATGCTGAAATTTTCCGTACGAGAATAGATTGAATTCCAATTCTCTACGAGATAATCGTGAAAACAATTGCTGATTTTAAAAGAAATATTCCTATGATTGTCATGTGCTGATTCTTATGCCCTAGAGTTTTAAATTCTTGATTAAAGTTTCAATTTTTAATTGTCAATTAGTTTCTTTTTCATAGATTATTTAATTGCCTTTAGATTAATTTCTTAGTTAAAGCTGTTTAATTGCATTGAGTCTTAGATTAGTCGTAGTTGTAGTGGATCAAATCAATTTAATTCTTCAACAAGGGTAATAATCTGTTCTTCGAATTAGAATTCCGCTACACAAGTCCCTGTGGGTTCGACCTCGTAAGAATTGTGCGACTATACTCCAAACACGATTCGTACACTTGCGAGTAAAATTAGGAGACTAATTAAAACAACAACAAGTTTTTGGCGCCGTTGCCGGGGACTTGTAGGAAATCAAATTCTAAGACTAATTTTACCCTTGCAGTTAATTTTAGGTCAAAAAATTAAAAATTAAAAATTAAAAAAATTAAAAATTTCAACACGTGAGAGTTGATTGACAGTGGATGACCACGTGGACACGTGATCACACACTGCGTCTGGTTAGCAATAATTCTAATCCTTTAGAGAATAGTGAAACTAAAATTGATCTTTCATTCAAAATGGAAGATCAACCTGAGAAATCTCTGAGGGAGTTATTTTCTCCGATCACAATCAACCCTCCATCTTGCATAGTGTTGCCTGCAACCTCTGCAAAACATTTTGAACTAAAACCTCAGATAATTCAACTTTTGCCCAATTATCATGGTCTTAACAGAGAGGATCCTTACATGCATGTAAAGGATTTTCTAGAAATTTGTGCAACTTTTAGGTTCACAGACTTCTCTGATGAGTCTGTTCGTCTGCGCCTTTTCCCCTTCTCTTTGAAGGACAAGGCCAAGGCGTGGTTAAATTCTCTTCCCGCTGACTCTGTCACAACATGGGATATGTTGGTGAGCAAATTCTTGTCCAAATTCTTCCCAATGGCTAAAACCAACGAATTAAAGAGAGAAATCACTGACTTTATGGAAGATGAAAATGAAAAATTTTATGAGAGTTGGGAAAGATTTAAAGACCTTTTACTAAAATGTCCACATCATGGGTTTGAAACATGGAGGTTAATACAACATTTTTACAATGGCTTAACTCAAACACACCGCAACATGATTGAATCAATGAATGGCGGTGCTTTCTTAGACTTGGGAGGTGAAGCAGCGTATAACTTCTTAGAGCGATTAGCTGAAAGGTCCCAACAGTGGGATTTTGCAGGTCATAGGGAGAGACAACATCAAGCTCCTAAGAAAGGAGGTCTCTACGAAATCAAAGATGATGTAGATGTTAAGGTCAAACTCGATGCGTTAACCAAGAAAATAGATGCCCTGAGTTTGAACCGAAGCATCAATGCCCTCAACATGAATGAAGCATGCTCTGTGTGTGCTAGCCCGATGCATACATCTCTGAACTGCCCTTCCATGAATACTTATCCAGAGTGTTATGCAGAACAAGTCAATGTTCTAAACAATTATGGGAAGCCGACAGGCAACCCCTTCTCTGAAACTTACAATTCAAGTTGGAGAAATCATCCAAATTTCTCCTGGAGACAAAGTCAACCACCTATGAATGTAGGTGGGCAGCCTATGCAACCTATGCATAATCAGTTTAGGCAGAATAACCCACCTTATCCAGCTTTGTCTCAACCTCCTACCCAATATCAACAACCTGTCACTCAATCTCAGGGTCTTGCACAAAAACAGTCCTCGTTAGAGGACACTCTCAAATCTTTCATCCAATCTACAAGCCAAGTAATTCAGTCAACTAACCAAGCTATGCTTGAAATGAAAAACTCTACACACATGAATACTCAAGCAATTGCCAAGTTAGAGACTCAAGTTGGTCAATTGGCTACTCAATTAGCAGAAAGAGAGAGAGGGAGATTCCCTAGTCAACCTGTGCCTAACCAGAAGGGCCAATTTTCTATTGGTAGTAGCTCTAATTCTTCACAGAATGAGGAACATGTTCAATCAGTTATTACCCTTAGGTCTGGAAAGCAAATTGATAATAAAATTGAAACTCCTGAAAAAGAATGTGAGAACACTAAGACTGAAATAGAGACTAAGGACATTAATTCTTCTCCAACTGTTGACAGTGATTCTCCACCTAGGAATTTTGTACCTAGGGCACCTTATCCGCAAAGACTAGCCAATCCTAAAAAAGGTGCACAATATGGAGATATTCTAGAAGTGTTTAAACAAGTGCAAATAAACATTCCTTTTCTAGACGCAATCCAACAAGTGCCTTCATATGCAAAATTTTTGAAAGATCTAGTCTCTGTCAAAAAGAAAAATAATGTTCCTAAAAAGGCTTTTCTAGCAGAACAAGTCAGCTCTGTCATTCAATGTAAATTTCCTATCAAATATAAGGACCCTGGTTGTCCCACAATTTCATGCATGATAGGGAAACATCAGATTGAGCGAGCCTTGTTAGATCTGGGGGCAAGTGTGAATTTATTGCCCTACTCTGTGTATGTGCAATTAGGTCTGGGAGAGTTAAAACCCACGACAATGACACTTCAATTAGCTGACCGTTCGGTTAAAATTCCTCGAGGTGTTGTTGAGGATGTTTTGATAAAGGTTGATACATTTTATTTCCCTGTGGACTTTGTTGTCCTTGATACTCAACCTGTTCCGAACATAAGTGGGCAAATACCTGTCATTTTGGGTCGTCCATTTCTAGCTACATCTAATGCTATCATTAACTGCAGAAATGGAGTGATGCAAATTTCGTTTGGGAATATGAAGGTGGAATTGAACATCTTTGACATCAGTAAACAACCACCTGACATGGATGATGTGAATGAAATAAACCTGATTGAAACACTTGTCCATGAAATATTTCTTCAAACACATTCCCAAGATCCTTTAGAGGCATGCTTAACACATTTTGGTTGTGAATTTGATATCGATCAATCAATTGAACAAGTAAACTCACTGCTTGAGTCTGTACCTCTGATGAGTACTGAAAGGTGGCAACCAAAAGTGGAACCTCTTGCCTTATCATCATCACCAGTAGTTCCATCTAGTGTTGAGCCACCTAAATTAGACCTGAAACCACTGCCTGATACTCTGAAATATGCTTATTTAGGTCCTGCTGAGTCCTTACCTATCATTATTGCAGCTGACCTAGATGTGGCTCAAGAGCGTAAATTACTTGATGTTCTTGTAAAGCACAAAGAAGCCATAGGGTGGACCATTGCAGATATTAAAGGCATCAGTCCCTCTATTGTTATGCATAGAATTCATCTGGAGGATGATGCCAAGCCCTCTCGTGAATCTCAAAGGCGTCTTAACCCTGTAATGCAAGAAGTTGTTCGAGCTGAAATCCTTAAACTTTTAGATGTAGGAGTTATCTACCCAATCTCTGATAGTAAATGGGTAAGTCCTGTTCAAGTTGTGCCGAAAAAGTCTGGCATAACTGTAGTGAAAAATGATGCTGATGAGTTAGTGCCAACTCGAGTTCAAACGGGTTGGCGTGTCTGTATTGATTATAGGAAGTTGAATGCTTTGACAAGAAAAGATTATTTTCCCCTTCCTTTCATTGACCAAATGCTGGAAAGGTTAGCGGGACATGAATATTATTGCTTCCTTGATGGTTATTCTGGTTATAACCAAATTCCCATAGCCCCTGAAGACCAAGAAAAGACCACTTTCACGTGTCCTTTTGGTACCTTTGCCTACCGTCGCATGCCCTTTGGCCTATGCAATGCACCTGCTACCTTTCAAAGGTGCATGTTGAGCATTTTCTCTGACATGGTAGAGCGATTTTTAGAGGTATTCATGGACGATTTTTCTGTCTTTGGGTCTACTTTTGATGAATGTCTGCACCATCTATCTTTAGTGTTAGTGAGGTGTAAAGAGAAGAATCTGGTGCTTAACTGGGAGAAATGTCATTTTATGGTTCAAAAAGGAATTGTTCTTGGGCATATTATATCTAATAAAGGCATTGAAGTTGATAAAGCTAAAGTTGATTTGATTTCACATCTTCCACCACCACGAACTGTGAAAGAAATCAGATCATTTTTAGGCCATGCTGGATTTTACAGAAGATTCATTAAAGACTTTAGTAAAATTTCAAGACCTTTGTGTAATCTTCTTGCAAAAGATACATCATTTGTCTTTGATGATGCTTGTAATAATGCCTTTCAGAAACTCAAATCAGAGTTAACATCTGCACCTATTATTCGGCCACCTGATTGGAGCCTACCTTTTGAGATAATGTGCGATGCCTCTGATTATGCTATTGGTGCTGTGTTGGGGCAGCGAATTAATAAACTTCCCCATGTGATTTACTATGCCAGTAAAACCTTGAATGATGCTCAACTTAATTATTCTACAACTGAAAAAGAATTGCTGGCAGTAGTCTTTGCTCTAGATAAGTTTCGGTCTTACTTATTGGGATTGAAGGTCTATATCTATTCGGATCATGCTGCATTGAAGTATCTTTTATCTAAAAAAAATGCTAAACCTCGTCTTCTCCGATGGATATTATTGCTACAGGAATTTGATATTGAAATTCGGGATAAGAAAGGTTCCGAAAATGTTGTAGCCGACCACTTATCTAGGTTAATAGTTGATTTTACTGATGAATCATTGCCCATAACTGAATCTTTTCCTGATGAGCAATTACTTGCAGTGTCCCAGTTGCCTTGGTTTGCAGACATAGTTAATTATCTGGTAACTGAACAAATTCCATCTCATTGGTCTTCCCAAGATAGGTCCAAGTTTTTGTCTAGAGTTAAGTATTTCTTTTGGGATGATCCATACTTATTCAAGTATTGTCCCGATCAGATTATTAGGAGATGTATTCCTGAACATGATCAACAAAGCATCATTTCTTTTTGTCATGATCAAGCATGTGGGGGCCATTTCAGTTCTAAAAAGACTGCTGCAAAGATTTTGCAGTGTGGATTTTATTGGCCTACTATTTTCAAAGACTGTCATGCTTATTGTTCAGCATGTGAAAGATGTCAGAAGTTAGGAGCACTTTCACGTCGTAACATGATGCCTTTAACCCCAATCCTTATTATAGACCTTTTTGATGTCTGGGGTATTGACTTCATGGGACCTTTTCCTAACTCTTTTGGCAATCTTTATATCCTTGTGGGGGTAGACTATGTCTCTAAATGGGTAGAGGCCGTAGCATGTAAAACCAATGACCACAAAGTGGTGGTCCAATTCTTAAAGGATAATATTTTTGCACGTTTTGGTTCTCCTCGTGCTATCATAAGTGATGGGGGAAAACATTTCTGCAATAGGGTTTTTGAACAGTTAATGAAGAAATATGGCATAACCCACAAAATTGCTACCCCATACCATCCCCAGACAAGTGGTCAAGTTGAGATTTCTAATAGGGAGATTAAGCATATTTTGGAAAAGACAGTCAATCCGAATCGCAAAGATTGGTCGCTGAGACTTACCGATGCTTTGTGGGCTTACCGTACTGCATTCAAAACTCCCATTGGAATGTCTCCATACCGTATTGTCTACGGGAAAGCTTGTCATCTTCCTGTTGAAATTGAGCATAAAGCTTATTGGGCAATTAAGCACCTGAATTTTGATTTACATAGAGCAGGAATTCAAAGGAAACTACAATTGAATGAGTTGGATGAGCTTCGTAATGATGCTTATGAGTGTGCAAAATCATACAAGGATCGCATGAAAAAGGTTCATGATCAAAATATTCTGCGAAAATCTTTTACATCGGGGCATAAAGTTCTTTTATACAATTCTCGTTTACATCTGTTTCCGGGTAAACTGAAGTCTCGATGGACAGGACCTTTTCTAGTTCGTGTTGTTTATCCACATGGAGCAGTTGAAATAGAAAATCCAAAGAATGGTGATATATTCAAAGTTAACGGTCATCGTCTTAAACCATTCTTGGAATTGCAGCAACCTCAGATTGATGAATTGAGTCTGGCAGACCCGACTTATAATGACTAAAGTTGCAGTGATTTGTTTTGTGCATAGTGGGTCTAGTTTTCTTTGCTTGCTTTTTCATTATTTATCACTCACATTGTTAGGTTCATGATTCTCACAGGATATCTTGATGGCTGCCATATTCTTACACCTATGGGTGATGCCTGCGCAATTAGAAGAAGTAGTGAATGAACATCCACTGAGTTCAGACTTAGATATTCCAGTCGTCTATCCTTGGGCACCATTATTTCCACATCAGTTAGCGGAGAGTATGGATGACTCGCCCATAGATGAGCTTGATCTTCAGGGGCCCATAGCTGCTGTCATTGTTGTTCCAATTTCATATTCGTTTTTGTTTCCCCAAGAGTCTAGGTGGGAGAGATTGAAGAGAAGTTTGGGAACATTCTTATGCAATTTGAGAGATGTCACTTGGTCATATTTTTATTCTCTGTGGTTTCACGCTAAATCCTTGGTCGAATCTGCATCATCCATTAATGAGTGAATTAATAGCTGTGTCTGGCTGAAGACGTAAAACTTAGCGCTACTGGGAGGCAACCCAAGTTTTTAGAATTTTTATTTTTGTGCTTATTTTCTTATGTTATTCTTGTGCTTCACTTGTTCTTTTCATGTTGATAGATACTATAGCGTTTCAGTGGAGTGCAGGTACTATCTTTCCTTCCCTCGTCTATTTCTTTTCCTCAGTATTTATTTTATATATTTTTACATTGAGGACAATGTTTCATGCAGGTTTGGGGGCATAGGAAGATATTTGTTTAGGATATCTTAAGTTATTTTCTTGCTTGTTTTGAATTTTTCAGTTCATTAAAAAAAAAATAAAAAATTAAAAAATTTAAAAAAAATAAATAAAATTAAAAAATAAAAAATAAAAAAAAATTAGATTTTCGGTTGTTTGTTAGTATTTTTATAGGTTTTGGTAGTTTATCCCTTCGTGATGCATACTTCAATTTTTAAGAGATTAATTTACATTGGAAGTGTGAGTAAGTATACTGGAGGATAGAGACACTTAACTGAGAAATAGCATTCTGTTACAGTCCTCTTGGATCAAGTGCTTGAGCTAATAAAACTCACTCACACACACCAGTTACATAAAGTAATACCTTCTAGAGATTTGTTGAATACTAATCTTCAGTGGGATATCTTTAGTCAGAGTCATTGGTTGATGTGTGGTTGTCTGTTGAGCTTAAACGATCATGATAGACCATTTACTTGGCTATGGCAAGGGCTTGGAACCGGAAATAGGTTGAGAGTATAATACAGCCTGGACAGAATAAAGATGTGCTTGAAAATATATATGATGAAAATGAAAAAAAAAATATGGAAATGAAAATAAAGAAAAGGGGCTGCTTGACTATTATAGGATTAACTTAGGCTGATGCTCAGGTCCGAAGTGGTCCATCTTAAAACCTAATGCCCTAAGCCAACTGGCTGGGAGTCATTGGCCTGAGTCATTGCTAAACCTAAGCATCTTGAAGTCAGGCCTTACACAGTCCTAATGAAAAAAAAAAAAAAAGTCTGTGGTGTATTATCCTCTCAAATCTAGAATGTTGGACCCGAAGGAGGCGCGCAAGCATCTGTGCTATCATGAACCTAAAGATTACGATGACTATGTAGATTCTGATGTTCTTTGGTTAATGGGTAACACTGGATCTGTGTGAAACAGAGATTTAGAGTGTATTGCTACAATGTTCTACACTTTCTATTATTTAAAGTATCATGCTATATCATATTGAGCAGAAATTTCCAAGATGAAGGTGTAGAATAAAACCACTTACTTGAGCGCTTCTATATTCCAGTTGATTATAAATGCAAGTACGTGTGGTTAGTTTTCTTAAGTATTGCAGTATGTATTTGAAGGGATAATAGGTTTTGTGTTTTGAACTGTTTAGTTGACTTATTTCTCATTTAGATAAAGAATAAGGTTAATTTTATAAATACATGTTTGTGGGTAGCATGGCTGCAAACCCTCACGAGACTTCACTCGTCCAGCCAGGGACACCTGGGGGTTTAAAAGGCTTGTTGCATATGCTAAATGCAATCGTGATTCCCTACGACAGTGGCATTTATTTTTGAGTAGTTTTATTATTTTTCTTTTTGTGTTTTGCTTGAGGACTAGCAAAATCTAGGTTTGGGGGTATTTGTTAAGCATGAAAAATACACATTTTTATATGCCTTTTTACCTATTTATTAGTCATGTTTTCTGATTAAAACGAGGAATAAAATGAATTTTAGTCATTTGTTCAGTAATTAGGAAATTAACGAATAAGGCTCGCTAAATTGCTCAATTTAACATTGTTCCGTAATTTTATAAATATTTGGTGCGTCTAATTTGGGACATGTTTTATTTTGTACAGGTTCGCATGCTCGTACTGTTGAACAGCCAAAAGTGAAGCCGTTAGACGGGTTTAATTGGAAGAAAAGAAAAAAAATAAAAAAAAAGAACCCGAGCGCTCGAGGCTCGGGTGTTCTGCTCGAGTCGGGCGTTCTGTTTCTGAAACAGAGAGAGGCCTGAGGCAGCTGGGCTCGACGGCGGCTGGGTCCCGGTGGTGTCCGGCGACGGAGGTGGTCGATGACGGCGCAGCTGGGCTTGGCGAGGCGACGGCGAAATCAGAAACGACGGCGACCATGGTTCACTCGAAGAACACGGCGGAGCGCGATGGTCTGATGACAGCGGCGGCGGGTCTGGATTCTGGCAACACAGGACGACGGCAGTGGAGCTCACGACGACGGTGGAGGCCGATTGGAGGAGGAGGATCTCGAATCGGTGACTAATTTGGAAGGTATCAGAAAGGAAAGATTTATGTTTTGGGCTCTGTATTGGGCGTTAAAAATTGGAATTTTTCCTTTGCAATTGGACGGGATTGAATCTGAAGCGAGATGCAAATCGACGGATTTGGAAGGTGGCCAAAGGGAAAGTTTTGCTTTGGCCGTCTATAAAAACAGACACCGGCAGAAAAAACGGGCAGTTCGAGAGCGAGAGGGACGACCAGACAGTTCCAGGGCTCATTTTTCCAGTTTTCAATTCTAAATTTCTGCCTTTTATTTTCTTTACATCTGGGGTTTGATTGTATTACTATGTGGATTCAAAGAACAGTTCGACATTTTTGAACTGCTGAACCTGTGAACAGTAGTCCGCCGGGAAGAGGAACAGTACTTTCTGGTTTATTTTCTATTATTCAAAAGTCTTGTAAGTTAATTTCAGTTATATCAAATGAATTCCATTATCTTTACAGTTAATTTCTATAGCATGAGTAGCTAAATCCCTGTCTAGGGCTGAGATGAAGCCATGATTAGTTGTAGGAATAGTATTTATGCGATGCAATTGTTTTGTCTAAATTAATGCGTTTTAACGATTGCTATTCTCAAATTAATTGCATTAGATTATATGTTAAATATGATATTTGGGTATTACCTGTGATTCATCTTATAATGGATACAGCTAATGATTTGAATCTCATCTATTGATATGCAAGAGAATGCAAAATCCTATTTAAAAATCTATATGCTTTAATGCTGAAATTTTCCGTACGAGAATAGATTGAATTCCAATTCTCTACGAGATAATCGTGAAAACAATTGCTGATTTTAAAAGAAATATTCCTATGATTGTCATGTGCTGATTCTTATGCCCTAGAGTTTTAAATTCTTGATTAAAGTTTCAATTTTTAATTGTCAATTAGTTTCTTTTTCATAGATTATTTAATTGCCTTTAGATTAATTTCTTAGTTAAAGCTGTTTAATTGCATTGAGTCTTAGATTAGTCGTAGTTGTAGTGGATCAAATCAATTTAATTCTTCAACAAGGGTAATAATCTGTTCTTCGAATTAGAATTCCGCTACACAAGTCCCTGTGGGTTCGACCTCGTAAGAATTGTGCGACTATACTCCAAACACGATTCGTACACTTGCGAGTAAAATTAGGAGACTAATTAAAACAACAACACTCAAGAGCCATTGCTAGATCCTCCGTGATCTTAGATATTTTATGAACCTCTGTAGTTTAGCCAATGGCGACAACGCGTGCGCTTTTAGACTGTATGAAATTACGGAAGGTCTGTAGTCTCCGCCCATGTGCCCGTAAGCACCGATGGGGCCAGCATCCCTAGACCCATGGCCGGGTTCCTCTGAAGAACCTCTAGGATGTTCTGGTATAGATGTCCATAGGAGAAGTGGACTGATCTGAGAGCAGAAATTGATGATTCCTTACACTCTGTATGTTTGGAGTCTATTTTAATCGTTATTTATACCCGTTCAAATGAGTTGTTCAGAATTTGATTTATGTTTCTTAGCATGAGTTGCTGATTTTCTGGTAAGTTGATTATTGAATCTCTAATTCCATATTTATTTGATGTTATAAGCTATTTCGTACATATTGGAGTCTGTTATTCTATTTCCTTTTATCAGTGGGGTTTTGGCATCATTTGATGCAAGGATTAAGAAAGAATGAAGCAGAGCAAGTAAGAGTTGTTGCAGATTGGATGGCTACGGATTGGCTATTGAAGATTTTTATTATGTTAAATGATTGTGTTGAACTTTTGTCGTTTTGTGGTCTCTGTCCCTAAGATGTTAAATTATTGTGGATGGATTATTTTGTACTGTAATAAATTAAGTAGCAGTATTATGATTTTGTTATTTAAAATTTGAGTATGTGAATGTCATTACGATCCTATGTGATCTCATGAATGTATAATGGGAATGTGAAAGATCGAGTATTCGGTCGCGTCCCAGAAATTAGACCTCCTAACTATTATTGGATTGGTGCTTCCACGCTCTAATTGGGGTTTTGAAATTCGGGGCGTGACAATATCATTAAGTAATTGTTGTGAATGCCAGTAGCCCAGGCCCAACGCCAGGCCCTCCGCCAGCAGAGGGCCAGCGCCAGGCCCAGCGCCAGCAGGCCATCATGCGTAATTTCAGTTACTAGGATATTTGATTTATTGTAATCAGACCCGTTTAGGCTAATTGTTAGGAAACGGGCTGATAGAGAATAATTAGCGCCAATTAGTGGCCCATCAGAGTAGCGCCACTAATGGCCCATCAGAGTAGACAGATGGCGCGATAGTCAATTGCGCCATCTACCTCTTTATATTAGGATCGTCTTCCTCGTGAGGAGGGTATGCAATAAAGAACTTACCTTTCTCCTTACTCTTCCCAGCGCCAGCAGGCCAGCAGGCCATCATGCGTAATTTCAGTTACTAGGATATTTGATTTATTGTAATCAGACCCGTTTAGGCTAATTGTTAGGAACCGGGCTGATAGAGAATAATTAGCGCCAATTAGTGGCCCATCAGAGTAGCGCCACTAATGGCCCATCAGAGTAGACAGATGGCGCGATAGTCAATTGCGCCATCTACCTCTTTATATTAGGATCGTCTTCCTCGTGAGGAGGGTATGCAATAAAGAACTTACCTTTCTCCTTACTCTTCTTCTTCTCTGTTTTCCCCCTTGCCGCCAGGCAATCCCCTGTGGTCGCAGCGACCACAACATTGGTATCAGAGCCGTTCTGATCCAGAGGCGATCATGCCTCCTCGCAAGCAACCGGCTATGGGTGCTGGCGCCCAGCCTGAGCCAGACGTGACGCAGGAGGCTACCAGTCCACGGACGAATGCTGAATCTACACAAGAGGTTACGCTTTCTCTACTTAATTCGATTAACGTGCGGCTGCAGCATGTTGAACTCGCTCAGACAGAGATGAAGGCTGAAATCGCAACCCAAGCTACCCTCAATACCACTCCACCGCCGTCAGCAGGAAGGCCTGGCGGCCCAGAACGGCCAGGGGGCTCTCTACCAATCGGCGGCTCCGTCTTGGGTAATCCTATCGGTCAGTCTATCCCACGAGGTATGCAGATTGGATCTATGCACTTAGACACTGAAGGAGGCCATAACGGTCAGGAGTCATGAGGCCTGGAAGGTGTTCGTATTAATTCCTCAATGAACACGCACCCTCGCAATAAGCAGTTTGAGATGGAGGATGATATGGAGGAGTTCTCAGGGACTCACAGGGGCCAGCGAGCCAGCGCTGAGCCTCGGTTGGCCCGGTTACAGTTTCCACGGTACAGTGGCGAGGAGGATCCTGTTGAATGGCTTTATAAGGCTGATAAATTCTTCGCTTATCAAGGCACTTATTCTGATGAAGAACGTCTTCGTGTGGCTGCCTTTCACTTGGACGGAGATGCCTTAGTTTGGTTTCGGGCTTACGAGAAGGAGGTGCGCCGCCCCACGTGGATGACCTTCTCTGACGAACTGTGCGTCCAGTTTGGCCCAAATGAGTTTCAAGATTTTAACGAGATGCTATCCACCTTGCGCCAAACTACTACGGTACGGGCTTATTATTCTGAATTTATGAAAATTGCTAACCGCTTGCCCGACTGGCCGATGGCGGCCCTGGTTGGCACCTTTAAGCGCGGTTTGAAGTCTGAGATTGCTGATGAAATGAGGCATTTTTCGTGCCACACTATGAGGGATGTGGTGCGCCATGCTCGAATCGAAGAAGAGAAGTTGATTAGGCAGTGGAGAGGGGGTCGAGGGGGGTTGATGCCGAGACCATACACCGGCCATAACCCCACCATGCCTCCAGCCCCTGGCTCTGGCCCAGGTCGGCCTCTCTTAACAAGCACCAATAACCCCCCCATTCGTCGCCTGACACAAGCTCAGATGGAGGAAAGGCGTGCCAAGGGACTTTGTTATAAGTGTGATGAGAAGTACGTGCCCGGACATCGCTGCTCTGTTCGTAGTAGTCTTCTCATCGAAGAAGCGGACGACGGAGAGATAGCTGAGTACGACGAGGGAACTGGCCTCTACGATCAGGTACAACCTGAGATATCTGTCCATGCCTTCTCAGGCACGTTCACTCCCCGGACTATGCGAGTGCAGGGTCAGCTGAAACGCCAGAATGTTGCAGTCCTGATTGACAGTGGGTCGACTCACAATTTTATTAATGACAAGGTGGCCCAACGTCTAGGGTGCTATGTCTCTGATTCTAAGCCCTTTGACGTATTAATTGGGGACGGCAAGCATCTCTGCAGCATGGGGGTTTGTTCGCAGGTAACATTGGTCATCCAAGGGCATTCTTTTATTACTGACTTATTTTTATTACCCACAAAAGGGGCGAACGTAGTGCTCGGCGTCCAATGGCTGCAAGACTTGGGGGATGTGATATGGAACTTTCGGGATTTGACGATGGACTTTGAGGTGTCCGGCCAGCGTATCCGCCTGCATGGATCGCAACCGGGAACCTTGCACACTGCACAGGAGGTAGGCTCTTTATTTCGGTTTACACCTCAAGGGTTCTTTTTACAACAGCGTGCTATGGTTGATGTGCGCCAACCGGATCTACCAGCGGCCATGATCGATCTCCTTACTGAACATGCGGAACTCTTCCGCGAGCCATTGGGTCTTCCGCCACCAAGGACCCATGACCATTGCATTACTATCATGCCTGGGGCTCCACCGGCCAATGTTAGGCCTTATAGATATCCTCATGTGCAAAAGACGGAGATTGAGAAGCTGGTCCAGGAAATGTTACAATCCGGCATTATTCGTCCTAGTACCAGTTCGTACTCATCCCCGGTACTATTGGTTCGGAAAAAAGATGGGTCTTGGCGTTTCTGTGTGGATTATCGGGCTCTTAATGCAATCACAGTCAAAGATAAGTATCCCATTCCGGTAATTGAGGAGCTATTAGATGAATTGGCGGGAGCAGCGGTGTTCAGTAAGTTCGACCTGCGTTCGGGATACCATCAGATTCGAATGCAGCCTCATGACATTCACAAAACGGCTTTCAGGACGCATGATGGCCATTATGAGTTTCTTGTCATGCCCTTTGGACTGACGAATGCCCCGGCGACGTTTCAAAGCCTCATGAATGATTTATTCCGGCCTTATCTCCGCCATTTTGTGCTCGTCTTCTTCAACGACATATTGATATATAGTTCATCATTAGCAGACCATCTCGACCACCTGAGGTCCGTATTCACTATTTTGCGTGCGCATTCTTTATTCTTAAAAAGATCGAAGTGTTCCTTTGGCAGCCCGCAGGTTGAGTACTTGGGCCATATTATTTCACATGCTGGAGTGGCTACTGACCCATCTAAGGTGGACGCTATGCTCTCTTGACCACGACCCGCCTGTGTCAAATCTCTTCGTGGCTTCTTGGGCCTCACAGGTTATTACAGGCGGTTTATTTCAAAGTATGGGGTTATTGCTGGCCCACTTACATCTTTACTCAAGAAGGGAGCTTTTATGTGGTCGGACAAGGCCCAGGAGGCGTTCGATCTATTGAAACAGGCCATGGTCCAGGCCCCCGTTCTGACACTCCCAGATTTCTCCTTGCCTTTTGTCATCGAGAAAGATGCTTCTGATGTGGGTCTCGGGGCTGTCCTCCTTCAGAAAGAGCGGCCTATTGCCTTCTACAGTAAAGCATTGTCTGGTCGGTCTCTGACACTCTCGGCCTATGAAAAGGAAATGCTAGCTATTGTGCATGCTATCTCAAAGTGGAGACCCTACTTGCTTGGGCGACGATTCCTCATCCGGACTGATCACCAGCCTCTGAAATACTTCTTGGACCAGCGGGTCTCTACTCCCTCTCAGCAGCGCTGGGTCAGCAAATTATTGGGTTATGACTATGAAGTTACCTATAAGAAGGGGGTCGATAACACGGTCGCGGATGCTTTATCGCGTCGACCGGCGGATGGAACCTTGTATGCATTCTCTATTCCTGGCTGTCCTTTTATTCCGGAGATCAAACGTGCCTATATTGATGACACAGGCACCAAGGACTTGATTGATCGACTACAGGCCGATCCCCATGATGAGCCTCCCTTCGCGTGGCGGGATAATCTTTTGTTCTGGAAGGAGCGGTTATGGGTGCCGGCCTTTTCGGATCTCCGATGCCGTGCGATTTCCCACTTTCATGATACTCCAGTTGCAGGGCATGAGGGCACATTCCGCACTTTCAAACGAGTCAGTCAAAGTTTTTTGTAGGCCGGTCTCAGGAAGGACGTACATAACTATATTGCTGCCTGTGATATCTGCCAACGGGCCAAATCTGCATCCTCTTCTCCTGCGGGTCTTCTGCAACCACTTCCTATTCCGGACAAGGTCTGGGAAGATATATCCATGGATTTTATTGAGGCCTTGCCTGCCACCAGTGGGAAGACGGTGATTATGGTGGTGGTTGACTGTCTTTCCAAGTACACCCATTTCTGTGCTTTGAGTCATTCATACTCGGCCCGCACGGTTGCCGACACCTTTGTGCGAGATGTTGCCAAGCTCCATGGCATGCCGCGGACTATTGTCTCTGACCGTGATCGGATCTTCATTTCTCAGTTTTGGCGAGAGTTCTTTAAGTTACATGGGACAGAACAGCACACGAGTACAGCGTATCATCCACAGACAGACGGCCAAACTGAAGTTGTGAACCGATGTCTTGAGCAATACTTACGTTGCTTTGTAGGGGATCAGCCCCGCCGCTGGCTGCAATTGCTTCCTTGGGCTGAGTGGTCATACAATACAGCCTATCACACACGTGCCGGCTTCACGCCATTCGAAATTGTATATGGCCGTCCTCCTCCCACCATTCTATCTTATGTGCCTCACCGCTCCTAGATCGCGGAGGTGGATTACATGCTCCAGACACGTGATGAAGTCCTCCGCTAGTTGAAAGCCAACCTCGCGTCAACACAGAACAGGATGAAACAGATCTATGATAAGCGACGTTCTGATAAAGAGTTTCAGGTGGGTGATCACGTTTATGTCTCTGTTATGCCCCAGCGCCAGACTTCCTTATTTCGGGCTGATCAGAAGCTGGCCCCGCGCTTTCATGGACCGTATGGTATTGTGGAAACGGTCGGTTCGGTCGCTTATCGTCTATCTCTCCCTCATGGGTCCCTGGTTCACCCGGTGTTCCATGTATCTCGCCTTCGCCGTTTTGTGGGTGACCCACCACTGGCGAATACTGTTCCACTGTTGCCTCTCATGGGTTTTCCCGACACTGGTGATCGCTTGCCTGCTTCTTTCATTGAAAAACGTCGCGTGCGTGGACGTATTGTGACAGAGGTGTTGGTCGCCTGGCAAGGGCAGCCGTTGGAGGACGCGGAATGGGTCCTTGAGGATGAGTTCCTGCTTCGTTTTCCATCCTGGTCGCATTGAGGACAATGCGATAGCTGAGCGTGGTGGAGTGTTGTGAATGCCAGTAGCCCAGGCCCAACGCCAGGCCCTCCGCCAGCAGAGGGCCAGCGCCAGGCCCAGCGCCAGCAGGCCAGCAAGCCGTCATGCATAATTTCAGTTACTAGGATATTTGATTTATTGTAATCAGACCCGTTTAGGCTAATTGTTAGGAAACGGGCTGATAGAGAATAATTAGCGCCAGTTAGTGGCCCATCAGAGTAGCGCCACTAATGGCCCATCAGAGTAGAAAGATGGCGCCCTAGTCAATTGCGCCATCTACCTCTTTATATTGGGGTCGTCTTCCTCGTGAGGAGGGTATGCAATAAAAAACTTACCTTTCTCCTTACTCTTCTTCTTCTCTGTTTTCCCCCTTGCCGCCAGGCAATCCCCTGTGGTCGCAGCGACCACAACAGTAATACTCCATCCGTTCCAAAATACTGTGTACATTTGATAAAATTTTTATTTTTATTGGACCATGAAGCTCCCAAAGAAGTCATATGACTTCTTCTCCTTGATATCCCATCCAACTTGTATGCTCATTCACGAACCAAGTTCAAGTTAATCCTTCCAAGTCTCCTCCAATTTTGGAAAGAGGAAGTCACGTGATTTGGCAAAATATACACAGTATTTTGGAACAATGAATGCTTCCAAATGTACATAGTATTTTGGAACGGAAGGAGTAGTACGTAATAGTGATTTAAACCCTAATTCCAGTGAACTATTTTGTTCATCACAACCCTTTTCTAACTATCACCATAATCAGCACAATAGGAATCTAACTCCAAAAATTTTAAAGTAGATAGCCCTATGAGTGTAGTTTCTTACCTCATTGACAGTTTATTTTTTTGATTTTTCTATATTTAGTTATGATTTTTATAGTACGAACTGTCAGTGTAGAAACAATACTGGCCGAGATGACAATACTTAATCAAACTTAGTAATCCTGTGTTAATAACCCTTATTCATGATACTATGATATATGTTCTGGAATTTAGTTATTCTATGCTTTTATATGCTTTAAAATTCATAACCCAGTTTTTAAGATGCATCTCCCTTTATAATGAAGATCTTAATACTATAATCATAACCCATAATTATATAGGATAATTAAATCAGAACCTTTACCGAACCCAGAATGAAATTTCAGACTTCCAAACGATCAAGAGACGTAATCATCATGGTTCCCATCAAAGACAAGCATGCAAGCAATAGAATAAGATATTAAATGAAGCATAGCAACATGCATATCCATATTTATAATCATCAAGGAATCTCTCATAAAAAATATAATTTATACCATCTCTACTGCTGAGATAATAGATCATAATATAATCATCATATGAATGAATCAAAAGAGTTTAGAACTGATTGGTTAGGAAAAACCATCCTACCACTTGTTGTACGCAAATCACAAGTCCACGCATAGCTCCTTCTCTTCCCTTCACAACGAAGCCTCCGCTCTTTGTATCGAATGAGAATTGAGGTTGAGAAGAGAGGTGAAAGAGTTATAAAACTAGGGTTTTATCACAAAAACTAGAGTTATAAAACTAGGGTTTTATTACAAAACTAGGGTTAAACTAGGGTTTTATTTCAATTCAACCGCTGAATTGAGGTTGAGAAGAGAGCTGATGCCCTATATACTAGGGTTTTATTACAAAAGAGTTATAAAACTAAAATCTATTCTAACTCTCCTTCAAATTTTGATCTTCAAAGATATTCATCTAGTATCATTAGTGCTATCGGGGTCGGAGCAAGCCTTAATTCACGATGCCAACAAATCTCCCATCCTGTCATGTAGGGCCATCTATACCCCATAGACTTAAACCTGTGATACAAAATATCGCTAAGCACTTCATCTGTCTCTGCCCCCACATATACCGGGTGAAATCTCACTAACAAGTCTTCTATGGCCACATACTCTGGTGGCGATCCATCCCCATACTCTATTCGGATTACGGGTGTCTGTGGTCCATGTCCATCCACCCATTCGACTGGATAGTCGGCATCTCTAAAAGGGACATAAGCAGGTACAGGCTCTACTTCAGCAAGTGGTTCCTGAACTTCTTCTATATCAATCCTTAACGGGTCATCTTCTGTTCCACTACCTATGTCCATTTTCTTCCATTCTTCAAGCCACTGCCTAACAGTTTCTTGTTTGTCCTTCTCATAGATCCTACCGCTTCTTGTTCTAGCCATTTAAACCTATACAAGAAACTTCATTAGTATTATTCATAGGATAAGGTTCATCTACAGGTTCCACTCTATCCCCTAAAGTCTTTCTACTCTCACCCACGATCTACAACATTTCTTACATTACAATATTATTTTTGAAATTGATGATCCATAAGTCGAAAGTTCCAATTAAAAAGTTTCAGAGCTCCGATACCACGCTGTCACGCCCCAAAATTCCTGACCTCAATCGGAGTGCGGAAGCCTTTAAGTAAACTAAATAAAAGCCGAGATAGGAACCTTGGGACGCGATCGAATACTCGATCACTCAGGTCAATTACATCGTTACAAAAGAACGTGTAATCGACATCACCAGGAACTCATAACGAAACTTAGAAATTGAGAACTAATAACTTCTTCATCAAATTTGAAATAACATTGTCAATGTAGCAAATGGATCCTACTGAGATTATTACAGCAGATTAAATAAAAACTATCAAATAAAGCAAACATCAAATTCAGGCACACACTGGCCAACACTAAAGAAGTTCTAACAAAATGCAATAGAGTAAATAAAGTAATTCTTCAAGACATCTCCCACGCATCTGCTACGCCTTTCTGAACTGCAAAATCCTGACTTACTGATCTTTGAGGCCTGCATCAGAGGATGCGTGAGTATTTCGTAGAAATACCCAGTAGGATGTAAAAACCCACCAGGAAGATAAAATAGGTTATGAAGAATAGATCACTCGGATAAACAGGAATAAACACTCTCTGAAAGACCACTCATAGGTTTATGTTGCAAGAATAGCAAGGTCAGATGATAACAGTTCCAATGGAAAAGTTATCGGAAAGAATAATCTCAATATGACTCCAAACAAATATCAGTGTAAGGAGAGAATGGTCAAAATACCAAAGGCTCCAGGCATCTAAAGTGCAAGGAGTTACAATTTCTGCTTGCTGAATTTACCGATCACCTGCAAGTGACTATACCAGAATCATGCTAGAGGTTCTCTTTTTGGAACCCGGCCACGCGTCTAGACATGCTGGCCCCATCGTGCTTACGGGTACAATGGGCGGAGACTGCAGACCTTTCGTAATATCATACAGCCTAAACGTACATATTTTCCTCCTTTCGGGCAATAGGGAACCCATGTTCCATAAATATCGGAGGTCACTCATGACCTAGCAATGGCTCGTGAGCATACTATGATTCCACCTTTTTTAATAAGTGGAGAAATAGGTCAATGTCAAACTGGACAATGATTCAACAATAACAGAGGTCTCAACTTTCTGAGAATAGGGTAACTCTTACCGCAATGACTCCCTCATGGAGTATGAAACAGATAATCAAGGTTTCTCAACAATATATGGCTATCTCTCAAGGAGTAACAAGAAGATTCACATATCTCGCATAAGGAAGAGAATAATGAATACTCACAATCTGAGGAATAATGAATTTCACTCTTGGAATACACGTCATGCATCATGTCTTACCTTTTATAGGGATATCTCTAAGTATGGAATTGTATTACTTTTAATCTCAAGATACCTTTCTAAGAAAGTTTGATCTCCAATTGGATACTCAAACCGACACCACGATGAACCATAGAAACAAGACCAAATTGACTCTTTTGCACGCTGACTCGTCCCAAAGTCTTAATCTTTTAAACTTCTTCACTTATTACAGTGACTCATAAGTAGTTTTATCTTACTATATTAATATTATTTTAATCAGATTATATCATATTATGAGTAATAATACTTACTAGTGCTTTAAAACCCTGATTCCAGTAAACTGTCTTATACTATACAGCCCACTTACGACTGACCCCACTGTCAACACAGAAGAAATCTGACTCTGAAAGTTTAACAGAAGATAGCCCTATGAGTCTAGTTTATAACCCCACTGACGGCATATTTTTATGATTTTTATATATTTAATTATAATTTTTATACTGAGCACTGTTGGAGCAGAAACAGTTCTGGCCGAGAGCACATTACTTACTTATAATATGTAATCATGTACTAATACCCATTAACCATGATAATATAACATTAATACCCTTAATTACTCCCCTCCTAGAGTAATTCTAGACTCTGGTATGTTCTGGAACTTAATGATTATAATGATTCTAATTGATACTAATACCTTAAACTAGATTCAAGGCATCAACCTTGATCTAATTAAGCTTTTTAACATTATTAATACATCCCTTAACTATATTGAACTATTAAATCAGGACATAACAGAATAAAGAAGATAATTTTTATGACCATCCACGTTCAAGAGACATGACCTATAGATATTCCCATCAAAAGTAGGCATATATGCATCAACATGAAGCATTAAACAAGGTATGACATTATGAGCACTCTTATTCATCAAACAACAAGGAATCTCTCATGAAACAAATATTAGGCACTCTTATCTCTGAGATAATATGAATAGGATCATAAATTAATCACAATATGAAAGAACCAAAGAAGTGCAAACTGAATTGGTTGGGAAAAACCATCCTACCACTTAGATGTATGCGAAATACACCTCCACGTGTAGCTCGTTCTTTCTCCTTCGCAACGACGCCTCCACTCCTTCGATCGCATGAGAAAAGAGGTTGAGGGGAGAGGTAGAAGGTTGCTGGAATTAGTGTCAAGGCAAGGGAGAAGGGCTAGGGCTTTGCACAAGACGTCCAAAGCTTGGAGTGAAGCATGTGGGCGTCCTCCTCCTTGGCTTTTATAGCCAAAGCCTCCTCCAACTAGGATATCTCCTAATTAGATCCTTCCTAATCCCAAATCCCAATTAACCAATTAAAAGGTCTCCCTCATTAGTAAGGGACGTTCAGCCATGTTAATCCATTGTGTTTTCCTTATTTAATTAGGATTTCAAATCTCTAATAAGATTCGTTTACTATCTTAATCCTAATTACAGCACACTGTCATACGCATAACAGTCCATTTCTGACTCTTCCCACGGTCAGTCCGTTTGGACTTGGACTCTGAAATTTTTATTGGAGTTAGCCATATGCGTCTAGTTTCTAACCACGCTAATTTTATATTTTTCTGGTTTTTATTGAATTAGTTATGATTTATTTACTACAGACTGTTGACACAGAAATATTACTGGCCGAGCTTACAATCTTAATCATACTTTACATATCTCGTTCCAAACTAGGAAACTACCATATCTAAGCCAACCAACTAGACGTCCCCTTCCTAGTGGTTGATTAAAAGTGAAATATCTATCTCTTTTTAATTAAGATTTATCTTCCCTAATTATCTCAACCGAACTGATACTTCCCGATCCTCCGCGATACTTACCATATTTATCGTTATTAGGTCAAATCGTAGATTTTGCTCCAAGATTCACTCCAATCCTCTAAAGATCTCCTTGTGGCTAGTTACCCACGTTCACATGACTCCCTGGGCCTGTGCCACATGGCCCTGCGCCCAGGTCTGTGCGTCTACAGCTAGAGTCCTCCGCACACATGACTCTGGTGTCCCGCGGTTGTACTACTCATTACACTATCTCGTGTAGACCACGGACCACGTATAAAACTAAAATTAACTGATTAATTATGAAATTCAAATAGGTCTCATCCACTTGAACACATGCCCTGGTGCCTGGCCCCACTCCTGGCATCAGGTGTTCTCAGACCCTGGCGCCAGGCTGGCCTCAGCGCCAGGTTGTGCCCAGTGCCAGGACCAACCCTTGTGTGCTGGTTTTCTACTACTAATAGTCATGCGATTAACAAATCATACCACATCATAAACATCAAATAACACATCAAAGCACATTGCACAACCAGAAAATCAAATCAGGCAATGAACTTTCCTATTTTAGAACAATTACCTAAAATAGAAACCTTTGGTTAACGTACAAATTTTCCGGGTGTTACATTGCTGGAGTAATGGCAAAGAAGAGGGAAAAGGCTATGGTTAGGGCTAGGGCGTCACATGCCTTGGCGTGCAATTAGCATGGGCTGGCCCTCCTCTATGGCTTAAATAGCCAATCTCCACTTTAATTAGGAGATCTCCCAAATCAAGTCTCATTCCTAATCCCATATTCTAGCCCACCAATCACAACTCTCCTAGTATATTAGGTCAAGACGTCCCAGCCATATTGATCCTCCATTAGTTAGGATTTGCAATCTTTTTCCAAGATACTATCCTAATCAAGTCTACTCCTATCTCAACAAGGAAATTGTCAAATAAGCACAAATCAATTGGACACCCCTCTCTCTCAAGACGTCCCCCTCCTATTGGCTGGTAAAAGGTGACCTAATTACCCCCTTTTAATTAAAATTTTACTCTTCTTAGGGGCCGTTTGGGGTGTGATTATAAGCAAATATCCATAGTGGATTTTCCACATCCACTGTAGCATCCATGTTTTTTCCATATCCAGCGTGAAATACGACTTGAGGTGTTCCAGCTGGATATGGAAAAAACATGGATGCTACAGTATAAAGCAAAACATCCACATCCACTGTGGATGTGTTGCTTTTAATCACGCCCCAAACGGCCCTTTCATTAACTCAACCAAAACAGTAACTTTCTGGTCTCCCGCACTACTTTCCTTATTTACCGCGAGTAGGTAGAACTGTAACTTTGCACCATGATTCACTCTTACTGACTAAAGACCGCATGATGCCATGTCACCCACGTGCTCATGACGCCCCTGGGCCATTGCCACGTGGCTCTGCTTCCAGGTCTTCTGCATCTTGGCTTGAGTCCCTCGTGCACGTGTCTCCGATGTCCCGCGTGCACACTACATGCTACACCATCTCGCATAGACCACGAACCACACCTCATAACCAAAAATCAACTTACCATTTATCGAACTCATACGAGTCTATCCCATTGAACACACCCTGAGGCCTAGCCCCACCCCTGGCGTCAGGTGTTCTCATACCCTGGCGCCAGGCTAGTCTCAGCGCTAGGTAGTACCCAGCGCCAGGACCAGTCCACGTGCCCTGGTGCCCTGCCTAGTTTGGTCACACGATTAAGACAATTATCTCACATTACAAAAGTCAATTGACATATCAAAACACTCACATGGCCAAAAATCAAATCAGGCAGCCAAACTTTCCCATTTTAGTCCAATTTCCTAAAATAGAAATTTTAGTCAACGTACCGATTTTTCGGGTGTTACAGTTATTGAATCAATAAGTTTGTTCTTTTGCTTTGGGGTAAAAAAATGTTGTCCATGTGGTCACTTTTCTTGACTTTTTCTCTATAGTAGTTCTGTGGATCGAATTTTTGTTTTTGGGTGAAAACCAAAAGTGCACATCCATTCTTGACTTATAAGGATTTGTTCCACTATCAAATTAAATTTGGTTTAGTATAAAAGAATGGGGAAATGAAACACCAGAAAATAAACTAAATAAAAAAACTAAACAATTAAAAAAATTAAATATAATCGGCTGTCATTGGCAGCCCTACGCACGCCATCCGTTCTTGATCTATCGGCTCTCGATGTTGAGGCGCACCCCATCATCACATGTGAGCATGGGCATATGAACTTTTTCAACAAAATATTTCGTTCATTCGGATACCTATTCGGCCCAATTTGTGGTCATTCGTCTAATTTTCAATGGTTGATTCAGCCGAATGGTTTGAAAATCTTTGGAATTTTTCATTCACATTCCGCTCCATTCGGCAACCAAACAAAAAGGCGTTGCAGTCTTGCAGACGCGTGCGACACACGCGGCAACGTCTGCACCGGTTACTCTCGTGGTCCACCGTCATTTCCTTCTAAAATGGCCGCCTTCTAGAACCATATTTTGTATTCCAAACCTACCCCCACCCATTTTGCCCACTCTAATACCAGGCGCTAGCCAAACTTGACCAATTTGTTCAGAGAAAGCGAACCCATTACCGTCCTTTCTCAAACGACAGGTCTTCTAAGAGGCGTGGCGAGCGTTGTCTTCGCTTTTGGAGTCGGTGGCAAGTTTGAAAGGAAGGAAAACCCTAGAATTTTCCGGTGGTCGGGAGAGATGGCGAGTTTTGAGGAGGCGCCGCCGGGTGATGCAAAGGCCGGGGAGAAGATCTTCAAGACCAAGTGCGCCCAGTGCCACACCGTCGACAAGGGCGCCGGCCACAAACAAGGTCGAATAATCTCTCGGTTCTCATCGCACTCTTTCATTTTCCTGTCTCTTGTTTGATTATGAGTTGGGATCTTTTCTTGTTGATTCTTTCTTTTTGATAATCTATTTGCTCGTGTTTGATTCGTAAATGATTCGGATTCTAGCTGTTCTTGCGGCTTTCTTTTAATTAGATTGTTATTGTTATTTATAATTTAATTTCTTTTTATTGTGGTGTTGGATAGCTTTTTGTGATAGATCTACGTAAATTGTGTTATATGCTAGGCCTATTTGATCGGATCTGTCGATATATGTTTCTTGGGTTTTACGAATTTTAATAATTGCAGGGTGTTTTATGGTGTTCTGTAGTTTGGGGGAATGCATCCATTTTTTAGATTGTTAAAATTGGACCGATTTGATGTTTTTTTTTGTCTATTTGTTCTGATATGTGGGGGAGATTCTATCAATTCTGCATTAAATTGGAGGGTCAATTAATTCTTATAAGCATGAATGTAAAAAGATTGAAGATTTCCCTTTGTGAAAGCTTTTAAAGGGAAAAGAATGTTTGGAAGCAATTTTTTTACTAGAGAAGTTTGAAGTTTTTTCGGACTGTGTTTGTGTTTGTTTGTACTTCTTCTTGCAGAAAAGCTTTTAAAGCAGTGAGGGTCTTTTTGCCCCTTTAATAGGTCTTTTTCTATTCTACTAGAACCCTCCTACTGAGGAGGTTTTCGGGTAGAAAAGATTTTTCTGGTGGAAAAGACAATTTAACCTTTTAAAAGTTATTCTTATACACATGTTGTAAGACGATTCTAGTAAAAGTAATAACAACCCCTTTTCCTTAAAGGTGAAAAAAAAGCAACCAAGGGGCTGTTTGGATGCACCCTTTCTTAGGCAGAAAGGGAACATAAAAGTCCTTTTTTGCTAAGAAAATGTTTGCAAGCAATTTTTCTGCAAAAAAAGGTTTTCCTTGCAGAAGGTCTCTTTCTTGTAGTCATTTGTTTGTATGGGTGCCGGGGGTTTGTGCCTTCTAAAAATATGTTCGTACATTATGGTCTATCCAATTAACATAATGATAATTAATTTAGTGTGTTGTTTTGGATGAAGCTATTTTTATATGCGGTTGGACCTCTGCAAGTTTATCGTTGTTTCCAGTAAATGAAATTACTAGTACAATTGTTTTCTGAGAAAAGGAGGGAGCTCTGTTGCATTTGGACATTGGAAAATTACATATAAACCTAATTTGTTATACATTCTTGAGGTTGGGGCTGTTACTTATGTCAGTCTGTGCTATGGCTGTGGTATGGGTAAGGTTGTGCTGCACATAACTTTGTTCTATTTTAAATAATGAAATATGGAATACCAATTTGAAATTATAATCTGAGACGAATGCCTGGTGGAAGATAGAATTACACAGTTTTGAGTGCCAGTTGGCCTAGTTTTCAAATAGTTCGTTCTGATCAAGTTGCACTATCCTAGACTTGGTATATTTTACGTGCTTGCATGTGATAAGTTAGCCTTTATTATTTGAAGATAATAAGTCTTTATAGTTTATTTATATAATGAAAAACTGTTTATCTTTGAATTTGGTAGATTTTTCTTAGTTGGTATGCTTATGGCTGAACCTATTGAAAATAAATTTTGAAGGTCCCAATTTGAATGGTCTCTTCGGGAGGCAGTCTGGCACTACCCCTGGTTACTCGTACTCTGCTGCTAACAAAAACATGGCTGTAATCTGGGGAGAGAATACTCTGTATGACTACTTGCTTAACCCTAAAAAGGTAAGAATATTGATGCCATATATGCAAACACATGCTTATCAATGTTGTAATAATGTATCTTGTTTGTGGATTTCACACTACAGATGTTCACGTGGTTTTCTTTTTAATATTTGTGATATTTGCTGTTTCCCCTTTCCCTTTTACCATATGTGCTCTTTAATTAGAGAGCTGTTTTGATCCCTTGTACCGCATGCTCAGTACCATTGGCTTTTACTTTTTTGGCAGTCATAGTGTCTGAATGTCATGGTACTGCATGATTTATAAGCAAATATATTGTGTTATCTGCAGGCCTGGAAAATACTGTGTAATGTGTATTGGCTTTACATGCTTAGATTAAGTGCTACTCCCTCCGCCCCATATATCGTTGTGTGAAAAAAAAATCTGTCACATATTAATAGTTCCAGTTGGTTCAATTTGAGTCACTGGGGTATTGAAGGAGTCTCTCAGATAACGCCTTAAGCTTTCTTATTTGTCGGTCCCACCATTCAATGTAGAGCTATTAAGATGGGATGGAGTATTAATTTTGGCTGGGCATGCTGTCAATTGGTTATTTCCTTTTCTTCGAGAACATGGTTTAAAAATAATACATTGTATTATTTTGAAGTTTTTAGTGTGTTTCGTTTGACATGATTCGGCGTCGATTGTGCTGTAGCAGTGTTCACATAAAAGAAGTTATTTTCTTAGCATATAAATAGGAATGCAATTTGTAAACGTTGTCTCAAGTTGTTTATTAATTATTTAGTGCCTTTCTGTTGATATATTGATATGCTACGATGTTGTTTCTCTGGAATTAATGGTTCTTTTTGTTTTGTACGTTGATTTCAACGTCTTTTGAGAATACTGCAGGCCATGCAATGTGAACAACTTTTTGTAGTTGGTAGGAACCATTTGTTAATATACAATGACAACATATGGTTGCTGTGTTCCATTTGGTGATAATTTTTGGTCCATTTGTCTGATGGTTATCCATGTTAATGTATACAGTACATTCCTGGTACGAAAATGGTTTTTCCTGGTTTGAAAAAGCCGAAGGAGCGTGCAGATCTGATTTCTTATCTCAAGGAATCTACCGCTTGATGCTTCTCTGATTAGTTTTGCAGCGGTACCGAAAAGATGTTCTTGAAGAGTATTCTGTAGGACAATTTTTTGCAATAAATCCTGTGGTCAGGTTCTTCAGCGTAAGGCTCTTGATTGAAAGCAAAGAGCGATAAGGGTACAAACGATTACTTCAAATTCATGTAAGGTGTTAAGCCTTTTGTCACATTCAATTTGGTGGTATTCACAACGAACAATTATATGTACTTCACATTAGTTTATTCTTAGATCCGATCCTGCGAGGTGTTGCAACCCCATGGGCCCGTGCTGTTCGACAAGTATGATCATAAAATTTTCAAGTAGCTTGGTGTTGCTGTGTGTATTATTACTATTTTACTCCCACCACCCGAAAAAAATAGATATATTTCATGTAACCTTATTTCTTAGCCCAAGGGGAGTTTTCCCATATGTGGGCTTAAAAGATTCAATTTTGCATTGTACCTAACCTTTTTCGGACGGTGGGAGAATGTCGATTTCAAGAGGCACTTGGCAGGGCACCTGAGAGACCGAAAGGGTGGAGAAAATGGAAGTACGGAGAAGATGAGGAGTCCTAGCTGCGATGAGGAAAAGATGGGGGATGGAGATAATGGAGTGAAATTTGCCCACTCTCTACCTCATCCTCCTTTCTCGGAAGTCACTGTAGCAAAATTTACATTTTGCCGGCCCATTTGTGTCGACTGAGGGTCTGTTTGTTTGACCTGACAAGCCTTTTGAAAATTCTAAAAGGTCATTGATTTAAAATTTTGATATCTAATCTAAAATCCTAATTCTGAAATGACCTTGATTTATAAATGATCTGATCTGTGGAATGGGCCTGCTGAGGTTTTGGTGTGGGAAGCGGCCGAAGGCGCTCGAGACAAGGCCGGATAAACGGTTTGTAGGAGAGATTGAGCGTGCCGGAGAGGGTTGGGAGCTCAGCGAGAGAGCCGGGGAGTGGCCCATTGAGAAAATTAGAAGAAACGTCAAGGAAAGTGAGGTTCTTGAGACTCTGGATGCCTTTGGGGATGGGGCCGATGAGGGAGTTGTGGGAGAGGTCGAGGGAGACAAGGGTGGTGATGGCGAAGAGGCGGGCGGGGATGGGATTGGAGAAGTTGTTCCGGCGGAGGGAGATGCGCTGCAAGGTGGTGAGGAAGCTTAGACATGAGGGAATGTAGCCCGTCAGGCCCTTTTCCGGGAGGGAGATCTTTGACACCCGGCCGTTGTCGAAGAATACCAGACTAGCCCAGCTGCATGCATTGTTGTTGGACTCGCGCCAGCCAGAGAGGTTGCGGTGTGGGTCGAGCGTGATAGTGGATTTGAGGGCGATGAGAGAGAAGCCGTCGGAGTTCAAGCAAGAGATGGGCGAGATGATGAAGAAGAAGAGGAGGAGGAGGAGGAAGGAACCATACCTGCATCTTGCACCCTTCAAGTGGTGGGTCGAAAGGTTTTCAGAAAATTCAGATAGGTTTTTTTATCTGAATTTGTTACGCACTGAATTTCAAAACCCTGAATAATGCGATGAAGCACTAACTCAGTTAAGGTCACGAGGCTGAAACCCAGGCCGCGACCGAATACTCAAAACACATAACTTTCTCATTTCAGAATGCTTAACCAATTTTCGTTATACAAGAATCTTAAAAAACAAACTATGCTATTACAATAATCCAGTCAAATAACTAGCAAACATCAAATTAAAATTCAGCACACAGGCTGATCAGTTCTCCACGAACAAGAAAATTAAAAACGATAAATAAAATCCACATTCTAGCAACTTCCATCATCGAGCTCCAAAGACGAACCTTGTTAGTTCTTCTCTATTTTAATTCCTGCATCGAGAGATGCATACGTATTTCGAAAGAAATACCCAGTAGGAGCCAAGAAAAACCCGCAATATATAATAACAATAGAATACTGTAAAATGAGAATTTAAGACACCTTTAAGAGAAATCAGGTTGAGTAAATACAGAGTTCACTTACTTGCTCGATAATCATCACAAAGGATCACCAATGGTCAAGAATATAATAACTCAGATACCAAACATATAGAGCGTCAGGAAGATCAATAAGGATACTAACTCCAAACATACAAAGTGTCGGAGACAACAATTTCTGCTCTGTGTTCAGTCCACTTCCCCTATGGACATCAATACTAGATCATCATAGAGGTTCTATAGAGGAACCCGGCCATGCATCTAGGGATGCTGGCCCCATTTGTGCTTACGAGCACAATGGGCTGAGACTGCAGACCTTCCGTAATATCATACAGTCTAAAGGGCGCGCATTGCCGTCATCGGCTGAACTACAGAGGTTCATAAATAATCTGATATCACAAATGATTTAGCAATGGCTCGTGAGCATACTATAAGTCCAACTAAGAGTGTTCATCAGAACTCCTAGTAGAGAACCAGTTTACATGGAACTGAATTCATCTAGAATCAACCAGGGTTCTCTCAAACAGAGACCCAGACCATAATCATCAATGAAAGACTCTTAGAGGAGTAAGACAATAACTTTGTCAAGGTCATCAGAAAGGACTCACATCGGAGTATTCAAAACCCTTAGAATGATCAACATCGCATGACTCCAATCATGACTCATCAAGAATCGAGATACTGAATCACCTCATCGTACTTAGCCTCTAGATATGACAATTACCATGCACAAGAATTTAAGGTCACCAATATCAGGATTAGGTCAAACGTGGTGTACAAAGTCTTTTGGGTTTGTACGAGAGAATTTCTTGAACGATAGATCAATCAAGGACTTAAACTCGAAGAGACAATTAATTTCGGACAGAACCCATGACTCACTATTCATACTCATATAATCTGATGTTACTATACCCTGTACCCTCAGAGTCTTACAATATAATAATTAGGTCGTGATACTATGTATATGTATACTTATAGTGTATAGTATCTAGCCGATTTAGGGTTTTAACATGAACATAGTGTTCTGCCCCATACAAAACAGCTGACTTCTAACCACTACCACTGTTTATCTAGTACATTTTAAATTCTGTAATTTTTATATCAGTTAGCCTTATCTGTCTAATTTATAACCCATCTAATTTCATAATTTTCTGAGTTGTATAGAATTATTTATGAATTTTCGATCACTGCTGGTCGGTGCAGGAATAGTCCTGGCCGAGAGCAGTTATCTTAATCCCCTTTGATTATCTGATGCTAAACTCGTAATTAATCACTTAATATCACTTACTAACATCATATACACACCCTCTAAACATTTTGCAGAACCTCCTCAACTCTGAATCAATATGATTTCCTTACTTTTAATGAATAACTATTCAGCTTATTAGGTTATACGACCATCTCTTCACCAATCCCGAAAGAACACGAGTAGGATAATTAATCACAGACATTGGTCAACACCAAATACAATCTGACATGAATCCCAAAAGGTAAGCTGAAGCATCAGAGGCAATAGAATTTAATTTCATAAGAGTTAGATAAAGAATTGTGTAGGAAACTCAAATCGATTATCAAAATTGGATCTAGAATACTAGCATAGTATGAAACAACTTGATCAATCAACAAAGCTGCCATCTTTTACTGGACAGAATGAGATATGACACACAACAGGAAGTTATGACAAGGATTGAATAGTATAGCCTCATTGGAATACATTCTAGGGCTTGTACGTGAAGAGCAACCACGTGACACACAAAAGAAACATTTTTTTCACGCATTAATCACACGTATATATTCAAGACAATACTTTGCATGAAACTATATTAATATCCAATTATCGACATCATAACATTATTTCAGCATGTATGAAGTACCATACTCATGATAACTCAGAGGATGAAGTTATGGTAAAAATAATGCATCCTACCTCTTTGACGATTTGAAACTTCTACGAGAGTTTCGATCACTGATTGCACGACCCTTGACCTCGACGAATCACCACCACCACGACTCCACGAGAGAGAGGAACGGCTGCTGACTTGAAGGGAGAAGAGAGGATGAGACTACTGCTGGTTGCACTCTTCCCAAGGCATCCCAAAAGAGTGGCCAGTCTCTCAATTAGTGTGTTTAAATAGTCCAAGCCTTCAATACTTAGATCAATCTCCACCATTGATCTGCACTCCATCCAAGGGCTACGATCCACCCAACACTAGCCCATAACCATCACAAGAATGTGGTCCCTTAATTATCTCAATCTTAGTTAGGGTTTCCCCTCAATTAGGGTGATTCAAAACCCTAATTTCCACTTAAGGTAACTTCCTTATTTAAGCCAATCTCTCACCATTGATTTCCTTGCAAACAAAGGCCACAATTTCGTCCACAAAAAGGAGGGCCATCTATTTTGGACATGGTTGATATCTACAAAATATACACATTTTTATATGCCTTTTTACCTATATGTTAGTCATAATTTTAGTGAAAGTACGGATAATTAATTGTTATTCATGTTAAGTGAGCAATTAGGAGTTTAATAAATAAATGCGCTTAATTGATTAATTTAGATGCATTAATTGGATTTAATGCTTTACATTTTATTATGCGTCTAACTTAATATTCAATTTTATTTATGTAGGCTTTGAGAGTTTCAAATGCAGATCGTCAAAAGGAACGCACGTCAAGTAGTTATGTGAAGAGATTAGATCCGATGGAGGAGATCGCTGCAACGGGTTTTAGCCTAATGAGAAAGAAGGAAAATGGACCGGTTCATAGCTGGTCTAGTTCGGTTCAATGAAAAAAAAAAAAAAAAAAGAGAAACCCGACCCAAGCAAAGCTCGGGCCTTTGCTTCCAGAATAGAGGCGCTGGAGCTCTGCTCGAGCGCCGGTGAAGGGGAAGGAGGGCATGAGCCGGAGCGGGGTGGTCGACGGGTCTTGCGGCGGACTGCTCGAGCGCCGGCAAGGATCAACTGGGATGAACGACGGCATTGGAGAAGGATCAACTGGACTGTGGCAGCCATGAGCGAAGCACGGTGGCAGAGCTCAAAACGGGGGTGTAGAACTTGCGATTGATGGCGAGAGAACTCTGGCGGCAAGACAGCAAGGCAGCAACAGAATCGTGCCAGATTTCGACTGAGGATCGTGTTGGACCGGAATGCTGGAAGAGGCGTTCTAGAATAGGAAACTTGACATTTGCGATTCGATTTGGACACGGTGAAAGAGGCATGTTCAACTGGGATTTGACTGGGTAATTGGAAGAGCAAGAGGATTTTTAAACGGCTATGAAAACAGTAGTCGACAGAGAAAAATAGAGAGCTCGGAAAAGAAAAAACATAGAGAGAAAGAGAGCTTTTCACAGAGGAAAACAAAGGACTTTCCGGCGGGATTCCGGCGTGTTTCTCGACGGAGGAAGAGAGGAGTTTGCCGGACAAAAGAGAGGAGGAAGAAAGCTCGGTTCTTTTGGACTGAATTGTGCTGCTACAGTGAATCCAAATTGCTACAGTACCCGTGCTCGAGGAAGAAGACACTGAATAGTGCCGGTGCTACAGTGCTTCTTCTTTCTCTATTTCCATGTCTGGCTAATTTCTTTATTAAGGCTAGATGAAGCCCTAAATTTATGTTTGCTACTCTTAGTTGTTTAATTTAGTAAACTTTGATATGATTTTCTATGCTTCATGCGATTTTATTGTTATTCTCTTAAGTGCTTTGACCGAGACTTAATGAATGATTAATGCAATTTGATCTTGATATTTCCTGTGTCTAGATAATAACAGGATTATGATTGATTTTATACCCGACCAGGGATAGAGTTAATTGTATTAATTTATAGTGGATGAACTTTTCGTGTATGGGCAAGAACGTGTAGTTCATTCATTAGTAATTTGTGTGTCCGGCCAAGAACATGAATTACTATATCATATCATCTTGTGGAAATACTAATTGAGAGTAGTAATTGCATGTTTAGTGGTGGATTCGACGCTTTGATAATCTCATTACTCTGATTTTTCATTAAATTTTATTTTCTACACTTCCTCGCAATCCAGAGGTGAGAAGCTAATGGATGATCTTTCGAACTTACAGAAGTGTCACATGTATGCCGTTCTTCCCTCCTTGTCACGCTGACTCCGTCAAGTCTGTTCGACGCCCGTATGTACCACTTGCACCCCGAAACCTTGCAAGTTGCAGCGAATGTGTCTTTGCTCTCATCCGCTACTTTGAACATGAACTTCCTCTTGATTGCCAGATCAGTCAGAACCATCTTCAACTGCTTGTCACTTTCGAACCTAGCCCCTAAGGTAAGTTGTGCCTCATAGTCTTCTGCTTGCAAACTTCCAGTCAACATCGTCTCCTCTTCACAATGTTTTGAAGGACCAGCCTGTGCAGAATAGGTAACCCAATCCCAACCACCATCACCCTCAGTATTGAGGTACTCATTGTCCTCCGACGCGACAGATTTCCCTTTACATGTGTCTCCTACCGTGGGAACTCTAGAAGTCGATGTTCCCGTGTGATCTGGCTGGCTAAAATGTGGTACTGTAAGAGGCTCATCCCACTCATCTGCAGACCACGGTAATTCATCTTCATCCAATAATTCTTCTTCATCTGGATTGGAATCTTCATCTTCATCTTCAACTTCTTCTCCATCTCCCAATCTGCGTGAAAAAGATGTATGAATGGACTTGAGAACACGATAGCATGTAGTGAAGTCGTGTCTTATGCAACACGAATGCATTTGTAGTCGTGTATTATGAAACACGACTATGTATATAGTCGTGTTGCATAAGGCACGACAAAATTTTTAGTCGTGTACTATTATAGTCAACTATAATAGCACACGACTAATTAAATCATTAAAATTCAATTTTTTTCATTAGAATTAGGTTAATCAACTAAGTTATTTGGGTTCGACCTCATTACCACTAGACTATATTGAGTCTCGTGCGATTGCGAGTAAAAATAGTTAGAAATTCAATCAATCAGTGGTCAATCCACAATCCAAATTAGTTATCATCCCTTTTTAGTAGGAATTTAAATCCAATTAGTTGGTTACTTAAATTAAGGTTGTAACCTTCCAATTTGACAACCGGTTTCACTATCTCTAACCATTGATTTCTTTTCAATCAAAGGCCACAACTTGACTTAAAAAGTAAGGATCCTCAAATAGGGACGTGACTAAATCCATTAGTCAAGTTAGTTATACTCACATTAAGGTGAGGATCTTGGCCAAATCCGATTGTTACCTAAAATCACCATTGTAACTTCTTAATTCAAACCCAATTAGCACGATCTCCCCTCTTGCCACATGGAACCCCCACTTTGTATGGAAAGAGCCATGATCCTCCATTAATTATGTTCCAAAAAATAATCCTTTAAATATCTCAAATTTCCAATTAGAAAAGAAAACAAATCAATTAATACACAAACCGGATTTTTGAGCTAGATATTTATTCCTTTTAAATCCGGATTTAGAAAGAATTTGAAATTCCCTCTTCTTCTTGATTCTCTCTCCCCTAATCAAATATTCACATGCCAACCACGTGCACAGTGCCCAAATCCGATTGTTACCTAAAATCACCATTGTAACTTCTTAATTCAAACCCAATTAGCACGATCTCCTCTCTTGCCACATGGCACCCCCACTTTGTATGGAAAGAGCCATGATCCTCCATTAATTATGTTCCAAAAAATAATCCCTTAAATATCTCAAATTTCCAATTAGAAAAAATAACAAATCAATTAATACACAAACTGAATTTTTGGGCTAGATATTTATTCATTTTAAAACCGGATTTAGAAAGAATTTGAAATTCCCTCTTCTCCTTGATTCTCTCTCCCCTAATCAAACATTCACATGCCAACCACGTGCACAGTGCCCAGAGCACTATGTCCACGTGGCTCTGGCCCTCAGGTGTTCCTGCGCCTAGTGCGTGGCACACAGATGGACGGCTTCGATGTCCTGCGAATGAAGTGTGCTGAAAAATACTGTATAACTCTTGTACCACATCACTAATTCAATTTAATAAGTCAAAATACTCAAATGAGTCTCTACACACTGGTGTCATACCCTGGCGCCTGGCCCCACTCCTGGCGTTGGCTGCACTCAGCCCCTGGCGCCAGGCCAGCCTCAGCGCCAGGTTGAGCCCAGCGCCGGGCTAGTCTTCGCGCCCTGGTGTACTGCCTAATTTGATTTATCCATTCCACTCATCTATAAGCATCACAAAACCAAAACAACACACTAGATTATAAGGTTTCAAAATAGGCAGCAAAATTTTCCTATTTTAGAACAGTTTCCTAAAATAGCAGTTTTGGTAAACTTATAGAATTTTCGGGTGTCACAGAATTTTAGGCTATTTTGCATACATGGGCTGAATTGAGGATGGATATCATCAGTTGAGGGCACTATGAGTTTTGGTCTGCGATATTTCTAAGACAGCATTCAGAACCAGATACGGGCACTATGAGTTTCTAGTGATGCCGTTTGGTCTGACTAATGCCCCGACAGCATTTATGGATATGATGAATCGAATCTTCAAGGCATTGTTAGATCAGTTTGTGATCGTGTTTGTGGATGACATATTGGTCTACTCTGCAAGTCAGGAAGAACACAGAGAGCACTTGGGTCAAGTGTTACAAATTCTGCGAGAGAACCAATTATATGCTAAGTTTAGCAAGTGTGAATTCTGGTTGGATAAGGTTAACTTCTTGGGTCATGTTATATCGAAGGACGGAGTCTCGGTAGATCCAACGAAGGTGGAAGCGGTTCTTCATTGGGAGCAACCGAAGAGTGTGACCGAGATCAGAAGCTTTTTGGGATTGGCGGGTTATTATAGGAGATTTATCGAAGGATTCTCCAGCTTAGCCTTGCCAATGACCAAGTTAACAAGGAAGGGAGTGAATATCAACTGGAATGCTGACTGTGAAAAGAGCTTCCAGGAGTTGAAGAAAAGATTGACATCTGCACCGATTCCGAAACTTCCATCAGGAACCGGTGGGTTTGTCATCTATAGCGACGCATCGAAATGCGGTCTGGGTTGTGTATTAATGCAGAACGGACATGTAGTGGCGTATGCGTCGAGACAGCTGAAGATCCATGAACAGAATTATCCAACTCACGACTTGGAACTGGCAGCGGTCGTGTTTGCTCTGAAGATTTGGAGGCATTATCTCTATGGTGAGACTTTCGAGGTATTCACAGATCACAAGAGTCTGAAGTATATTTTCTCTCAGAAGGACTTGAATATGAGACAGAGGCGGTGGTTAGAATATTTGAAGGATTATGATTTTTCCATTCATTATCACCCAGGGAAGGCGAATGTAGTCGCAGATGCACTAAGCAGAAAAACCGGAGTCATAGCACATTTGATGGTGCACGAGTGGAGAATGATGGAGGATTTGGGAAAGTATAATCTGGAATGGCCAACTACCCAGAGAATTTCTTTCCTAGGAAACATATCAGTGAGATCAGTGATCTGTGAGAAGGTACTGGAGGCACAAAAGAGAAGTCCTCAGTTGCAGAAGCTGCTAGAGAAGCCAAATTTCACGAAAGGAACTGATGAGAGTATCTTATTCCAAGGAAGATTGGTCGTGCCGAAGGATGCAGAATTGAGACAAGAACTTCTTCGGGAGGCGCATAACTCACAATATGCGATTCATCCAGGGAGTACCAAGTTATATCAGGATCTGAAGAGGAATTTTTGGTGGAACGGAATGAAGCGAGACATTGGAAAGTTTGTATCCAAATGTTTAACATGCCAGCAAGTAAAGGCGGAACATCAGAGACCGGCGGGATTGTTACAGCCATTAGAGATTCCACAGTGGAAATGGGATCACATCACAATGGACTTTGTGGTGGCCTTACCAAAGACCCAGAGATAGAAGGATGCAATATGGGTGATCGTTGATCGATTATCAAAGACGGCTCATTTTCTACCAATCAGATGGAAGCAGAATCCGGAGAGTCTAGCTGAGTTGTACATCAAGGAAATAGTGAGATTGCATGGTACGCCAATATCAATAGTATCAGATCGAGATCCAAGATTTACGTCCAGGACATGGAAAGGAATTCAGGAAGCACTTGGCACTAAACTCAGTTTTAGCACAGCATTTCATCCACAGAGCGATGGGCAGTCAGAAAGAACCATTCAGACTTTAGAAGACATGCTCCGAGCGTGTGCTATTGACTGGAAGGGCAATTGGGATGATCATCTACCATTGATCGAATTCGCCTACAACAACAGCTATCACTCTAGCATTGGAATGGCACCGTTTGAAGCTCTATATGGAAGACCATGCAGATCACCTACGTGCTGGACAGAGGTTGGAGAAAGTCAGGTGATGAAGTCGGAACTAGTGCAGTATTGTGCAGAAAAAGTGAAACAGATTCGGCAGAAGCTACAGACGGCGCAGAGCAGACAGAAGAGCTACGCCGATAACCGAAGACGAGATTTAGAGTTTCAGGAAGGAGACAACGTGTTTCTGAAGGTTTCTCCGTCAAAAGGAGTCATGAGGTTTGGCAAGAAAGGGAAACTTAGCCCGAGGTTTGTTGGACCATTTGAGATCTTAGAACGGGTCGGGCCAGTTGCCTACAGATTGGCCTTACCCCCACAACTGGCGGAAGTACACAATACATTTCATGTATCGATGCTGAGGAAATATGTGCCGGATGAGTCCCACGTATTGGACTATACAACAATGGAGTTAGAGGCAGACTTGTCTTTTCCGATGAGACCAATCAAGATTTTGGACAAGAAAGATCAGGTGTTACGAAGGAAGACTATCCCGTTGGTAAAGGTTCTGTGGCAAAACCAGCACTCCGAAGAAATGACATGGGAAGCAGAAGACGAGATGAAGAAATCTTACCCTCAACTTTTTGAAGTTTGATTATCGGCATTTCGAGGACGAAATGTTCTTTTTAGGAGGGGAGGATGTAACACCCGAAAAATCGGTACGTTTTTGGAAAGTGCTATTTTAGGAAACTGGTCTAAAATAGGAAAGTTTCCGTAACTGTCGTGTCTTTTGATCTGGTATTTCGTTTTGGCCTTGTGAAACCATATTTTGATGATTTTTGGTCAATAAAAATTTATAACCAGATTAGGCAGGTTTTCCCGAGCGCGAGGACTGGGCCTGGCGCCGTGACCTATCTGGCGCCAGCGCCTGGTACACCTGACGCCAGGGCCAGTCGAGTGACAGGGCTAGGGCTAGTCACGTGTGCGAGTACACATGTGACGGGGTCTAGTGGATGTGTCACCAGGGCAGGACTCGTGCACGGTGGAACTGCCCAGCACGCATATAAGTTATCTTAACCGTTCATCTGCGATCGGTGTTATAAGGCGTGCGTGTTTCAGTAGAGGGCCACGTGGACCCTGAGGAGTCATGCCACCTCATGGGTGACGTGGACACCTTGGACCCACGATTTGGAAGTCCAAATCGTGGGGAGTCATTTTGGTTTGAATTGCATTAATTGTAAATAATGGGTTCACTATCTTGCAATTGATTTAATTGGAGGGTAAATTGGGGAAATCAAAGGAGAAGGATTTGGACGCCTTGAGGAGGCTGACTTGGCCTTTCATAGAGATGGCTGGCCCAAGTTGTATCTTGAATTAAATTCCTTTAGGTGGTCTTTAAGTGGAAGGTTACTTAGGCAATTTTGGTATTAATTTGATGGAGATAAATTCATACTTTAATGAAATCAAAACTGAAATCAGTTTTGAGAAGATCACGCCCTGACTGTTTTGGAAGGGCTGAAGGTGATCTAGGCCTTTGGATGAGATGGAGGTGGATGGTGGGGATCATCATGGAAAAATCTATTTAAACCACACAAGAGGAGGTCGGCCATTTTCCTTGAACCGGCAGCCATTCACTCTTGTGTGGTAAGTTCTCCTCCTTCATCTCATTCCATTCTTCTTCTCCTCTTCCAAATAGTAAGAACTCTTCTTTTCTTTTCCTTGAAGAAGTATTGTGGGGGGTAGATCGGTGTAGCCTAGACGGTGGTGCATAGAGGAACGCGAAGCACTTGAGAATTGTCGGGTTGTCTTTCAAAGAGGTAGGATACATTTTTACTCACTTCTTCATACCATAATAATTGTTTGATGTGTGATCCTTCATGCCTTTGCTGGCTACTTCATTTGTATATGATAAGGTTGTTTGTTTGTAGTGAAAGTTCATTTTTTTTCTTACCTATGTTTCGCATGTGTACAAATCGATGGTACGATCAAGGTATAGTCCGACGTGCATGGCCTAGTTTTGTAATCTGAAATCCATATTTCTCATGCAATTGGCTTGTTTGATTCTTTTGGATCTGACGACTTGCTGTCCAGAAATCCTTGTCTTATTGTTCAATCTCTATTTGTTGTACTAGTTATAGCATTCACTCAATCGGGTAGAGTTATGTATAGGAAGTGTTAAACATCATGAAGTAATGTGTCATAGATTGGAAATTCGAGTCGATGACTCTCTGTCCAGAAATAAAGGTCTCTTCTTTTTAGCATTAATGATGTCTTCTTGTGTCCCATATTAATGGTCATAATTATTGAATGGATTATAACCATGACTAGTTCTAAAATCAGTCCGTAGAAGGAATAAAGCCTAAGTTAATCATTGAAAACAATTACTGGAAGATAACCTACTTACTTATATCATGCCTAGTGGGATGGTCAGATAATTAGTATTATCATGAGAGAGTAGTAGATCTGATTAATTAAGTAATTAATGGCGAATTAGTGGCATAATTAAGCCTCGGCCAGGAACTTTCCTGCTCAGGCAGTCAGCAATGAAAAATACGTAACTAATTCCAGAAAATTCAGAAAAATACATTATTGATTGGGTTGTAAAATAGACTCATCAGAGAACCTAGTGTAAAAATTTCAGATCTAGATTCAATCTGTAAAAGTCATGGTCAGTGCTGAAAGTGTACCATGTTATGCAGGACAGTGCTGTAAACTGGGGGTAATGAACTAGTATTAGTATTATGGGATTAATTGACTTATAGATTGAAGTAAAACACAATGAAATTTAAACTTACCGAAATCATTACTATTATGATAAAACCAGTAAGGGACCAGGGGTCTAGTCTTAGCCTTTGTGTCATCTCTTTCAAGTCTTTGGTTCACTGTGACAAATGACATTGAAATCCTTAATTAGGGTTTTGCTCTAAACCCTAGTTATTCTCTCCATTCGTAAATTCTCAAAGTCACTAGCAGTATAGGATTCTTTTCTAGGGCCTTGCACATCGGAGATTCTTTGAATGAAGACACTACGTTAAACCAGCGATTGGAGTGGAGCTTTGAGAAGCGAGCATTACAATTACTTCTTTGATGAGTCATGTGTTGATGACAAGTTCTGATAGTTGGACCTCTAATTCTTGGTTGTCTCGAGATATTGACATCTCGTTGACACTCCTATAAAAGTTTATCCTCAAGAGGGAAACCTTTGTTGATTTTTCATACAACCTCGGTTGCTGTATTTTGCGTTTAAACCTCTGAAAACTGTTTCTTCCACCAGAGTCGTGATAGAACTCTTCAAGTGGGAATCCTAGTATGCTCCAGAGCCATTGCTAGATCTTGCGAGATCTCAGATTTTATTGAACCTCTGTAGTTCAGCCGATGACGGCAGCGCGTACGCTTAGACTGTATGACATTACGGAAGGTCTGCAGTCTCCGCCCATTGTGCCCGTAAGCACCGATGGGGCCAGCATCCCTAGACGCATGGCCGGGTTCCTCTGTAGAACCTCTAGGATGTTCTGGCAATAGATGTCCATAAGAGAAGTGGACTGACCAGCGAGCAGAAGTTGTTGACTCTTTACACACTGTATGTTGGAGTCTATTTCAGTTATTACTTTGACCTATGCAGATGAGCTATCAGGGATTGAGTTAGTAGTTGCGGATTTTCAAAAACCTGATTATGGTCTCTTAATGCTCTTGATATTAAATCTCCTTTCGGTTGATTTGTTAATCTCTTATCAGTAGGGTTTTTGGTATCCTACTGAGTATTTCATTCGAAATACTCATGCATCCTCCGATGCAGGAATTAAGGACGAGCAGAGGTGAGGACGTTCAGTAGCGTGAGAGGATGCTGGAGACTTGAAGACTTATCTATTTGTTTTATTATTATCTGAATGCTTGAACTCACGGCCTGCGTGCCGTTTTCCTTTATTTTATGATGTGTTAAGACGTTTCAAGACTTTGTAATAATGAATTAGATATCTTTTCAGTTATTCCATGTTTTGTAAGTAATTTTGGTTTAAGTCGTAATGATCCTGCGTGTTCCCTGATATTAAAAAGGGTTAAGGGAGGTCTTGAGTATTCGGTCCGTCCCAAGTTTCCTACCCTTGACCTTCATTGGAAAGTCGCTTCCGCTTAAATAGGGTCTTGGGAATTTGGGGCGTGACATCCACTTATTCAACTCATCTTGGAATCAGGTACAAGCCCACTTTAACATGTACATCGAGCACAGTTGATTGATATCCGATGGGTGCAATAGATAGGGGCAGTTGCGGACAGCCATGTCCGAATTGTCCGGTGTCAAGCTATTTAAAACTCTGTTGAAATCGGACAGACACAGTCACGGATAGGGGTGTTCGCGGCCGGCCGCGTCCGTGTGGCCGGCCGCGTCCGAGGTGTCCGTGGCCGTGTCCGCGCCGAAAAAAATTGTCCGTAGATTTCGGCCACGGACACGGCCAAGGGACCTCGGACAGCCGTCTGTCCGAGGTCCGAGGAGGAGGAGGGGCGGCGGCCGGCGGGGTGGAGGAGGAGGGCGGCGGGGTGGGGGGAGGAGGAGGGGGGCGATGGATCAAAAAAAAAATTCGGTTTTTTATCTTTTTTCCGGCGAGCTGTGGCTTCCGGCGGGGTCGAGGGGGACTGTCGAGGTGGGCGGTCGCGGCGAGCAGGGTCGAGGGGGGCTATCGAGGAGGGCGGTCGCGGCGAGCGGGGTCGAGGGAGGCGGTCGCGGGGAGCGGGGTCGTGGGGGGTTGTTGAGGAGGGCGGTCGCGGCGAGCAGGGTCGAGGGGGGCTGTCGAGGTGGTGGTCGCGGCGAGCGGGATCGAGGGGGGGCGGGGTCGCGGGGAGGTCGAGGGGGGCTGTCGAGGTGGGCGGTCACGGCCAGCCGGGTCGAGGGGGTGGCGGAGGACGGAGGGTGAGGGGGAGGGACGGCCGGAGGGTAAGGTGGGGGGTGAGTTGCAGAGGGGGGGGAGGAATGAGGGTGGCCGGAGGGTGAGGGGGGGGTTAGGGACAGGTGGGGGCTGGGTGGGGGAGGGGGGGATAGGATAGGGACAGGTGGGGGAGGGGGGGTTAGGACAGGTGGGGGAGGGGGGGGGGGGGGGGGGGAGGAGGTGAGGGTGAGTGATGTTCGTGTCCGTGTCTTCCGGACAACCGGACACGGACACGGACATCACTCTGTCGGACATATTTTCACGGACGTGGATGCGGACAATCTTTGTCCGGTCCGCGTCCGGTCCGGGAACACCCCTAGTCACGGATCCTTGGACAGCCAGTTAGTTTCCCTCCAGCAATCCTCCTCCTCCGCCACCCTCTGACTTCTTTGTCCTGACCTCAACCGGGCTCCCCCGCCTCCACACTCTTCCCACTGGCGATTGTCCATCCTAAAAGTTTTGTCTGTATCGGTCAGACATCCGGACAATATTGGGCATGGACATGGAGATGCACTGCAGACTAGCACATGCCCGTGAGCATGGAATGTCGTATCGGATATCGGTAAAATATCGGTCGGCCTAAGAGACGAAATATCGGAGATATATCGGAGATATTGTGTAAAAAAATATCGGTCGTCAAAAACTAGTTTTTACCATATATTTTCACAATCTAACATCTAAAATGAGTTATACTAATTTAAACAAAGAATAGATTTCAAAATATGCATATTAGGATAGAAAACAAACATGAAAGTTTTTTTTTCCCAAAAAAAAAAAAAAACCTGAAATCCGATACTTAATGGTATCGGCGTATCGGTTTGTGTCCGATACCGATATATCGGCGATATATCGCCGATATATCGGCGATCTGACATTCCATGCCCGTGAGCCCCCAATCAACATTCACTAGCGCATCGGCTGAGAGTGCGCAAGCGCAAGCCTAATGCCAAGTATCAAGTCAAGTCTGTAGATTCATACTCCTTTCATCCAAAAGGACCAAAACATACGGAGTACTACTATCTGTATAGTGTATACAATACACTGAACCACATTATCCGGTTCAGGCCGTACTTGCTCTCAATCCCCCCCCGTACTATCCCAACTGCCAACCTCGTCAAGATCGGAGCTCCTCCGACAGGAAACCTACAAAACCCCTCTCCCAGTCCCTCCTCCTTTTCCGGCTCCGCTCCTCCCTCGCCGATCTTTCTCTTTCTCGCCTGGAAGCCCTCGGCGGAGCTCCACTACCACCGCCTCTTCGTCCTCCTCAGTTCTTGTCATCTCTTTTCTTCCACCATGAACAACCCTCCCCTCAACATCACCATCGTAGAACACCCCACACACTCCCCCCAACTCCGCCAATTCACAGTCAGCTTCTACGGCACACCCATCAACACCTGTCTCACGTCCCACTCCGACATCATCCAAAGCTGGATCGCAGGCGCCCTTGAGTACCAATCTCAAATCCAGCAGCGCGTCGTCGTCGGGCTCGGCGTTAACAGCGGGTCCATCGGCAACGCCACCATCATCCAGCTCTGCATCAACCAAAGCTGCATTATCTTCCAGTTCCACTACGGCGTAGCCGTCCCTCCAAGCCTTATCTCTTTTCTTTCCTCCCCCAACTTCGCCTTCGTCGGCGTCCGGGACACCTTAAACTTTCAAATTATGTTGCTGATGCGGGAAACTAGACTGCAGTACCTTCAGCCGGTGAATCTTTCTCACCGGGCCAGAGCGCCGACAGCCTCCTTTGAGCAGATGGTGAGGTGGTTTCTTGATATTCCCGACTATGTCCACGACCCCAACATGATTGCATGGTCCGACTGGGCGGTAACCCACCTCAGCAACTTGCAGGTGCAGTATGCTTGCGTCTATGCTTACATCTCGTGTATGATTGGAGTGGCATTGGGAGCTTGGGCATAGCGGTGAAATGGATTTTCCGATAACTGTTTGCATTGTTGCCTGAAATGGAGCACACTTTCTTGTTTTTCTTTGACATTTTGTTCATTTTCCATCTTGGCGGATTGAAATTTTAGAGAAGAATTTCCTTAATTTTTTGCTGGAAATGTACTTGCTTCTTCTTTCTTTTTGCGCAGTCATTTCTGAACTCATGATCTTCTTTGGTCAAGCTTATTAAACGACCATGTATGATGCACTATAATACTCAGCTTATTTGAATTGGATTTTTCGAGAAATGTTGCATTGTTGGCTGGAATCACACACTTTCTGGTTTTTCTTTGACATTTTATTAATATTCCATCTTGACGGATTGAAATTTTAAGAGAAGTATTATAATCTGTTTGCTGGAAATGTACGCTAGCTGGTTCATGTTTTTTAGTTAGCCAGTTTTGAATCCATGATCTTGTATTTGGTCGAGCTTATTAAGCCACCATATATACATGTATTCTGTTGAAATCATGATCAGCTTGCCAGTTCTTAATTCAGTTTCTTTAATAAAAACAAAGTCGTGAAACCTTGTTTGATGCATACTTTCCTAAGTTTTCGATTTGGAGTGCCTCCTTGAAGTAGAAATACTTTCGGCAAATTATGTTCTCTGGTGATTGTGATGGCGTACATTTGGTTGAATGCTCCTTCCGTACTTTTGATTGAGACTGTCGCATATTTGTTCAATTTTATTTAGATGTTGGGTTTACGGTTAAAGCCTAGGCTTTCCAAGCGAGTGAGTTACCTTTTGTCGAGGAGGCTTCTCGATCACGACCTTGACCTAGGGTTGTTGTCTGACTGCCTAGCCAAGGAATAATTAGCGAATAGTATCATCTAATTTTAGTATGCATATTTTTGCTTACTGTCCGAATAAAAAATGACAGGAGGGAGTATAAAAAAAGCCACGTGCATGGGAAAGTTAAGCTACACCCCCACTACTCCCTTGTGGACCTCATGTGGGACACACAGGCGCTACCAATGGTGCGGTTCATTCGATGGATAACTAGCGGGTCCCGCAATTGTTCCAAAATGTAAATTTCGAAATGCAATTCGCTACCTGATTGCGCTTGAAGCCATTGGATCTGAATGAGGTAAGGCTGGGATTTCATCTGGAGTTTTGGGTCACGCATTGTCGAAATTTCACAAATATACATTGTGCATAGGATGCCATGTGGGATTTCTGCCCACTTTACAAGAGCTACTGATCCTCAAATCAGTGACACACATGCTAGCATATCTTACCACGTGATCCCCACTCATGCTAACATGCTCGCTCATAAGCACATAAATCCCACGTGGCATGCCAAGCACACCGAATAAAAAAGCTGAAGAGATGACAAGCTACCCCATTTTAAACCATACGTTCATTCTTATACACTCCGAAATTCCATCACGGAATTACATTTTGATTCTTAGGTATTTTACTACTAGCAGCAATAGGCATGAAGATAAGCTATCCATTCATCAAAGTGTCAAACAAAAAGGACGTGTTCAATCATAAAAAATTTGGAAGTGTTTGCATCAAACAGCCAAACGTACATGAACATCATGTCGCTAAATAAGCTAGGCCAAACAACAGGCATGCATGCTACTCACGTATCCAAAATTAGGAATTACAAGAAAGTGTATTCGTTTCAGCAAAATTAACATGCAAAAATGTGAGACCAATTTTTTGTCACAACTTACGTGCAAACTTTCAGCGCCACTCTCAAGCTACCACCCTTATCCAATCTGATACGAGACATAAGCATGGAAACAATCATACTGCACCTGCATGCGGCTGAGCCGAGCGGCGCTCCAGTCCCAACTCAAATGATCTCATGGACGTAATTCTGAGCAAGAAACAGCCTGACCATTTCGTCAAAAGTGTAAGTAAATATGGGTTCTTGTCCCATTTTACTTGTCTTGATTGAGAGGAGTCGGCTCTCTCGTGCGCGTGTAGGCATGTGGAGTAGTTAGGCTTCCGTGGGCCCGGTCCACACTAAATTGGAAGAGACACTGTAATCATCACCGATCCGGAAATCACTTATTTGGAATTAGCCGTTTTGGTACGACCAAAACGGAATTGTCAAATATGAGTCACCATCTTGGAAAATCTGTTGAGCAATTTCGGGAAACCGAAATTGGCATGATTTGTAACGGATTTATGCCTTATTAAGGGAAATAGAGGGGACGCCCTCTATGCCATACGAAAGGGCGACTTTTGGTTGCAACAAGAAGGATTTTGGTGACCTTGATTTGTTGGGTGAAAAAGCTAATTCGGGGAATATAGCTTTTCACAAAGTTCTACACTCGATCGGTGAAGGATTTGGTGTTCTCGGACATAATCAAATCTGTGGAGTGATTCGTAGGCACAAAGGCCGAAGGTTGGTGTTTCTAATTTCATAATCTTTGAGCTTTATTTGTTGATTTAAGGAAAACCCCCAAATTTGAGAACCCACATCAACCGGATTCAAATCCTAAATTCGCTTCCGTTGCGGCTCAATTACCCTTCATTGGTATCGGAGCCTTGATTCCGTGGTGGTGTGAGGGTTCCAAGAAATTTGTGGGAATTTTCCTCGCGGTTTTTGCCGACTGAAAATCTCGATTTTTACAGTCGCGATCGATCGGCGTCAAGAGCGATCGATCGCGCTAAGGTAAAATCGGAGAAGACGACTGGTCACGATCGATCGCCATCGTTCGGCATCGTTCGGCATCGTTCGGCATCGATCGCCATCGTTCGGCTTCGATCGGCTTCGATCGGCATCGTTCGGCATCGTTCGGCTTCGATCGGCATCGATCGCCATCGTTCGGCATCGATCGGCGTCGATCATTGATTTGCTTTGAAAAAGGGAAACGATCGATCGGCACGAATTGCGATCGATCGTATCTACTGGAAGTTGAACTAAATTGACAGCGGAAAGCTGCGATCGATCGGGTATTTGACACGATCGATCGGCGGGATAAAATTTGAAAAACTAATTAATATTGAAGCAGTATTTGTGCCACTTGATTATATAATTGTTGATAATAATTAGTGATTCAAACTGTGCTATTTTTTACACTGATTGTCCTGTTCCATTGATTGTAGATTTTTATCTTCAATTTGATTGAAACATTTGCTGATTTCATAAAAGTTGCAATGGCTTCCCGTATGGTCTCCAGTGAGTTGGCAAAGACTGAGAAGTTGAATGCCACCAATTTTGTTACCTGGAAGAGGCGCATCCGTCACATTCTATTCCTTGACGACTTGGGTCATGTACTAGACCAAGTTATTGAACCTTCGGGTGAAAGTAGTACTCCTGCTCAAAAGAGAGAGTACGAGAAGTTCAGGAAGGAGGATGCACGAGCAAGGACCACGATGCTTACCTTTATGGAGCCTTCTATGGAGTTGCTTTTTGAGAAGCACAAATCGGCCAAAGAAATGTATCAGGCCATTGAGAGGAGGTATGGAGAGCATACTGAGGCACATATCAGGTTGCTCCACACTCGCTATACCAACATGAGGATGGAGGAGGGCAAGAATGTGCTTGAGCACATAAATGCCATGACTATTATTGCTAGTGAGTTGGAGATGCTTGGAGATCCAATTTCATTGGGGGTCCAAGTGTCTACGATACTCACTAGCCTCCCTCCATCATGGGAAGCAGTTGTGGTGGCGTTGAACCTGAGTGACAAGAAACTCACTCTCGATGACCTTACTGCCAAGCTGGGCTTGGAGCAGGAAAGGAGAGAGCATATGAGGGCCTCTAATGCATCTGCCAACCTTGCTCACCATGTTGGCTCTAAGAAAGGTGGGTCCTATGCTGGCACTTCAAAGAAGAACTTCAAGAGGAAAGGAAAGAAGCCTCAATTCCAGGGTGGAGACAAGGCGAAGAACAAGAAGAAGGGAGCCTGCTTTACTTGTGGCCAGATGGGTCACTTTAGCAGGAACTGTCCTAATGGCTCCCAGGGCAACGAGAAAAAGAAACAGCAGGGTGGAGGAAAGGACATTGTTTGTATGATTTCTGAGGCACTGATTGTGAACACTAACACTAGAGGTTGGTGGCTTGACTCGGCTGCGACCCGTCATGTGGCAATGACAAAGGAGTCTTTTGCTGAGATGAAAGAGATTAGTCCCGGAGAGCACAAGATCTACATGGGGAATAACACCTATTGTGACGTGCTGGGGATTGGCTCTGTTCGTGTTCCTCTCTTAGGAGGAAACACCCTGGTCCTCACAGATGTCTTGTATGCACCTACTATTCGTAGGAATCTGATTTCAATCCCTCTTCTGACTCAAAAGGGATTTGAAGTCAGGTTCAAGGGTGGCAAGGGAACTGTGGGGCAGAAGAATAATATTTTATTTACTGCTTCTTTAGTTGATGGTTTATTCAAACTTGATGTATCCAATGATTTTGCTAATAATGAAATGATTGATTCTGAGTATGTTGCTTGTGTTGCTGTTGATAATGCATTGTTGTGGCATTTACGCCTTTGTCATGTGAATGCGACAAAATTACACCGAATGTCGGGTAGTGGGTTACTACCTAGAATAAGTGATAATTTGCGCACGTGTGAGGATTGCCTATCTGGCAAAATGACTAGGCTACCCTTTCCGAAAGGACAACGAGCAATTGACCTTTTAGAGGTCATTCACTCAGATATTTGTGGGCCTATAAACGTCAAGACTCAAAGGGGTATGATGTATTTTATTACATTTATAGATGACTATTCAAGATATGGTTTTGTGTACTTGTTATCGAGAAAGTCCGATGCCTTAGAAAAATTCAAGGAATTTAAGGCTGAGGTTGAGAACCAATTAGGACGGAAGATTAAAGTTCTGAGAACAGACAGAGGTGGTGAGTACACATCTGATTTGTTCAAGGACTATTGTACAAACCAAGGAATAGTACATCAGTATACTTTACCGTATACCCCTCAGCAGAATGGAGTCGCTGAAAGACGTAATAGGACATTGATGGACATGGTAAGGTCCATGTTAAACCACTCTGAACTAGGAACGCAGTTTTGGGGTGAAGCACTAGACACCGCTGTCTATGTACTAAATCGGATACCTTCTAAGTCGATCAAATTGACCCCATATGAGTTATGGACGGGAAGACGTCCAAACTTTTCGAACTTGAGAGTGTGGGGGTCAAAGGCCCATGTCAGGGTGCCTGATCAACTAAGAACTAAGTTGGATCCCAAAACCATAAAATGTAATTTTATAGGTTATTGTGACCATTCGAAAGGGTATCGATTTGTAGTACACCATGATGATGGGACAGTGGGGGTTATAGAGTCTAGAGATGCTTATTTTCTTGAGGAAGATATAGACCTACAAACTCCTAGTCAGAAAGTGGAACTCTTTGAAATTGAGAAAGAGAAAGTTACTGTCACTAGTAATGAACAAGTGATAGGTAACACATCCAATGAGGATGTTGAAACTCGAGCATCAAGAGAGCGTAGACCTTCAATTTTGTTGAAGGATTACTATGCCATGCTTGGTGAAGATGAGATATCGATAGATGAACCTGTACTTAGTGATCCAGTCACATTTGAGCAAGCGATGTGTAGTCCAGATTCCAAGGAATGGCAGAAGGCTGTTCAAGAGGAAATGGATTCAATCTTGAAGAACAAAGTCTGGGAGATTGTTGACTTACCAGATGAACGGAAACCCATTGGGTGTAAATGGATCTTCAAGAAGAAGCTCAAAGCTGATGGATCAATAGAGAAGTACAAAGCTAGACTTGTGGCGAAAGGTTTCACACAAGTAGAGGGCATAGACTTCAAGGAGACTTATTCTCCAGTGTCCAGGTTCATCTCGATCCGATGTTTGTTGGCAATTGTGTCATACTTAGATTTAGAGTTGCACCAGATGGATGTAAAGACTGCCTTCCTAAATGGTGATTTAGAGGAGGAGATTTACATGGAACAACCCGAGGGGTTTGTTGTTTCCGGAGAGGAAACTAAAGTGTGCAAGCTTATTAAATCATTGTATGGACTGAAACAATCGCCAAGACAATGGTATTTCACTTTTCACAAGGTGATAAGTGAATATGGCTTTGTGGCCAATGATTATGACCATTGTGTATACTCCTTTAGAGATGGGAGTAGATTTATGATATTGTCACTATATGTAGATGACATATTATTAATGGGGAATGACACGTGTATGATTCTCAGTCTTAAAGAATGGCTCAAGACCCAATTTGAAATGAAAGATATGGGTGAAGCATCTTACATCCTCGGGATGAAGATTGAGAGAGATAGAAAAGTGAGGAGGCTAAGTATATCTCAAGAATCGTACATTGAGAGTGTATTGAAACGCTTTGACGTGATTGGTTGGAAGACCATAGATTCACCCATTTATAAAGGGACAGTTTTGTCCGAAAGAATGGCACCTGCATCAGACGAGGAACGTCTGAAGATGCAATCTGTGCCATATGCCCAGGCTATTGGCAGCTTGATGTATGCCATGAACTGCACTCGACCTGATTTGGCTTTTGTAGTAAGCCTTGTGAGTCGATATCAGGCTAACCCAGGTATGCAACACTGGCAAGCTATAAAGCGGGTGTTCAGATACTTGCTGGGTACCAAGGATATGAAACTCACATATCAGGCTGAGAACCTGTCATTGGAAGGCTATAGTGATTCAGACTATGCCGGATGTAAGGATGACAGGAAATCCACTGCCGGTTATGTTTTTATGCTTGGTGGCGGCGCCGTGGCATGGGCTAGTAAGAAGCAGAAATGCGTTACTAAGTCCACGATGGAAGCTGAGTTTGTTGCATGCAGTTTAGCAGCTTCCGAGGCAGTTTGGATTAAAGAGTTTCTAGCTGGGTTACAGCTAGAACAGTGGACTGATGCTCCTGTCCAAATTTATTGTGATAATTTGGCAACTGTGTCGACACTCCATAATGGGGAGATCAGTTCAAGAGCTAAGCACATAGAGGTGCATTACTTTTATGTGTTTGACATGCTACAACGGGGAAAGTTGACAGTGAGTCATCTTCCTACGGTTGAGATGTTAGCTGATCCGTTAACGAAGGCCTTAACGACGGATCTATTTGTAAAACATGTTCATAGTTTTGGATTACGACAGGACTAGTGCACAAGTCACTGTGGATCGCAAATATGAACAAAGAACCCATAGTGGGGGATGTAAGTAAATATGGGTTCTTGTCCCATTTTACTTGTCTTGATTGAGAGGAGTCGGCTCTCTCGTGCGCGTGTAGGCATGTGGAGTAGTTAGGCTTCCGTGGGCCCGGTCCACACTAAATTGGAAGAGACACTGTAATCATCACCGATCCGGAAATCACTTATTTGGAATTAGCCGTTTTGGTACGACCAAAACGGAATTGTCAAATATGAGTCACCATCTTGGAAAATCTGTTGAGCAATTTCGGGAAACCGAAATTGGCATGATTTGTAACGGATTTATGCCTTATTAAGGGAAATAGAGGGGACGCCCTCTATGCCATACGAAAGGGCGACTTTTGGTTGCAACAAGAAGGATTTTGGTGACCTTGATTTGTTGGGTGAAAAAGCTAATTCGGGGAATATAGCTTTTCACAAAGTTCTACACTCGATCGGTGAAGGATTTGGTGTTCTCGGACATAATCAAATCTGTGGAGTGATTCGTAGGCACAAAGGCCGAAGGTTGGTGTTTCTAATTTCATAATCTTTGAGCTTTATTTGTTGATTTAAGGAAAACCCCCAAATTTGAGAACCCACATCAACCGGATTCAAATCCTAAATTCGCTTCCGTTGCGGCTCAATTACCCTTCAAAAAGTGGCCAACGGAGCTCCGGCCAGCTGACAGAGGTTCACCGTGCGAACGTGCTCGAAGGCATGGAAGAAGGTAACGGGAAGGAAGAAGGAGAATCGGAAAGACGAAGAAGAAAAATGCAGGACAACGAAGAGGCAGATGCATGACCGGTCGATCGGTCCGGTCATGTTTGGCAGTCAACCGGTAGGTTCACTGGAGCCTACAGTTTGTATAGCGGTTGACCGGCCATCTTTGGCGGTTGACCAGACCGACCCCTACGAGCTGGTGCGTGTGCATGTGGAAACTTTATTTTGAGGTAGATATCTAGGGTATCTAGGCTAAGGGAGGGACTAGTTGCATGTCCAAGGGGGTTTTAATGCTTCCTATGTGGTATTCATCTCTTATGTATCTCTTATACTTTCTTCTATGTTATAGGGATTATAGTAGAAAGAGGTTTGAAGCATGAAAATTATTCATGCTTAAGGTTAAGGAATGATTTGGGTAAAAGTGCTTATATCTGCAAAAGATTTAAGAGACCGTTATTATATACTTTATGTTCTACAACAATGTAGAATAAAAATATTTTCTTAGTGAGGTGGTTTTGGCCGAACCACATTAAATCCTGGGCTTGTGATTGTTTCATCATTTCTATTTCCTCTTGTCAAATTTCTCAAGAGATCGTCTCCGGCCACACAGATCGATCCTATACACGCACAATGCAGGGTCTGACGTGTAAGATAATGATATGAGTTCATGTCCCATATTACTTGTCTTGTTTGAGAGGAGTCGGTTCTCCCATGTGGTGTGTGGACATGAGGAGTGACTAGGCTCCTGTAAGCCCGAGTGGGTCCACACCTAAATAGAAGAGACACATTTATTTTGTAACCGTTAAATTTAATCCTAATTGAATTAGGATTTACCAAATATAGAGAGGAAGTTACTAATTTTCCTATTGGGAATATGACGTGGGAAAGAGAGAGACAGAGATTTGGGGAATTGATTCCCCAAATCTTGTAACCGAAAAAGTCCTATTTGGAATAGGTCGTGGAGAGAGAATAATTAAGGGAGATTTTACTCCCTAATTTGAGGAAACCGAATTGCATTAAAAAAGGGGCAAAGGAGGGGACGCCCTCCTCTTCCCACATTTTTTTAGCATATTGGCTTTTGGGCTGATTGGTTGGCACTCTCTCTCTCTCTCTCATTGATCGTCTCTCTCTTCTCCTTGGGGTGCGTTCCTTCCTCTTTGGCTTTTGGCAATTGGGATTCTCCTTGGAGATTGAATCAAAGCAAAGGATTGGGAGAAAGCACGTAATTGATATTGCTATATCGCGGAGAATAGCAAATCATAGGATCCACGCACGAACGGTTCTTGAAAGGTGTTCTCGGACAAAATATATTTCTTCATTCTTTGTGGATTTCATTGGCACAAAGGCCGCAGGTTAGTAGTACGCGTTCTTGTGTTTAATTTGATTGCATGATATAAATTATTGTTTGTTTATATTGTTAAAAACCTTGTACTTTATCATTGTTGTTGTTTGTGAGTACAAGTGAATTCTATATCAAATCAGTTTTTGGAGGATTCAACACCAAATGGACGATTCAAAATCGCTTCTACTGCGGCTTGATTACCCTTCAGTGGTATCGGAGCCCAAATTCCGTTGTGGTGTTAGAATTCCCAAAAATCTGATTGAAAAATTGAAAAATCGCAATTTTGTTACGCCGATTGATCGGCAAACCAGACACGATCGATCGCTAAAGATTTAAAATGAACAAGACGACCGGTAACAATCGATTGGCTCTATTTGCGATCGATCGTAGTTACTGGAAGTGTTGTTTAAAAGAGAGAAATGATCGATCGGCTGAGAACGCTATCGATCGTATCTACTGTTAAAAAATCGAAATCGAAATCGAAATTGAGTTAGAAATGATCGACCGACATTATTTGCGATCGATCGTATCTACTGGAAAATTTTGATTTTGCGTAGCGATCAACGCGATTGATCGGATTGTGAGAACGATATATCGCATCTTACAATTCGGTCAAGCTATCGATCAGGTGTATAAATTGAATATTGTATTACAAGGGGAGTGATCGATCGGCTGAGTACACGATCGATCGTATCTACTGTAATTGTGCAAAGTCTGTAACGGCTGGTTGTGATCGATCGGCTAGTTTGACGCAATCGATTGGCGGGAAAAGATTTGAAAAACCAAATTGTTTTGAAGTAGTTTTTGTGCCACATAATTACCTGATTATTGTCATTTGTTTAGTAATTCAAACTTTGCTCTTTAACACTGTTTGTCCTGTTTTTTCACTGATTGTAGATTTATCTTCATCTTGCTGATTTTATATAAGTTGCAATGGCTTCCCGAATGGTCTCCAGCGAATTGGCTAAACTGAAAAGTTGAATGCTACGAATTTTGTTATCTGGAAGAGGCGTATTCGTCACATTCTGTTCCTTGATAACTTGGGTCATCTGTTGGACCAAGTTGTTGAACTTCCAGGTGATGGTAGTACTACTGCTCAAAAGAGAGAGTACGAGAAGTTTAAACTTGATGATGCACGAGCAAGGACCACGATGCTTACCTTTATGGAGCCTACTATTGAGTTGCTTTTTGAGAAGCACAAAACAGCCAAAGAAATGTATGAGGCTATAGAGAGGAGGTATGAGGAGCATACTGAGGCTCACATCAGGTTGCTCCACACTCGCTACACCAACATGAGGATGGAAGAAGGCAAGAATGTACTTGAGCACGGAAATGTCATGTCCATTGTCGCTAGTAAGATGGAGATGCTTAGAGATCCAATTTCATTGGGGGTCCAAGTGTCTACGATACTCATTAGTCTTCCTCCATCATGGAAAGCAGTTGTGGTGGCATTGAACCTGAATGATAAGAAACTCACTCTCGATGCCAAGCTGGGCTTGGAGCAGGAAAGGAGAGAGCATATGAGGGCTCTAATGCATCTGCCAACCTTGCTCATCATGTTGGCTCCAAGAAAGGTGGGTCTTATGCTGGCACCTCAAAGAAGAACTTCAAGAGGAGAGGAAAGAAGCCTCAATTCCAGGGTGGAGACAAGGCCAAGAACTAGAAGAAGGGAGCCTGCTTTACTTGTGGCCAGATGGGTCACTTTAGCAGGAACTGTCCTAATGGCTCCCAGGGCAACGATAAAAAGAAACAGCAAGGAGGTGGAAAGGACATAGTGTGTATGATTTCTGAGGCACTGATTGTGAACACAAACACGAGAGGTTGGTGGCTTGACTCGGTTGCAACTCGTCATGTGGCCATGACCAAGGAGTCATTTGCTGAGTTGAAAGAGATTAGTCCCGGAGAGCACAAAATTTACATGGGGAATAACACTTATTGTGATGTGCTGGGGATAGGCTCTGTTCGTGTTCCTCTCTTATGAGGAAACACTTTGGTCCTCACAGATGTCTTGCTTGCACCAATGATTCATAGGAATCTGATTTCAATCCCTTTGCTGACTCAAAAGGGATTTGAAGTTAGATTGAAGGGTGGCAAGGGAACTGTGGGATAGAAGAATAACATTTTATTTATTGCTTCATTAGTTGATGGTTTATTCAAACTGGATGTTTCAAATGACTTTGCTGATTTTAATGAAATGACTAATTCTGAGTATATTGCTTGTGTGGTTGATGATGCTTTATTGTGGCATTTACGCCATTATCATGTTAATGTGAAAAAATTACACCGAATGTCGGGTAGTGGGCTACTACCTAGAATAGGTGATCATTTGCACGTTTGTGAAGATTATTTATCTGGCAAAATGACTAGGCTACCTTTTCCCAAATGTCAACGAGCAATTGACCTTTTAGAGGTCATTCACTCAGATATTTGTGGGCCTATAAACATCAAGACTCAAAGGGTATGACGTATTTTATTACGTTTATAGATGACTATTCTAGGTATGGTTATGTGTACTTGTAATCCAGGAAGTCCGATGCCTTAGAGAAATTCAAGGAATTTAAGGCTGAGGTTGAGAACTAATTAAGACAAAAAATTAAAGTTCTAAGAACAGACAGAGGTGGTGAGTACACATCTGATTTGTTCAAGGACTATTGTACAAACCATGGAATAGTGCATCAGTATACTTTGCCGTATACCCCTCAGCAGAATGGAGTCGCGGAAAGACATAATAGGACAATATTGTTGGACATGGTAAGGTCCATGTTAAACCACTCTAAACTAGGAACACAGTTTTGGGGTGAAGCACTAGACACCGTTGTTTATGTACTAAATTGAGTACCCTCGAAGTCGATCAAATTGACCCCGTATGAGTTATGGACGGGGAGACGTCCAAACTTTTCGAACTTGAGACTGTGGGGGTCAAAGGCCCATGTTAGGGTGCCTGATCAACTTAGAAGTAAGTTGGATCCGGAGACCATAAAATGTAATTTTATAGGTTACTATGATCATTCGAAAGGGTATCGATTTGTAGTACACCATGATGATGGGATAGTGGGGGTAATTGAGTCTAGAGATGCTTATTTTCTTGAGGAAGATGTAGACCTTAAAACTCCTAGTCAGAGAGTAGAACACTTTGAAATAGAAAAAGAGAAAGTAACTGTCCCTAGTAATGAACATGTTGAGTCTCGAGCATCGAGAGAGCATAGACATTCAGTGTTGTTGAAGGATTACTATGCCATGCTTGGTGAAGATGAGATTTTGGTAAATGAACATGTACTTAATGATCCAGTCACATTTGAGCAGGCTATGTGTAGTCCAGATTCCAAGGAATGGCGGAAGGTTGTTTTAAGAGGAAATGGATTCAATCTTGAAGAACAAAGTCTGGGAGATTGTTGACTTACCAGATGATAGAAACCCATTGGGTGTAAGTGGATCTTCAAGAAGAAGCTCAAAGCAGATAGATCAATAGAAAAGTATAAGGCTAGACTTGTGGCGAAAGGGTTCACACAAGTAGAGGGCATAGACTTTAAGGAGACGTATTCTTCTGTGTCTAGGTTCATCTCAATCCGATGTTTGTTGGCAATTGTGTCATACTTAGATTTAGAGCTGCACCAGATAGATGTAAAGACTGTCTTTCTAAATGGTGATTTAGAGGAGGAGATTTACATGGAACAACCCGAGGGGTTTGTTGTTTCCGGGGAGGAAACTAAGGTGTGCAAGCTTATTAAATCATTGTATGGACTGAAACAATCGCCAAGACAATGGTATTTCATTTTTCACAAGATGATAAGTGAATATGGCTTTGTGGCCAATGACTATGACCATTGTGTATACTCCTTTAGAGATGGGAGTAGATTTATGATATTGTCATTATATGTAGATGACATATTATTGATGGGGAATGACACTAGTATGATTCTCATTCTTAAAGAATAGCTCAAGACCCAATTTGAAATGAAAGATATGGGTGAAGCATCTTATATCCTAGGGATGAAGATTGAGAGAGATAGAAAAGCGAGGAGGCAAGTATATCTCAGGAATCATACATAGAGAGTGTATTGAAACGCATTGGAGTGATTGATTGGAAGATCATTGATTCGTCCATCTATAAAGGGACAATTTTGTCCTAGAAAATTGCATATGTGCCATATGAGCAGACTATTGGCACCTCGATGTATGCCATGAACTGCACTCGACCTGATTTGGCTTTTGTAGTAAGCCTGGTGAGTCGATATCAGGATAACCCAGGTTTGCAACACTGGCAGGCTATTAAGCGGGTGTTCAGATACTTGTTGGGTACCAAGGATATGAAACTCACATATCAGGCCGAGAAACTGTCATTGGAAGGCTATAGTGATTCGGACTATGCCGGGTGTAAGGACGACAGGAAATCCACTGCCGGGTATGTATTTATGTTTGGTGGCGGCGCCGTAGCGTGGGGTAGTAAGAAGCAAAAATGCGTTACTAAGTCCACGATGGAAGCTCAGTTTGTTGCATGCAGTTTTGCAGCTTCCGAGGCAGTGTGGATTGAAGAGTTTCTAGTTGGGTTGCAGTTAGAAGAGTGGACTGATGCTCCTATCCAAATTCATTGTGATATTTTGGCAACTGTGTCGACATTCCGTAATGGGGAGATCAGTTCCAGAGCTAAGCACATTGAGGTGCATTACTTTTATATATTTGACATGCTACAACGGGGAAAGTTGACGGTGAGTCATCTTCCTACGGTTGAGATGTTGGCTGATCCATTAACGAAGGCCTTAACAACGGATCTATTTGTAAACATGTTCATAGTTTTGGATTACGACAGGACTAGTGCACGAGTCACTGTTGAATCGCAAATATGAGCACAGAACCCATAGTGGGGGATGTAAAATAATGATATGGGTTCATGTCCCATATTACTTGTCTTATTTGAGAGGAGTCGGTCCTCCCATGTGGTGTGTGGATATGAGGAGTGACTAGGCTCCCGTGGGCCCGGGTGGGTCCACACCTAAATGGAAGAGACACCTTTATTTTGTAACCGTTAGATTTAATCCTAATTGAATTAGGATTTACCAAATATGGAGAGGAAGTTACTAATTTTCCCATTGGGAAGAAGTTACTAATGATTCCCCAAATCTTGTAACCGAAAAAGTCCTATTTGGAATAGGTCGTGGGGAGAGAATAATTAAGGGAGATTTTACTCCCTAATTTGAGGAAACTGAATTACATTAAAAAAAAGGGCAAAGAAGGGGACGCCCTCCTCTTCCCACGTTTTTTTTTTGGCATATTGGCTTTTGGGCTGATTGGTTGGCTCTCTCTCTCTCTCTTCTCCTTGGGGTGCGTTCCTTCCTCTTTGGCTTTTGGCAATTGGGATTCTTCTTGGAGATTGAATCAAAGCAAAGGATTGGGAGAAAGCATGTAATTGATATTGCTATCTCGCGGAGGATAGCAAATCATAGGATCCACGCACGAATAGTTTTTGAAAGGTGATCTCGGACAAAATATATTTCTTCGTTCTTTGTGGATTTCATTGGCATAAAGGCCGCAGGTTAGTAGTACGCGTTCTTGTGTTTAATTTGATTGCATGATATAAATTCTTGTTCGTTTATATTGCTAAAAACCTTGTACTCTATCATTGTTGTTTGTGAGTGCAAGGGAATTCCATATCAAATCAATTTTTGGAGGATTCAACACCAAACAGACGATTCAAAATCGCTTCCGCTGCAGTTCGATTACCTTTGACGACGCTCTCAGCAATATTCGAGAGTGGTAATTGTTCTGAATGCCCATCAAGATGCATCCCTGGCTGGTAAGAAAATCGACAAAGTTCCGAGGGATGGCGCGGTTGCGGCAGCCGATCTGGAAGAGACATAATGGGCTGAAGCAGAACTGGAGGGTGGCGACGTTTGTGTCATAGTGCCGCCACTGGACGCCGAGTCCGATGGCGACGCAGCTGGAAGTTAATGAAGTACTGAACCCATAACCAGACGATGGCGGAGTTGGAGGTGACGATGGTGCTGATGTACGTGCAGGAGAAGAGGATCAAGAAATGAAGGAATTGGGCGGGTTAAGGGGTGGGGAGTTCTAGGGTGGAGAGGTTGGTGAAGGGGTCATCCATGGTGGAAGAAAGGTGATGAGAGAGTCATCAAGAAAGTCGAGAAGAACTCAGGAGGTGGTGGAGCTCCGGCGTGGGCTTCCAGACATGGAGGAAGGGCGGCGAGCGAGCGGAGCCGAAAATGGAGGGATGAGTGCGAGCGAGCAGAGTGGGACATGCGATCGTTTTGTAGTGGTTCTATTGGAGGAGGTGGGGACTGGGGAGATGGCAGTTGTATTAAAAGACGTGGCAGTGTGTTATTGGCTTGCATCGACGTGAACCTAAAAATATTGGCAATCCAAATGAATGTAAGAGAGAAAATTTGCTCTCGTACCATTCTTGTTTTGGGTACAAACGCATTTTAACATGGCCATCGTCCACCATGGATCAAGATCCGATGGGCATGATGTATGTGTGGCACACCCTACTTTTTTTTGTGACTATGTGCAAATAGGCCTATAAGGGATTGTTTGGTTAGTGAATTTTAATGAATCTAAAGTTTATTTAAAAGAGAATTTATTCAATTGGTGTGAAATGGGAATGCCATTTGGTCATTGAAGTGAAAATTTACAATTCAATATTAATTTGATGAATCTCTTCAAGACAAGATTCACAAGTTAAGCTAGAATTGAGGGAGAGTCCTCTTTCAGGATGATTTTTTAATTCAGCCCAAATTCATGAACCAAACAAGATTTAATTTGTTAACTCCAAATTCAGACTGAATTTACAGCCAGATTCATGAACCAAACAACCCCTAAATATAGTTTGGAGAAAACTACCTTGTGCTCTAGCGCAGGAGCCCTATGCGGGCTAAGCCTACTCTTATAGTTTTGGGGTTTACATTGTACTCCCTCGGTCCAATGAAGTCAGTCTGCATTTGAAATGAGTACTCCCTCCGACCACTTTTAAAAAAATAGAAGCATTGCACAAGTAGAAAGCACATAGGGTTGCACCATAAACCCGGACCCGACCCAACCAGGATGGAACCGACCTGACATTGACCCGGGTTGGGTCGGATCGGGTCCTATCTCGGGTAGGGTTGGTTCCAACTATCTCGGGTTGGGTCGGGTTTGGCTTTAAAATACCCAAGAACCGAGATATACTGTTTAAATCCCTTATTTTTTAATATATATAAAATTTTTATTATTATTATAATTATATAAATTATTTTATTAAAGATTTTTATAATTATTTTATTAAAATCTTGGTTCCTATCTCGGGTTCTCGGGTATTGCGGGTTTTGTCTCGGGTAGGGTCGGGTTTAGGATTCTCGGGTCCTATCTCGGGTAGGATCGGGTTTAGGGTTCTCGGGTCCTATCTCGGGTAGGGTCGGGTATAGCAAAACCCGACCCTGCCCGACCCAAGATGCAGCCCTAGAAGCACATACCACCCCAAACCCAAAAACCATTGTTTCAATAAGAGAGCATCTCAATTTTTAATTTTTGGAAATGAAAGCACCTCAATGTTTTTTTTGGCAATCCCAATAACCCACTTTTATCAAACACTTGATTTAGTGGGGGCTAACACATCAAAATAAAATAAAGTTGAAACAACTTTGCAGGCGAGTTGCAGCCTGCAATCTGCATTCCATATTACTTGTGTACATTTGGAAAAAGTGATAATTAAGGAGCCTCTTTACTCCAGCCATTAATTCCTTTATGGGGAACCCACAGAAGAATATATAATTATTAGCAGGCTGCAACTGATTTTGTTCCTTCATTCATGGTATGCATTGCACATAAGGTTGCTCATGAGCCAAGCCGAGTGAGTTTTGAATTAGCTTGACTCGAGCTCGAACTTTTAGAAACTTGGCTCGAGTTCGGACGAGTCTAAGATTTAGCAACTCGAGCTAGGCTTGTTATAGAATTTTACAGCTCGAGCTCGGCATGGGTTCGCGAGCCGGAGCTCAAGCCCGAGTAATTTTTTTTTGATAAGGAAGAAGTAATATTGTTTTTGCCAGGATTCGAACCCAAACACAAGTCCAATATATCAACACTCTACCAACTACACTACAAGTTTTTTATATTCATTGTGCACAATAAAAAATATTTACTACATATTTGAAGTGGGCTTCACAATGACTTGTTATTATAACGAGGGGTGTCTGAGTCCTGAGGACCCGATGTCACGCCCCGAAATCCCATACCTCGATCGGAGTGCAGAAGCCAATCAATAAGATACAATTCGAGGTAGAGATCCCGGGCACGCGACCGAACAGTCGATTTACCAATCGATTACAATCATCTCAAAAGGACGTGTAACCGATTATGCCCGCAATCAGTGCAATACAATAATAGACATCAATGAATACTATGAAATGAATTTACTTAATAATAATCCCTTTAGGAAAGTCAAATAAAATAAACCTAAAAGTCTATGGCACACAATTGCCAATGATGTCATAAGCATCAATAAAATAAAGCAAATAACTATAATCTCTAAACTCTTCTCGGCGCCTGCAATCCGCCATTCCACTACTGCACTTCCTGATCTCAATTTCCAATTGCGCCTTCATCAGAGGATGCATGAGTATTTCATAGAAACACTCAGTAGGATGTAAAAACCCACTGAATTAAAACAAGCAGTATGAAGAGAATAAGAATAACAAAGGATGGTGAACATCTCACAACATCTAAACTGAACCGAGGTCTATACACCTGCAAGGTTAGTCAACAACACTTCCAACTCGCAAGTATAGGAAAAACATCAATAAGGCTCCTACTACACATATGAGTAAGGAGAGAATAACAATCATATTCAAAGGCTCCAGACATCTAAAGTGAAAGGAGTTACAATTTCTGCTCGCTGAACCGGTCGCTCACAAGTGACTAAACATACCAGAACCACCCTAGGGGTTCTCTTGTGGAACCCTGCTATGCGTCTAGGATGCTGGCCCCACCAGTGCTTACGGACACGATGGGCGGAGACTGAGGACCTTCCGTAATGTCCACAATCTAACGTACGTATAGTGCCTCCTTTCGGGCAATATGGAATCGCAATTTCATAAATATAAGTGACCTCGCAAGATCTAGCAATGGCATAATTGAGCATACTATGAAACCACCATGGGGAGAGTCTCGCAAGGTCTCCAGTGGAAGAAGCAATCATGTAATCAATATGAGCAATATCTCAAAGGAATAGAGGTCACAACACTCTAAGGTCATAAGGTATTTCTTACCAGAATAGACTCTCTCATGGAGTATGGATAGAATAACAAGATAACCCAAACGCTTCACATAATAATAACTCATCCAAGGAGTAACATACAATCAATACATACCTTTCATGCTCAGCCCTAGATAGAAATTCCTCATTCACATTAAAATTCTATAATACAAATATCAGAGATAAGAATCAAAGAATCTTAGATGATTTGAATTCCAAGTAGAATATCAAACCGACATCAACGCTTTCAGGATAGATAGTTATGAATCATTGATCAAAGAATTATCCCTCCTAATTAGATTACTTCTAACCCAATTCTTACTGTGATATTCCATAGGTATATAGTTCACTTACTGGTATTGACATATTAATCATTATCATATCATATTACATGATGTTATTTGTATACTTAGAATTTTCTCTCAGATTCGGCTCACTGTCTCCTGCACAACAGTCCTCTTCCGATGGCTACTGTGCTCTGTACAGTAAGACTAAACCTCTGACATTTTTAATGATAATACCCTCGTGAGTCTAGTTTCTAATATCATTGATTTTATATTTTTTCGATTTTATTTGAATTAGTTACGAATTATTTATTACCAACTGTCAGCACAGAAAATAGTTCTGGCCGAGATTAATATTCTTAATTAAACTTGATTATCTTACTTAATAACACATTATAAATGATAATACATCATTAACAGACTAGAAACTACCCTCCTAGAACAATTGCAGAACCTAGGATTATATGAAATTACTAAAGTTCACTTCTTTCTTGTGTTCTCTCATATATAACATAGTTTGTAATCATTAATACACCTTAACAAGATAATTAATGTAAGACACACCTTAAAGGCACAAACTCAACGTGGATCATCATCAACCAAACCTTAACAGAACTTTTAGCCTCTGGAAAACTTATAAAGCATTAGACTTTAGATGTGAATTCCCATCTAGAAGTGAAACATGAATGCACATATGATTTATGATGTACTACGCATAGAAATAAAGACACAACTCATTCATCTCGCAAGAATCCAAACAATAACAAAGGCATAGAATCAAAACACTTGTCAAAAGCATATATAATCAAAAGAGAGAAGAGGGAAAAACCATCCTACTTAATCCTCCAAAGATTTTGCCTTTCTACGCGATACTCGTCTCTTCCTCTTCTTCCAAAGCTCCCGCTCCAAACTCTCGCAAACTCCCACCAGAACAAGCCTCCTAGGAGATGGGTGAACGTGGGAAGGAGAAGGGAAAAGTCTCTGGACGTTCTAGGGCTAGGTTTTGCAATAGAACAAGCCAACTCTCTAGTGTTTATATAGAGTTGGGGGAGAATCCAATCTTAAATTAATCTTCCAAATTATAGACACTTTCAACCAATGGGAAGGCTTCACAATCCTCCTAGAGACGTGCCAAACAAGTCCAATTGGGATTTGGTATCTTTCCCAAGCAAATCCACCCCAAAAATACGCTAGAAATCACAAAACCGCAACCGGCGATCGATTGGCTATACGGCGATCGATCGTCGTATGCGCTGTTTAACACTACCGCGTTACTGATGTAAATTTTAATATAATACTCGCAAGCGCACGAATCTAATGCAGAATAGTGGCTACGAGGTCGATCCCTCAGAGACTTAGTAAGATATTCAACCTAATTCTAGAGTATATAGCAAGCAACAATGAAATGAAAAGTTCTAATTTTTATTTTCTATTTAATCAATCAGATGTTCAACTAATGAAATGAAATTAACTAAACAAAATATCAAAGAAAGAAAAATCCTGATTTCTGCTTTTAGTTCGTCTGCAATTCTGTCATGCTTTGCTCTCTCCTCCACCTTCAGCAACAGTCTTTCAACTGCACGCCTCAACCGATCAGCTCTTTCTCTCGAATAGAACAGACAGTCCCCAATTCCAGCCAAAGCAAAGCTTCTTTCCCGTATTGACTCAGCACCTCTTCTCTCTCTCGAACAAAAGTGGCAAACAATTCTGCTTTGCTCTCTCGAGCCAAAGCAATTACTCTTTGTTCTGATTTTGTGAGCCAACCAGGACTGCTTCTCTATCTCTCGACCAAAGCAACAGTCCTTTCCCAGAACAATCCTCCTCCTCTACCGATCAGCGAAAACAGTCTTTCTCAATCAACAGCAATACTTCAACAGCTGGCTACAATCTGCTCTTTCCGATTCTCACCGGCAGCCACCCTTCAGAAAAGACAGCAGCCTCCAAAACAGTTCTCCCAAAACAGCATTCGTCTGCAACAGTTCCCTCTCTGTCTCTCGAGCAGAGCAGCACCCACCTTATGCAACAGCCGTCAATCCTCTCCGATTCCCAGCCAAATCGAACCTTCTCTGCTCAGTCGGCCTCCAGAACTCCTCAGCACAGTTGACCTCTCTTCCGGCCGCCACAGACTCCTCTTCACCTTCCACAGCACAGTCGGCGACCCTTCGAACAGACAGAACAGCCCTCCAATCCACCCCTCTCTGCCTCTCGACAGACCGCAAAAACGAGTCCAAAAGCCACTCTCGATCTCTCACAGAACCGCCAATCCTTCAGAACAGAACCACCGTCAGCAACACCGCCGCCCCTTCCATAGACAGACCCGGCGACTACCACCCAAAAGCCACCGTCTTCTCCACACAGCCGCTCCCAAAATAACCTCTATTTTCTCCCCTGTCGCCCCGCACACCGCCACCTTCTCACCGACTCTTAAATCCGTTCGCCCCTCTCTCAAATTAGCATTTTTTCCAAATCAGAGACACCTTCCAAATGTGTTCTTTCCTTGTTCTGTTCACGCCGGAATTGTCTCCGTCGTAGTTGCTCCGCCGTCTCAATCAGTCGCCACCATAGCCTCGCTGCCAAGTCGCCTCGCCGCCGAGTCGCCGACAGCAAGACCCACTGCCACAGGCCGCCGAAATTTCCTCCGTGCCCACCCTCCGGTCGAACAGAGCCTCCTTCTCTGTTCTTCTGTTTCAGGCGCCCGAGCCATCGGGCTTGGGTCGCTGTTTTCTTTTTTTTCTTTTTTTTTTATTTCTTTTGGACCAGACCAATTGCTGAACCGCTGACCCATTCTTTTCTCTTCTTTTTTTTTCTTTTATTGGGTTAAAACCCGTCGTACCAACCACGTCCGTCGAATCTTCGATCTCTTCACATGAGCTGATTGACGCGTTCCACATTCGGCGATCTGATTTGGAGCTCTAAAGCCTGCATAAATAAAAATAAATCGTAATTAGACGCATAATAAAACATGGGTCTATTAAAACCAATTAATGCATCTAAATAACTCAATTAAGCGAGTTTAATTATTAAACTCCAAATTATTCACTTAACACAGATAAACATTAATTATCCTTACTTTAACTAAAAATATGACTAAAAAATAGGTAGAAAGGCATATAAAAATGTGTATATTTTGCATATATCAAATACCCCCAAACCTACATTTTGCTAGTCCTCGGGCAAAACAAAACAAAACAAAACAAAGCAAAGAAATCTAACTAATCCACTTTCGCAGGAAATCGCGATTGCATTTAGCGCATGCAACAAGCCTTTTAAACCCCCAGGTGTCCCTGGCTGGACGAGTGAAGTCTCGTGAGGGTTTGCAGCCATGCTACTCACAAACATGTATTTATGAAATCAACCTATTTAATCTAAGTGTAGAAAGAGATAGAAAATCACTACAAAACAAACAATCCTAATATCCTTTCGAATGCAGACTGCAATGTTTAAGAATATCAACCACATGTACTTGGATTTATAATCAACTGGAATATAGAAGCCCTCAAGTAAGTGGTTTTATTCTACACCTTCATCTTGGAAGTTTCTGCTCAATATGATATAGCATGATACTTTATATAGTAAAAGTGTAGAACATTGTAGCAATACATTCTAAATCTCTGTTTTATACAGATTCAGTGTGACCCATTAACCAAAGAACATCAGAATCAACACAGTCGTCGTAATCTTTAGGTTCATGATAGCACAGATCTGCGCGCCTCCTTCGTGTCCAACATTCTAGATTTGAGAGGATAATACACCATAGACCTTTTTTTTTCTATTTTTTCGCTAGGACTGTGTAAGGCCTGACTTCAAGATGCTTAGGTTTAGCAATGACTCAGGCCAAAGACTCCCAGCCAGTTGGCTTAGGGCATTAGGTTTTAAGTAGACCGCTTCGGGCCCGAGCATCAGCCTAAGTTAGTCCTATAAAGTCAAGCAGCCCCTTTCTTTCATCCATTTTGTTTTCATTTTTCGCATTTTTTTTCTTTTTTAGCCATCATATTTTCAGCACATCTTTACTCCGTCCAGGCTGTATTATACTCTCAACCTATTTCCGGTTCCAATCCCTTGCCATAGCTAAGTAAATGGTCTATCATGATCTTTTAAGCTCAACAGACAACCACATATCATCCAATGACTCTGACTAAAGATATCCCACTGTAAATTAGCATTCAACAAATCTCTAGACGGTATTACTTTATATAACTAGTGTGTGTGAGTGAGTTTTATTAGCTCAAGCACATGTTCCAAGAGGACTGTAACAGAAAGATATTGCTCAGTTAAGTTCTCTATCCTCCAGTATACTTACTCACACTTCCAATGCAAATTAATCTCTTAAAAATTGAAGTATACATTATAAAGGGATAAACTATCAAAACCTAAGAAAAATACTAACAAACAACCTAAAACTGAGTAATTTTTGTTTTTTTTTTATTTTGTTTTTTTTAAATAATAATAGAAACCAAAGGAATACTACTTTTCTTTTCTACACCCCCAAACCTAAACGAAACATTGCCTTCAATGTTTTACCAAAAGAAATATCACAATGACGAGTAAAAAGAAAAGGAGTGTAAGGAAAGAAATCACCTGAATGGAGATGCCTCAGGGTAGATGTAGAGCATTGAAACACACAAACTAAGAATGAGGAGTAAGTACAAAATATGGAAAAAGAAAATACACCCCCAAACCTAGATTGTAGCATCCCCACACATGTATCAACAACCTAAATATTAAACAAATAAAAAGCTATCAAAAACCAAAAATTTGGGTTGCCTCCCAAGAGCGCTAAGTTTTACATCTTCAGCCAGATGTAACCAAAAATCATGTAGGAGCATTAGGTTCATCCAAATCTAGAACAATCTCCTCTCTTTCAGTAAAACCCTCTAAATATGGTTTCAATCTTTGCCCATTAACTTTGAAAATAGTTCCATCTTTAGGGTTTTGAATGTCAACCGCCCCATGGGAAAATATTTTGTGTACAATGAAAGGTCCAGACCATCGTGAACGGAGCTTTCCTGGGAAGAGATGTAACCTGGAGTTATAGAGCAAAACCTTTTGACCGGGCTCAAATGACTTTCTCAAGATTGACTGATCATGAAAAACTTTGGTCCTCGCTTTGTAAATCTTCGCATTCTCATAAGCCTCATTACGAATTTCGTCTAATTCATTGAGTTGCAATTTGCGAAGTGTTCCAGCCTTGTCCATATCAAAATTAAAAGTTTTGATGGCCTAATAAGCGCGATGTTCTAATTCCACAGGTAAATGACAAGGTTTTCCAAATACAAGTCTATAGGGAGACATTCCAATTGGTGTCTTAAATGCAGTACGGTAAGCCCACAATGCATCATTTAATCTTTCAGACCAATCTTTTTGGTCAGGACGAACCGTTTTCTCAAGAATGCGTTTAATTTCCCTATTTGAAACTTCTACTTGTCCACAAGTCTGCGGATGATATGGAGTTGCAATTTTATGAGTAATGGAGTACTTTTTCAGAAGTGATTCAAAAGCTCTATTGCAAAAATGTGTACCACCATCACTTATATTTGCACGAGGGGTTCCAAAACGAGAAAATATGTTTTCTTTCAAGAACCGAACCACTACTTTGTGATCATTTGTTTTGCACGGAATGGCCTCTACCCATTTGGAAACATAATCTACAGCAACAAGGATATAGAGATAACCAAACGATGGAGGAAATGGGCCCATGAAGTCAATACCCCAAACATCAAAAAGTTCAACAATCAGAATGTTGGTAAGGGCATCATGGACCTACGTGATAGTGTACCCATACGTTGGCATCTGTCACATTTTGTGCAAAATTCATGAGTATCTTTGAATAAAGTAGGCCAATAAAAACCACTCTGCAAAATTTTTGCAGCAGTCTTTTTCGCACCGAAATGGCCATCACATGCATGAGCATGGCAAAAAGAAATGATACTATCAACCTCATGCTCTGGCATACATCTCCTAATGATTTGATCTGGGCAATACTTGAACAGGTAAGGATCATCCCAGAAAAAATGCTTAACCTCGGCGAAGAATTTGGATTTATCTTTTTTTGTCCAATGTTCAGGAAGTTGAGTTGTGACAAGATAATTAACAGTATCAGCATACCAAGGCAATTGAGAGACAACAAAAAGTTGTTCATCAGGGAATGACTCATTCAAAGGTAAGTGTTCCTCAGCAGACTCGTCAATAAGCCTAGCCAAGTGATCAGCAACAACATTTTCAGAACCTTTCTTGTCTCTTATCTCAATATCAAATTCTTGAAGTAATAGGACCCAACGAATTAAACGAGGTTTAGTGTCTTTCTTTGAAAGAAGATATTTCAAAGCTGCATGATCTGAAAACACTATGACCTTGGATCCTAAGAGATATGATCGGAACTTGTCTAGAGCAAAAACTACAGCCAACAACTCTTTTTCTGTAGTAGAATAATTGAGCTGAGCATCATTGAGAGTTCTACTTGCATAATAGAGAACATGGGGTATCTTATTCACCCGCTGCCCCAAGACAGCTCCAACCGCATAATCGGATGCATCACACATGAGCTCAAAAGGTAAATTCCAGTCCGGTGGTTGGATGATAGGTGCAGATGTGAGAAATTGCTTGAGTTGATCAAATGCTTTAGAGCAATCATCATCAAAGACAAAAGGAGTTTCTTTAGCAAGCAAATTGCACAAAGGTCTTGAAATTTTGCTAAAGTCTTTGATGAATCTTCTGTAAAATCCAGCATGGCCAAGAAAAGATCGAACCTCCTTCACTGATTTTGGTGGAGGTAGACTTGAAATTAAGTCAACTTTGGCCTTATCAACTGCAATTCTGTTACTAGAAATAACATGCCCCAGAACTATCCCTTGACGAACCATAAAGTGACATTTCTCCCAATTTAGCACAAGATTTGTTTCTTTACACCTTGCCAAGACAAGAGACAAGTGGTGTAAACATTCATCAAAAGAGGATCCAAACACCGAGAAGTCATCCATGAAAATTTCAAGAAATCGCTCAACCATATCTGAAAATATGCTCATCATGCACCGCTGGAATGTGGCGGGTGCATTACATAACCCAAATGGCATGCGGCGATATGCATATGTTCCAAAAGGACAAGTGAATGTGGTCATTTCTTGATCCTCTGGAGCAATGGGAATTTGATTGTAGCCTGAATAGCCATCTAAAAAACAATAGTAGCTATGACCAGCAAGTCTCTCAAGCATTTGATCAATAAATGGCAAAGGAAAGTGATCTTTCCTTGTGACAGAGTTCAATTTTCTGTAGTCAATACAAACCCGCCACCCAGTGGTCATTCGGGTGGGGACTAATTCATTATTATCATTTTTTACTACTGTGATTCCTGACTTCTTAGGAACAACCTGAACTGGGCTGACCCAAGTACTATCTGATATGGGGTAAATGATGCCAACATCTAACAATTTTAGCACCTCGGTTCTGACGACCTCCTTCATATTAGGGTTAAGTCTGCGTTGCATTTCACGGGAAGATTTTGCATGCTCCTCAAGGTAAATGTGATGCATACACAGAGCAGGACTTATACCCTTAATGTTTGCTATTGTCCATCCCAAAGCTGTCTTATGTTCGCGAAGAACATCAAGCAACTTTCCTTCCTGTTCTAAATTAAGGTCTGAAGAAATGATAACAGGCAAGGTATCAGAAGAACCTAAAAATGCATATTTAAGTGTATCAGGTAATGGTTTTAGGTCAAGTTGGGGTGGTTTTTCAATAGATGGGACAAGTTTAGATTCGGGAACTGGAAGAGGTTCCACCCTGGCTGTCCATTTGGTCGGGTCCAATATAGGGGTAGAGTCAAGCAGTGCATTGACGTCTCTAATGGACCCTTCGATGTCAAAGTCTAAGCCAAAATGAGTTAAACATGTCTGGAGGGAATCATCATTTAAAACAGTTTGCAGAGATTCTTCTACTAAACTTTCAATCATATTCACTGCAAAAGAATCATCCGTCTCCGGGGGTTGTTGTCTAACATTAAAGACATTGAGTTTGACCTTTAAATTGCCAAAAGACAACTTCATAACCCCATTTCTACAATTTATTATGGCATTGGATGTGGCTAAGAATGGCCTTCCCAAAATCACAGGAATCTGACTACCAGGATTCTGCACAGGTTGGGTATCTAAGACAATAAAGTCTACTGGGAAGTAAAATTTATCCACCTGAACCAGAACATCCTCAATAACACCGCGTGGGACTTTAACTGATCTGTCTGCAAGTTGCAGTGTTATGGTAGTCGGTTTCAACTCTCCTAATCCAAGTTGCTCATAAACAGAGAATGGTAGCAAATTTACACTAGCTCCTAAGTTCAACAATGCCCTCTCCACATTATGGTTTCCTACAACGCATGAAATTGTAGGACATCCTTTAAACTTAGGAGGAGTGTTATGCTTAAGAATTGAGCTAACTTGTTCAGTGAGAAACACTTTCTTGTGTGCATTCAATTTTCTTTTCTGAGTGCACATGTCTTTTAAGAATCTTTCATAAGCGGGAACTTGCTTAATAGCATCGAGCAGTGGAATATTAATTTGCACTTTCTTAAAAATTTCCATTGTCTCATCAAGTTTGTTCCCTTGAAATGTTTTTGCAAGTCTCTGAGGAAAAGGTGCCTTGGGTATATAGGGTGGCATATGGCTAGACTCAGGACATGAAGAAGCTTCTAGGCTCTTCTTCGATGTAACAGGACTCACATCTGGTCTAGTAGTGCTCTCTTGTTCCTCACCCTTTCTAGCGGTTGTTTCTATGGCAGTCTTAGGTGGTTCAACATTGTTGTCAATCTGTTTGCCACTCCTAAGTGTAGTTATGGCTTTAACTTGTGCTGGAGGTTGGTTTTGACAAGAATTAGATTCCACTTCAAATTGTCCTTTGGGATTTCCTACAGGTTGACTAGGGAACCGACCTTTTTCCCTCTCATTTAATGCAGAAGCCAATTGACCCATTTGAAGTTCCAGCTTCGCAATTGCTTGTGAGTTAGCATGTAAAGAATGTTGGGTATCTTTTTGAAATTGTATAGAGCTTTGCATGAACAAATTCAAAGTATCCTCAAGAGATGGTTTCTTGGGTTGTGTAGGGAATGTTTGAACTTGTTGAGGGTAAGATTGATTGGGAGGGTACCCTGGAGGTCCTCCTTGATGCGGTCCTTTGGACCATGAAAAATTGGGATGCCTTGCCCAACCTGGGTTATAAGTTTCCGAATATGGGTTATTGCCAGGTCGAGGAAAGGCATTTATAGCATTAGCCTGATCACTATTGTATTCCACTCCATAGGTGTTAGAGGGACAGTTTTGTGTGACATGGGAGGGGTTAGAGCAAATAACACACACATTGACATGTGATGGCATCTGGGGCCTACCAGCAGACATCAACGCATCGAAACGTTGTGTCAGGCTGTCTATCTTGGAGATCAAATGTGCATTATTGTCTACCTCATATATGCCTCCTTTCTTTTGAAAAGGAAATGTTCTGTCAACTCTACTTGAGCAATCCCATTGCTGAGAATTCTCGCATAGAGTCTCAATAAAATCCCATGCTTCTTCGGCACTCTTCATCATAACTGACCCACCACTAGCGGCATCAACCATTTGACGGTTCTGAGGTGTTAAACCGTCATAGAAGAATTGAACTTGTTGCCACTTTAAAAATCCATGGTGTGGACACTTAAGGAGCAAATTCTTCCATCTTTCCCAACACTCATAAAAGTGTTCACCCTCCTTCTGCATGAAATTTGTAATTTCTCTACGAAGGGCATGAGTTTTATGAACCGGGAAGAATTTGTTCAAGAATTTTTCAGCTAATTGATCCCAACTCCTAATTGTTCCAACTTCTAAAGAGTTCAACCATGCTTTCGCTTTTTCTTTCAAAGAAAAGGGAAAGAGGCGCAACCGAACAGATTCATCGGAGAAATTTTGGAATTTAAATGTAGCACAAATGTCAAGGAACTCTTTAACATGATTATAGGGATCTTCTTTATTGGAACCATAGAATGTGGGCAAAATTTGCATCACCCCTGGTTTCAACTCAAAGTGGTGTGCCGTGGTTAGCGGCAACACTATGCAGGAAGGTGAGTTGAATTGAATGGGGGATGAACAATCTTTTAATGTCTTCCTCACATTCTCATTTTCCATGTTACCTAATTGATTTATAATATCCATTGTATGTTTGAGTCTTGCTTTAAAAGTTCTTTCAATTTCTAGGTCAAGAGGTGCAAGCTTTTCACCCAGTGACCGACGACCAAGTATACACTAATTAACGGCACTAAAAATTAAATACCTAGAACAAACCTAAAAAACGCAACTAACACAAGCATGCAATCACCGAAAGAAATATAAAAAATACCAAGCACCTAGAAAAATTAAAAGAGAAGGAAAAAGAAAGCAAACAAGGGGAAGGGGTGGCCCTTCCAACGTTGGCGAGAATTTTGCGTCTTCTCTTACTCCTACAAAAAGACAAAACACTAATAAGCGACACAAAGTAGACCAACTTAAATTGAAACTAAACTACTCTAAGAATTTGGTAAATTATCCTACGTAGTCCCCGGCAACGGCGCCAAAAACTTGATGTAAATTTTAATATAATACTCGCAAGCGCACGAACCTAATGCAGAATAGTGGCTACGAGGTCGATCCCTCAGAGACTTAGTAAGATATTCAACCTAATTCTAGAGTATATAGCAAGCAACAATGAAATGAAAAGTTCTAATTTTTATTTTCTATTTAATCAATCAGATGTTCAACTAATGAAATGAAATTAACTAAACAAAATATCAAAGAAAGAAAAATCCTGATTTCTGCTTTTAGTTCGTCTGCAATTCTGTCCTGCTTTGCTCTCTCCTCCACCTTCAGCAACAGTCTTTCAACTGCACGCCTCAACCGATCAGCTCTTTCTCTCGAATAGAACAGACAGTCCCCAATTCCAGCCAAAGCAAAGCTTCTTTCCCGTGTTGACTCAGCACCTCTTCTCTCTCTCGAACAAAAGTGGCAAACAATTCTGCTTTGCTCTCTCGAGCCAAAGCAATTACTCTCTGTTCTGATTTTGTAAGCCAACCAGGACTGCTTCTCTATCTCTCAACCAAAGCATTAGTCCTTTCCCAGAACAATCCTCCTCCTCTACCAATCAGCGAAAACAGTCTTTCTCAATCAACAGCAATACTTCAACAGCCAGCTACAATCTGCTCTTTCCGATTCTCACCGGCAGCCACCCATCAGAAAAGACAGCAGCCTCCAAAACAGTTCTCCCAAAACAGCATTCGTTTGCAACAGTTCCCTCTCTGTCTCTCGAGCAGAGCAGCACCCACCTTATGCAACAGCCGTCAATCCTCTCCGATTCCCAGCCAAATCGAACCTTCTCTGCTCAGTCGGCCTCCAGAACTCCTCAGCACAGTCGACCTCTCTTCCGGCCACCACAGACTCCTCTTCACCTTCCACAGCACAGTCGGCGACCCTTCGAACAGACAGAACAGCCCTCCAATCCACCCCTCTCTGCCTCTCGACAGACCGAAAAAACGAGTCCAAAAGCCACTCTCGATCTCTCACAGAACCGCCAATCCTTCAGAACAGAACCACCGTCAGCAACACCGCTGCCCCTTCCACAGACAGACCCGGCGACTACCACCCAAAAGCCACCGTCTTCTCCACACAGTCGCTACCCAAAATAACCTATGTTTTCACCAACTCTTAAATCCGTTCGCCCCTCTCTCAAATTAGCATTTTTTCCAAATCAGAGACACCTTCCAAATGTGTTCTTTCCTTGTTCTGTTCACGCCGGAATTGTCTCCGTCGTAGTTGCTCCGCCGTCTCAATCAGTCGCCACCATAGCCTCGCCGCCAAGTCGCCTCGCCGCCGAGTCGCCGACAGCAAGACCCACCGCCACAGGCCGCCGGAATTTCCTCCGTGCCCACCCTCTGGTCGAACAGAGCCTCCTTCTCTGTTCTTCTGTTTCAGGCGCCCGAGCCATCGGGCTCGGGTCGCTGTTTTCTTTTTTTTTCTTTTTTCTTTTGTTATTTCTTTCGGACCAGACCAATTGCTGAACCGCTGACCCATTCTTTTCTCTTCTTTTTTTTTCTTTTATTGGGTTAAAACCCGTCGTACCAACCACGTCCGTCGGATCTTCGATCTCTTCACATGAGCTGATTGACACGTTCCACATTCGGCGATCTGATTTGGAGCTCTAAAGCCTGCATAAATAAAAATAAATCGTAATTAGACGCATAATAAAACATGAGTCTATTAAAACCAATTAATGCATCTAAATAACTCAATTAAGCGCGTTTAATTATTAAACTCCAAATTATTCACTTAACACAGATAAACATTAATTATCCTTACTTTAACTAAAAATACGACTAACAAATAGGCAGAAAGGCATATAAAAATGTGTATATTTTGCATATATCAGTTACAGCCGATCGATCGCCATTAATGCCGATCGATCGCTTTACGCGAAGCAAAATATTCACAAATCACAGTAACTACGATCGTTCGTTTTGACACGGCGTCGATCGGTTCAGCTTGCCGATCGATCGGTTCTTGAGGCGATCGATCGCTGTCACGTTCAATCAAATTCAAATTCTCATATCTTTTTACCCCGAACTCCAAATCGCACATATTAGGTGGCGTTGGAAAGCTCTTCTCACCAACTTTAATTTCCACAAGGCAGAACCCGACCAAATCAAAAATTAAGAGGGTCAAATTTAGGTTTTAATATACTTACTAATTTTCTGGGTGTTACACCCGACTACTAGAAGGGATAAGGAAACTGACCTCTTAGAGCACCACATCCCGCCGCCAATCTTCTTGGGTGCATACAAGGCCCACCCATCATATGCACCGGGTAAATCAGGATATAATCTCGGGTGGGTGGCGAACGGAGTGGGGGTTCGAGCTCAGAACCTCCGCTCAAGGGAACCATGTTCTATCCATCACACAAATACCTGGTTGGTCAATTTCACTAATGTTGCCTCCTAATATCAGACCCCAAGTCAATCTAGTTCCACCCGCGGTTCAAACAAACTTGCCAATCTGCTATCAATCGGGGTCGATGACCAATCCAATTTTCTATGTGCTTTGGATTAGTTTGGTAGTGAGCATTTAATATATAACACAATAAACCAAAAAATAGAGAGAAAATAAACACAGGGAAGGCCAATAACTCATTTGATTATTGGCTAAGACAAGCCTCCTTAAACTTTCGAATGTATTCCAAATATTATATAATGTACCATAGTCCTTTCAACTCTTTGTCATTTATGAGTGAGGTAATAACCTTGGAATCCCCTTAAATATGAATCTTCTGAATATTGAGATATGAAACAAAGTGAATGCCCATATAACCTAAGTAACCAAGTACAGGTACGACAATAATAAGGCTAAGGTAAGTGTAATGGACTAAATGGCAAAAGACATAATATACGGAAAAGTAACGTGAAAAATACGGTAGTTGATGAAAGGATAAACTATAAAATAATTCATAAGGATAATATAATAAAAATAAAGAATTGTAACAACGATTGGATTGTGGTTCAATGGGTAGAGTTGGACATTAATTTCTACTAGGATCCAAGTTTGAGTCTATGTAAAAACTAGGTTTTTTTTTACTTTAGCATTATCATGCACTAATATAAAAGTCCCGTATCGTTGAAAAGTATGAATCTAAGGCTCTACATGCTCTATAAAAAGAAAAGGAAGGAATAGTCTTTGCATCCAACCAAGGTAAGTCAAAATGGGTCAATCTTTTGGATAGTAGAAGGTTATGAGCCGTCTTCACAAAAGAAAGTCGAGTTAAGCTCGAACTGATTCTCGAGTCAAGCTTTGAGTTAATACGAGTCGAGTTTTTTTTTAGTCGAGCTCGAGCCGAGCCAAAGTTCGAGCCGAGTCGAGCCAAGCCAGAAAAACTCGCGAGCCAACTCGGCTCGTGAACACCCTTAATTGCACATAAGAGACATATTTAAACAGTTGGGCACTTTATCGCTCGTGCCATTGAACTGACTACATGTTGAGCCTGCCTCGGTAGACAGTGGACAACACCTTTAGCCGTTTTAGGAACATACAAGAAAGATGCATATCCATAACTCGAGAGATCTTCTACACATTTTTTCATAAGTTTATATTTGTACTCTTTAAAACACTCCAAATATCTGGCTGCGTAACTTCTGACCTCCACCCTATTACAACATCCACCAAACTCTGCTTGCATTTCTTTGACTCCATATTGCCCCCGTGGTAACAGTAAAGAACAACTCCACATCTAATGATTTGTCATAATGTAACACAAAATCTATTAGTTCTGGAGGGCTTCTCACCTGCAGCTGAATTGGATTGGAAACCGATTTTCTGTTTCCCAAGCTTCTCTCACCTTCCTGCAGAATCACAAAGCAGGACTTTCATCCACAGCAGTAGTAACCTTGGGGTAATTGGTCAAAAGCAATATAGGTAATGACGAGCATTCCAAAGAGTATGGTCAAGTTCAGATTATCAAAAGAAAAATGACAAATTCCAACATTGATGGGTGGAAAAGCTACTGATTAGTGTCATCAGATTATAATATTGCTCAAGGCAAAGCTAGTATAGTTACCATGTACACCTACTTTTTGTTTCCTTAATCATTTATATCTTTGTTGTTATGCAGCCAATGGTCATTTTATCTGTATCGTTCCTTTTCAAAATAGTTGTTCAAAATAACCGCTGTAAAGTATTCCATTGAATTTTTCAATTTATATGTAATTTAATGTCACATGAATTTGTTTTATCTTTTTTCACATAACAACATTTATATGATAGATTGTCAAATAGTTATTCAAAATAGTTTACAGTGGTTACGGTAGGTCTTCATCAAGGGTCAGTTTTAAGTCTTTATCTTTTTGTTTTAGTTATGGATGAACTTACTAGACATTTACAAGATAATGTCCCTTGGTATATGTTTTTTTACAGATGATGTAGTTTAAATTGATGAGAGTAAAGTAGGTTTGAATGCGAAACTGGAATTGTGGAAGGATGCTCTAGAATAAAAAAGTTATAAAATAAGTAGGACTAAGACAGAGTGCATTGAATTTAATTTTAAAGAAAGTAGAACTATAGGTAAAGCCTTAGTTGAAATAAATGGGCCAGAAAAGCCAAGGTGTGATCAATTCCGTTACTTAGAATCCATCATCCATAAAGAAGGGGATATTGATAGTGATGTGGTGTATAAGATAAATGTGGGGTGGGTAAAGTGGAAGGCAGCCTCGGAAGTGTTGTGTGATAGGCATATTCTAAAAAGGCTTAAAGTCAAGTTTTATAGGACAACAATTAGGCTTGCAATACTCTATGGAGTGGAGTGTTGGGCACCAAAGAAAAGTCATATAGATAAGTTGAATGTAGCCAAAATGAGAATGTTAAGGTAGATGAGTGGGATAACTAGGAGATATTGGATTATAAATGAATATATTCGTGAGAGTTTATGGTAGCTCCTTTAGAGGAGAAGCTGAGGTAATGTAGGTTGCGTTGGTGTGGGCATATGAAAAAAAAGGCCAATAGATGCCCCTGTGAGAAGATTAGAAGTGATGCATGTAAATGATGCTAAAAGAGGGAGAGGGAGACCTAAGAGTACTTGGATGGAGGTAATAAAAAAAATTTAACTTTACTATCTCTTAGAAAAGAGGTAGCCCAAAACAGGCCTGAATAGAAGAGTAAGATCCATGTCGCCGACCCCAAATAATTGGGTAAAGGCGCTATTTGATTATGATTATGATTATACATTGTTGTCAGTCTAATATATTGTTTGGATATATCATAATTATTGGGAGAATTCTATTTGATCTAACAGGGTCTGCTGGAGCCAAACCTACAGGTTTTAAAACTTGATGGCAACCCGCTGAGAAGGTATGAAGTTCTCCACAAACCAGTTCTTTTTAATAATGTACACGCAAAACAGATTTTTAATTGCTTGCCACTAAAAAGCACATATTTAGTTGAGAAATAGTTTCTGCGATTCGAGGTCCCATAACTGACTCAATAAGTCCAATCCACTTTCTAACAATGTAAAAAATTCAGTTAACTTTGGTCATATGTGGTCCACTGAATATTGATTTAATACTATAATGCACATATAGCTCCCCTTGTTATATGAACTTAGTTTCTGTTGTTCAATCACAGTTTGTAATAAATATCATTTGAAACTAGCAAACCTGATCTGTTGTAAGAATGTTCTTGTCATTGTCGGTCCATAATAAACTCCCGTTCTAACTACTTGCTTTGTCCAAATATGCTGTAGCATAAGGAGAACCATTTTGAATCGAGGCACCAAAGCCGTATTGAAGTATCTGAAAGACAAACTTCCTGAGTAATCTTGTCGTTGCTGGGTTGGCCCTTGCTTCTTCATACTCTTGTCATCTGGTATTATATTATCTACATGTAACAGCTCGAGATTTTGGAAAACTTGGTTATCTTACAGTTTAAAGCAAAATCAAGTGTATAATTTAATCAGAATGTATTGTTTAATTTTCAATACTAAATTTGAGTGCATGTTTAGTATATTCTTCAACTTTTAATCCTAAAGTTGATTTTAATGTATTTTTTGAAACATAGTCAGTGTATAATTTTAAGTTATAATGTCTTTGGTTTGTTTTTCGATGCTACTAAATTGGGGTGTAATGTTCTTTTATTTGCTTCATTTTATGTTGCCAAACTCTTAAACTATTGAACCTTGTGTGCCTTTCTGGAGTTTAGAAACTGGAGTAACTATAAAGGTTAATGACACGGTTCGCTTATCATGGGTGCAAAGAGAGCAAGAGCTTAATTAACCAGTTGGTCTATGTCCTAATATTTCTTTTTGGCAGGCCAAATTTTATTGAGTTGGAACAAACAGGGTTTCGGCAACGAGCAAAATGTTTCAATGATCAAGATCATTTTGTGGGTCAAATTCCTGCATGTTTTAAATGTGTCATAATATTGTGCATCCAAAAGTCATCCGCACGGATCAGAGAAATCCTCCTCAAATTTATAGAAGAATGGAAGCAATTTTGGTTCGCCTGGTGGATTTCCTGGCGGACAGGAAATCTCCAATATTACCAGGCGCCATCAATCGTTGAGATTGACGGTGCACAGGCATCTACTGTGCCTCAGCAAAAGGTTTGCTGGAGTGCACAGCTAATGCCTGTGTGCCGACAATGCTGATGATCCACGCCTCCTATCTGATAGAGGATGTCCGCCTCCCGGCAACCTCAAAGTCTTCCATGAAAGAATACTGTTACAATTATCTGTGCCTAAGAACGCTTGCTGGATGCAAGCCAGAATAAGCAGGCTCCTTGTGTGGCCCCAGTTTTCGTCGAGGAAGAGTTACTAGGTGCAAATAATTATAGCGTTTTCAAATAAATCATTGTCATTCTGTTCCAAACGGGAAAAACGGATAAGTACGTAGTGATTGATCTCTGGCATGTTTTTTTTATAAAAAGGGTGACCTATGCCTTCAGCCACTTTTCATTTCTATACTCCCTTCTTCCAGAAATACCTGAATGCATATGAAAACTAGTTAAATTTGGGGAAACGATATTTGTACAGCAGATTCCTACACATTTTCCATATACAGCTGATGTGTATGGAAATGTGTAGGAATCTGCTGTAGGGTTATCACTGCCCTTAAATTTGTTACCATATAGGGCCCCCAACATTTCAAGCTGTATGTCATACGTCCAAACGATGATTCCAACCATGGGTGTAAACGAGCCAAGCTGAGCTTGGGCATGGATCAGCTCAAGCTCGAAATTTCAAATTCGAGCTCAAGCTCGGCTCGGCTCGTATCTTCCCAGCTCAAGCTTGGCTCATTAATAATTATGGAGCTCGAGCTCAAATGCCTTCTACAGGAAATTAAGCTCGGCCCAGGCTCAACCCATGCTCGAATTTGAAATTCATCTTCAAGTAGTTAGATGGCAACATCAGGGAGTATGATTATAGGAAGGATGATTTTAGGGGCGGGATTCGGAGTTGTAGATTCATGCTCAAATTGGAAGGATAAGTTTGGATTTTCTAGTTAAAATTGGGACTCAGATTTGGGATTGAAACTTCAAATTCTAGATTGGCACGGATCTGAAGTTTGGTGTTGGGCTCTTGAACCGCCTATAAGAACAGAGAATAGAGTGGGGGACAAAAAAAAGTTGCTTTCAATTTGCTACAGCAAAGAAAAACTGGGTCAGTGGGAGGAATACGAGGAACAGTAAGTGTGAACAATGCATGTTAATAGTGAACACTGACAGTGAATAGTGTTTAGCCTCTGTTCCAAATTTCAACTTTTTACACGTAGAGTTTTTCTTTTCCTTCCTCCGTGTCTAGCTAATTTAATTATTCCAAAGCTGTTGTGTACGTCAGCACAACAGCAGAGGATATCTTTCCTTAGTTCCAGTTGATTTCTTTGATTTATTTCTTTGCATAAGTATTGTATTGTAATCAGACCCGTTTAGGCTAATTGTTAGGTAACGGGCTGAGATTGAGTGATTAACGGACATTAGGGAGTGATTTATGGCCCATCAGAGGCCCATCAGAGTTGTAACATATGGCGCGCCCCCCAAGGCACGCGCCATCCCTCTCCTTTATGAGGAGGGTGTCTTCTCATTGTTAGGGTATGCAATAAGAAAACACTATTTCCCTTACCTATTCTTCTTCTTCCTTTCCCCTGCCGTCAAGGTCTTCCTTGTGACCCTAACACTGGTATCAGAGCAGTTCCAATCTGCGGAACCTCATGCCCCCTCGCAAGCAACCAGTTATGGCTGCTGGCACGTCCTCAGATCAAGAGGCGGCAAAAGAAAACCTCAGCCCGAGGGCTGATTCTGATTCCACTCAGACGATGATTCTTGCTGTGTTAATGGGACTCCAAGATCAACTACAGGAGCTGAAATTGGAGCGGGCTGAGGAGAAAGCCATGCGCGCTGAGGAAAAGGCCAGGCAAGCTGCCGCCATGGCCACGCTGCCACCTACTCAAGTGCCACTCCTCGACAGGGTGGCTCTCAAAATATTGGCGATTCACTGTTAGGCCAACCCACCGGCCACTTATCTTCGCAGGGCATTCCGATTGGATCCATCCACGTTGACCTGGAAGAGGGCCGCACTGGCCCAGGAACGCGAGGCCTGGAAGGTGCATGAGGAAATTCCTCAATGACTGAACGACCACGCAATATCCTGCACGAAATGGAGGAGGATTTGGAGGAGTTCTCTGGATTTTGCGGGGGACAGAGGACCAGCACTGAACCTAGGCTGGCCCGCTTGCAGTTTCCGAGGTACAACGGCGAGGAAAATCCTGTCGAGTGGTTGTACAAGGCCGATAAATTCTTTGCCAATCAGGGAACCTATTCTGACGAAGAACGACTCCGTGTGGCTGCCTTCCACCTGGACGGCGATGCCTCCGTTTGGTTTCGGGCCTACGAGAAGGAGGTTCGACGACCCACATGGGTATCTTTTTCTAACGAGTTGTGCATCCAATTTGGCCCAAACGAGTTCCAGGACTTCAATGAGATGCTTTCTACTCTGCGTCAAACTACAATGGTGAGAGCATACTACTCTGATTTTATGAAAATTGCTAATCGTTTACTGGACTGGCCAATGGCTGCACTCGTGGGGACATTCAAAAGGGGCCTGAAGCCTGAAATTGCTAATGAGATGCGACACTTCCCCTGCCAGACTATGCAGGAAGTGGTGCGTCGTGCACGTATTGAAGAAGAAAAGTTGATCCGCCAATGACGAGGGGGTCGAGGAGGGCTGCCTCTGAGGCCGTACACTGGCCAAATCCCTGTCTCAGCCCTAGCGCCTAGCCCAGGTCCCAGCCGACAGGCTTTGCCAGGACCTCTACCAAGCTCTCCATCAACTCCTATTCGCCGTCTGACGACTGCCCAGATGGAGGAACGGCGTGCAAAAGGACTCTGCTATAGGTGTGATGAAAAGTTCGTCCCAGGCCATCGCTGCTCTATCAAAGGGAGCCTACTCATTGAAGAAATTGAGGATGCAGGAGTGGATGACCCAGATGAGAGTCCCGAACTCTATGACCATGTCCAGCCGGAGATCTCTGTTCATGCTTTTTCAGGTACCTTTACCCCCAGTTTCATGCGCGTTCAGGGCCAGCTGATGCCAACAGGTCGCAGTACTCATCGACAGTGGGTCGACGCATAACTTCATCAATGATAAGGTGGCTCAACGCCTGGGTTGCTATGTCTCTGAGTCCAAACTTTTTGACGTCTTGATTGGGGACGGAAAACACCTACGCAGCATGGGGGTGTGTTCTCAGATCGAGCTGATGATCCAAGGACACTCGTTTGTCACTGATTTATTTCTTCTTCCCACGAAGGGTGCCGATGTGGTGCTGGGAGTACAGTGGTTACAGACTCTGGGAGATGTGATATGGAATTTCAGGGATCTAACTATGGATTTTGAAGTGAATGGCCAGCGCATACGACTTCACGGGGCGCAGCCAGGCACTTTGCACACGGCGCAGGCAGTGAGTTCTTTTTGTAAATTTGCACCTCAAGGTATTTTATTACAGCAGCGCGCAATTATGGATGTGGATCAACTGACCTTAACCACGGACATGCTTGACCTCCTTAATGAGCATGCCGATATCTTCACTGAGCCGTCGGGCCTGCCACCAGCCAGAGGCCACGACCATTCCATTCCGATCACACCTGGGGCCCCTCCGGCCAATGTGCGCCCTTATCGCTACCCCCATGTGCAGAAGGCTGAAATTGAGAAATTGGTTTCAAGAAATGTTGCAGTCGGGTATCATACGCCCCAGTACCAGTTCTTTTTCGTCACCAGTCCTGTTGGTGCGCAAAAAAGACGGATCTTGGCACTTCTGCGTGGACTATCGGGCACTTAATGCGATCACAGTAAAAGATAAGTACCCCAATCCGGTGATAGAGGAACTTCTTGATGAATTGGCAGGGGCGGCGGTGTTTAGTAAACTCGATCTGCGCTCTGGTTACCACCAAATCCGTATGCAGCTGCATGATGTCCATAAAACAGCCTTCAAGACTCATGATGGCCATTATGAGTTTCTTGTCATGCCTTTTGGCCTGACCAATGCGCCATCCACATTCTAAAGTTTGATGAATTATTTGTTTCGCCCATACCTCCGCCGGTTTGTGCTAGTATTCTTCGACGACATATTGATATACAGCTCATCCTAGGAGGAACATTTTGACAATCTCAGGTCAGTTTTTACTATTCTGTGGGCTAACACACTTTTCTTGAAGCGTTCGAAGTGCTCTTTTGGCAGCGCACAGGTCGACTATTTGGGCCATGTTATCTCCTCTCAAGGGGTAGCCACAGATCCTTCCAAGGTGGAGACAATGCGGTCATGGCCCACGCCAACTTGTGTGAAGTCCCTCCGGGGGTTCTTGGGCCTAACCGGGTATTATCATCAGTTTATTGAGCGTTCTGGGTTAATTGCTGGGCCGCTTACATCATTGCTCAAAAAGGGTGCATTTGCATGGTCGGATGAAGCCCAAACCGCATTGACAGATTGAAACAGGCAATGGCACAGGCACCGGTATTGGTTCTCCCTGATTTTTCTCTGCCTTTTGTAGTTGAGACGGATGCGTCTGATTTGGGCCTAGGTGCGGTCCTACTCCAGAAAGAACGATCGATCGCTTTTTACAGCAAGGCACTGTCGGGCCGGTCCTTATCTTTATCTGCGTACGAGAAGGAGATGTTGGCCATTGTGCATGCCGTCTCTAAGTGGCGGCCTTATTTGTTGGGCCGACGATTTCTCATTCGGACCGACCACCAACCTCTCAAATATTTTTTGGAGCAACAGGTCTCAACTCCGTCTCAACAACGCTGGGTGAGTAAGCTATTGGGTTACGATTATGAAGTGGTCTACAAGAAGAGCGTCGACAATACGGTGGCCGATGCTTTATCTCACCGCCCCCACGAAGGTGCCTGCCTCGCCCTTTCAGTCCCTTGCTGCCCATTTATTCCTGACTTACGGGCGGCGTATGTGGCGGACCCTCCTACCCAGGAATTGATTGATCGTATTCAGAGCGACCCCTCTGCGGCAACCCCCTTCGACTGGCACAACCAGCTATTGTTTTGGAAGAATCGACTTTGGGTGCCGAATGTAGGCGACTTGAGGCAACGGGTTATCGCTCATTTCCATGATACTCCTATTGCTGGTCATGAAGGTACGTTTCGCACCTTCAAACGGGTCAGCCAAATCTTTCTGTGGCCTGGCTTAAGGAAAGTGGTGCATGCTTATGTAGCCGCATGCGACACATGTCAACTGTCCAAGGCATCGTCTACTTCTCCTGCGGGCCTTCTTCAGCCCCTTCCCATTCCCGACAAGATATGGGATGACGTCTCCATGGACTTCATTGAAGCTTTACCAGCGGTGGGGGGCAAGACGGTGATAATGGTGGTGGTTGACCGCCTGTCTAAATATGCCCACTTTTGTGTCCTGAGCCATCCATACTCCGCCCGTACTGTTGCTGAATTATATGTGCGAGAAGTGGCAAAATTGCATGGTATGCCACGGACTATTGTATCCGACAGAGATAGGGTCTTCATATCCCAATTTTGGCGGGAATTCTTTAAGTTACAGGGAACGGAACTTCACATGAGTACGGCATAACACCCCCAGACACATGGCCAAACGGAAGTGGTGAATCGGTGCCTTGAGCAGTACTTACGTTGTTTTGTGGGGGATCAGCCCCGTCGCTGGCTTTCATTGCTACCTTGGGCAGAATGGTCGTACAACACGGCGTATCACACACGTGCAGGTTTCATGCCGTTTGAGATTGTCTACGGCCGCCCCCCTCCATCTGTCCTATCTTATGTTCCTCATCGTTCTGCCATAGCCGAGGTGGATTGTATGTTGCAGACTCGTGATGAGGTACTTCGTCAGTTGAAAACCAATTTAGCGGCCGCCCAGAACAGGATGAAGCAACTATATGACCAACGGCGCTCGGACAAAGAATTCCAGGTGGGTGATATGGTTTATGTGTCAGTTCGTCCCCATCGCCAAACCTCTTTGTATAGGGTTGACCAGAAGCTGGCACCACGGTTTCATGGGCCTTACGCCATTGCAGCACGGGTGGGACCGGTAGCGTATCGCCTTTCTCTGCCCGCCGAGTCCTTGGTGCACCCGGTATTCCACGTCTCTCGCCTTCGTCGCTTCGTGGGGGACACTCTCTTGATTGCTGGGTCTGCGCCTCCTCCTCTCATGGGTCCGGCTGAATCTGATGAGCTAGTACCAGCTTCTGTTATTGACAAACGTCACGTGCGTCATGCTGGGCGTCTTGTAATGGAAGTGCTCGTGGCATGGCAGGGCAAACCGTTGGAGGATGCTGCGTGGCTACTTGAGGATGACTTTATGAATCGGTTTTCGTCTTGGTCGCATTGAGGACAATGCGTTAGCGGAAGCGTGGTGGAGTGTTGTGTACGTCAGCACAACAGGAGAGGATATCTTTCCTTAGTTCCAGTTGATTTCTTTGATTTATTTCTTTGCATAAATATTGTATTGTAATCATACCCGTTTAGGCTAATTGTTAGGTAACGGGCTGAGATTGAGTGATTAACGGACATTAGGGAGTGATTTATGGCCCATCAGAAGCCCATCAGAGTTGTAACAGATGGCGCCCCCCCCAAGGCACGCGCCATCCCTCTCCTTTATAAGGAGGGTGTCTTCTCATTGTTAGGGTATGCAATAAGAAAACACTATTTCCCTTACCTATTCTTCTTCTTCCTTTCCCCTGCCGTCAAGGCCTTCCTTGTGACCCTAACAGGTCACAACAAAAGCATGATGAAATCCTAAACTAGTGATGTTACTCTCAGTTATTTTATTTAAGTATAGTTGATATGATCTATTTCATATGTGTGTTGATGAAAACTTCATGATATTATCCTTGTACTTTAAGTATGAATTATTTATGAAGTTTAATCCTAGAGAATTTCTGTGTCTAACAATAAACAGAGTTTAAGTAGTAATTTTGTAAACTCTACGTCTGACCAAGGATAGAGTAATATTAATTATGTTTCATTGAATGAACTACATGTGTCCAACCAAGAATATTTATTACATTTATTTTTAACTCGTGTACCTAACAAAAAATATGTAGTTCTCTTGTCATATCAATAAGGTTCATTAATGATAATGGAGAGTAATAATTACTTGAGAGTGGTGGATTCAATATTTTAAAATATTCTCATTACTTGAATTTTGTTAATTTTTCCTTGGTTTTAATTAATTGTCTATTTTGTTGGATCAATTAAGTAAAAGTATAAAATTAAGTTGAATTTAAACTAAGTTCATGCGGGATCAACCTCGTAGCTACTATTCTATATCAAATTTGTGCGCTTGCGAGTAAAATAGATTAAAATTCGCATCCACAAGAAAATGATTTTTTTTCAACGATTGGAACCTACATTGATAAAAGTCTTCTGCGGCATAGTCCTAAGCTGCAAATGCAAAGACTCCAAGTTCTTGAAAGAGGGAAGGAAAAATAGCATTATAAAATCTTATAGCTTCCTAAAGATAAGATATTTTATTCTTCGAAGGCACAAATTTTAGTTTTATAAGGTTCGTTAATGATAATGGGAAAATAGCGGTATAAAAACTCCTTGTGCTTTAATAGTTAGATTTGTCCAAAAATAAATATCTATGTGTGTGTATATATATATATATATATATATATATATATATATATATATATATAAAAGAGATGTCAATAGACTGAGTAATATCTTTATCTTTTTATAAATACAACACATATATAGATATTTTACATGTACATGTGCATGGTGTTTTATTTGGTTTTCTAATGTGGATACACAGAAGGAGTATCAGAGTTTTAGTTTTTAAGAAATAAATATTAGAGTTTTATTTTGTAACAAATCTAACTGTTCAATTTTGTTATTGTTCCACATGTAAATAACCAAAGCTATTAATTGCAAAGTTATGATTCCAATGTGACACAACACTATCAATTACTCCTTCTTTCAGGTTTTATTATCAACAAAACTGAAATTTGCGCCTCCGAGCTGTAAACGCGCCGAGCTAAGCTCGAATTAGAAATTTTGAGCTCGAGTTGAGCCATGCCCAAGCTCGGCTCGTTTACACTCGTAAATTTGCACCTAAAAATATATGCTTATTTAGACCTGGTGTGACGAGGTTCAAATGAGTCTTCCGCAGGCCCCATGCGTGAGCGTATTTTTTTTTGGGAAACGATATTTGTACATAAGATTTTCTACACATTTCCATACACATCAGTTCACCCACTCATTTCCATACACATCAGCTGTGTATGGAAATGTGTAAGAATCTGATGTAGGGTTATCACTGCCCTTTTTTTTTAGTTAGTGAGCATATAAGTAGCACTTTTATTAGGCCATTATATACCGACCTACCTACTACCCCATCTTGAATGCATGCATGCAACATTTTTTTGTTGTCCCTTCCCAATATGTAGCACTTATAAATTGCTTCACCAAAATGCACTTTCTTGATGAAAAAAAACCCCACCCACCCCCTTAACTCAGAGCCAAGGGGTAACAATACATCCTTCTTCCTGGAGCAATTACCAAGTTTAGCAACTTATCAGAGCTCAGCCATGGGTTTAAGTAAAAAAGATAGGCTCAGCCGTCTGTCATAGGCAATTCTACTCTTAGGACAAATGACTGATCAACTCTTCCTTTTATTTTTGTCTGCAACTGCTCGAAGGCAGCGGACAACTCACGCACTTGTTTCTGGGGAAGACTGAAGATCAACCTACTATTCTAATATTCTCCTTGTGGGTCGAGGCTCGAACACAGGTATGGAAGACTGAAGATCAACACATCAATGAATTTCGGGGGAAGTGACTGATCGACTCTTAGCAAAGCCTGTCAGTAAATAATAGTATAACAACAATGGATAATAATAAAACATTAACATTAAACCCGGCCAGATTTTGTTGCAGTGTTCCTGCTCGCGATCGATCGCCAAGCTTCCGCAATCGATCACAAGGCTCTCCATTTGAACTAGGTGAAATTTTCCATTGGTGATCGATCACCCCTGATTGGCGGTGCTCGCAGTTTTACTTCAATAGGTCCTTTTTTGCCATTTTGAGTCAAAATAAGTATAAACCTAATTCTCCTACAAAATACCCAAAACAACATTATATAACACTAAAAACAAAAAAATATTAGCATAAATATGAGATTTAGAGCTAATAAAGTGTATGTTTTTAGTATGGGCCTATTTAGCAGCAGCTACATACCTGGATTTTAGAAGAATCCAGCTTCTCTATGAAAATCTCATCCCAAAAGAATTCAACTTTCACTTCATTGACTTTTCTCAATAGTATTTTTTATAATTTTGTAAAAAAGACACGGGCACATAATAAGAAAAAAAATGTTTTCAATCATGAAAATACATTTTTTTCTTATTATATGCCCTAGCCTTTTATGTTTATTTACAAAATATGTCATTGGACTCTAAATTCTTCTCCAAAAGTTACTTAAAAGCTACTTCTTCCCAACCAAGCACCATGATTCTTTTAGGCGGCTTCTTCCCTAAAATCCAGATTTCTTACTGCTCCATAAATCCTCTACCAAACACCTCTCAGATTTCTTACTACCCCTATGTATTTAGGGGTATAAACGGACAGACACAGACGCAGACAAGCTACGTTTGTAGCCATCCACTTACATTAAATCTAAGTGTTCGTCCATCCACCATCCGTGCAGACACCCCTATGTGTCCATCTGCATGTGTCTGTTGTGGACACGAACATGAAATTTGCCTTAAAAATTGTCACATACATAAATACGGACAGAACGGACGGCTCTGGATGCGGACGCACCCTGTTCGCAACCGTGTCTGCTCAAATGCCGGACCACCAAAGCTATTCGTGTCCGTGCCGATCAAATTTTTATGTCCGTTTAGGCAATAAAATGGACAAACGGACGCAGACATTCGGATACCGTTTACTCCCGTATATGTATTAGATGACCCGTGGATACTGATGCATGTAATGGGTCAGTCACTTTGTTGCCCACTCACCCGGGATAGTGATGCATATGATGGGATGGCCTTGTACGTGGCCGATGGGATACAATGATCTAAGATGCCGGTTGCCCGGCGCCTTTTGTTGCACCCTAAAGACTTTGGCGCTTACTCCTTATAAAAAAATGCTATTAATGTCATCCAGATTACGGTGCCCTTCTAGTCAGGTCCTAAGAAAGGTTGGCCTGCCCTTCTAGTCAGTTCCTAAGAAATCGGACACCCTTCATTACAGAAAAAAAACACCCAGATCACCGTCGTTTTCTTAAATTAAAAACTCTTATTGTCTACATATATTTTGCTAAAAAAATTTGTCTGCATGGTTGAAGTAGAGGTGGAGCCCAGGATGACTCTATTTTGGATCCTGTTGTGGCAGAGCTGAACTGGATAAGACAGAATTCCGACCCTAAGAACTAAGGGGCCGTTTGGGGCGTGATTAAAAGCAAAACATCCAGATTTATATATCCAGCTGAAACACGTGCTGAGGTGTTTCAGCTGGATGTAAAAATCCACATGGATGCTATAGTAGATATCCAGAATCCAGTCTGGATGTTGTGCAATAATCACGCCCCAAACGGCCCCTAAGAAGTACTCTCTTCATGTGGGTCCCTTTTATACGTTGCTAGACACTCGTATATAATGTAAGCATAAAATAAACAGAATTATCAAGGGGCCAATTTTCCATTACAAAAAAGACCTTATCTTGTTCCCTGTATATCTATGTTGATGGACTGTACGATGGATCCCACCACAATTCAAAAGCTTTTCCTAGGGAATGTTTTTGTGAATATAAAGACAAGAGCTCAATGTTTTTCCTCTTGTGCCCCTCTATGATCTCCACCGGCTTAATCAATCTATAATTATACTTTTATGTCCTCTCAAACACTTTTAGAGTTGTTTCATATCCTTTATAACCTCAATTATTCTAAATTTTTCATGTCTTAATTAATCAAAAAGAGGTGAAAAATGTTTTGCTTACCGGCATTATGCAACTAAGTACCAACGGCCACGTAGAGGTTGGACCTGGAAATTTAGGCAAAATTTGTAATTTTTCTTCTATTCAGCCCTCTCTTCCTCTCTTATGATAACGTGGCAAACCCACCTTGGTGGTGATATGATACTGGTAATGAAATTGGCCAGGCTAGACGAACTAAAAAGAGATATCATCTTATTTAGATCCACATTATTACTGTAAATAGATCCCATCTTGCTTTTATTAGTTCAGCCTTGAACAAATGCTCAATTTAGTCCAAATGTGTCTAGTCAGGACTAGGTTTCTAAACTCAGTTAACTCTTTCTGTTATGGATTTAAAGACATAATTACCACATTATGGAAACCCAAATACCTTTTGCTAATAAGTCATGAGTGATCATTAAATTTGGGTGATCCAAAGGTAATGAATGTTACACGCCCCTCGAATTCAAATTCGCTGGTGAAGCTTTACCAGCGGCAGTCACCGATGTTCACCAGCCTTTGATAACCCGAAATCGACCATGTGATGCGTGCACTGTCCATGCGAAGCTTCACACGCGGAGTCGCCGGTGAAGGGTTCACCAACCGTCTATTCGAAGTGATCGACGGTCGGTAAAAATTCATAAGCGGAGTCAAAATAGTTCCTTCTACCAAAATATTGACTCCGTTGGACACTTCCCTATTGAGGCCGGTGGCATTTCCGTTATTTTTTCAGCACTGAAGGATAAATTACTAGATGAGAGAGTCCCTGGAAAGAAAGGAAAATAACGGCCAGCAGCCGCGAGCCGTTATAATTGACGGACTTTTTTTTAACCATAGAAGTTGAGGTCGTAGGTGGCCCAGTCAAGCTTTTAGTCAAACAAAGCTGGCTTAGCTTGACAATTCAGGCAACTTTAGAGTTTGAACTCAGCTCAAAGAGCTCACTTTTGAGCTTAAGAGCTGAGTAGATCCATTGAAATTTGAAACAATGGAACCGTGTTAGTGAAAATCTATATAAATCTCATAAACACATTTCAAAGTGCCATGTTTCTATGCGAGTAGCGCACACCAATATTGTAAACCAAGCAGAGGCTTCAGCGTCGGGTTGTGAACGAAAGAGGTAAGGTAGGCAGGGGATTTCAAATTTCACCGACATACCAAAGAGTAATGCTAATCTCTTATTTTTTTCAAGGGCAACCTCACATGCTAGTGTGGGAACGAAAATGAAAATAGAGCCCACAACATTGCAATACACTAGCAAATAAGGTGACCATGAAAAAAAGCAAGAGGAAGAGCATTTTCCCATGCCAAAATATGCAAGCCGTTGAATCTCAATTTGGTGACTCACAATTCACTCAGCACATGTTGGAATCTTTTTATCTATTCTATTTTCTTTTGGGTGGGGGAGAAAGATGGAGGTGGTTGGAGTTGAGCCCATGGAGATGAAATACTATTATCCTACTTCCTCGTTTGGAATTAGTAGTAATATTTAATTTTTTGAAATAAACTGGTCTCAATTTATTTTAAAAGACAAATACTCCTTCTAATTTTGAACGAATGGACTATTTTAAATGCTTTTAATGAGCTAGGTCAATTTACATTATCTAAGGAAAACTAGAGTATGGAGCTAGCTCCGCAGGAGAAAGAAAAGTTGTATGAAAATTTGTGAACAAGTTAAGGCTCCGTTTGGTAAGCCAAAAAGAAGCTGAATTCTTGAATCCAGCTTTTTTGGGAAATCTCCTCCCAAAAGAATTCACTTCAACTTCTTCATAGTTAACGGCGTCACGTAAGAAGCAGGAGCGCATGACGGAATTAGTAGTTATCCGTAATTTACAAAAACCTTAGGGGCGAGAGTTGACACCTTTCTCTTTCTTCTTCCAGATGGTTGCTGTCAAGCAGGAGAGCTCACAGAGAAAGAAAGAAAGAAAGCGAGGAGTTTGGTAAAGCAGAAATCGGGGTTGCAGAAGAAGGGTTTAAGGCCTTTTTGGCTGCTGATTACAGTCTTGTATTAATGATGGGTTGTGATCAACTTGGCTTCTTCTTCTTCTTTGTTTGATTGGTGGTGGTGGTGCGGAAGCTGGAGAGAAGAGGGAGGTGTATTGGTGGTGGTGGAGGTGGAGGAGATGTATCTGAATCTGAACCCAGTTCGCAAGTCTTTCAAGGATTCACTCAAGTCTCTGGAGGCTGATATCCACCATGCCAACACCTTGTATGTTGCTTTTTTCCTTTTTTTCCTCTTCCTGTTTCATAAAGTTTGTAGCTTTTATTCTTTTTCTTCCGGCAATTCATGCTTGGAAATGCTGCATTTGTTTAAAACTTCGGCATCCATATGGCCAAGTGGCCTCTGTTTTGAGGTTGTAGCTACTTTTTTTTTCTTGTTTGTTTTTTGGTTTGGCATGCATGAGAATGCTGATTCTGGCTTTGAAATAGGGGATACCCTTTTCATGTAAGTTGGAGTTTGGCTTTATTTGTTTATTCCGTGATGATTCTTCCTTATATCTGGGCTGGATTAGATTTCGTTTTTTATGGGTTTTATGGGCTTGATAGTCTATTAATTTTTAATATCTTTTTATATGCCTGCTTTACTTTGAATTTTCTTACCTCCACTTGCGTTTGTATGAATTTCTGAATTTGCCAGTATATGGAAACTATTTTAGCCCTTTTGTTCTTTTGCTAGGCATCTGCGGGTTTTGATTGAAGTTTTTGTTTATTTTTTATATTTTAATACTAAAGGGCATTTTTTCTGCTACATTTTTTCAGTTTGATGGTTGAAAGAATTGTGGTTTTGGGCTGTTTTTATCCTTCCATGCATCACCTGATTATTGATAATTGTTTTCTTAATGGCTCTATCTGAGAGTTGAGCAATTTGTACTCTGGAGTAGAGGCAGCATATTAGCTAAAACTTATTGTATTTCAAATGGTATACATAAAAATAAAACTTGGACTGGTACATTTATTACTCAAAAGCTTCCAATTGCTGCTTGGTGGCTACAGACAATTATGTAATGCCACCTAATAATGCGAAATGGCCAGTTTCATTAGAGCAATGGCAACTTAGGTCAAATTTTCTAATGATTTGAACTTTATTACCATGAGTTTGTATATTTTATTAGAACATACATTACCAAAATCTTGGTGCTTTAACTTTATTACCAAAAATATGTATTTTTTTATCAGAAAAATACATGGCCAGTATCTTGTTAATCGCCTTCATGATATTCGGATTGATGTATGTTCATAGGTAGTTTCTATCATTGTGAGATCTATCGGTAAGCTTGTGCATGCGTATAATAGTATTGTATGGATTCACCCTAGTTTTGTGGACTAGAATGCCACTTTTTTCAAGAAAAGAATAAAATCCTACGGAAGAAACCTATATATTTCTCTCTCCCTTACAGTATTTTAATCTGCTCTTCTGGAAGATTGGTTAAGCTCTGAGCTGTTTTGTGTTCTATTTAACTGGAATTGTTATTTCATAGTTGTTTCTTTCAACTGAATACCATGTTTTCCAATTATTTCGTGCAAAATACAGGGCTTCAGAATTTCCTCGAGAATATGATGGTGCTTGCCTTCAGATGAGAATGTCATATAGTCCAGCTGCACATTTTTTACTTTTTCTTGTGCAATGGACGGACTGCCACCTTGCAGGTGCCCTTGGATTGCTCAGAATTCTTATATATAAGGTTGCAATTTTTTATCTTTTTCTTCTTCTTCTTGGGTTTGGGGCTTATGTGATTTGTCATCCTAAATAGAAGCACGCTGCAGGTTTATGTGGATGGCACGACGACCATGTCTGTCCACGAAAGAAAAGCCAGTATCAAAGAGTTCTATGGTGAGTGAAATGGCTATTCCAGCACTAAGAAAAAATTAATGTCTTGGATCTAAGTAAGTGTTATCTGTCCACACCCAGGCATAATCTTCCCTTCTTTATTGCAACTTCAGAAGGGTATTTCTGACTTAGAAGACAAAAAGCAGAAGGCAGTTTGCATGGAGAGATTTAGGAGAAGAGATGATGAAGAGAGGAGACAATTCTCTGAGGTTGATATTGAAAGGGAAGAAGAGTGTGGGATTTGCTTAGAAATGAACAGTAAGATTGTTTTACCTAATTGTGGCCATGCTATGTGCATGAAGTGCTATCGTGAATGGTACTCTCTCTCTCTCTCTCTCTCTCTCTCTCACACACACACACACATCATTTCTATCTTGGCTGTTGCAACATGCTTTTTACCTTTCAAATGTTGTAATGTGCTATTAGAAGTTTTCTTTATGTGCTTGTACTTTAGTGTTATAAAATATAAACTGTCAGAAGACATGAGTTAATGGTTATGCATATGGTGTAATTGATATCATCGACCTTGTACCAGTTGAAGTTGAGTTGTCATGAATCCTACCATGTGCATTGTAATTTTTTTAATACATTATGCATAGCTATTTTTTACTTAGACATAAAGAAAATACAACTTTTTGGACGTATATAGAACTTGGGACTTGTGAAAGTTAGATGTCTAATGGATCAGAGGGCAAATTTAGGAGATTGAGCTTGGAAACAGCAATGGCAGTGTGTTTAAATATATAGTCTAATCTAAGATGTATATTGCATGCATTGATGTTCTGGTGCTGTCTTAATTCGGGATCTTGTTCCTATCATGAACTGATAATAGATAAGTGAATTTAACTGGTGATAAGAGGACGATATAATTGAATTGAATTTTTGCCAGCCTTTAAAATTACAATATGAAGATCAGTTGCTCTGCAATGCAGTTTTCAAGACCAACTAGAATTCGTGATGTTCCACCATGTTTTACTTGTACAGAACTGCTATAAATACAGCCCTATTGTGAAACTTGAGAGTAACTTTTGAGTGGTGAATGTGCTGCAGGCATTCAAGATCGAAATCCTGCCCCTTCTGTCGGGACACTCTGAAAAGAGTTAACTCCGGCGACCTCTGGATTTTTACAGACAGCAAGGAAATAGTTGATCTTGCAACTGTGACCAGGGAAAATCTGCGGCGTCTATTCATGTATATAGACAAGTTACCCGTGGTGATACCTGATTCTGTTTTTGAGGCTTATGATTCTCACGTGAAATGAGTGGAGCTGCATTTTCTCCCCGCACACTACGTTCGTACAAATACCAAATTAGAATTCTTAGTTTAAGGTTAGGGTTTAGATGTACTATGCTTCAAGTTCCTATTTGAAGCTGCATTTGTAACACAGCAGCTTACGCTAGGCAAAGGCGTGGGAGCAAGAGAAAGGATAGCAGTCTGTAAAGTGTTGTATGCAGGAGAGCCTTTTGTAAATAAAGAATGCGTAAAGATCCCTTCTCTCTTGTCTAAAGTTGGTAACTTGAAAAGCCATGTCAAAATTTATCCCCAAAAAAACTTGTGCTTAAGCATGGGAGTGTTACCACTGCATCAGTTATTATCTGGATTTTAAACAATTTTGAGCTCTGCTTTTACCATTTGTGGCGCATGTAGCCGAAGGCTTTCTATAACTGTTAAATATGAAATCTGGAAACTGTAGGTTAATCTGTATAATTAAGCCTAAGCATGTTGATGTGGGCTAGGATAATAAATTGAAGGGTAAATTGTACTCGACCCCTAAGCCCCCATGACTTATATGCTCTTAACCTATATGTAATTTAATTATTGGATGATTTTACCCCTAATAGCGCTTACTAATTTTATTTCAATTTTAGGGTAGCTGAGCCATGGAGACCACAACAAGTAGCTAAGTTTTCTTATATTGAAGAAAGTAAAACTGACGCATTACCACTGCACTTGTGCACCGTTGGTAATAAGAGGGAGATGGCAAATATAAGAAGAATGTGAATTTATTAGTAAAAAAAAGGGTAAAATTGTCTCATCTCATAAATCATAGGGGTTAAGTGCATATTTTCTTGATTCATAAGGGTTAAATGCAATTTTGCCATAATTAAGAGGGGTCAAGTGTAATTTACCCTAAATTGAATAGTCTGGATGATTAATTCATTAGTGTGGGTAATTTAAACACAAATTAGAAATTGAATAATTAGCCATCTGTTTCAGATATTTAGGCCTTCTCATCATATAAACCGTCTATTGTGTCCTTTTACTGACTCCATTGATGTTTTCTTTGGTCATCAAGAAAGATTTCTGTCCATCTTTGGATGGTGTAGCATGCCGATTAGTCCTTCTTTTGGAAAAAATAAGTTAGCCCCGACTGATCGGTTCAGTGGTACTAGGCGTAGGCGTGAACTTTGGCTATTTCAATGCTTAGAATGTTTTAATTAGGAATTAGGTCATTCCTGTTTATATGTATCCTGCTGTTAGATTTTGATCTTGCGCTGTGCGTTTATACATTTAGCATGCGGGTTTGAAGCCGCCACCCCCCTCCCCCCCCCCCGGAATTTTAAAATCGCAATCTGCTCAATTGGGCAGCACCGGAATTGGCATCTGCATTAGGGATGAAGATGGAGGTGTAACTTCTCTTTTACTCCGGCTGGGATATTTGGACCGAGGACATAGCAGTTATGGAGGCGAGGAAAGCTTTGATATTGGTGAAGGAATGTGGTTTCTCTAAAGGGTCAAATAGGTGTGGGACCATTTAAATTAGGAAAACAACTTAGAAAACTACAATATGTGCCGAGAAGACAACATTTTAGGTAAGCATTGTTACCTAATTTTTGGCAGAGAAGGGATTTTTTTTCACATGTAAAGACTCTTTGGTTTTTCATAGTGCTTTTTTATTTTAAGTCAAACCAAACCCATGCACGGTGAAAACTTGGGCCACGTGATCCACTTTCACTATCCAACAAAACCATGGATGCATGGTTGTGAGACCCACTTTCACTGCCCAACAAAACCACTGGCGTACGGTTTTGGTGTACATATTTTGTCACGTCCCGAAATTTCAAGCCTCAACGGAGTGCGGAAGTCGACCCTTAGGTGAGAAATTCTTGAAGCCGATTTCGGGAACGGAACTGAATACCCATTCACCAGTCAACCACAACATCTCAAAAGGATGTGTAATTGAAACCCACTCAATCATATGAATCAACATCATTAAACCATATGAAATAAAAATTCTTAAACTCAAATTATCCCAAAATAAAAGTCATTAAAATCTCTTAACAAAATCACTAAACTTCTTGGCACACAGGACACTAATGTCACAGCTATTTATTTCAAAAGCAACATAAACTTCGAATCTTTCTGACTGCAATTCTTGAGCTTTTCCATCTGCTGCAATGTTCTCCAAATCTAATCTTTATCCAAGCCTGCATCACAGGATGCATGAGTATTCCGAAGAAATACCCAGTAGGATGCAAAACCCACACAAACACAAAAGATACAATATATAACAATGCATAAGATTTCAACAACAACTGACAAATCAGCAATATCAATATACAATATAAGGAATTGCATTACCAGAAATCATCATCAGTCACTAAGACTCCCAAATAGCTAGAATGTATGGAGATAATATAATTAATCAATTATCCAAATATTGAGAGTGCATAAGAAAAACATCATTCACAAAGACTTCAACTATCACAAGCGTATGGAGCTACAACTCTCACTCTCATATATCACCACTTCCATGTGGTTTCTTGCCAAACTATCCTAGAGGTTCTCTCCTTGGAACCCTCTGTCATGTCTAGAATACTGGCTTTATCAATACTTATGGAATGCCTCTTTTTGGGCGGGAACCTAACAAGGGTCCAAAGATATACTCTTTCAACACAGGAACTTTTGAGTCTTATTAACTCTCATCCTGGCAGGGTCTCTTAACTTAGGGGTTTTTGAGTATTATTAACTCTCTCCCTAGCTGAATTTCTTAACTTAGGGTCTTTTGAGTATTATTAACTCTCACCCTAGCTGAATCTCTCTTAACGCAGGGGCTATTGAGTATCATTAACTCTCACCCTGGCTGAGTTTCCCTTAACACAGGGGCTATTGAGTATCATTAACTCTCACCCTGGCTGAGTTTCCCTTAACACAGGGGCTATTGAGTATCATTAGCTTTCACCCTGGCTGAGTTTCTCTTAACACAGGGGCTATTGAGTATCATTAGCTTTCACCCTGGCTGAGTTTCTCTTAACACAGGGGCTATTGAGTATCATTAGCTCTCACCCTGGCTGAGTTTCTCTTAATCCAAGTGCTTTTGAGTATTCTACAACTCTCAACCGGACAGAGTCTCTCCTAATCCAAGTGCTTTTGAGTATTCTACAACTCTCAACTGGACGGAGTCTATTATGGCTTTTACCAGCATACTACGAATGTCTTCACTCAGGTACTATTGAGATTACCCATCTCTCATCCTGGGAAACTAATTTACCTCTCTTGGGCAAAATCTCACAAGGTTCTTATAACGAATATCTGATGTAACTATTTACTCGAAGGAAAGGTATCCTCTATGAAGAACATATTCATTCTGATAACTAGCTCACGAAAGAAGTACAAACAAATATTTCAATACTCTTTCAAAAGTCTAACTCACTAAAGGAGTACCAATGAGATTACTTAATCTCTATCATCACACAACTAACCATAGAAGTATCAAAATAAAGTGTCAACAACAGAAGTGTCACACATTGCTTTAACATAGGTGGAACTATTCCAATATTCAACTCGGTTAGAGAAACATTGATCTAAACTTCAAGGTTTAAGACTTTAGTCAAAGGGGATGATGATTCGGCTTCCAATTGAAAATGCAGTCTAGTCAATATCAACCATGAAACACATAAGACTTGTTAAACACCAAACTACCCATCATTAGCCCATGATATTAAAGTATTATACTTAGTCCATTCTGCTATAATTCTTTCTAGAAGATCTTGCATAACACATATTACTTTCATAATATACTTATTCTAGCATAGGGTAATGTTTTGCTAAAGTTTCTCCAACTTTTACCCTAATTACAGTATTCTATTTTTACATATCAGTTGATTTCCAGCTCTTCCCAGCGTCAGCACAGATTGAATTACTCTATAAAATTTTTACTGTATATAGCCCTTTGAGTCTAATTTCTAACTCAACAGACGGCATATTTTTCCGAGTTTATTTGCATTAGTTATGAATTATTTAATACAGACTGTCAGCACAGAAATAGTTCTGGCAGAGATTAAGACTCTTCATTAAACTCGATTATCTCACTTAAAAACACATTATAAGTGATAATATATCATTAAGAGACAACTATACTCCCCTCCTAGATCAATTACAGACCCTAGGATTGTCTAGAATTACCAAAGTATACCCTTTTATCATGTTACATATCATATATCAATTGACCCCTACATCTTCACATATAAGAGCATGATCATAATCAACTCATGAATAGAAATACCACACATATTCATTCCCAAACAAGGTCACATATTTGACATCAGAACTTGAATCATAAACATTCATATGATTGAAATAAATCACAAAGAATAGTGGTAAAATCATCCTACTCTTAGTTTCACAAAAGTCTCGCCCTTTACGCGTCGTTCGCCTTCTTCGCTTTGTAGCGATGCCTCCGCTCCAAGCTTTGGATGAAGACTCATACCAAGAAGAGGCTTGAGAGAAGGGTGAACGTGGGAAGGAGAAAAGCACAAGCTAGGGTTTGATATGAATCCCACAAGCACTCCCCTCTCATGGGTTTATATAGAGTTTAGGGAAATCTCTTCTTAAATAATTCCTTTTAAATTATGGACTCTTTCCGCCAATAGGAATCCCCCAAAATCCTCCAAAATCTCCTCATGAACATCCTCTCCAAGTTTGGTTAGGATTTGATATCTTTTTCTCAGAAAATCCACTCAAAACGCAATTTCCGTATTCAATGCCGTTGCGATCTATCACGTACCCCGACGATTAATCGCGTACCCCGCCAGATCAATCGCATACCCCAGCGATTAATCGCATACCCCGACTGCGTACCAAAATTCAAACTAACATAACTTTATGCTCCGAACTCCGATTTGCGCACCATCTGTGGCGTTGGAAAGCTCTCTTCACATACTTTAACTTCAAAGTACAAAACATAGCAAAACAAGTATCAAAATTAATATTTTTAGATAAATTAATTTTAGTAAGCACACAAATTTTTTGGGTGTTACATATTTGGTGTCGTTATCTATAACGTTTGGAAACAATATCAGCTTTTCCATAGTTTCCCAAACCCTAGTTTTTTGTGAACTCCAAGCCAATCTTGTGCCAGTCTCTCAAATTTATCAACGGAAACCAAAGGAAAAAAAAAAAAGAACATGTATCAACGACAAGCAAGCATACTGATATTGGGAAGCATACATAACGTACAATAATCAAAATTTTAGAAAATGCTCTCCCTTCCAACATCTCACATTGGAACCCCATTGTATGCATTACCACTATGTTTTGACATGGTGTGACCCCATAAATCAAATGTACAGTGAGTCCTAAGCAAAGAAAATTATTTCGTTATCAGGCCAGTTTGGAAACCCTTCAAGTGAAAATTACACTGATGTACTTCAACCCAACCCCCCCCCCCCCCCCCCCCCCCCCTCTCTCCTATTGTCACGTGAACCCACCTAATCAAAATCCAGTGTAGAATTTTGAAGTACAAATTCAATGTAGGACATCACTATCAACTCTTGGTGGCGACCAAAGTTTTGAATCTAGTTGTGACTTATGAGGCATACAAATTAATGACAACACCAAAAATAAAGGGAAGGGCATGTGCAAGCAGGGACGAGGACCCCACTTTCACAACGTTAACATTCATGCAAATATGCCTTGCGTTTAAGGCCACTTGCGAACATCGCCCACATGTTTTTGCTATTTCAAAAATGGACAGTGATAGCCCTACATCACTTTTCCTACACATTTCCATACACAGCTGATGTGTATGGAAATGAGTGGGTGAAGTGATGTCCCCACATCATGTCCCCACATCACTTCACCCACTTATTTCTATACACATCAGCTGTGTATGGAAATGTGTAGGAAAAGTGATGTACAAATATCATTTTCCTTCAAAAATCGCCTCTCAAGTTTCTTTATCAGTTAGAAACTGTGCCCCTGAGCTCAATGCATAACTTACTCTACTATGAACATCTTTTATTTGTGTCCCATTTATACGAGACACGATTCACGCGCATCTGCATGAGCTGAAGTGCCCTGAGCTGTTGAATTTCAATCTGATGACGGGCGTCAAATCTGAAGGCAAGGCCATCCAATCAAAATCTGACAGCTCTTTGTGACTTGGTTCACACAAACAAGCATGAGCCATGGCTCATATAATCTTTTTCCTTTTTAACTTATCTACTATACATTAACATCTTCATATGAAAGAGTTCATTTTCCTAGAAGTTTAATAGATAGCTCCTATGAACATGATAAGCCCATTAGAGGTAGAGTAGGGATTTGAGAGAGAAGTAACTTTCTCTGATTTTTATGCAAAGTATGATAGTTCTTCGAAACTTCTTTCATCTTCTCTATTGAAGTTTATACTGTGTAATCTTATTTTAGGACAAACGGTAGTATATGCACATATACTATTCATGCAGATGATCATATATAACTGGGGGATCTTAATATAACAAAAATTACGCATGAAGATGGCAAGCAGAGATGAAGGGATGGGCCATGCACTCGCCTTCGGTCCTGTCGACGAAGCCGACGGCGTAGTTTGGGTCGTGGATGGAGCGGAGGGTGTAGGTGGGCTTCCGTGGCCCCGACGGCGTCGGGTCGCACCGCACGATGCACGCCTACAACTTTGCAAACTCGTCCCAACCACGCCGCACCTTCACCATGGCGGTCGGGGGAGACGGGGGTTCGAAGCGGAGGCCGGCGGTCGGGGGAGATGGGGTTTTAGTTTTAGGTTTTTTTTTCTATTTATATGGGGACCCGGGGAGGAGCTACTTTCGGGCTTTTGGGTAGGGTCGGGCTTTTTTTAGCCAGGCCCGTACCCGACCCACTCGAGGTCATTTGAGGCCCAAGTCCTACCCGTAGCCTCGAATTCAAAGCCCGTACCCGCTCTTTTGCGGGTTGGGCTATTGGGCTATCGGGCAAAATTAACAGCCCTAGTGAGAAATGCCAATCCTGAGTTGTGGTGTGTAGAAAATGTAGCTACCAGCTTTCTCTCTCTCTCTATTTTATACTTCTACAAGTTTTAATTAATGAAGAAGCCTTTTTTTCTTCTTCTTTTGAAACATTTAGCGAACATATTAATGCAGGATAAAAACTGTCATATTGAAACTTGATGGGTAGTTTGCTTAATAAGAAAAATATGAGGGCTCCTATGAAAATAGTTGAATGAAGGGAGCTCTTGCATAAAACTAGAAAGAGAGCCTGAGATCGCCATTTTCAAATCGGATGAGGGGGGTTGCTTTACGAGATGCCGCTAGCATGAGAGGCTTCTACACCTCTTTAAAGTGGTGAAATTTTCCCCTGGGTTGGGTCCATCCATTCAAATTCTTGAGAGCGTTGGATGTGCGTGTTCATTCAAATCAAGGTTTTTAAAACCGGATAGGGAAGTGAACCGTTTTGATGTCCAGTCTGATTTAATCGCGGTTGGACCGGCATAGACTGGTTATATAAATATATATACATATATATATATATATATATATATATATATATATATTTGTAAATAGAAAATGTACTACCTTAATGCAGGTGGTTAGAGTGTCTTATTTTGGCCGTAATGTTTCTCCTTCGAATCAACATGCTTTTTACATAATACCTGACGCCAACTATGGTTTTCTCATATTGCCTGGTTTTTCTCTTGAAATTTTATATGACCTAGAATCGGCACTTAGAGTACCGAAAATGCCATACTTTTACGTTTTTTATGCCTTTTGTATCTGAAATGCTTCATTCTTCCCCAAATTAACGATTTACGGGAGTATCAAGTTGGGGAAGAAGACATTCCGGCAAAGATCCGTCCATAATGGCGGTTCAAATCATCGCCGGTGCCGTCCAACCTGAAAAAAAAATTCATGCTGAAAAACTATAAAAATAGTGGAAAAGACGAAAAAAATCTATGATGAATGGATTTTGATGTAAGAGCAGCAGGGAAGCCCTCCCAACTACAAAAATTGAGATTTACATGTAAAGAAACATATATAAAGGTTACCCATTGGTGTTCGATTGCTCCTGAACATGAAATAAGAGGATAAAAATGGGCAAAAACGTGAAATACTCATCGGCGAGCGATAAATTCAATTTATATATCTTTCTGTGATCCTAATGAAGTAGAAGCGGAGGAAAAATAAGAAAGAAAGAAAAAAAAATGAGAAAAAATGGATAAAAAATGAGTGAGTTATGGTATTTTTAAAATTATCCATTTATCGTGTTGTCGACGACACGACTTAATTCAAGTCATGCACGACTTAATTCAAGTCGTGTTACATAGTACATGACTTGAATTAAGTCGTGTCGTCGACAACACGATAAATGGGCAATTTTTAAAATGTCATAACTCACTCATTTTTTATCCGTTTTTGCCTATTTTTTTGCGTTCCTTCTTATTTTTCCTGCTCTTCCACCTCATTAAAATATATTAGGATGGAAAAATAATAAAAAATAAGAAGAAAGAATAAAGTGAAAGCATTCCGACGTCTGGAGCTTCGCCGCATTGCTCACACCAAAAAAAACTATGATCAAAAGATTTTGATGTAAGAGCAGCGGGGAAGCCCACCCAACTACAAAAATTGAGATCTACATGTAAAGAAATACATATAAAGGTCTCTCATTGGTGTTCGACCGCTCCTGGACATGAAATAATAGGATAAAAATGGGCATGAATTAAGAGGTCTCTCTTGATCATAGTTTTTTTTACGTGGGCGGAGCGGCAAAGCTCCAGACATCGGAATGCTTTCACTTTCTTCTTATTTTTTCTTCTTTTTTTATCCTAATATATCTTAATAAGGTGGAAGAGGAGGAAAAATAAAGAAGAACGAAGAAAAAATGGGCAAAAACGGATAAAAAACGAGCAAGTTATGACATTTTGAAAATTGCCCATTTATCGTGTTGTCGACGACATGACTTAATTCAAGTCATGTTATATGTAACATGACTTGAATCCAAGTCGTGTTAGAATTAAGTCGTGTCATCATCAACATGATAAATGGGCAATTTTCAAAATGTCATAACTTGCTCGTTTTTTATCCAGTTCTATCCATTTTTTTTGCATTCTTCCTTATTTTTCCTCCCCTTCTACTTCATTAGGATCACAGAAAGATATATAAATTGATCTTGTTACTCGCCAACGAGTATTTCACGTTTTTTGTCCATTTTTATCCTCTTATTTCATGTCCAGGAGCGGTCGAACACCAATGGGTGATCTTTATATGTGTTTCTTTACATGTAGATCTTAATTTTTGTAGTAGGGAGGGCTTTTCCGCTGCTCTTACAACAAAATCCCTTCATCATAGATTTTTTTTCGTATTTCCTGCTGTTTTTACAGTTTTTCGGCATGAAATTTTTTTTTCAGGTTGGACGGCGCCGGCGATGATTCGAACCGTGATTATGGACGGGCATTTGCCGGAATGTCTTCTTCCCCAACTTGATTTGGAGAAAAATGAAGCATTTCAGATACAAAAGGCATAAAAAATGTAAAAAAAAGGCATTTTCGGTACTCTAGGTGCCGATTCCAGGTCATATGAAATTTTACGAGAAAAATTAGGTAATATGAGAAAACCATAGTTGGCGCCAGGTAATATGTAAAATGCCTGATTTTTTCAAGAATTTAGTAAAAAATTTAGATATGAATATACAAAAATGGGCATATAGGCCAATGAAAGTGATCTAGTGTAACACGCAAAAATTCTGTAAGTTTACCAAAACTGATATTTTAGGAAACTGGTCTATAATAGAAAAGTTTTGGTACCTGCTTTGATTTCTATCTTGTCTATTAATCTGGTATGTTGAGTTTTATTCTGATGCATGTTGATCGGTGTGATTGATTAACCAGATTAGATAGGTTCCCAGAGCGCGAGGACTAAACCTGGAGCTGAGGCCCGTCTGACGCCAGAGGCTGAGTGCACCTGACGCCAGGGTTAGGGGCAGTATGCGAGTGTCAAGTATTTAGACTCGTTTTAATATTGTAACTTACTAGTTTGAATCTTAGTAAGTGTGAGAAATTATTTTTGGCAAGTGTTGGCATGTGTAGCAGAAGGCGGAGAAACACTGACCGCCAGATGTGTTGGGCGCCAGGGACCCTTGGGCGCTAGTACAGTGCAGGGTCCCAGAGCCACGTGGGCACATACCTGGGGGCATGTGAACATGTGTGATCTGATAAGATTTGGTTAGTTATGGCAAGGAGAACAAATCGTGGAAGGTAAATTCAAATTTTAAATCTTAATTGGCAATCGGTTTGATCTTAATTCAATTAGGGAGTTAGTTAGAGTATGAGATAAATTAAGGGGATTGTAATTAGTACTAATGGAAGATGCTGAAGGTATATTCCATTCAATCTAATGCACGCTATGGAAGGGAGATCGAAATTAGATAATTTAGGTGATACAGGGGAGACTTGAAGCATACACAGAGACTCTTTGATTCGACATAAGGTAGGAGGACTTCTTTCTCCTACAACTTCTGATATGGATGAATTGTGTACCATGATTAGCATATCACGTGGATCATGATCAGTGGTTTGATAATATTGTCAGTCATAGTGATAATTGTGGTTCATTGAATGAAATACCGATTTATCTACCTTGTGTGTAGAATATTTCTTTCATATGTTCAATGTATATCCTTTCTTCACATGCTAGACCTTAGGAGACATCCCCATCGTATTGGACCCTTGAATGTGCTTTGTCTCATGTTGTCGTATCCCTTATTTGGTTCTGTCCAAATAAAGTTGACACCTTTCCTAATCGAATTGCTTTGGGACTATGTTAAGTACGTCTTATCTCAAGTAAGTACTCGTAATTTCAAGCTATATTCGTAGTATTGCTTCAAAACCATGGAGATTCATGTATCACAACCTAATGATGTTTCAAAGAGCCTTTTTGTGGTCATCCAATTTCGTGGCTAACTGATTTCAGTGTCTATGATTAATTGTCTCTTTTGGTTAAGGTGGTATTAAGGGGAAAATACTTGTGCAGGCTGATTTGAATGAAAGGGTACATATAGTAAATTACTTAATTACAGATACAAATGGGGTCTGTAAAACGCTTAAGAAGGTGAGTTATGATGTCAGGGAGATAGTATTAAGTATTAAAGTAAGTAACTATTAGTAGTTAATCAAATCGGATTAAGTGTGTTGCTCTCGGCCAGAACTGGTTCTGTGCCAATGAACTGTAATGAAAAATTAATAACTAATTATAAAAAATTCAAAAAAATATGCCGTTAAAACGGTTAGAAACTAGAGAGAGAGGGCTTTCTGATATAAAAATTTTAGAACATGATAAGAACTGGTCAGATCGTAGTAATCGTAGGAAGTGGACTGTTTGCTCTCGGCCAGGACTGTTCTTACACCAACGAGCAGTGATTAGAAAATCATAAATAAATATATACAACTCAGAAAATTATGATTCTAGTTGGGTTAGAAACTAGACAATCAAACTATATGGGATAAAAATTTCAGAGAAGGATTCGGCTGGGTAGTCAGTGACCGCCGATGGAAGTTGGCTGTTATGTACTAGACAGATTACTGCAATTTGTATTAAAACCCTAATTCGGTGTAGTGCTATACATTATAAGTATATATATATTATAATGATCTGATTTCTATAAGGTAAGACTTAGATGGTACAGGGTACAGTAATATTAGATTATGATTATGAGTGGTGAGTTAAGGGTTACTGTTTAAAGTTAATTGTCCCATGTGTCCGAGTTCTTGAACGGCCTTTTGTCCAAGAAATTCTATCACAGATTCTGCACCTTGCGCACTATTGTTGACCAATTTCTGATAATGAGAACCTTCTATTCTGATTCAAGGGGATTGTTATATCTAAGGCTAAGTACGATGGTGTGATTCAATGTTCCGTGTCTTGATGAGTCTCAGTTATGAGTGATCCGATGATTGAAATCATAAATTCCTTGATTACTCTTTTGTGAGTCAGATATTGAAAGTCATTCCTTTGTGAGTCAGATTTTGAAAGTTACTCCTCTGAGAGTCTATTATTTGATGATGTTGGTCTGGGTCTCTGTTTGAGAATTTTTCGAGATGAATTCAGTTCTATGTAAACTAATTCTCCACTAGGAGTTCTGATGAACACTCTTAGTTGGATTCATAGTATGCTCACGAGCCATTGCTAGATCCTTTATGATCTCAGATGATTTATGAACCTCTGTAGTTCAGCCGATGACGGCAACGCGTGCGCTTTAGACTGTATGATATTACGGAAGGTCTGCAGTCTCAGCCCATTGTGCCTGTAAGCACCGATGGGGCCAGCATCCCTAGACGCATGGCCGGGTTCCTATGTAGAACCTCTAGGATGATCTGGTAATTGATGTCCATAGGAGAAGTGGACTGAACAGAGAGCAAAAATTGTTATCTCCGACACTCTGGATGTTTGGAGTCAGTATTCTTATTGATCTTCCTGACGCTCTGTACGTTTGGGAACTGAGTTATGTTTATCATTTCTATTTTACTCTCGACGCTCTGTACGTTTGGAGTCTGAGATTGATGTTTATCTATTCTTGACCGCTGATAGTCTTTGATATTGATTTTGAGCAGGTAAGTGAACCATGTATTTACTCTAGCTGATATTCTTAAATGTGTCTTTAATGCTCATTTCTTCAGTATTCTATTTTATTACCTGTTGTGGGTTTTTCTTGGCTCCTACTGGGTATTTCTTTCGAAATACTCATGCATCTCTCGATGCAGGAATTAAAGTGGAGAAGAACTAGCAAGGTTTGTGTTTGGAGCTCGATGACGGAAGTTGATAAGATGTGGATTTATTTATCGTTTTTATTTTCTGTTCGCAGAGAACTTATCAGCCTGTGTGCTGAGTTTATTTTGATGTTTAATGAATTGTTAACTGGATTATTGTAATAGTGTAGTTGGTTTTATTATTTAAGATTTTTGTATAACAGATATTGGTTAAGCATTCTGGAACGGAGTAGAATTGTGATCGAGTATTCGGTCGCGGCCCGGGTTTCAGCCTCATGACCTTAATTGAGTTAGTGCTTCCGTGCATTATTCAAGGTTTTGAAATTCGGGGCGTAACATTTAGACAAGCTGGTTAAGATGTTGAGGAGTGAATATCTAAGCAAGAGTTCGAATCCCCACTTAAAATACACTTTTTAAAAAAAATGGTCTGGCAGTGAACCAGATACGGTTCTGGTTCCGGTTCAGAGGTTCACCGGCTGAACCATCCAGTTTCTAATGAACCCGACTAACGGACTGGACCGTCCCAAACCAAACTGCCCGTACCGCTTTTTCAACTGGTTCTCCACGGTCGAACCGGCTGGTCTGGACCGGTTTTGAAAACCATGATTCAAATTCTCCATACCCAAGCCCCATGACAGCATATAGAACAAATTATTTGTGCCCTGGCATGCCATGTCAGATTTAGCCCACTTTATAGGAGTCATCGTTCGTCAAGAACAAGGTACACAAGCTAGCCATTAGGAGATGTCATCGATTTCATGATCAATGGCTCCTGTAAATTGGGCATAAATCCTATGTGGTACACTGATGACACTGGATCATTTATATGTAGGGGCCTCACATAGTAAGTAGGCCTACCTTTCTTACATCCCCATTCCATTAGATCCCTCCGTCCCTCGGGAGTGAACCTTTGGCACTCTTCTTATGGTTAAGCGATGTTGGGTTGCATCCTTCTAGTTTGTACCCTTGCCTGCTTTAGGTTGCTAATATAAAAAAAACCTCTTCCTATGGATTCACATTCTCAATCTCCAATAATCTCAAGTTTGGACAAACTATTGAGGACGTTGTCTGATATCTACAAAATATACATATTTATATATGCCTTTCTGCCTATATTTTGGTCGTAATTTTAGTTGAAATAAGGATAATTAACAGTTAATCATGATTAGGTGAGTAATTAGGGGTTTAATAAATAAATACACTTAATTGATTAATTTAGATGCGTTAATTGGATTTAATGAATTTACATTTTATAATGCGTCTAAGTTATATTTAACTTTATCTATCCAGGTTTTAAAAGTCCCAATTACAGATCGCAAAAGTGAATGTGCGCCAAACAGTCTTTGTGAAGAGATCAACGATCTGATGAACAACAGCAATACGACGGGTTTTAAGGAAGAAAAAGAAAAAAAAGAAGGAAAACTGGTTTGGTTCAGGCCGGTTCAGTTCCGGTTTGGTTTTAAAAAAAAAAAGAAAAGACAGCCCGAGCCAAAGCTCGGGCGTCTGTTTCAGAAAAAATAGAGCAACGTTCGAGCGCCGGCAAGCGAGGTAGATGGGTCTCATGGCAGGCTGAGCTGGGTTCCGGCATGACGACGGCGAGATGGGTCTCGATGGCGACAACCACGGTGGCTATCACGGCGGCAATGGAAGAGAAATTCGACGGCAGGGCCTGCGATGGCAAACTGTCCCGGCCGGTGAAGCTCGGCGTATGTGGTCGACGGGCCGTAGAAGGTGAGGGATGGAGAGGAACAGAGGCGGAGAGCTTGACGGCGTGCTCAATCGAAAAAATGGCAACTCGTGCTGAATCGGGAAAACAGAGATAGAACCATGTCGGAATTGGAAAGTCCTAAGTTAGAGGCGTGCTCAATCTGGAAAGTCGCGAATCGATTTGATTTCAAATGGGAATCGGACGGGTTTGGCGTCTATAAAAACAGAAACTTTCGTCGAAGGAAAAAAAAGAAAAACCAGAGAGCTTTCGGTGTGATTTCTGGCCGGAAAGAGCCGGATTCCGACGGATTTTGGGCCGGAGGTGAGGAGGAGAGGAGAAAGGCTGGATTTTGGACGATTTTGCACAACTATTTCGAAATTGCTACAGTGTCGGCCAGATGCTACAGTAACCGCAAGTCTATTGGAGAAGATGATGAATAGTGCAAAGTGAATAGTGCAAGTGCTACAGTGCATGTGAACAGTACTTCGGTGAACAGTGTTCCTAGAAATGACTTCTTCGACGAATCAGGCTTTTTCTTCCTTTCTTTTCATGTCTAGCTAATTTTATTGTACTAAGACCAGATGAAGCCCTGCTGAATTATTTGACTCTCGATGTTTGTTTGCAATTCTAAAGTAGTCAATTTTATTCCATGTGTTTAATAAATTTTGCTATGATTATTCTGTTTATCGAGAGATAGTAAAGTAATTGTTAGTGAAATTAAACTAAGGGTTTGCTAATGTTTGAAGGGTCTTAGTGAATTCCGAGTTATATTTGAATAAAGATTGCATTTTATATTTTATCTTTGCTTGAGAGAGGGAGATTAATTAAGTTATATTTATTTGTTTAGTTGTATGTTCGAGAGGGCTGCACACATTACGCTTATTCGTGACTTCGAGAGGGGCACGAATAATTGATCACTTGGAATTGTACGGGTTAACGGAGAGGATAATTATTTGGTTAGGGTGGATTCAGAGTCCTAGTATACTTCTTATTAGATTATTTTCTTCAAGTAAATTTTTTTATTTTGTTTAATTAAAAATTAAAACTTTTCATCCTATTATATATTTTTAAGTAAAATTCAAATCTTTTCATTAGTATTAGGTTAATCAACTAAGTCCTTTGGGTTCGATCTCTTTTCCACTAGCCTATACGTAGTCTCGTGCGATTGCAAGTAAAATAGTTAAAAATACAATCAATCAATTGGCGCCGTTGCCGGGGACTTGGTAACGGTTTGACTTAATTCTTTTTTAGTTCAGATTTTTCTTGTAGGATTTTGATACTTGATTTTCTTGTCTTTGTAGGAATCAATTTGGAGAGGCGGATAGGGACACTTGGAACTCGCCAACGTTGGAAAGGCCACTCCTTCCCCTCGTCTGCAACCTATCAACCTTTTTTTAAAAATAGATTTGGGTGTTTTTAATATTTTTCTCTTTATTTCTGTGAAAGCATGCAATGCTAGTTGTGGATAGCTAGGATTGCTAGTTGTCGATATTTAGGACTATTGACTGCTAGTTGTGGATGTCTAGGGTTGTTTTGTGTTGTGGATGTGTGATAGTGTGGTTATGGTGTTGGTGTTTGCGTGGTAAAAGAAAAAAAATGTCTTCACCTTCCTATGGATTTATCCATGAGAAACCACATATGTACTTTAATTATTTTAATTCCTCACACACATCTATTTCCCCTCCCTTTGAAGTGCCATTCCTTCCATGTCACTCATATCTTGATACTTATAACCATGGGTGGGAGAATCAATCCAACTTTGGGAGTAACATATCTTCCCTACAAGATAAGCCCCACTTTTTTATTTTGGAACCATGTGCCATTTGTTTAAGCCCCACCTTTTTTACATCCCCATTCCATTAGATCCCTCCATCCCTGAGGAGTGCACCTTTGGCACTCTTCTTATGGTTAAGTGATGTTGGGTTGCATCCTTCTAGTTTGTACCCTTGCCTGCTTTAAGTTGCTGCTAATATAAAAAAAACCCTCTTCCTATGGATTCACATTCTCAATCTCCAATAATCTCAAATTTGGACAAACTATTGAGGACGTTGTCGTACCACATAGACTTTGTGCCCATTTTAGGGTTTGAGTTCATGGCGCAATTTCTTACATTTGAATAGGGCTGCATCTTGGGTCGGATTGTCTCAGGTATAGTAGAACCCGACCCTACCCGAGATAGGACTCGAGATTCCTAAACCTGACCCTACCCGAGATAAAACCCGCAATACCCGAGAACCTGAGATAGGAACCGAGATTTTAATAAAATAATTAATATAATTTAAAAAAATTAATAAAATAATTTATATAATTATAATAATAAAAAATTTGTATACATTCGAAACTGAGAGGATTAAATGGTACATCTCGGGTAGGGTCAGTTATTGGGTATTTTAAAAGCCAAACCCAACCCTACCTGAGATAGAAGCGGGGTTTTAAATCTTGGAGCAGACCTTACCCGAGATAGGACCTGACCCGACTTGGGTCAATGTCGGGTCGGTTCCATCCAGTTGGGTCAAGTCGGATTTTTTTATGCAGCACTACATTTGAGGGTTGGTTTCTAACATGTCACTTGAAAATATCAAAAATAGAAATTAGAAAAGGCAATCGCCTAGACATTGGTTGGATAGGCCGCAGGTGGAGTGGCCCGTAGGTTAGACCAATCAGGCTCAGTCTCCCTACTATTTCTACCCCTCAACTCACCTGCCCAGGTGACTACAGAATAATAGGACTCCATCAGAAAACAGTCCACATGATTTCTAGCATTATCAATTAAAAAAAAGGGTTTTGTTATGACCCTATCTAATTAGGATTAGGATTAGTTTTCTTCATTAGTTGGATTCATAGGACTAAATTCATATGTCAGTTAGGATTATGGTTTAAAGTCTATAAATATGTAAATGGTCTTCCCAATTCATTACCAACAAAATCAATGAAATTTATTTACTAGTTTAATATTAGTCTTTCTTAGCCCTAATCTTACTCTTTCTCCCCTTTCTCAAACTATGGATTGTTATGTAGACCACCGTCTACGTCAGATTTCTAACATTCTATGTGTGGAGTTTTCATTGGAAGGGCACAAAGCTTAACTGGCACGCCCGGTTCACTCAATAATTTCTCTCAAAACTGGCTTCAATATCCAATGGGCCCCACCCTATTCCGTCTGATGATTCCATTAGATGGAAGAGTCTCGTGGGAAGGATTCGAAATCCCACGCCTTGACAAAAACGAATTCCCAAGACGGGATTAACGTTCCTTAATCAACTAATCTAAAATTAAACACAATTGGTTGCTTACAAAAACAAACAGAACAAGCACCGAAGCGACAGAAGGAGGCATGGGCGCCGGAGAAGAAATGAGGGAGGATGGAGTCATGGCCGCCGACTTCTTCTGGTCATACACAGACGAGCCTCATGCCTCCCGCCGCCGCCTCATTCTCTCCAAGTACCCCCAGATCAAAGATCTCTTCGGTCCCGCCTTGGCTTTCCTCAAGGTGCCACCTTTTCTCCCTTCTGGTTCCATATCCTATCCTTTAGTCCCTTTTTTTTTTTTTCTTGTTTTTGGTTTATGGGTGTTTTTGTTACATTGTTTATGAGTTTTTCTGGACAAAATATGATGGGTTCTGCTTGTTTTGGTCTAGCTCTTCCACTTTTTCCTGTTTTTCTCTGTTTGCTTTCTAAGTTTTTTAAGTACTAATTTTACAGATGATATTTGTTGGTTTAGTGGGCAGAATGAAGTATTCTTTGTGTGGATCTTTGTCGAGTGCAATGTGGGTTGTAATTGGTTTGGGATTAGTTTGCTTTATTATTTTACTTTTATGTAGATCTTCTGTTATTTTTTTATTAAGAATTCTGCCTGTAGAGCTGCTGAAGATTGAACCTTTACATGTTTTGCAGCATAGCTTTTTGTGATTGTGCAGTGTGTATGGTCACATTGGTTGTACCTGATTGTTTCCTCATGTTTCATGTGTTCCCTGTCTTTTTTGTTTTTATTTTTAGTATTAGTTTGACGAACTGCCCTTTTATATCTCACTATGGTTGAACATCCATTATCAGCTGGAGTTTGGCTGTTTCTTTTTTTACCTTATGGTTCTTAGACTACTCTTTTCTTCTGATCAATATCTGGATTTCTCTACATTGAGGTGTGCAGATGTATTTTTTTTTATTCGTATTTTTGAGATATACCTATACGCACTTTTGCTTGTGACATATTCAGATTGAGATGTTATTTTGGTATGATATGCATCTCGTCTTGTTTATGCTATCAAAAAGGATTATCTTCTGTTGTCTTACATTTTTGACTCATTACTTTTTTCAAATATCTTTACCGTTTCATTTTGTACCTTCTATGTTCTACTGTACTTCCAGAACTTCTGAGCAAAGCTTCTAATACAAGCACACTAAGATTTGAGTTGGTTATCGTATGATTGAATGGATTATTTATTGGAGCTGCAATAAATCATAATCATAATCATAATCATAATCATAATCAAGTAGCGCCTTTTTCCAACTATTTGGGGTCGGCGACAGGGATCTTACTCCTCCATTCCAGCCTGTTTTGGGCTACCTCTTTTGTAAGAGATAGTAAAGTCAAATCTTTTCTTATTAACTCCATCCAAGTTCTCTTAGGTCTCCCTTTCCCTCTTTTAGTATCGTTTACATGTATCCCTTCTAATCTTCTCACAGGGGCATCTAAAGGTCTTCTTTTCATATGCCCATACCAACGCAACCTACATTCCCTCAGCTTCTCCCCCTAAAGGCGCTACTCCTAGGCTCTCACGAATATATTCATTTCTAATCCTATCTCTTCTAGTTATCTCACTCATCCACCTTAACATTCTCATTTCGGCTATATTCAACTTATCTATATGACTCCTCTTTAGTGCCCAACACTCCGCTCCATAGAGTATTGCAGGCTTAATGGCCGTCCTATAGAACTTGCCTTTAAGTCTTTTTGGAACCCGCCTATCACACAACACTCCCGAGGCTGCCCTCCACTTTTTCCACCCCACATTTATTCTATGCACCACATCATTATCAATATCCCCTTCTTTATGGATAATGAATCCTAAGTAACGGAATTGATCACACCTTGACACTTCTTGCCCATCTATTTCAACTAGGGCTCTATCTATATTTCTACCTTCCTTAAAATTAAATTCCAATAATTAATTTTAGAAAAAATATGCTTGTTTCTAAGAGAACTTAATAAAACAGACAAACTCTTTAGAGTGTTAAAATAATGTGTTTCTGGTAAAATATTTAGAAAAAAAGTGTTTCTCTAAGCTTGTTGTATTATGAATTTCTTTTTATTTTTATCAGAATAGTGGTATACTACCGGTTCTCTCATTAATTTTGATGTTAATGTCCCAGCTAATTTGAATCACTATGTAGAAAATCACGTTTTTTTAACAAGTTTTCATTTGTTCACATTTTCATTTGCTAATAGCCTAATAGAATTTCTGGCCAAGAATTCTAATTACATTCTCTTGGGGCACTAGTGGTGTTGGCCAATATTTTTTTCCTAACTTTAATATACTAAAAGTAGGCTTACAATGTATGTACTTGGATTTTTACGAACTGTCAAAAAGTAGATCTGTTTGTTAGCAGTAATATCACTGGGCTGTCTATAAATCAAACCTCAATGTTTGTGGCACATCACAGAGATTTCATGTATCTTGCATTTTATTTCAAAATGAAATTTTGATGGAAATTGTTGTCCTTTTCTTATTGATTTTTAAATTCTTAATTGATTTGCGACAAGTTATACTTGAACATATTTATGATTGCATATAGTGTTAACTAAATTTATAGTTGTCATGGAAGTTAACTTGTCATCTCACATATTGAAATCTTTGATTCAGATTACTTTCGTGGTTCTGCTCCAACTATGGACCGCTGCATTCCTCTACAGTGCAGGCTGACTAAATATGCTTATTGTGGCCTACTTCTTTGGTTCTATTCTCAACCACAACCTCTTTCTAGCCATTCACGAGCTCAGCCACAACCTTGCATTCTCAACCCCTGTCTACAACCGTTGGTTAGGAATCTTTGCCAATCTTCCAATTGGTATTCCTATGTCTGTTACATTCCAAAAGTACCACTTGGAGCACCATAGATATCAAGGGGTGGATGGAATTGATATGGACATACCTAGTCGTATGGAAACGCTAATGGTGAGAAATGGAATCACAAAATCCATATGGGTCATATTGCAGCTGTTCTTTTATGCATTGAGACCCCTCTTTCTGATTCCAAAGCCCCCTGGAAAATGGGAATTCACCAATCTGACTGTTCAATTGGCCCTTGATGCTATCATGGTTTATTTCTTTGGTTGGAGATCTCTTGTCTACATGATCCTTTCCACATTTGTTGGAGGTGGCATGCACCCAATGGCAGGCCATTTCATCTCCGAGCATTATGTATTCAATCCTGAGCAGGAGACTTATTCATACTATGGGCCCCTCAATCTTCTGACTTGGAGTGTAGGTTACCACAATGAGCACCATGATTTTCCAAGGATTGCTGGTAATAAGCTTTACAAGGTGAAGGAGATTGCTCCTGAATATTATGAGGATTTCAGTTACTACAAGTCTTGGAGCCAAGTGATATATATGTATGTAATGGATAGGACAATGGGCCCTTTTAGCCGGATGAAGAGGAAGCCATCTAAATGTGGGATCACAAAGAAAGAAGAGTAGTATGTGATTTCACATGCAATTCTTTTATTTGTAACATTATTAAGGATCAAGCTTTTTTCTCCTGTTTGAAGGCATTGAAGAGTGAGAAAGCCCATTTATGAAGGGGTTTTTTGTTCATTAGAGTTTAACAGTTGTCTAATAGAAACATAGTTATTCTTTGATGTACCTCCTTTTTAGTATGTTTATCTATGAGCGCATTATAGTGTACTCACCATACGGCACTATCATTTACAGTAATAGAATTAAGACAACAAATACTTGAGACTATTTTCGGATGTGAACGTGCATAATTTGCACACATTATATACCTTAATATCTTAGTTTTCTAGTTTTAGTTATGAGTTATATTAATTTCAGAAGCCTAAGTTATGGCTTATGCAATAATCGGGTTAAGCAAAGAATTAGGAGTTTATATTAATTTAATAGTTAATTATATTTAATTAATTTATTTGGATGTATTAATTGATTTAATGGAAATATATTTTAATATACGTCTAAGTTAAATTTAATTATTTTATGTAGATTTTAAAAGTGTCAAAGATCAAGATATAGAAGATTTGACTGTTAGAAAGGCTATAACAGATTTTAAAGGCTTCAAAGTTGAAATTCAGAATTATTAAATTTGAACCTACGAATGTTGTAACATCCGATTTTGTATAATATTTTGTGACATGGATCTAATGTTATTATTCCCTTGGTTTTATGATATCATTACATAATTTTGATATATGATGATATCATGTTCATGCTCTTAGCATTGTTTAGTGTGTTAGTAGACGTTAAATATCATTTTAGTAGTAAACCTTATTGAGATGGCAACCTATACTAAAAATTAGTTTAGTTGGAAATTAACTAACTTGGTTTTTAGTGTAGTAAGTGGCCCATATAGCTTACTTACTGATAGTTTATCGCTTGATCTAGACTGAGGGGCTGTTTGGTGTTACGTATGAAAAATATATATTTTTATATGCCTTTTTTCCGGTTTGTTAGTCTTAATTTCTAGTTAAAATAAGGAATAAAGTGAGTTTTAGTAATTAGTTTAGTAATTAAGAATTAAATAATTAATGTATTCTAAATAGCTCAATTTAGATATCTTCCGTAATTTTATGAAATATTTAGTGCGTCTAATTTGGGACATATTTTATTTTGTATAAGTTCAAGTACTTAAATTGCGGAATGGCCAAAGTAAAGCAAATTAAGCGGGTTTTGAAGTGCCAAAGTGACCCAAGAGCTGCAATCAAGTGTAGAGAAGATCTGAACTGTTGATAAGCCACTTAAAAGAAGACGGGCGCTGATTCAAAGAAAAGAGTTGTTCAGATTCAATCAAGTGGTTGAAATTACTTCGACGGGTTTTCTTTGATTGAAAGAAAAAAAAAGAAAAAAAAAAAGAGAACTGGTTCAGCGGTTCGGTCTAAAGAAAGAAAAAAAAGATAAAAAAACAACCCGAGCCGGAGCTCGGGTGATTCAGACGAAAAGCAGAGCACTCGAGCTCTCTGCTCGAGCGCTGAGGAAGAAAATCGGTGACAATCGGCTCAACGGCGAGGGGCCATGGTCCGATGGCGGCATGGGTCGAGCTCGGCGGTCACGATCGGTAAGGCTGACGGCGGAAGTTCCGACCGTGACGTTTATGGCGGCGGTCACTCGAAGCGGCGGCGATGATGAGGGTCATGGCGGCCGAGAGAAAACATAGGAGCTCGAATCGGCGGCCATGGGTGCGATGAAATGATGGCGGCAGAGCTCGAGCGATGGTGAAACCAGAACGGCAGGCCATGGTGAGGAGGAAAGTTCTAATTTTGGAGAAGGCGTGCTCGTGCAGGGGTTTTAAATAGAAACATGCTCGATTTAGGAATCGAAAGAGGCGTGCTTGACTGGGAGTTGGTTGGAGTTGGAGTCTAAAATAGAAACGGATTCGGATTTGGGCTCATCCTCAATCTGGATTTGGGAGGAAGAGGAGGACTGTTTTGCGGTCGATAAAAACAGAGCAAATATAGAAGAACAGGGGAGTTTTTTTTCTGGCTGTGCGAGAGAGAAGATGTCGAGAGCAATATTTTTGATTTTTTCAGTTAAAAATTCTTGTTTTTTTTCTCTCTGTGTTTTGTGCTTCATCTCGATAGTTGCATTACTGTGTGGATCTGCACCGAATTGTTGTTGCTGGGAACAGTCGACCAAGCAGAGAACACTACTGTTATTTTTTTATTTTAATCTCAAATTTCTGTAAGTCCATTTTATTTTCTTTTATTGAAATGAGATTCATTATGCATTATGCATGTGTTTTTATTAGTATGATTGGCTAGATTAATTGCTAAGGATAGGATGAAGCTGTAGTAAGTGTAGAAAATTCCTTATGATATGAAAGTTGATATTTTTCTCAGACTTGTGCGATAATGTTTATGCATTCTTATTTTTAATTGCTTAGTTAGGTTCGGATATAGCATCAATTATGTTTTTGCTATGATTTAGAATTACTATTGCTAATGCATGCTGGTATTACTTGTTTAAATAATAAATCGGATACTAATTGTGATTCTCTTGTAAGTGGATACATCTAGTAATTTGATTTGTTCATTTACATAGCATGAAGGGCATAAATTTTGTACGAATATTTGTATATTAAAGTAAGATTTTTCGCAACAACATGAATATGATTCTAGTTTTTTATGAGTATTTTGGAGAATGATAAACGATTGTCAGTTTAGGATTCTCTATAAATTACTGCATGCCGATTCCAAAGCCTTGGTATTTTGTTAATTTGGTAAAGTTTATATTTTTATTCTATTAATTAATTTAATTAATCATTAGTTAGTTAATCAATTTCTACAAGCTTCATAATTATTCAAGGTTTAGTTAGGGTTCGATTAGATTTCCGCCATACAAGTCCATGTGGGTTCGACCTCGTAAAATTGTGCGACCGTACTCCAATACGATTCGTACACTTGCGAGTAAAATTAAGAGATTAATTGAAACAACAAGTTTTTGGGGCCACTAGCGGGGACTTGTAGGAAATCAAATTCTAAGACTAATTGTACCCTTGCAATTAATTTTATGTCATAAAAATAAAAAAAATAAAATAAAAATAAAATAAAATAAAAATTTACACACGTGAGAGTTGATTGACGATGTATGACCACATGGACACGTGATCACACACTGCGTCTGGTTAGCAATAATTCTAATCCCTTAGAGAATAGCAAAATTGCAATTGATTTTTTAGTTAAAATGGAAGACCAGCCTGAGAAATATCTCAGGGAGTCATTTTCTCCAATCACAATCAACCCTCCATCTTGCATAGTGTTGCGTGCAACCTCTGCAAAACATTTTGAATTGAAACCTCAAATAATTTAACTCCTGCAAAATTATCATAGCCTTAACAGAGAGGATCCTTACATGCATGTAAAAGATTTTCTAAAAATTTGTGCAACATTTAGGTTCACAGACTTCTCATATGAGCCTGTTCGTCTACGCCTTTTCCCCTTCTCTTTGGAGGACAAGGCCAAGGCATGGTTAAATTCTCTTCCCGTTGATTCTATCACAACATGGGATATGTTGGTGAGCAAATTTTTGTCCAAATTCTTCCCAATGGCCAAAACTAATGAATTAAAAAGAGAAATCACTGAGACTTGGGAAAGATTTAAAGATCTTTTACTAAAATGTCCACATCATGGGTTTGAAACATTGAGGTTAATTCAACACTTTTACAATGGTTTAACTCAAATACATCGCAATATGACTGAATCAATGAATGGCGGTGCGTTCTTAGACTTAGGAGGTGAAACTGCGTATAATTTCTTAGAGCGATTAGCTGAAAGATCCTAACAGTGGGATTTTGCAAGTCATAGGGAGATACAACATCAAGCGCCTAAGAAAGGAGGTCTCTACGAGATCAAAGAGGACATAGATGTTAAGGTTAAACTCGATGTGTTAACCAAGAAAATAGATGCCCTGAGTTTGAACCGAAGCATCAATGCTCTCAACATGAATGAAGTATGCTATGTGTGTGCTAGTCTGATGCATACATCTCTGAACTGCCCTTCAATGAATACTTATCCAAAGTGTCATGCAGAACAAGTCAATGTTCTAAACAATTATGGGAAGCCGACAGGATATCCCTTCTCTAAAACTTACAATTTAGGATGAAATCATCCAAATTTCTCTTTCAGACATAATCAACCACCTATGAATGTTGGTGGGCAGCCCATGCAACCTATGCATAATTAGTTTAGGCAGAACAACCCACTTTATCTAGCTTTGTCTCAATCTCCCTCCTAATATCAACAACCTGCCACTCAATCTCAGGGTCTTACACAAAAACAATCATTATTAGAAGACACCCTAAAATCTTTCATGCAACCTACAAGCCAAGTTATTCAGTCAACCAACCAAGCTATGCTTGAGATAAAAAACTCTACACACATGAACACTCAAGCAATTGCTAAGTTAGAGACACAGGTTAGTCAATTAGCTACTAAATTAGCAGAAAGAGAGAGAGGGAGATTCCCTAGTCAACCAATGCCTAACCAAAAAGGTCAATTCTCCATTGGTAGCAGCTCAAAGTCTTCACAGAATGAAGAACATGTTCAATCAATTATCTCCCTTAGGTCTAGAAAAAAAGTTGATAATAAAACTGAAGTAGCTGAACAAGAAGAAAATGAGAACACTAAGCCTGAAATAGAGACTAAAGAAATTAATTCTTCTCCAATTGTTGGCAGTGATTCTCCACCTAGGAATTTTGTACCTAGGGCACCATATCCGGAAAGACTAGTCAATCCTAAAAAAGGTGCACAATTTGGAGATATTCTAGAAGTGTTTAAACAAGTGCAAATAAACATTCCTTTTCTAGATGCAATTCAATAAGTGCCTTCATATGCAAAATTTTTGAAAGATCTAGTCTCTGTCAAAAAGAAAAATAATGTTCCTAAGAAAACATTCCTAGCAGAACAAATCAGCTCTGTCATTCAATGTAAATTTCCTATCAAATATAAGGATCCTGGCTGTCCCACAATTTCATGCATGATAGGGAAACATCAAATTGAGCGAGCTTTGTTAGATCTGGGGGCAAATGTGAACTTATTGTTGTACTCTGTGTATGTGCAATTAGGTCTGGGCAAGCTAAAACCCACTTCAATGGCACTTCAATTAGCTGACCGTTCGGTTAAAATTCATCGAGGCTTTCACGTCGTAACATGATGCATTTAACCCCAATCCTTATTGTAGACCTTTTTGATGTATGGGGTATTGATTTCATGGGACCTTTCCCTAACTCTTTTGACAATCTTTATATCCTTGTGGGGGTAGACTATGTCTCTAAATGGGTACAGGCTATAGCATGCAAGACCAATGACCGCAAAGTGGTGATCCAATTTTTGAAAGACAACATTTTTGCACGTTTTGGTCCTCCCTGTGCTATCATAAGTGATGGGGGTAAACATTTATGTAATAAGGTTTTTGAACAGTTAATGAAGAAATATGGCATAACCCACAACATTGTTACCCCATATCACCCCCAGACAAGCGGTCAAGTTGAGATATCTAATCGGGAGATTAAGCATATTTTAGAAAAGACAGTCAATCCTAATAGCAAAGATTGGTCATTGAGACTCACCGATGTTTTGTGGGCTTACCGTACTGCATTTAAAACTCCCATTGGAATGTCTCCATACCGTATTGTGTACGAGAAAACTTATCATCTTCCTGTTGAAATTGAGAATAAAGCTTATTGGGCAATTAAGCACCTGAATTTTTATCTGAACATAGCAGGAATTCAAAGGAAACTGTAGTTGAATGAGTTGGATGAACTTTTTAATGATGCTTATGAGTGTGCAAAATCATACAAAGATCGCATGAAAAAGGTTCATGATCAAAATATTCTGCGAAAATCCTTCACACCAGGGCAAAAACTTCTTTTATACAATTCTCGTTTGTATTTGTTTCCGAGTAAATTGAAGTCTCGATGGACAAGACCTTTTATAGTTCGTGTTGTTTATTCTCGTGGGGCGGTTGAAATAGAAAACCCCAAGAATGGTGATATATTCAAAGTTAATGGTCATCGTCTTAAACCATTCTTGGAATTGCAGCAACCTCAGATCGATGAATTGAGTCCGGGAGACCCGACTTATCATGACTAAAGCGGTAGTAGCTTGTTTTGTTTTGTACATAGTAGGTTTCGCTTTCTTTGCTTGTTTTTTGTTTTTCATTAATTTCAATCACTCATTTTTTTAAGTGCATAATTCTCACAGGACATCTAGATGGCTGCCTTATTCTTCCACCTATGGGCGATGCCTGCACAGTTAGAAGTAGTGAATGTACATCCACTGAGACCAGACTTTGATATTCCAATCATTTATCCTGGGCTCCTTTACTACCACAACAGTTAGTGGAGAGAATGGATGAACCACCCATAGATGAGCTTGATCCTCAGGGAACCATAGTTGATGTTAGTGTTGTTCCCATCCCATACACTTTTTTGTTCCCCAGAGAGACTAGGTGGGATATATTGAAGAGAAGGCTGGGAACATTCATTTGCAATTTGAGAGACATCACCTGGCCATACTTTTGTTCTCTGTGGTCTCACGTTAAATCCTTGGCAGAATCTGCAACATCACCTAATGAGTGAACTAATAGTTGTGTGCTAAAGACGTTAAACTTAGCGCTGCTGGGAGGCAACCCAAGTTTTTAGAGTTTTTACTTTTGTGTTTATTACTTATTTTTTTATTCTTGTGCTTCACTTGTTCTTTTCATTTTGATAGATAATATAGCGTTTCAGTAGAGTGCAGGTACTATCTTTCCTTCTCTTTTCTATTTATTTTCCTTAGTACTTATTTCATATCTTTTTACATTGAGGACAATGTTTCATGCAGGTTTGGGGGTGTAGAAAGATATTTGCTTAAGATGCTTAGTTATTTTCTTACTTATTTTGAATTTTGTAAATTTTTTTTTAAAATTTAAAAAAATAAAAAAATATAGATTTTAGGTTGTTTGCTAGTATTTTTATAGGTTTTGATAGTTTATCCCTCTGTTATGCATACTTCAATTTTTAAGAGATTAATTTACATTGGAAGTGTGAGTAAGTATACTGGAGGATACAAACACTTAACTGAGGAATAACATTCTGTTACAATCCTCTTGGATCAAGTGCTTGAGCTAATAAAACTCACTCACACACACCAGTACATAAAGTAATACCTTTTAGAGATTTGTTGAATATTAATCTTCAGTGGGATGTCTTTAGTCAGAGTCATTAGTTGATATGTGGTTGTCTGTTGAGCTTAAAAGATCATAATAGACCATTTACTTGGCAATGGCAAGGGCTTTGAACCGAAAATAGGTTGAGACTATAATACAATTTGGACAAAATAAGATGTTTGAAATATATATATATATATATATATATATGCTGAAAAAATGAGAAAATAAAAAGAAAGGGCCTGCTTGGCTATTATAGGATTAACTTAGATTGATGCTCGGGCCCAAAGCGGTCTATACTTAAAACCTAATGCCCTAAGCCAACTGGTTGGGAGTCATTGGCCTGAGTCATTGCTAAACCTAAGCATCTTGAAGTCAGGCCTTACACAGTCCTATTAAAAAAAAAAAGTCTATGGTGTAATATCCTCTCAAATCTAGAATGTTGGACCCGAAGGAGGAGCGCATGCATTTGTGCTATCATGACCTAAAGACTGCAATGACTATGTAGATTATGATGTTCTTTGGTTAATGGGTAATACTGGATTTGTTTGAAACAGAGATTTAGAGTGTATTGCTTCAATGTTCTGCACCATTACTATTTAAATTATCATCCTATATCATATTGAAAAGAAATCTCCAAGATGAAGGTGTAGAATAAAACCACTTGCTTAAGCGTTTCTATATTCCAGTTGATTATAAATGCAAGTACGTGTGGTTAGTTTTCTTAAGTATTATTGTGTGTATTTGAAGGGATAATAGGTTGTGTGTTTTGTAGTGTATAGTTTGATTTCTTTTTCACTTAGATAAAGAATTTTTTTTTATATAAATACATGTTTGTGGGTAGCATGGCTACAAACCCTCACGAGACTTCACTCATCTAGCCAGGGCCACCTGGGGTTTAAAAGGCTTGTTGGTTGTTGCATATACTAAATGCAATCGTGATTTCCTACGACAGTGGCGTTCATTTTTTAGTAGTTTTATTTATTTTATTTTTTATTTTATTTTGTGTTTTGCTCGAGGATTAGCAAAATCTAGGTTTAGGGTTATTTGTTACGCATGAAAATACATATTTTTATATGCCTTTTTTCCGGTTTGTTAGTCTTAATTTCTAGTTAAAATAAGGAATAAAGTGAGTTTTAGTAATTAGTTTAGTAATTAAGAATTAAATAATTAATGTATTCTAAATAGCTCAATTTAGATATGTTCCGTAATTTTATGAAATATTTGGTGCGTTTAATTTGGGACATATTTTATTTTGTATAGGTTCAAGTACTCAAACTGCGGAACGACCAAAGTAAAGCAAATTAAGCGGGTTTTGAAATGCCAAAGTGACCCAAGAGCTGCAATCAAGTGCAGAGAAGATCTGAACCGTTGATGAGCCACTTAAAAGAAGACGAGTGTTGATTCAAAGAAAAGAGCTGTTTAGATTCAATCCGGTGGTTGAAATTGCTTCGACGGGTTTTATTTGATAAAAAAAAGAAGAGAACCGGTGATAAACATAAAATATACACATTTATATGCCTTATTTACCTATTTGCTAGTGTAGTTTTAATGATAAAATATGAATAAAATAAGTTATTTGTGATTAGGATAATAATTAGGGGATTAATAATTAATTTCCTCTAATTAGCTAATTTAGATGCATTAATGAATTTAAGAAAGTATATTTTTATTATGCATCTAATTTCGGTTTGATTTTATTATTGTAGGTTCAAAAATGTGGATTGCAGATCGGCAGCAGAAGAGCGCATTAGGCGGGTTTTTGAGGTGCAAAACAACCCCAGAACACAGATCAAGTGCAGAAAAAGATCTAAACCGTTGATAATTCACTTAACAGAAGACGAGTGTTCTCTTACAGAGGCTCGAGCTCTGTTGGGCAAACAGAGATGGAGCAGGAAGAGGGATCGTCGACGGTGGGCAATGGCAGATTGATAGCTGGAGATGATGGGCAAGGATGATGGCGATCATGGCTAACGGCAGCAACGGATGGTTCACGAAAGAGGAAGCAGCTCGATCTGGCCGAGATACGTAAGAAATAGGGAATCGTCTTCAAATTGGAAACTCAAAGAGACGTCCTTGATTTGAAAACCTGCTAAAAGGAGTCATGCTCGGATAAGAAAGTTCGGATTTGGGGCAAGTTCAAATATGGCTGGGATTTCGATTCGGGATCATCCCAAAGTCAGAAAGGTTTGGTTGAGGAGGACTCTCTCAAATTGCTTATAAAAACAGATGTGGGAGGGTGAGAAAGGGATGAACTTTTTGGGACTGGTTTTAGAAAAAAAATAGAGCTTCATTTGTCAAGAAAGGTGGCTGCTTTGGGTCGCTTTTGGCTGGAAATCAGGGGTCTTTTGGACGTGTACAGTTGAGAATCGATTGGAGGAGAGAAGAGGAAGAGAATTGCGAAGAAAAGTGAAGATTTTGTGATGATTTTAGAAGTACTACAATAACTGTAAACTACTACAGTAACCGCTATTTAATCAGGAAGACGATGAACAGTGCCGATCTGTGAACAGTGCGCGGTGAACAATGTTTTACTACAGTTATCTTGCTACAGTAAAACCGCAAATAGTAAATTGTGAACAGTGTTCCCGCAACAGTATTATTAATGCAAATCTTTTTCAAATTCGATTTGTCTTTTCTCATAAATGTGCATAGCTAAATCTTTTATCAAAGCTAGATGTGACATTATTTGATTATTATTTCTATGTCTATGAAAGATATGCTTATTGTTTATTTTGATTGAATAGAGATATTTTGATAAAGTCATAATCTATATAATTATTTGATTTGTCGTTAACGTAAGGTATGACGAATGCTTATAATTCCCTGTGATTAGTAGACTATGCTTGTTAATGATGAATATTCGATTGAAATCTTCATGTTAATTGTTAGGAGGATTTGAATGTCATATCTTCCGATTAGGTCAAATTATTATTTGAATCTAATTGCGTAATTAAATAGACATAAAGTATTGATTAAATAATTGATCCTTAAAGTTTTGATATCTCTCATCAATTATCTTTGCTATCTTTAGTTAATTTTAATTGAATTGTTAATCGTAGTTTTTAATTTAGTAGTTAATGAAATTACAATTTCTCTACATAATTTCCTCATAAGAATTTTAATTTACTGAGTTAAATTGTTTTTAGATTAGTTTTGAGTAGAATGATCCTACATCCACTCCATGTGGTTCGACCTTGGACTTACCAAATATATATTACAATTTGTCAACCTTCTCTTGGGTTTGATCAACCGGTTCAACGGTTCAGTCTAAAAAAAGATAAAAAAATAACCCGAGCCAGAGCTCGGCTGTTTCAGACGAAAATCAGAGCACTCGAGCTCTCGGCCCGAGTGTTGAGGAAGAAAACCGGCAACAATCGGCTCAACGGCGAGGGGCCAGGGTCCGATGGCTGCATGGGTCGAGCTCGGCGGTCACAATAGGTAAGGTGGAAGTTTCGATGGCGGTCACTCGAAGCAGCGGCGATGATGAGGGTTATGGCGGCTGAGAGAAAATAGAGGAGCTCGAATCGGCAGCCATGGGTGCGATGAAATGACGATGGTGAAACCAAAATGGCAGGCCATGGCGAGGAGGAAAGTTCTGATTTTGGAGAAGGCGTGCTCGTGCAGGGGTCTTAAACAGAAACCGGCTCGATTTAGGAACCGAAAGAGGTGTGCTTGACTGGGAGTTGGCCGGAGTTGGAGTCCAAAATAGAAACTAATTTGGATTTGGGCTCATCCTCAATCTGGATTTGGGAGGAAGAGGACTGTTTTGCCGTCTATAAAAATAGAACAAATACAAAGAATAGGGGAGTTTTTTTTCTGGCTATGCGAGAGAGAAGACGACCGAGAGCAATCTTTTTTATTTTTTCAGTTAAAAAATCCTTTTTTTTTCTCTGTGTTTTGTTCTTCATCTCGATAGTTGCATTACTGTGTGGATCTGCACCGAATTGTTGCTGCTGGGAACAGTCGACCAAGCAGAGAACACTACTGTTATTTTTTTATTTTAATCTCAAATTTCTATAAGTCCATTTTATTTTCTTTTATTGAAATGAGATTCATTATGCATGTGTTTTTGTTAGTATGATTGGCTCAATTAATTGCTAAGGCTAGGATGACGCTGTAGTAAGTGTAGAGAATTCCTTATGATATGAAAGTTGATATTTTTCACAGACTTGTGCGATAATGTTTATGCGTTCTTATTTTTAATTGCTTAGTTAGGTTTGGATATAACATCAATCATGTTTTTGCTATGATTTAGAATTACTATTGCTAATGCATGCTGGTATTACTTGTTTAAATAATAAATCGGATACTAGTTGTGATTCTCTTGTAAGTGGATACATCTAGTTATTTGAATTGTTAATTTAAATAGCATGAAGGGCATAAATTTTGTATGAATATTTGTGCGTTAAAGTAAGATTTTTCGTAACAACGTACGTGAATAGGATTCTAGTTTGTTATGAGTATTTGGAGAATGATAAATGATGGAAAGTTAAGGGTTCTCTATAATTTACTGCATACCGATTCCAAAGCCTTAGTACTTGTTAATTTAATAAAAGTTGAAATTTTTATTCCGTTAATTAATTTAATTAATCATTAATTAGTTAATCAATTTCCACAAGTTTCATAATTATTCAAGGGTTTAGTTAGGGTTCGATTAGATTTCCACCATACAAGTCCCTGTGGGTTCGACCTCGTAAAATTGGGCGACTATACTCCAATACGATTCGTACACTTGCGAGTCAAATTAAGAGATTAATTAAAACAACAACATTTGGATAGTGAAAGAAGGTTGAATTCACTGTCAATTAAGCCCTCTTTCACGTGAAGCAAGTTTGGATAGTGAAATAGCTGTGAATTTGTAATTCACCTAAAAGAGCTCTCTCAGGTGAAAGTTCTGAGGAGGACTTTCAAAGAATTCGTATGGCCTGTCACTACTGATGAATTTCTTTCATCTGTAAAAAATACAACTTTGCCCACCCTCTTGGCCTTGGTCCTTCCATGCTTGAGCTTGTTCTGACGGAGAAAGCTTGGAGCCTTTTCTGGGGACGATCCTCCCCGTCGCGGCGCCGGCTCCAGCCACGGTGCTCGCTCTTCGACAGTGGCCCCAACCCATCATGGGCCGCGACAACCAGGGGAGGCTGGTAACGGCGGAGGCAGTGGTGGTGGGAGTGACACGGAACCAAACTCCGTTTGTCTGGCGAAGCTGGTGCAGAACTTCATGGAGGACAAGGGAGGCGACGAGAAGGTGTCTGCGGCTACCGCCGTGAAGTGTGGGAGGAACCGGCGCAACTGCTTCAATGGCAACGGCTCTCATAGCTCAGACAACGAGCTCGACCTTGACGACTTCCCTTTCAGCGCAGAGCTCCTGAAGGTGAACAACAAATGAATCGGAAACTTTTGCAGATCAGGATTTCCATTTATGGGATTCGAATCATATAAAACTTGGATAATTGATTCAATTTTTTTTCTGGTTGCAGAATCTGGTGCAGTGCACGAGCTTAGTGGAACGGAACCTCCTAGCCGACGTGGCAAATGTAAGGACCTTCATCTTGAACCGGTCTATTTTAATGTGATTTATTGGTAATAGTGTGGTTTAAGCATTTTCTGATTTAAATTTAGTAGTTTTTAAAAATAAATAGGGTTTATAAAAGTTTTAATCAAAACCAACATCACAATCATGAACTTTAAGTGATTTTGGATCAAACCTGTATTTTTGAAATTTTTCTGATTTTTCACCAAATTTTCTAAAATTAGAGTTTGACGAGACCCCTATGGGCCCCACCAACAAAATTAGGTTTTTGTGACCAAAATGGCCCAAACATCAAAGGAAGATACTATTTTCAGAGTTTTTCTAGTCCTAATTTTGGGTTAAATTGTCGATTTTTCTAGTTTTAGTCAAAAACTTTAATTGGCCCATTGGGTATTGTGGTTGGATAGGTAAAGTGCATACTTCATTACTATTGCACCTGGCCCTACTATAGATCCTATTTAGATTATCCAAAATGGACAAGACCTTATCTTCAAAGTTAGGATTCCATGTGGGTTGGAAATATTGAGGTTGGGGCAATGGTGGTGGTGGAACAGGGCAGGACATACCTTGTAATGTTGGACTAGTAGTTGATTCAAACATTGCCCTTTTGTTGAGCGTGTGCCAAGAAAAATTAGATTGATCCTCCCACCTATGAAGACTTTGGGCCGCATTTACATGATCGCACACCAATTCCGGATACTCATGGGCCAAAGGACATTCCATTAAGGTATGGGTGGGAGTTAAGTAAATGGCACATGGTTCCAAAATAAAATGGATTGTGGGTTGTAGGGAAGATATGTTACTCCCAAAGTTAGATTGATTCTCCCACCCATGGTTGTAAGTATCAAAATATGAGTGACATGGAGGGAATGACACTTCAAAGTGATATGAAGTAGGTGTGTGTGAGGAATAATACTCATTTAAAGTACATGTATGAGTTCTTATGGCTAAATCCATAGGAATGTGAAGACATTTTTTTTCTCTTTCACCACGCAATCACCAACACCATAACTACACTATCATACATCCACAACACAAAACAACCCTAGATATCTATGATTAGCAATCAACAGTCCTAAATATTGATAACTAGCAATCTTAGCTATCTACAACTAGCACTACATGCTTTCACAGAAATAAAGAGAAAAATATTAAAAACACCCAAATCTACTTAAAAAGAAAGGTTGATAGATTGCAAACGAGGGGAAGGAGTGGCCTTTCCAACATTGGCGAGTTCCAAGTATCACTATCTGCCTCTCCAAATTGACTCCTACAAAGATAAGAAAATCAAATATCAAAATCCTACAAGAAAAATCTGAACTAAATAGAATTAAGTCAAACCGTTACCAAGACCCCGACAACGGCGCCAATTGATTGATTGTATTTTTAACTCTTTTTATTCGCAATCGCACGAGACTACGTATAGGCTAGTGATAACGAGGTCGAACCAAAAGGACTTGGTTGATTAACCTAATTCTAATGAAAAAATTTGAATTTTAATGAAATAAAGAACTAAACTTTTGCAAGAAATTAAATTAATAAAATATCAAGGAAAAGTACCAAGGCAGCGAATCCACCACTAAACATGCAATTACTACTCTCAATTATTATCTTGCACAAGCTAATATGATACGGTAACTCATGTTCTTGGTCGGACACACGAATTACCAGTGAATGCACTATACGTTCTTTGGTCAGACATGAAAAGTTCATTCACTATAAATTATATAATTAATTCTATCCTTTGGTTGGGCATAGAATTAATACAAATCTGTTATTATCTAGACACAGGAAATATCAAGATCAAATTTTAGTCATAATCATACTAGTCTATGGTCAAGCACTAGATCAAATCATAAAACATGAAATCGCATTAAGCATAATCATATCAACTATATTAAATTAAACAATTAAGAGTAATAAAATAAATCTAGGGTTTCATCTACACCTTGGACGCTAGTTTAGCCGGCCATCGGACTAGGAGAACGCTGCTGATTTGTCGGAGTCATTTAGCACTATTCACTGAAACACGGTTCAAAATCACTGTTCACGAGGTTACTATTCACAGAAACACTGTAGTAGTTTTTACTGTTCATTGTGTACTGTTCATCGTCTCTCCCACCTCGCCACGGTTACTGTAGAACTGCTACAATACTGTAGCAATGGCGAAATCAGCCCCAAAAACTCTTCTTTTTCTTCTCTTTCTCTTCCTCTTCTCCCGGTGATCGACTCTCCACTTCTCCTCCTTGTTTTCCGGCCTCTCAGTTCTCCCGATTCGTTCTTCTTTTATAAACGATTCGAAAATAGAGTCCAAAAGTCCTTTTCAAAAAGCCAAAACCGCGTCCCAATCGAAGATAAAATCGAACTTCTAATTTGAGTAGGAGTCTGTCTCTGTTTTCCATTTTCTGTTTTGGTTTTTGGTTTCCAAATTGAGCACGATGCTTCCGTGGCTGCTCCTCCCAATCGCCGTCATCGTGACTGTCATCAACCTCTCCGTCGAGCATGAGCAAAGCTTCACCGGCGCTCGAGTTCCTCCGGATGGCTGTCGACTATTTCCTCATCAAACAGAAAAGAGCAGAACTCTTCTGTTTCCGTCACCCATGGCCGCCGATCATAAGCCTCGCCATCAAGCTTGAGCCCCGACCGCTGTCATCAAGCTCGAATCCAGATCAGGCCACCGCCACCTTCTTCGCCGCAGGCCGTCGTTAGCCTCTGTCCGATGTTGGGTCGCCGTCGACTCCTCACTAGTGCTCGAGCAGAGCTCGGGAACTGTTCGTCTGAAACACCGGCTCGGGTTTCATTTTCTTTTTTTCTTTTTCTCGAACCAAACCACTGAACCGAACACTGAACCATTCTTCTCTCTTTTCATTGAGCTAAAACCCGTCGCAACATCCTCGTCCGTCGGATCTCATCTGAACGACTCTTCACTTAAAATCAAAACCCATCTTCTCCTTAGATGTACGTCAGCGGCTCTAGAGTGTCTAATCTTCAATCTTTTCACCGAATTCGTTTGCGCGTGCTTCACTTTTGGCGATTGCATATGAAACTCTTAAAACTTACTTAAATAAAATTAAATATAAATTAGATGCATAATAAAAATATAAATCTATTAAATTCCAATTAATGCATCTAAACACTTAAGCACATTTATTTATTAAACTCTTAACTACTCACATAATCATGATTAACTGTTAATTATCCTTATTTCAACTAAAATTACAATTAACATATAGGTAAAATGGCATATAAAAATTTATATATTTTGTAGATATCATTTTGTGTGTGTGAGAGAGAGAGGATGCGGTTTGCATGAAAAGTAATGCTTCCCCTATTCGCAGCAAAATGAGCTTTTAAAGGGAAGTGTTGGCAATCATGTAACCTAAATTCTGCTCAGCGATCAGCATATGTGTGATCTACCTCAGACTGAACCGAAAAATAATGTCAGCCAGGTCAAGTGCCCTACTTCATCGGGAAAAAAGTGTCAACTGCCTTATCATCAGGTTATGGTGTTCTAAAAGGTTGGTTGCCCTGCCTCTTCTAGTCAGTACCTGAGGATTCAGATAACCCCTTGTTATTATTATTAAAAAAAAATCAGTTGCCCAATGTCCCTCACTTGGTAGATTTTTCTGTAAAATTTTCTTCTTCTTGAGCACTGCTCTTGCTATTACCACCTTCGGCAAGCTGAGGACAAGCAATGGACTCCGCCCTTGCCATCAAATTACAAAATTTACTGTAGCAAACAAAAATTACTTTTTTCAAAATTAAATCAAAATATTATAGCAGGCAGAAGATTATATATACAAAATAGTAAAAAATATAGGGTGCGTTTGTTTACTAATTATCTAAAAAAAAATCAGGCTAATTCGGCTTGATTCTTCTAATTCGTGTTTGTTTACTGATTTTATTTATAGGAGCTGCTGATGGTAATAGGTGAAAAAAATCACCTATCACCTGATATGGTTACTGATTTGCTCAATTTTCACTCCTGACGGTGAAAACTGAAAAAAATCAGCAAATCACCTCTGAAAGAGGTGATTTTGCTGATTCTCATTCGAATTTGAATGAGCATTAGCCTAAATTTTTTTTTTCGTCACCTCCACTATCACCACCGCCCACGGCCGGTACCACCCACCACCACTGCCACTGCCCACCATCGTCGGCCATCGCCCGTCGCCGGCCACCACCCACCACCACTATCGCCACCGACCACCACCGCTGTTGTCGTCAACCACCACCCACAATCGCCGCCGACCACCACCGCCGTCGTCGCCGGCCACCGCCCACGGCCAACACCACCTACCACTACCACCGCCCACCACCATCGTCGGCCACCGCCCGTCGCCGACCACCCACCATCACCGCCGGCCACCACCGCCCGCCAATGCCACCAACCACCACCGCCGACCATCGGCCACGGCTGCCGCCACAGTCGAACCGCCGCCGCCACCACTGCCTTCGTCGCCGGCCATCGACCACCCGCCGTCGGCCACCATCGCCGCCGACCACCACTGCTAGCATCGCCGCCCACCACCACCATCGCCGCCGTCGCCGGCCACTGCCCACTCGCCGCTGACACCACCCACCACTAACGCCGCCATCTGCCGTCCAAAAAAAAAAAATTTTCACCGGCTTTGCCAAACACAAATCAAACCTGATTTTTTTTTAGGTTCCCGAACGCAAGTCACCAATCAAGAATTAGACTGATGGTGAAAGACTGAAAATATGATTAATTTCGCCCAAACGGATTTTCCACAATCAGAAAAATCACCTACAAATCACCTTGATTATTTCCAGCTTGATTTTTTTTTTATTAATCACTATCAGTTTCCAAACGCACCCATAATCACCACCCGCGTTATCATTACATAAGAGGAAGAATAAGAATGCCTTCCAACAAAAGCAGCTTCACTCCAACAAGTGAAACATAATGAGTTTGGAATTTAGAATGTGAAATTAACGACATGCCCAAAAAGGTTGCAAATAAGGATTCATTTGGCTCATGTAGTTTTCCACCAGGAAATGGGGGACGCATCCATGGATTAAGCATTCTCCCAAGTGATCCAGACTGCCAATTCGTCTGTAAAGATATACAACGGTAACTCATTCCTGTGGCAAAGGCAAATAAAATTTCCAAAATTATTCATTTAACTGAATTTATCTTCAGAGAAATAAAGAGAAGTTTACTTTTCTTAGACCCTTGCATTCCAGGTATCCGTCTTAATGTGGATATGTGGATCTGTGACATAAGGAGGTGGTTGAACATGAGTTTTCAAAAGTGGAAGCCTTGCAGGAGTATAGTCATCATCACTGTCGTAGTATCCTTGTTCTGGTCCAAGAGCTCTAAGAACTATGGCTAGAAATAGGGACAGGCCCTGCAACCAGAAAATGAAAGATAGTTTTAACTTGCAACAAAAGGTCAATGAATAAAACATCCAAAATAGTAATCTTCATTAAGGACCGTAGAGCGATAATTGCATGACAATGCACAACTGCAACATAGTGCAAATGATACCTGTGCTGCCACAACCAATAAGCCAATCCATTTGCAGAAATCAAAATTTGACTTGACGAACTCCTTGAAATCATGCAATCTACCAGTTTGGTCTTCTGGAAAATCCTGAAAAGGATGAAAAGCCAGATACCAACGGTATCAAACCATTGCAGCCTATTGGCACGAGAAGCATGGAGATCCACAAACATAAAAAAGATGAAATCTTACATCTTCCCAATGGCTGTTCAAAAATACATCTACTGTAATTGCTGCCTCCAGCACGAGAAGCAGAAAAACAAAGACCAAGTACTACTCGCTTGTTAAGGTAAAAAAAAACTAAACATATGTTCAATACCTTTTGCCAAAACAAAATCATTCAACAACTGAAAAAAAATTGTAAATGCAATGGATATTAAGAAGTTCCTTTGACCGACTATGACAATATAGATACTTTTAATAATGATGATTATCACATGATTTCACAATGGTTAGATTTTTGCTCCAGTGACAAATATCTAGATCAACTAAAATTTAAAAATTGACAAACAAATTAATGTTCGTCATAGAACCCATGTATGCCTTGATATCATCACCATCCTACGCCTTACCCGAACTATCTGGAGTCGGCGGCATGGATGATATACCACGCTTGACTCTTATCAGAATCAAAATGGTGCAGAATCCCCACAAAGAAACATAATGGCAAGTTTTTATGGTGGATGCCCTTCGTGACGCAACCCTCTGAAGAGGGGACGATGATAAGAAGATTCAATGTCACCATATCAATCATACACCTTTCCAATTATGTGGATTGGTTTCATGACATGATGGTTGCACATGTTCCTTTTTTTGTAAATAAAAAAGGCGGAATAAACAGTTTACAGTTGACATTCAAGTTACAAACTAAACTGGTTATTTCAAAAATCCTATTGACTTACTTTTGATACAGAAAAAGGTATGCAGTAACTAATGATGAGTATTTTTCACAATTCCAGAAGTGATAATCAAGTATATGCAAAATTGTCTATGTTATTTATTTTTTGAAGGATACACATGAAAGGCAATGACCATTAGCAGTTTCAGCAGCAACATGGCCAGAGCAAGTAATTACACACAGAGTGACTCCCAATCCAAGAAAAGTGTATATGAACCTGCATAGGAAAAATGATGTGTTTGCTGTAAAACAACACCACAACAAGCTGTCACATGCTTTAATAAGAACCAGCAAAACATGGCTGAAATAATTCACTTATAGATTGCATTGAGAAGCATACCTGCTTAGACATAATCAAGTGAAAATTGTCATCCACTTCCGAATTAAAAAGACAAAAAAATGGAAAAAAAAACAAATCTGAAACTTGCCAATATTATTTGAAAAGAAATATTTTTACTTTTTGCTTACTTTTCCAAGAAAAAAGACCAAGTCTTAGAGAGTTCGATCCTGCTTTAAAAAAAACTTCCAAACACCAAGAGGTAACGAATGAATACCAAGTACCAATATCAATAAGTCCCCAACCATAGAGAAAACACATTATCTAACGCATCTTGACCACTTCTATAAAAAAATTGGAACCAGAGTGATGCTCCCAATAAAGGAAATAGGCCTAAAGATATCTACAATCTTAAGGATAGAAATTTGGAGGCAAAGAAATATTCAGATTCCTCTCCTTGACATTAAAAACAATTCAGCGAAAAGTTAATGTCTTAGCCAAAAAGGAGACTTCAGAAAAGGGAGGTAAAATTATCAAACAAAAGGAGGGGAAAGGTAGAACTCGTTTGTCAATTCGGAGACCAAAAGAAACACAAAAAGCACAGACAACAACAGCATTATAGTAACAAGAAACCCAATTATCTCAAAAAATAAAAAATAGTCGACCACTATGCTCATAGGTGATGTAATCATAATCAAACAGCGCCTATTCCCAACAATTTGAGGTCAGCCACATCGGCCTTACGCCTCCATTCTAGCCTATTTTGGGATATTATCTCCCACATAGACATACAAATAACGAAAAAATCTCATACAGGGCCCAACGCCCAAAGAAACAACTTTTACAAAGGATAAATAAACAATCAACAGAATCAAACTACACATAATAGCCACACGTGTAGTAATAAACAAATACATATCAAAAGTTGCAGAATAGGTTAATAACACAGAAAAATATACTGCATGATAGCTAGAGAGATAATAATAAAAAGGAAAGTTTCTGGCCATGGAGTTTGTAGGAAAAGAAGAACCACTTTAACAAAAGGGAGACCAAAAGGAAGACAAAAAGGCGCAGACAACAACAGCATTGTAGAATAAAAAAATTACTTCATCTCAAATAAACAAAAGATAATCCTGATCACTATGCTCATACTAGACATACGAATAACAAAAAATCCCAGTTCGGGCACCAACTATCAAAGAACCAACCTTTATATAGATTTTTTTTCAAAATTAAAAAAAACATTGATTACCAACATTATCAAACTACAGACAGTATCAAACACCCATTACATATTAAAAGTTGCAGAATTGGTTAATAACGGAGAAAGATAATATAACTGGAAGATAGCTAGCCAGTTAGTAAAAAAAAAGGAGAAATTCTGACCAAGGAGTTTGAGGGTCAGAGCCCAAATCGTCAAGCTCCTGGAACCAGACCCGGAGCATCCACATGGAGTAGAGAATCATTGCCATTCCCGCCATTCCAATAATGGAATTCACCAGCTTCAGTAGGGATTGGAGGCAAATCCTCAGAATCCCCGCCATTGCCGCAACACCAAAATATGGCTTAATTCAGCTACAACACCCAAAACCAAAACCCAAGAAATTCAGAGAAAACCCAACTTCACAAGTAAAGTAAACCATTAAACAAGCAGCATTTGGTGGCAGACAAAAAAAAAACAGAATAATGGAATTTGAGTTTGCAGCTTACAGATTGTAAGAGGATGATCAAAACTAGGATTTGGGAGGATTGTAATGCGAATTGAGAAGTGGGATTTCGGATTCTGTGAGGCTTTGGGGGATTTGGGAACCCCCCGCCTCGGACGAATTTAAAGTAGAGCGATTTTTTCCCGTATGAAACATGAGAAAAGTCAGTTTACGGTGGAACGCGGACTAGCAGTTTATAACATGTTACGGTCTTAATCAGGATTTTCAAAACCGGACCGGCTTTCGACTCGGAAATCTGGCCGGTCCGGTTTAATCAGATTCAACCGGTTTGACCCAGTTTGACACACAATTTAATAACCCTCCCCTATATAGAAAAAGAACACTAAATTATGTTTAGTATGAATTTCTTGTTTTGGTTAAGGAGTTAATCTTGATGGAGAGTTCGAATTCTCACTTAAAATATAATTTTTTTTAAAAAAATAAAGAAATAGTTTATCAGTGACCCGAACCGATTCCAATTTGGCGGTTCACTGACTGAACCGACCGGTTTCTAATGCCGTGAACGGACCGGACCATTCCGAACCGGTTTTTTAACTAGTTTGGTTCTATGTGGTTAGACCGGCCGGTCCAGTCCGGTTTTGAAAACAACGGTGCTAATGCTTGATTATAATTAGTAGGACATTGTTTATATGAGCCAAGGCGCATGTCCGCATGAGCTGAGACGATCTGACCCGGCAGATTGAGATCCAACAGCATGTAGTGATTCTAACATGCCTACCCTATGGATCAATGTTGCTGCTCGATTGTAATCTGACGGCTCAAAGTGCGTTCTGCATGGAGGAGTATATTTTCATTGCAAAAGAGAGGAATGACTCATATATAGTCCAACCTATATATGACTCAAAAAATAGAAAAAATTACAATTGTCAATTTTCTTTTAGAAAAGGAAGAGCCAACATATATGTAAGCGGGTTAGGCATGGCTGAGATATACGTTCAAACTTCATTAGAGGTATGAGCAAAAGCTGAGTCTTGTCGATGAAGTATATTATTAACATAATTAAATCTTAACAATACATATAATACTCCCCCCGTCCGGAACTTGAGAAATGGAATACCAAAATGATGCATTCAATTAGACAACGTTTGCATAGCTTTGTATGTATCAGCATGTCTAAATGGATTGCTTCATTTATGGCTCTTCAAGGATACAGTTATATGGCTTTGTTACCGCCCAAAAATATGGTTAAATTCATTAAAGGACAGTCTTTTAGAGTGCCCTTTCCCTGATTCAGTTCTAAGTGCTGGTGAGCTCATTTTTTCCTTTTTGATAATTAAGGGTGAGCTCATTACAATTCTTCTATAAAAAAAATCTCGTCTCGTGCAAAATGTAAAAGGGAAAAAGTTGTCATCTAAGAAAGTTTGGTAGTACCATGGACTAGCATTTTAATTCATATTAGTACAATTTTTTTTGTTGTACATTATACTAACTTATCACTATTGGTTAGCTGGAATTTGAGCTTCAACTGTCTCTTTAGATAAGCAACTCCAAGCAGTCCTGTCCTCCTTGCGTCTAGACAAAACACCATTGAGGAAGGAAGCTCATAAGAAGCTACCATGTTCGTGGTTGTAGGCCCTCCCAAGTCTTCAATCAACTTGGAATGTAGCTTCATGACCACACACATGAACCTTAGATGTTAAGTTTTCGTACCCATATATTCTGATAGCTCTGTTCAAAATTATTGACAGGGACTCAGGGAGTGTTATTGAGACGACAGTTCGATTATAAATCCTTGCAGTAAATTGCTTATTCTTGGCATTCCATCTATGAATGTACTATACCAATACACCCTATGGCCATTTTAGAAGAAAAAAAGTACAGTATAAAATAGGTCTCGTGAAGCAAATAACTTTTATATTTTCGTGTTACTTTTCAAAGTTGTTTATTATCTGTCATATTTCGCATTGCCTTCTCAATAGTCTAGGTCATAAAGAGCTACCAATTCTACCATGAAGAGCCAGTCGGCTTAATTTATGTTATGTATGTGTCATGTTGTTTTGTCTGACTTTTATCATATCCTCTCCTTATAATAGCCCTCTCCACACATTGCAGAATCTGATCTTACTAATTCTAGTTGACTTACAAACACTCACATATTAAAATAAACAAGAAAGCAATGAGATCTGTATATTACCCACAAATGTATTTTAACAGATTGGGACAATTCCCAGGAAAGAGCAGGGAACAGGTAACAAAGCTTTCTTCATCAGTATATAACAAGCTTTGCCATTTTTAGAAAAACAGTGTTCTTGTGATGGGTAAACAAGGCAATTGTAGTCACGACAACTCTTTGGTCGATGCGTTTGCAGCCAACAAGAGCCAATTGAAAGACGATGAGCTGCTGTTGGAGATCTACTCTCGGCAACCAGCAAAGTCTAAATCCAACTTCAAGTGCATCACAAAGCCAAAGGGCATTCTCATATCTGACACTTTTTTCAGATCTGCTTTCAGCTGCCTCTGGCCTCTTCTACAAAATCCATCTTATCAAATTCCACCCCATCAAGCATCACTCTTACTTGGAGCTGGAAGATGACCAATATACTTCCATCTCTCATGGGAAGTGGGGCACCCATGGCTGCATTCCTGATATGGGTCTCAACATCTTGCCCTGCTATCTCCATTTCAGTAACATAGACTCCTGCAATGGTCTGCTCCTTTGCTTATCCTACCTAGATGGTGAGGAGGACAAGCTGCTTGTATGTAATCCTTTGAAAAAGAGATGGGTGGCCAGGTCTTGGAAGTACCCCGGCATGAGCAATGCCAAATTGGCCCATGATGCCAAATTGTCACCCCACTTCCATGTGGTCAACCAGCCAGGATCTGATCCCCCACTCCATTGGATCAAGCTTGGGTCCTTTTAAAAAATAGGCAATTGGGTCAAATCCAGTTGGCCCAGTGAACCTATGTGGCACACCCTGTGCCCAAAACCTAATTGCGTCTTGAATGGAAATATGTATGCCTTAAGCCTTCCAAATTATGCTATGACAATCGGTCTCAAGGGAGGAGCCTGCCAGGGGATCCAGCTACCAGACAATAGAGGCTACAAGATTTCTCCTTCCCTTGGGTGTCAAATGGATCTCTCCACTATATTACCCATGATGGGTGCCTAATCCAAATTTGGACGATGAAGGATGGCTCCAAGAGTGCATGGGCCTTGAAGCACAGCATGTGTGTCCAAGCAGTAGCTAACAAAGTGATTTTGCCACCTTGTTGCGGCCTGAAGAAGGATGACAGGCATCAGTATTTCATTCCCTTGAAACTCCATCCTAGTGAGGGTGTTGTCTTATTAGGAACCCACTGCAAGATTTTTGCATATGACCTTTTGAATGAGAGTCATGGAGGTTTGTGACTCTCGGCCGAGGTCCAACACTTCAATGTGCATCTTTACCTTTCAGCCTTTCTCACCTTGTTTGAATCCGTTGGAATATTCCAGGAAAGTCAGATAAAAACTCCAATTTAATCTTTGCATATGACCTACATAAATTTTTTGTCATTTTTCCCTGTTGGAGTTAAATAACTCTTAAGCATCAGGAAACGGCTGATGACTTGATGTATAACTCTGCCCACAAAATTATCATAGGATTCATTACTCGGTATACAGACCACGTAAGTTTGTTTGTATAAATAGATCACCTGCAGGATGGTCGGATTTATTTGCACCGAAAGAAAACCTTTAAAAAACTAAAATGCAAAACTGATAAATTATGAAGAGAATATTTCTTATTTATATGCCGATATCTTAAAAAAGATGCATCAAGGCTAATGGTCTTTTATACCTTACTAGCAGGAATGCACATGCAAAATGCATGTGCTGCTGGTTTCTTGAGTAAGTTCGCATTTTTTAAAAAAATTATGTAAGCCCCAATGCATCTGCACTTCAAGATGTATATGGTGTATTTATTGAAGAATTCCATACATGTATATGGTGTAAACCACGCGGCAGCAATCTTTTTCTTGATTGACGACAATTTGACAATGAGTGCAATGGCAAAAAAATTAAAAGCCATTTCAAGAATCAATCATTTGCAAAAGTGTTGATAACTAGGGCATATACATTGCTTCTGAGTATGAACAGAGATTTCAGAAGTGCATTATCTTCTGCATCATACAGACGCTGACTGACAAAGCAGTGAATTTAGTGAAAAAATCCAGAAACAGAATATTCTCGCAAGTATTTGGCAGACAACAAAACTGAACGTTCTTTGTTCAGCTTCAGGTGGGTGAAAATATGGAGGGGCATTGTTAGTAGATAAGGAAGCATTCCATGAAACAGATTAAATCACTTCTTATAACCTGACTGCAGTAAGATAGCGCCCCACCAGGTTGCCGCAACCAAACATTAACAAGCTTCCTGTTCTTTTTTTTTGGGACACTACAAAATCAATATTTTGCACTAATGGGATCACAGCCAGTTGCAAGCTGCCTTATGAAATTTCATGCATTATAGTTCATGTAATTAGTATATCTAGTAACTCCAACATTGCACCTTAAACTATCACTCAGCCAGCTTGGCAGGATCAGGAATCAGAATACCCTTCTCAGTCAATAGTAATACAAAAGTCACCACTAAGACATTGCTCATACTCGTCAATCGAGAAAGATCAATAAAGAGGAAGTCACCTTATCTCCGTTCACAACCATCATGAATAGTCCAACAGCAAAGTTGACAATACAATGCCAGAAAAATATGATCCTTGTCACAGCTGCAGAGGTACTATTCCATCCAAGAAATAGTCGGCTGTATCTTTGCTTCCCAGTTATTACTTGAAATGTCCACATAAGAAAGAAGCTTCAGCTCTAACTGCATAATCCTGAGAGGGAGGCCTCAAAATTTGCCATAGTGCAAGTCAATCATCCAGCTATGTCACACATCAAGTGATACATAACTTACAATTTACTCCTGTCTGAACAAATGCAAAGCATCTGACAAAGATGAATAGATCCTGCCATCAATTGGTGCTTCCCTTCTCAATTGCTCAAGGAGCTGAAATGCATCATCTTCCCTCCCTCCCCGGCACAATTCTTCCAAAAGGGTTTTAAAAGTCAAAAGGTCAGGAACCATAGAATTAGCTAACATATCAAACATAACTTCAGTAGCCTCTTCAAATCTATGCTCCACTGACAAACTGCATATCAAAATCATGAAGGTACTACTAGTAGGAATGAGACCCTTCTCCCTCATTTCCTTGTAAAAGCCAACACCCTGATCAATTCTCCCTTTCTCACACAACCCCTTTGCTAAATAACTGTAAGTATAATTGTTGGGTTCACATCCATATAGGCCCATTTCACGAAAGGTCCTCAGTGCTTCATCCATTTCTAAGCACTTGGAGTATGCCTTTATGATAAGATTCAGGGTGAAAGTGTCAGGAATGACACCAGATGCTTTCATCTGTTTTAGTAGAGATCGCACCGCATGTAAATAAACATATGACACATTTAAACGATTGAAGCGCCTAAGAAGGCAGTTCAACAAAAGGGTGTAAGTCTCAAGTGTAGGCTTACAATCAGGCAGCTTCTGCATTTTCTTGAAAATGTCAAAAGCACGATTAAACAAATGCCGCTGGGAACAGCAGAACTTGATGATGGTGTTGTAAAGAGTGTCGGTCCCAGCGCATGCACCAGCAACAACTTCTTCCATCAGAGTTTCAGCTTGGCCATATCGATGACTGTCTATGCAAATTTCAATCATTGTCTGATATGTAGCAGCATTGTGGCGGTAATTTCGTTGCTGTGCAGTCCATCTAAAGATATCAAGAGCAAGATCAGAATCTGACTGAGATTGAAGTGCATTCTGAACATCATCATGGGAGAATCCAGGTTTGAGGTTATTGATCCAGGATTCAAACTGCTTCCCGAGAGGGGTCCTGGTCCTGGGACTAAAGGCAAAGGCTTGTTGGAGTGGTTCAGCATTGGGAAGGTGAGATTGATAATTAGGAGAGATGTCTAGAGATGTGTTCAGAGGCCTGATAAAGAAGAAGGTGGTACAAGAGTTGGAGAGATTTCTAAGATTGAGATTACAAAAATGGGAATTGTTGGGATAGAAGGATTTCAATTTGTGCGAATTCACAATAAGTGAAGAAAGTATAAGGCTTGAGAAAAAACCCATGTCCCTCCTCGACTTCAAATGCAACTTGCAAACCTGAATAACAAGTTTTCATACATTGGTCAATCAGCTACCTTATAGAATTATGAACTGCAAACTTATTTACAAGAAAAAGTCAATTAAAGCAGAACGAAACAATTTGTTACAAATTCACATCTAGTCACACTCTTAGACAACACTCCCTCTATCCCATATTAACTGTCCATATTTGGAAGAAGGTGGTTACCAAGGAAACCCAACTAATTAACCATTTACTCCAACCATTAACAACACTGAGAAGGATAACATGAAATCAGACAATTCATATGGGACAGTTTTTTCTGAAATCAGACCTTTAAAATGGAACGAAGGGAGTAGTTCCCATCATGTACAAAAGACTCAGACCATCAACGTCATTACTCTCAATTTTAAACTTAGAACTGCCACTTACAAGAATCAAGAAACTGAACTATTTGGAAGAAATCAACTAGAATCTGAACAAATTGTGATCGCAAAGTTCAAATTTTTATTCAGATACTAAACGTGGAAAATGAAACAAGAAAAGATTGTAACAAGAATGGAAATTACTTGTGCAAACTGCTTAGTCAAGGTAAGGGGCAGTTGGATTTCGAAACTCTGGAGTCGCCGGAAAACCTCCGGCCACCGGTGCCTAGGGCAGAAAACACCGAGCGAGACGGAGAGAGAGGCACACAGATCAGGACTCAGGAGAGACCCATCGGGGGTCCGTGTTGATGCACCTCAGGCTCAGACAAGACAAGGGGCATGAATTCCGTGGGCCACGGCTACAAAGGGCATTGTCTGGGCTGAACAGAGCCCATTTGATTATGGTTTTGATACTCCATTAATACTCCTTCGGCCAATAGTACCTGTCTGCATTAGAAAGCTAAAATAAACTGATTTTAGCTCATTTTATTTTTTTAATGCAAACAGGTAATATTGAACAGATGGAGTACCTTTTTTATTTCAAAAAAGTGAAAAGAAATTGAATACCCTTTTCTCATCCCCTAATAAGCTGCTGCTGATTTTTTTTTTGTTTTTTGTACAATGCTGCTAGTCTGCCTTTTGCACTCGTCCTTGGACTCTGACCTAAGCTTGATTACTATCTTTCAGACAGTTTTTGAGAAAAGATTTTTTTTAGTACTTGTAAGCCTGAAATATGTTGTATAAAAAGCATTTGTTGAGATAATTGAAAAGTTCGAAACTATTGCAAGAATAGATAAAACTGTAAAAATGCAAGGAATTATGACAACAGAAGTAGGAATTTTGTTTAATTTATGCCTTTCGGATGGGGCTAGAAGCACCTAAATCTTGGCCAAAAGCATATGCACATTACCATATTTAATACATTTCCAATGCTTAACATATGCCTAAATTTATTTACATTCTCAATGCTTAACATAGGCATAATCTTATGATTAAGGTGTGAATCACATTGGACTGTGGTTGATAATAGATGTGATAAACAAAAAATTGTTAACATGGATGCATAAAAATTGTGTTTAGGATTATTTTTGTTAACATCTTTAATTTAATTATGATTTACGTTCTCCATACTAGGGTTGGGAAAAACCTACCCGACCCTATTACCCGACCCGATCCGATGCTAAAATTAACCGAAAAATAGGGTCGGGTACGGGTTTAAAATTTTTACCCTATTTAAAATAGGGACTGGTAGGGTAATTACTCGAATTACCCGCACAACCCGACCCCAACCCGATGTACATATTATAATATATATTTAATATTGAATAATATAATTTTTAAAGATAATTTTATTTCTAAATCAACAAAAACCTTATATTAACCTTATCTATATTAAAATTTAGTCAAATAAATGTCAATTTTGACTTTTTAAATACTAGATTAGAAAATAAAAGTATTTATTTTATTTTATTTTTAAAAAAGTAGGGTCGGATCATTACCTTACCCGACCCGACCGAAGTAGGGTTAGGGTCGGCCATTCTCGACCCTACTCATGAATAGGGTCAGCTAATTACATGATCCTATTTAGGTAGGGTAAAGGGCGACCCGACCCCACCCGATTCCTAGCCCTACTCCATACGACCAAATATCATCACTTTGTATTAAAAACCAATTTTATATAACCTAATCTAGTACTCCCTCTGTCCATAAAAACCTGGCAACATTTAATTGTGAGTTAAATTTATTGACTGATAGGGCTGTTGTGAACGTGTTGTAATCAGTCTAGGAAGATGAAGAGTCAGTCTAGGAAGATGAAGAGTATAACACCCGGAAAATTTGTACGTTAACTAAAGGTTTCTATTTTAGGTAACTGTTCTAAAATAGGAAAGTTCGTTGCTTGATTTGATTTCTGGTTGTGCGATGTGCTTTGATGTGTTATTTGGTATTTATGATGTGGTACAATTTGTTAATCGCATGACTATTAGTAGTAAAAAACCAGCACACAAGGGTTGGTCCTGGCACTGGGCACAACCTGACGCTGAGGCCAGCCTGGCGCCAGGGTCTGAGAACACCTGACGCCAGGAGTGGGGCCAGGCACCAGGGCATGTGTTCAAGTGGATGAGACCCATTTGAATTTCATAATTAATCAGTTAATTTTAGTTTTATACGTGGTCCGTGGTCTACACGAGATAGTGTAATGAGTAGTACAACCGCGGGACACCAGAGTCATGTGTGCGCAGGACTCTAGCTTTAGACGCACAGACCTGGGCGCAGGGCCATGTGGCACAGGCCCAGGGAGTCATGTGAACGTGGGTAACTAGCCACAAGGAGATCTTTAGAGGATTAGAGTGAATATTGGAGCAAAATCTACAATTTGACCTAATAGCGGTAAATATGGTAAGTATCGCGGAGGATCGGGAAGTATCAGTTCGGTTGAGATAATTAGGGAAGATAAATCTTAATTAAAAAGCGATAAATATTTCACTTTTTAATCAACCAATAGAAAGGGGACTTCTAGTTGGTTGGCCTAGATATGGTAGTTTCTTAGTTTGGAACGAGATATGTAAAGCATGATTAAGATTATAAGCTCGGCCAGTAATATTTCTGTATCGACAGTCTGTAGTAAATAAATTATAACTAATTCAGGAAAAACCGTAAAAATATAAATTTAGTGTGGTTAGAAACTAGACGCATATGGCTAACTCCAATAAAAATTTCAGAATCTAAGTCCAAATATACTGACCGTGGGAAGAGTCGGAAGTGGACTATTATGCGTATGACAGTGTGCTGTAATTAGGATTAAGATAGTAAACGAATCTTATTAGAGATTTTAAATCCTAATTAAATAAGGAAAATACAATGGATTAACATGGCTGAACGTCCCTTACTAATGAGGGAGACCTTTTAATTGGTTAATTGGGATTTGGGATTAGGAAGGATCTAATTAGGAGATATCCTAGTTGGAGGAGGCTTTGGCTATAAAAGCCAAGGAGGAGGACGCCCATATGCTTCAATCCAAGCTTTGGACGTCTTGTGCAAAGCCCTAGCCCTTCTCCCTTGCCTTGACACTAATTCCAGCAACCTTCTACCTCTCCCCTCATCCTCTTTTCTCGTGCGATCGAAGGAGTAGAGGCGTCGTTGCGAAGGAGAAAGAACGAGCTACGCGTGGAGGTGTATTTCGTATACATCTAAGTGGTAGGATGGTTTTTCCTAACCAATTCGGTTTGCACTTCTTTGGTTCTTTCATATTGTGATTAATTTATGATCCTATTCATATTATCTCAGAGATAAGAGTGCCTAATGTTTGTTTCATGAGAGATTCCTTGTTGTTTGATGAATAAGAGTGCTCATAATGTCATACCCTGTTTAATGCTTCATGTTGATGCATATATGCCTACTTTTGATGGGAATATCTATAGGTCATGTCTCTTGAACGTGGATGGTCATGAAAGTTATCTTCTTTATTCTATTATTTCCTGATTTAATAGTCCAATATGGTTAAGGGATGTATTAATAATGTTAAAAGCTTAATTAGATCAAGGTTGATGCCTTGAATCTAGTTTAAGGTATTATCATCAATTAGAATCATTATAATCATTAAGTTCCAGAACATACCAGAGTCTAGAATTACTCTAGGAGGGGAGTAATTAAGGGTATTAATGTTATATTATCATGGTTAATGAGTATTAGTACGTGATTACCTATTATAAGTAAGTAATGTGCTCTCGGCCAGAACTGTTTCTGTGCCGACAGTGCTCAGTATAAAAATCATAATTAAATGTATACAGATCAGAAAAATATGCCGTTAGTGGGGTTATAAACTAGACTCATAGGCCTATCTTCTGTTAAAATTTCAGAGTCAGATTCCTTCTGGATTAACGGTGGGTTCAGTCGTAAGTGGGCTATATAGTATAAGACAGTTTACTGGAATTAGGGTTTTAAAGCACTAGTAAGTATTATTACTCATAATATGATATAATCTGATTAAAATAATATTAATATAGTAAGATAAAACTACTTATGAGTCACTGTAATAAGTGAAGAAGTTTAAAAGATTAAGACTTTGGGACGAGTCAGCGTGCACAAGAGTCAATTTGGTCTTGTTTCTATTGTTCATCGTGGTGTCGGTTTGAGTATCCAATTGGAGATCAAACTTTCTTAGAAAGGTATCTTGAGATTAAAGGTAATATAATTCCATACTTAGAGATATCCCTATCAAAGGTAAGACATGATGCATGACGTGTAATCTAAGAGTGAAATTCATTATTCTCTTCATTATGCGAGATATGTGAATCTTCTTGTTACTCCTTGAGAGAGAGCCATATATTGTTGAGAAACCTTGATTATCTGTTTCATACTCCATGAGGGAGTCATTGCGGTAAGAGTTACCCTATTCTCAGAAAGTTGAGACCTTTGTTATTGTTGAATCATTGTCCAGTTTGACATTGACCCATTTCTCCACTTATTAAAAGGTGGAATCATAGTATGCTCACGAGCCATTGCTAGGTCATGAGTGACCTCCGATATTTATGGAACATGGGTTCCCTATTGCCCGAAAGGAGGCAAATACGTACGTTTAGGCTGTATGATATTACGGAAGGTCTACAGTCTCCGCTCATTGTGCCCGTAAGCACAGATGGGGCCAGCATGCCTAGACGCGTGGCCGGGTTCCAAAAAGAGAACCTCTAGGATGTTCTGGTATATATCTTACCTCTTGCGTATTGGTAAGTTCAGCGAGCAGAAATTGTAACTCCTTGCACTATAGATGCCTCGAGCCTTGAGTGTCTTGACCATTCTCTCCTTACACCGATATTTGTTTGGAGTCATATTGAGATTATTCTTTCCGATACTTTTCCATTGGAACTGTTATCATCTGACCTTGCTATTCTTGCAACATAAACCTATGAGTGTCTTCCAGAGAGTGTTTATTCCTATTTATCTGAGTGATCTATTCTTCATAACAAATTTTATCTTCCTGGTGGGTTTTTACATCCTACTGGGTATTTCTACGAAATACTCATGCATCCTCTGATGCAGGCCTCAAAGATCAGTAAGTCAGGATTTTGCAGTTCAGAAAGGCGTAGCAGATGCGTGGGAGATGTCTTGAAGAATTACTTTATTTACTCTATTGCATTTTGTTAGAACTTCTTTAGTGTTGGCCAGTGTGTGCCTGAATTTGATGTTTGCTTTATTTGATAGTTTTTATTTAATCTGTTGTAATAACTTTAGTAGGAATCATTTGCTACATTGACAATGTTATTTAAAAATTTGATGAAGAAGTTTTAAGTTCTCAATTTCTAAGTTTCGTTATGAGTTCCTGGTGATGTCGATTACACGTTCTTTTGTAACGATGTAATTGACCCGAGTGATCGAGTATTCGGTCGCGTCCCAAGGTTCCTATCTCGGCTTTTATTTAGTTTACTTAAAGGCTTCCGCACTCCGATCGAGGTCAGGAATTTTGGGGCGTGACAAAGAGTCAGTCTAGGAATATTAAAAGGTCAGGAATGTTGTAATCAGTCTAGGAAGATGAAGAGTCAGTCTAGGAATATGAAAAGTCACATCTTGTAATCAGTCTTGGAAGACGCGCCTCTCCTTCCTTATAAGGAGGACGTCTTCCTCCTTCTGGGTATGCAATATGAATTGATTTCTCTCTACTATTTCTTCCTTGTCTTCCTCCCTTTCTCTGACCATGATACCTGGCCCTGTTCGTGTCCCATACCGGGACACAACATTGGTATCGGAGCCATTCCGATCTGTTGGAACGTGGGACGAATTGTTAAACATGGCCGTCGCCATCCAAAGGGAGGTGGAACATCTCAGATCCTCCCAAAGAGCCGCCGCCGTGACCGAGCGCCTCGACCTTGACCTTCACCCCCTCCGGGATGACCATGGTGTCCGACAACAGGATCGTCTTTCGCCCAGCCGCACTTCGCCCATCGTCGCCTCACGAATGACACCCACTGTGGTCGCCTCGCCAATCGATTTTTCGAAGACGAAGGCCGATCTCTCCCTGACGCCACCACCGCCTAGCACCATCACCGGGTATTCCGCCCAGCCGCGGTGGGGCTTCCCACAACCGCCTCCTGATCTATACATGAAATATGCATTTTATTATCTCCTAAACTTATGTTTCTGCTAGTGTTTGTTTAGAATTTATGCTACTTTAATATAGTTTTTGGTTTTTGTAGGAAACAAGAGTAAAACGCAGAAATGGGATAAAATGCGATTCTAATGATTGAATATTTACAACTTTGAGTGCATATCTCTGATGGGACTGACTTAAGCTTCATGTTAAAGTACACGAAGTCAGCTTTCCAACGCCACTGACTGTTCGCAATTCGGAGTTCTGAGCAAAAAGTTATGATCATTTGAAATATCGCACGCGAAAGAGACTGGATTAAAGAGAAGAACCGTCAAGATGAGATCCGATGAACGAGAGCAGTACAACGGGTTATAAAGAAGAAAAAGAAAAAAAAAAGAAAAGAAATATGAACCGGTTCAGAGAGGTCCGGTTCAGTTAAAAGAAAAAGGAAAAAAAAAAGGAAAACCCGGCCCGAGCCAAAGCTCGGGCCTTCGTTCCAGAGCAGACGATGCTCTGTTTTGCCGGTGGGCTGAGTATTGCCGGCGAGGCTGAGGGCGGCTGGGTTCGGAAGCAGAGGTCCGGCGACGGAGGAGCTTCACGGCGGCCTGGGCACGACGAGGTCTTGGCGACGGGGAAGATGATGGGCGATCGAAGACGGCGGTAATGGCGGAGCACCGGCAAGCTCGTGCTGGCGGGACTCGACGATCGGCAGGCGATGGCGGAATTGACAGAGCATCTGAGCTTGGAGACGATGGCGGCTACAGAAGCGTCGGGGTCTTGACGGCGGCATGGCGGCAGTCGTGGCAGAACAGGACTTCAGAGGAGAAATCGTGTTCAAATCAGAAACTGAAACGAAAAAAAAAACAGAGAGTTGTGCTCAATCGGGATTCTCTGAAACAGATTGATTTGATTTTATCCAAATCAGAAATCCACAGGAAGAGGACTCTCTCGATTTGTCTATAAAAGGCGGATTTTTGGGACGGATTTGAGGGGGAACTGGACTGGTTTTTAGAACGACAGAGAGCTTGAAAGTTCGATTTCGCCGGAAAAGCCAGGCACTTTCGGCTAGATTCCGGCGTATTTCTCGACGGAGGAAGAAAGGAGTGGCCGGAGGAGGGAAGAAAGCTGCGATTTTTGGCCTGTTCGTGAACTGCTACAGTAACGGCTGCGCGAGGAAGACGATGAACAGTGCATGAACAGTACCCGTGAACAGTGAATAGTGATTTTTTGGTGAATAGTGCACAATGACACCAACGAATCAACAGCGTTCTCCTTGTCCGATGGCCGGCTCAACCCACTAGACAATCTATCTTAGAAAACCAAATGAGCCAATTATTAGCTCTTGTAGCTGAGATGGCAGCCGAGATAAAAGCTGATATAAAAACTGAGATAGAATCCAATCACAAAGAGCTGAAAAGTGAACTAAAGACCCATGCACAGATTTTCCATTCTCACACACAAGCTCTTGCCAACATTGAAATACAGTTAGAACAGGTAACACAGGCCATGAATATGAACGAAGAATGCATTTTACCTGTCCAACCTCAATATCTGATGGGCCAATTTTCTGATGACGGGATCTATTTTTCCCATGATTATGATGTTACATCCCTTCAGAATGCCCAAAGGTTTGACAATGAGCTTGAGTGGGTTTTACATAATGATCAAGAGGGTGTAGAAATTAAAGAAGAAGTGAGTGCATTAATAGAACCTAGCTTTAAACCTTCTTCTATATTTGAGGAGTCACATTCTACAGCACTATCAACAGAACCTTCTATTCTTGAAACACCATTCATACCATGTCTTGACCAATCTAACCCTTTAATTATTGAAAGTGAATTAGACTGTTTCATAGATTGTTTAGTTGAGTCATTAATTGAGGAAGCTTTCCCAATTAGGTTACTAGAAGAGGCCTCTAAGGCCAAAATGGTTGATGTGGGGGAGGAGGTTCCCTTTATATTAAAATTTTCTGATGACCTTCTTCCATGGACAATGCAGGGACCCATATTTCCACTGTTTACTCACCTACCACTCCACCCTTTTATTCCACGATATGCTCCATATATAAGCCACAAGGATAGGAGTGTGTGGGGAAATCATTTAATTGATCCAGGCTGAATTCTTGAGGATCCGAACCCCGCACAAGACCGTGGCTCAGTCTGGCTGAAGACGTTAAACTTAGCACTTGGTGGGAGGCAACCCACGTATTCAGGTGTATTCTCTCCTTTATTTGATTTTCTTTGTTATATGCTCATTGTCATGTTATATTTTGTTCACATTGAGGACAATGTTCATAATAGGTTTGGGAGAGGGAATATTACTTGTATAAAAAAATAGAAAATTAAAAAAAAATCATAAAATTTTTTTGATTAGTTTTTAGGTTGTTAGTACTTTTTCTTAGGTTTTGATAGTTTATCCCGTAATGATGCATGTTACAATTCTTAGGAGATTAATTTACATTGGAAGTGTGAGTAAGTATACTGGATGATAGATACACTTAACTGAGCATATCTTTCTATTACAGTCCTCTTGGAACAAAGTGCTTGAACTAAGAAAATTCACTCACACACACTAGTTACATAAAGTAATACCATCTAGAGATTTGTTGAATACTAATCTACAGTGGGATGTCTTTAGTCATAGTCATTGGATGATGTGTAGTTATCTGTTGAGCTTAAAAGATCATGATAGACCATTTACTTGGCTATGGCAAGGGATTGGAACCGGAAAGAGGTTGAGAGTATAATACAGCCTGGACACAATAAAGATGTGCTAAAAAAAAAGAATGCTGAAAAAAAATGTGTGAAAAAAATGCGAAAAAATGAAAGAAAATGGGCTGCTTGACTTTATAGGATTAACTTAGGCTGATGCTCGGGCCCGAAGCGGTCTCTTAAAACCTAATGCCCTAAGCCAACTGGCTGGGAGTCATTGGCCTGAGTCATTGCTAAACCTAAGCATCTTGAAGTCAGGCCTTACACAGTCCTAGTGAAAGAAAAAAAAAAGAAAAAAAGAAAAAAGAAAAAAAAAGTCGATGGTAATCCTCTCAAATCTAGAATGTTGGACCCGAAGGAGGCGCGCAGATTTGTGCTATCATGAACCTAAAGATGACGATGACTATGTAGATTCTAATGTTCTTTGGTTAATGGGTAACACTGGATCTGTATAAAACAGAAATTTAGAATGTATTGCTACAATGTTCTACACTTTCTATTATTTATGTTATCACACTATATTATATTTGAGCAGAAATTTCCAAGATGAAAGTGTGGAATAAAACCACTTACTTGAGGGCTTCTATATTCCTGTTGATTATGAACCAAGTACATGTGGTTGATTTTCTTAAGCATTGTAGTATGCATTTGTCGGGATAATAGGTTTGTGTGTTTTGCAATGTTTTAATTTTTTTTTTTTCACTTAGGTTAATTAGATTAGTAAATACATGTTTGTGGGTAGCATGGCTGCAAACCCTCACGAGACAACACTCGTCCTACTAGGGCCACCTAGAGGTTTAACGGCTTGTTGCATACGCTCAATGCAATCGTGTTCCCTACGAAAGTGGTGTTTACTTTTATGCATTAGTTCCTTAGTTTGTTTGATTTGATTTGATTTTGTTTTGTTTTGCTAGGGACTAGCAAAATCTAGGTTTGGGGGTGTGATCTATACATGAAATATGCATTTTATTATCTCCTAAACTTATGTTTCTGCTAGTGTTTGTTTAGAATTTATGCTACTTTAATATAGTTTTTGGTTTTTGTAGGAAACAAGAGTAAAACGCAGAAATGGGATAAAATGCGATTCTAATGATTGAATATTTACAACTCTGAGTGCATATCTCTGATGGGACTGATTTAAGCTTCATGTTAAAGTACACGAAGTCAGCTTTCCAACGCCACTGACTGTTCGCAATTCGGAGTTCTGAGCAAAAAGTTATGATCATTTGAAATATCGCACGCGAAAGAGACTGGATTAAAGAGAAGAACCGTCAAGATGAGATCCGATGAACGAGAGCAGTACAACGGGTTATAAAGAAGAAAAAGAAAAAAAAAAGAAAAGAAATATGAACCGGTTCAGAGAGGTCCGGTTCAGTTAAAAGAAAAAGGAAAAAAAAAAGGAAAACCCGGCCCGAGCCAAAGCTCGGGCCTTCGTTCCAGAGCAGACGATGCTCTGTTTTGCCGGCGAGGCTGAGGGCGGCTGGGTTCGGAAGCAGAGGTCCGGCGATGGAGGAGCTTCACGGCGGCCTGGGCATGACGAGGTCTTGGCGACGGGGAAGATGATGGGCGATCGAAGACGGCGGTAATGGCGGAGCACCGGCAAGCTCGTGCTGGCGGGACTCGACGATCGGCAGGCGATGGCGGAATTGACAGAGCATCTGAGCTTGGAGACGACGGCGGCTACAGAAGCGTCGGGGTCTTGACGGCGGCATGGCGGCAGTCGTGGCAGAACAGGACTTCAGAGGAGAAATCGTGTTCAAATCAGAAACTGAAACGAAAAAAAAAACAGAGAGTTGTGCTCAATCGGGATTCTCTGAAACAGATTGATTTGATTTTATCCAAATCAGAAATCCACAGGAAGAGGACTCTCTCGATTTGTCTATAAAAGGCGGATTTTTGGGACGGATTTGAGGGGGAACTGGACTGGTTTTTAGAACGACAGAGAGCTTGAAAGTTCGATTTCGCCGGAAAAGCCAGGCACTTTCGGCTAGATTCCGGCGTATTTCTCGACGGAGGAAGAAAGGAGTGGCCGGAGGAGGGAAGAAAGCTGCGATTTTTGGCCTGTTCGTGAACTGCTACAGTAACGGCTGCGCGAGGAAGATGATGAACAGTGCATGAACAGTACCCGTGAACAGTGAATAGTGATTTTTTGGTGAATAGTGCACAATGACACCAACGAATCAACAGCGTTCTCCTTGTCCGATGGCCGGATAAATTCGCGTCTAAGGCGTAGATGAAGCCCTAGATTTGTGTTATTATTCTTGATTGTTTAATTTAATACAGTTGATATGATTTTGCTTAATGCTATTTCATGAGTTTCTTTTGAGTGCTTGACCATCACTGGTACAAATTTGGCTTTTAGCGACGGCAGGAACTGTCGCTAAAAGTGCTAATTCCGTCGATACAAGCTTTATAGCGACGGATTTTTTCCGCCGCTACCTCCGTTGTTATAAGTGTCGCCGCTAATGACATTTCGACGGAAAAATGGCAATCTGTCGCTAATATCTTTACCAACAGTTTTACTGACGGATTTTCTTCTGTCGCTTTTATAGTTAAGCGACGGTTTTCTACCGTCGGTAAAAATGTTTATCGACGGTTTTAAAGACGGTCTATAAACTCCGTTAGATACCTATTGCGACGGTTTTGAGTCATTTGTGACAGATTTAATCTGTTGATATAGATTTCGAAAAAATTAAAAAAAAAACAGCAGCTTTATGCTGCTGTGCTAAATATGGATAATAGGCATAATTCATAAATGCAAAAGATATTCTCATATATTATTCATATAATTAGTACCACATTGTATACATGAACATATATGTATATAATGTCATCATACAACAATATACAAAAGAAACATAAATACAAGTGATATGCAAAAAAATTATCTAGGCTTTGTGACAACACACATTCCAAAAGCTAAACCTTGAGCAAGAGCTTCTGTTCCTTAGCGGATCCCATCGCTTACTCCAGTGATTCTCCTCGATCACTTAAATGGATCTAGAAGCAGAGAAAAAGAGAGTGAGATTAAGTCTTCAAAGAGTAACTCATTTTTATTTATGCAGTTAAACAACAAGGCAGTTATGTATCGAAAAAAAAGGCAGTTAAAACTAGGTGGAGAATGGATGTAATAAGCCTGTGTTATGGAACATTTCCATCCAATGAAAATTCTGTAGCAATCACCTATCGACTCTACCATATCTATTACTCAAGCCAGAAGACTGAATGCTGAACAGAACCACATTCATCATGTTAATTTGCTGGGGTAAGTCAAGTAACCCTGCCTCTCTAGAGAAGCAGCTTAGGATCCCAGAGGACTAATTTGCTGGGGTAAGTCAAGTAACTCAAAATACATTACTCCAGAAACCCAAGCCACAGTTACTAATGTTCTCAAATCGGCTGACCTGAAAATCTAATGAATGGACAGACAAACGCCTTTTGTCTCTATATGTTGAAAAAAACCTCTTATATAATTCTTATAATCCGCTGAACTATTAATAAAAACCCATAGAAACAAGCATCTTCTTAACTCAATCAAGCAGATAAGCCACATGTAATTGATGATACCTAGAATAATTCAACTAGTCAAAGCCGCAACAGATATTAGAAGTATTTTGCACCTAAGTTTTAAATGTTGAAGGGACCATACATGATAATGGTGAATTCAAATTCGTTGATAAAATAACTATCAGGATCAGAGGATACCAATTACCCAGACTGCAATTAATATACCATACAAAGTACCTCAGATGAAATATAAAAAACCCTCACCTTTCGTCATCTGATTCAAGTTCATTGTCATCATTTTCACCTCCCAAGGAAGTCTGTTCAAATCGTTCATCAACAAGCTTGTCAGTTAAATACATTTCAGCCATATCCATATCATCATCAAGCAAATGTTCAAGTTCATCCCTCACCTAAGGACAACAAAATGCCATTAGCTAGATTTCCATGCTCTAACAACATTAGATCCATCAGAGTTATAAAACCATATTAACCTAACAAAGATACAATTGACTAAAGAACACTGACATCCAGATCATTTCATCTTCACGAGAAAATTTTGCTTAGAAATTGGAATGGAGTATCGTTGCTAACACTCGTCAAAAAAATCTGAAGATAAGTAACCCATTTCGAGCAAATTAATTAACATTCATAAAGGCAAAAGGCAGAACAGCAATGGTTAGCTGCTAATAACATTTATTGTTCAAATTCATTACTACATTTACTGGATTATGTTCATAAATATCAGTTATCTAATAACCATGTGCTCGCCGACCCCAAATAGTTGGAAAAAGACACTACTTCATTATGATTATTATAATAACCATGTGTACCTTCTGGACTCGACCAGATATTGTGACAAGACAACTCTTTATCTGCCGAACACATTCAAGATTAAGAGTGCTGATTTTAGAGGTCAATTCATCCAAAGCCGGATAAGCTTCTTTCTCGAGAGCCACAGTCTAATAGAAAAGAAATTCACATCAATAACCTCGAAGATAAACATTTGGGCACCAAATTTAACTGTATTGCAACCCACACAACAATCCTAAAGACCAAAATGCGACCAAAATCTCAAGTCATCATTTCATCAAAAACATTGGGAGCAGTACTAATACCTTAGCATTAATTTGACAAAACCTTATTTTGAGATCACGATTCCCCCTATCTCTTTCGGTGTCATCGACTGCACTGATTCATGTGTGGCTTGTACAATGGATATGGTATATTTTACACAGCAAATCAAAGAGGAAACGTCTTGCCCGAGGAACAAGCCACCCATTTGATCACTTGTTTCCTCGTACAAATCGAAAATCACAAACGAAAGATAGGCAATCAATAGAAGCAATTCACACTACACTAATCCCCGATGCCAGATTTGGAACTTGACCCTACTACATCTAGCTTTCTCATCACCACATTCAAATGCCAAAACGCCAGATATGCATAGCTCCAAAGCACATAATAATCATCATAAACATGAGAATCGAGTGAGAAGCTGTAACCTTTAACCACTAGGGCCTTGTTCTGAAGATCCCCGGACACGTAGTGAGCGTGGCCCGTCATGAGGGCGTCACCGAGGATGCCCTCCTCTTCGGTGTCGAGCTTCATGTCGTCGGGTAGATCGGCGATCCGAACCACCAACTTTTCGGAGTGGATGAGCATCTCCATCAAATGCAAGGCCGCAAATCCCCTTCCACCCATCACCACCCACAGCTTTGCCTCCGGCCCCATTGCCACCGTCCCCGTAAGACCTCTCTTTCCCGCCGACGGAAGGCTGCAGATCCACGTTATGAGGATAGGGCTTGGAGGGTAGGCTACCGTCGAGGAGGGGATGCGGCGGAGGAAGAACCGCCGGTGGAGACTACCAGGGAGAGAGGTCGTAAGCCGCCTAGAGGAGTGGAAGGAGAGAGAAGGGTGGTGATCGGCGAGTGAAAACAAATCGAGAGGGAGAGCCGAGAGGAGGTAAAGGGCGAATGGGAGGGTTAAAATCAGGGTTTTGATCGGAGATTAAATTCTTAGCGACAGATTATAATCTGTCACAAAAACCGCCGATACTGATTCCTTCTCCCGACAGATACATTTCTGTCGTTAAATATCTGTCGTTAATGTTGCATTTAATGACCGATTCTTTTTGGCAGTTAAAATCCGCCGGAAATGATATCAAAAGAGACGGATTTCTATCTGTCGATAAAAATCCGCCGTTACAGCCCTTTTTTGTTGTAGTGCATAGACTTGATTGATATACATGAAATTAGATCTTTTTAATTCCTATGCTTAGCTAAAAGTAGGCTGGTGTTAATTCTATGCCCGACCAAGGATAGGATCATTGGCCCAAATGATAATTCTATGCCCGACCAAGGATAGAATTATCTACATTAATTTTTAGTGGATGAACTCTCGTGTCCGACCAAGAACGTGAGTGAATTCACTGTAATTTGTGTGTCTGACCATGAACACAAATTACCTTATCATGTCAATTTGAGCGTAATAATAATTGAGAGTAGTAATTGCATATTTAGTGGTGGATTCTCTGCTTTGGCACTTCTCCATATTAGTTAAAATCTATTTTAAAGTAGTTAAATTTTATTGCTTTCTCTAGATTAATTAAAACAGAATTTGCTTTCATTTGAATTTGGTAAAATATTAGTCCGTCCCTGAGGTTCGACAACCCTTTAATACTCACTGTAGTACAATTGCCTTGTGCACTTGCAAGGGTTTAATTTTAAACGATCAAGTTTGCCGTCTTGCGAGCCCCAATACGGCCGCTTCTCCACTCCGCCCTCAGCATTCCGGTCACCTCCATCAACCCCAGCTGCCACCATGACCTCCGCGGTCCTCTCTCCGGCGAAGTCGAGCCATCCACCACCGCCATCGACTCTTTCCCGGACGCCGCCGCAAAAGTTCACCCTAAAGGCGGTGCCTTTCTCCGCCTCCAGCACCGTCGTGGGCGACATGGTCACCATCGGAACCCACACCGTTTCCCTATCCACTCTCTATTCGCCGAAGGAGACTCCATTAGTCCTGGCGAGCACCATCCTAGCTTCTGAAGATGCGGCTGCCCACGCCGACGGCCATCCGGACTCATCCACCACAGCCCCGATCAACACTGCTGACATGATCGTTTTGCCATCCTCTGTCACCACCAACGACAGGATGGAGGTCCTCCAGCCCACCGCCGCCATGGCTTCCGCGGGCGTTGGTTTCGACGAAATTGTGCTGTCCGCTGCCGTATCGAGACCTCGAGCGCTTCTGCCACTTCCTTCACGGCCACATCCGGCACACCACGGATGGCTGAAACACGGTTACTCTCAAGGCCGCTGGACCCAAAGGCCACAGCGACCTCGCCGACTCCACCCCAAGCTCGAATTTTTTCGACGCCTACGGTCGCCACGACGCCGCCCAAAGCTGTGCCGCCGCCTCTGCCTCCTTGGCCAGCATCGCCGCCCAGGCGAGCACGGCCGGACACAGCAGTCCAGCGAGTTCCAGCGCCGGATGTATTCTCCACTTCCTCATGGTTCCCAGGTGTTCGACGGAATTTCCCATCCGGATTCTCTCATCTACACCGCCTTCAACCATGACAAATTTGGTTTCTTGCCCGAGGAATGTCTCCGGAACCTTGCCGGCTCGGGGGTTGCTATCCACGAACACAGGTTGGGTGCTGTAAGTGTGAATACTGGAGAGGTAATTATACACACGACTGTTTGTTTGGCTGATGTTCTAAGTGCGCCATCCGATTTTTTTCCGTTGACGGTAAATTCCCACAAGCGTCTCCCTATTGCTGGTCGCACTAGTGGGGGTCTCTTCAAGTGTAAAGGGAGGGCTAGAAATCATGAGGTTCTCAATTGCAGATTGCCAGATCGACTTTTGCGGCCAACTATGCTGAAGGCAGCAGGAATTGCAGTAGCTCTTCCTGCAGTACCAAATTCTGAGCCAGTTGCCGGTGTTCGAGTTGGTCTGGTCGATAACAAATTTATTGTCAATCCTACTACTAAAGTGATGGAAGGATCAGAACTGAACTTAGTGCTTGCTGGGGCATTACAGCCTGTGTTTGGATTATTGAGTTTCTGCTGTTTAGAGAGCCAGAAGGAAATTGCATTATTACTTGGGCAAATTGCTGCAACTGAATCTGATTGCAAGGTGCATATGGTTCAGAGAGGTGTTGTAAAGCCACTTAGTGACATGCTCCAATCTACAAATGGACAGCTCAGGGAGATATCAAAAATTGCTCTTCGAAGATTGGCACAGGATTCCCATAACCAGGCCGGAATTGCTCACAAGGGTGGTTTAATACCATTGCTGAAATTTCTTGACTCCAAAAATGGGTCTTTACAGTTCAATGCTGCAATTGGTGGAGTAGGAAAAATGGTACTTATTGTGGAACTGATCAACAAGGTTGTCAAGGCTCATGGTGGTTTATCTGTCTTTGCTGATGGGGGTGGAAATTTGGGATTGGCCCCAGGCAACTTGCTGGCAGTATATAAAAGCATTAAGAAGGCAGGAGGCCTCTGTATTGCGGACGAAGTTCAAGCTGGCTCTGCACATACGGGATTTGAAGCTCATCGTGTTGTGTCTGACATAATCATAATGGCAAAAGATATTGGCAATGGGATTCCGATTGCAGCTGTGGTCACCACTCCTGCGATTACTCAGGTCTTGACACAGAGAAGCTACATCAACACTTTTGGTGGAAACCCTATTTGTACCGGATCAACTTTACTTGAACACACTACATGCAAAGCGACCAATTCAATGGGAGAGAATTCTTTAGCAAGCAGTCAACTGTCCCACTTGGCGGTTGAAAGTGAACTTTTAGTTTCTGCAGAACTGGGATTCGCTGATGACAACCGTGACAACTTTTCTTTCATTGTTCTCCAATCAAGTGGATTTTCTGGGAAAGGTGTTTACCAACCAGTTGTTGATGCTGAAGTAGTTCAAGTTGAAGATGGGTCAGGCAAATTTTTTCTTGAGGTGGTTTTTGTTCTGACGGATGCAAGTCATAATCATTCGGAAGTTGATATTGGATTATTGTTCACATATGTCGACCTCTTCCAGAAGCCTGGAGTCCAAAAATTGATTTTTGACGAGCTACTGGCCGTTTGCGAGACAACAATCCATTATCAGGTCACAAATCCTCCACTCGCCTATGTAAGTAATATTGCATCAATTATGCAGCCGTACCCTCCTGAAGATTGGTTAGTGATGTCGTCTTTGGCGTGCAAGTTCCACCCTAAAACAATTGAAATGTCTATCAGAGACTTATCTCCAACTAATGTCCGAATTTTCTGGGAACCAAAGAATTTTGATCGTATTGGTTTTTCAGATCTTCTTGCCATGAAAATTAATACGTGGATGCCTGATGATCGTATGCAATTTGAGCTTATCCATGTAAGTTACTTGGGTGACAAGGAAATGGGTGGCCGATTGCCCCAATTGCTTATTTACTTGGGTTTGACTATCACGAGGGCTTGCGATTGGATTGACATCAGGTACAACGTTTATGCGTTTGGAGCCGTGTCTGCTGTGGGCCTCCTCGGTTACACCAAGATTGCTACTTTCGATGTCATGCTTCATACCCGCGTCGAGCGTATTCTGTCAACGCCACTTATGGAGCGCTTCGTTACTTGGCCGCCTTGAGGACAAGGCAGTAGCGGAAGCGTGGTGGAATGTTGTGAACATGTTGTAATCAGTCTAGGAAGATGAAGAGTCAGTCTAGGAAGATGAAGAGTCAGTCTAGGAATATGAAAAGGTCAGGAATGTTGTAATCAGTCTAGGAAGATGAAGAGTCAGTCTAGGAATATGAAAAGTCACATCTTCTAATCAGTCTTGGAAGACGCGCCTCTCCTTCCTTATAAGGAGGACGTCTTCCTCCTTCTGGGTAGGCAATATGAATTGATTTCTCTCTACTATTTCTTCCTTGTCTTCCTCCCTTTCTCCGACCATGATACCTGGCCCTGTTCGTGTCCCATACCGGGACACAACAAGGGCCTACATCATTTCAAGCCTCCACCTATCCCTGCATATACGTTCATGAGGATTTATTGGCCTGTAGGGCAAATTGAGTCACCTAAAAGTGGATCAGTAATTTTAAATGCTGCCCAAGTTTTTAGTGGATACAGAGAGTATTTACAAGGACCATACTAAAACACATCAACAAAGACAAATTAAAACATATTTTACATGTTCATTTACAAAGATTAATTTAGTTGTTTTAGATCGAACATATACATATGATCACTATCAAAAGATAATTACCCCCTAAAAAAATTCTTAATTTCCTTTTAAATTGCTCACTATTCGCCAATCACTATGGGTCCCATCCCCCAAATTCAAATTTTAACTGAACGTTGGCCAATCACTATGAGTCTCTAAATTTGTTTAGTAAAGTGTTTTTAGAAAACCAATCTAGTTGTGTTTCATGTTATACGTGGGTGGGATAAACTTGAATGGAAATTGTATAGCACCAATTTTGAGATGGTTAGAGTTGGAATGGATCAACATGGGCAGTTAGGTGGTTGAAATAAAAACTCCACAAGGAATGAGACTCTGGCCGACTATTTAAAAAGCCACCGCCGACTACTTTTGTTCATTTTACACATGACTCAAAATCTCTCTCTCTCTCTCTCTATTGGTCTGACCATATCACTATTGAAGGAAGAACGTTCGACAGAGGACGCAAGGCTAAAGCAAAGGATTTTGACCATCAATTCTAGGTAGGATGCTTTTACACAATAATCCTATCTACATAACTGCAGTCTTACAATTTTCTGTTCTTCTGAATTTGCAGTCAACTTTCTGAATTTCCAGTTGCCTATTTGAGTTAATACTCCTCGTACTAATCTATTTATGACTAAAAGTTTTAACATTTATGACTCTATGCTCTAGTATACCTATCTGGATACTTCTATTTGAATTACTTATGCACAGAGTAAACACTATACATTGCTTATGGCCGAGATCACATAGATTTGGTCTAATGCTTATATGCTTTTTAAACTAAAGAAAAACTAAAAACCGTGTGTTTTATCTTGTTGTAATCTTTGGTAAATTTGATATTTGTTGTTTGGTATCTACAATTCAAAAAGGATTATTTAAATACATCGCTTGTATGCAAATTCATGATTCTCTATTTATTTGTAAGAGGATTGACCATGCTAATGCCTTTTGATATTTGATGTAAACCTTATTATATTTCTCTTTAGCGGTAGAAGCTAATTTTTTTGCCGTAGGTTTCCAAATATCCGTTTAAACATTGAGATATCATATTATACCTTGCATTATTATTGATCGTTTAAATATAAAATATTTGCAAGTGTACAAGGCAATTGTACTATAGCGAGTACATAGGGTTGTCGAACCACAGGGACAAAAGATTATTCTACTAAATTCAAAATAAAAAGTTGTTGTTTTGACTTAATCTAAGAAAAATAATTAAATTCAGCTACTTTAAATGAGTTGTACTTATATGGAGTAGTACCAAGGCACCGAATCCACCACAAAGTAAACTAGTTTTATCGTCTCTCTCTTTCTTTTATAAATTCATAGTTGATGGGATTACTATATTCCTCTTGGACATATGTTAATCAACATATTCCTCTCAGACATATGCCATCAATTCAAAATATCATGCGACTCCTCTCAGACATAACACTTAAACAATCAAAATCATGGAATTGTAACACTATCTCGCTCGAGCATAGAATCAATGAAACTTTATTAACAATTAACACCTTAGTCTACTTATGTTCCTCTTGGACACGTAAGTATTCATCGAATTAAAATTCATAAGAATCACTCTAGCCTCTCTCGAATACTTAGAATAAATCTCAATGCATTAACAATGATAATATAATAAAGATCCATACATCAACTAAAATAAGATTAAGATTAGAGAAAGAAACGATAAAACCAATCTACTCGGGCTTCATCTACGCCTTGGAAGTGGTTTAGCCGAGCATTAGATGAGAAACACAAGTTGTCTTCTTCATCATCTTCTTCGTCTTCCTTGTCTCCCTCCTTTTCTCTCATTTGCAATAGCTGTCACCAAACTCTCCCAAAAGATCTCTCCAAGACTCTCTAGACGTCTATATATAGGGGGTAAGTGAAGCCACAAAACCCCTCTCCAAAATCGACTTGAAAAATGATTCTTTTTAGGTTTCCCGAACATGGTGATCGATTGCTGCATTTGCCGATCGATCACTTCCCGATAGATCTCATATTTCCATTGCATTTTCACTGTATCCTGCAATCATTTGCAACTTTTCTTCATATGATGATCGATCGCTAAAGGCGCCGATAGATCGCTAACAGTGTAACAAAAATTACAATAGATATGATCGATCGAGAAGGCTAGTGATCGATCACGTCGGTCATTTTTAGCTCATTCTGAATCTGGTGATCGATTGCGTATAATGTGCCGATCGATGGCACACTCATCTCGCGGTTTCTTCTTTGGGTCAGGTGATCGATCGCGTATGTTCTGGTGGTCGATCGCACACTGTTGCTTTGCCATATTCTTTTGTTGATTTCCCTCTTCTTATGCTAAAAGGAGTGCAAACCCTATTCTCCTACAAAAGACCAAAAACAACATTAAAGAGCATAAAATATATTAGAATACTAAGATAAACATAAGTTTTGGAGCTAATGAAATGCATAATTTAAGTATATATCAATTATTGTACAAAAATAATAGTATGAATATTCTTGCCTTGACTTTGGTATTTGATTTGGAAAATTATCACTTTTCTATCTTCTCTACTTTTCTGATGTATGTCAAATATGAAATTATGTCTCTACGTCTTATTGTTAAATCGTGACATGCAGTATCTCCATTAGTGTTCATCTAGGTTTTTGCTTATTAAATTGCATGTGTTTCCTCATTGTTCCACATTCCAATCTTCTGATAATTTTACTCTATTAAACGTTCGGCTTGAGTTCAGGTATTATGTTTCCATCGTCACCAAAGGTTGTTTTCCTTGGGAATTAGCACATGTTCCTGATATCTGCATAAATAATGGCTTGTTGGATGTATTGTGTTGCTTTCCCTTTGTGTAGGAGTTAATTTCATTTCCTGGTTACGTTGTTTATTTTGGAAGTATCTACTGAGTTGGCCTTGATAAGATTCAAAGAGATCTTTCTTGAAGAGTTCGATCAATATTTGTTGTCTATTCTCTTCCAATGGATAAACATAAGTGAGACAAAGTAAGTTAAAGCGATGGTTGCATTTTAGACCCGTGTGGTCTTCGTGTCATGGGAGGTCGATCTCAGCCCTTTTGAGGCACCCCGCATGCATAACCAGGTTGTTGGGCATCATGGAAGGCCTAACAATCTCTGATCATTGTGTCTATGAACATTGATGGTACCCACATGTCTAGACCCATGGCGGATCCTACTAGAGCACTAGAGGAGTATGAGTATGTTGTTTGTCTAATAGCCAATTAGTTTGAGCAAAAATTCATCCACTCCTAGCATAGATCTATTTGTTTCATGTTATGGAGTCCGATTGTTTTCGCCTGTGAGTCAGTAATTCCTGGCGCTAGAGTTGAGGTGTCTTTATTTGTTGATCTATATCCGTGTTACTATAATTGACTCTTATGTTATTTGTGTTTCATCTCATTGGAATATAATTGATTCTCGTACTTCATATATATCTATTATGGTTTTTTGTTCTACTAAGTATTTTTAGAAATACTCATGCATCCTCTAATGCAAGTTCAGTAGCAGAATCAGAATAGAGGGTAGCGGGTTAGAGCAAAGCACAACAAAGACATTCGTAGCATAACAATTTATCTTTTTGTTCTTTTTAAAATTGATGTAATAAGGTGCTAGACGCACATAACAATTTAGGTTATTTTTCATTATGAATTTATCTACAGATAGTCTATCCTGCTTGGTTGTCATCATATTCTTTTTATTATAGTGGTGCGAACTTTGGTACAGGGGCAGACAGGTTTGAATCTCTACTGTTAGACCTTAGATTGTTTCTGCTCCTCGATTTAAATGAAGTTTTCCATATAATATACACTATTGCAACTAACGTAGACTACTATTTTTAGGGAATTTTACCAAATAATATATATTAAAATAAATAATAATTGATTGGGAAGAGACAAACTTAATTTTTGATCCGGTTATTTGACATGCCACGCAGGCGTCAGCATCTATTTTTTTTGTAATCTGACCTGAAAGGCATCACTATCAATAAGGAAAGCGTCTATTCCACTGACGTCTTCCATTTTGTTACCTTTTCAACTAAGACATCACTAGAAGTGATGCATTCCTCTTGCAGTAAGGAAAACGTCTCTTCTACTAATGCTTTCCATCTTTACAAAAGATTTGAAAGACGTCATCTGGAAGGATGTCTCTTTTTAAGTTTGAAAGATATTTATTTTAAGTTTGAAAGATATCAATTTGGTTTCATGCCAGAGAAGTCAACAATGGAAGCTATATTTTTGTTACGACAATTAGTAGAGAGGTATAGGAATAGAAAACAAGTCCTCTTTATGATGTAATTTTAATTGGTGAAAACAAGTCCGCTAATTCATTTCTCACCTGAAAATTATTGCTTGTTAGGCTCCTCTATATAACTTAGCAACCATATATCTTTTTGAAAATTTAATTTCAAAAATATAAAAAGAGTCTCTTGATATCTACAAAATATATACATGTTTATGTGCCTTTCTACCTATATGTTAGTCATAATTTTAGTTAAAATAAGGATAAATGGTTATTAATGTTAAGTTAGCAATTAAGAGTTTAATAAATAAATGTGCTTAATTGAGTTATTTAGATGTAGTAATTGGATTTAATAGATTTATATTTGATTATGCATCTAAGTTATATTTAATTTTATTTATGTAGGTTTTAAGAGTTTGCTTATGTGAAGAGATCGAAGATCCTGCGGTAGAGATTGCTACAATGGGTTTTAACCCCATCAAAAGAAAAAGAAAAATGAAAAGAGAGGCGGTTCGGTCCAGTTTGGTCAGGAGAAGAAAAAAATAAAAATGAAGACAACTCGAGCCAAAGCTCGGGTGTTCCAACAGAACAGAAAGCAGAGCTCTGCTCGAGTGCTAATGGTGGCTGGCGGCGATGGGTCTCGACGGTGGTCTTGGGCTTCACGGCGAAATAGACAGCGACGATAGAGATCGTGAGGAGGCTGACAATGAAGGTGAGCCAGTCGAGTGCGGGGAGCTCGACTGCAAACAACAAAAGAAGGAAAATTTGTGGAGTTCAAAATGGAAAGCTTGGGTATGGAATTTTTACTCAATATGGAAGGTTCAATTAGACTAAAATTGGAGACTTATGATTCCTTAAGCCAGAATAGGGAGAGATCTGATTGTGGCTGGCCTTAGAAAGGAAAATTGTTGTTTTGAAAAGGTGGGCGCTCGCCAATAAAAGGAACTTGATTTGCTCATGGTTGTGGGGGGGAGGAGAGCAAAGGGCTGGCCGGAGAGGGTAAGGACGAGAGGAGCTCTTGACGGTGCATGCTTTTGCAGATTCGAAAGGGTTGGAGGAGGAGAGACCAACTGATTTCAGAGAACAGCTCGAGAGAGAGTGACTGATTTAAGAGGGAAAGGAGTGCTGCTTGCTCGAGAGAGGGGTAGTGCTACTGGGCTAGCTGATTTGAGAGAGAAAGATTTTGCTTTGGCTCGAGAGAGCAAAACAGGATTGATTGTTGACTGAGAAGAGGCTGCTTGCTCAAGAGAGGGGTAGCACTGCTGAGGGTTGGCTGTGGGTGGATGGAGAGATTACAGAAAAGGAACTGTTTTGGCTTGAGAGAGCAAAGCAGGACGAGGTTGCAGAGACGAGAAGAGGCTGCCCTGTTTTGCTTGAGAGAGAAAATAGAGAAGTGGTTTCTTCTCGAGACACTGATTTCGGTAGTTGAGAAGAAGGTTGCTTGTTCGAGAGAGAAGTAGATCAGATTTCAGAACAGAAAAGGTGCTACCTTTGCTCGAGAGAGGAAGGTTGTGCTATTTTAGATTGATTCGAGAGACAGAACTGTCGAGGGAGTTCACAGACAAGAAAGAAGTTGTTCTGCCGATTGGTTTCAGGAGGAACTGCTGCTGCTCTATTCGAGAGAAAGGGCAATGCTGATAGAGAGAGAGAGAGAGAGAGAGAGGTCGGAACTGCTGCAGAACCAGAACTATTGCAGGCGAGGATGAATCATTCAACACATCAGGCTTATTCTTTCTATCTAGTTAATTTATGTGTACTAAGATTAGATGAAGACTTGATTGGTTAATTAAAAATTAGAACTTTTCATTTCATTACTACTTGTTACACATACTCTTAGAATTAGGTTGAATTTCCTACCAAGTCTATGAGGGATCGACCTCGTAGCCATTATTCTATATTAGATTCGTGCACTTGCGAGTAATATATTAAAATTCACATCATCTCCTAATTAAACATATGTAAGATAGTGTACCTTTGTGTATGCTTTTTGCAGATGATGTAGTTTTAATTGGTGAGAGTAAAGTAGGTTTGAATGCATAACTAGAATTATGGAGAGAGGCTCTAGACATAGTGCATGAAATTTAATTTTAAGGAAGGTAGAACCTTAGTTGAAATAGTTGTGTAAGAAGTGTCAATGTGTGATCAATTTCATTACTTAGGATTCATTATCTATAAAGAAGGGGATATTAATAGTGATTTGGTGCATAGGATAAATGCAGGGTGGGTAAAAGGTAGCCTCGAGAGTTTTGTGTGATAGGCGAGTTCTAAAAAGGTTTAAAGGCAAGTTCTATAAGATAGTTATTAGGTCTATAATACTCTATAAAACGGAGTGTTGGACTCCAAAGAGAAGTCATATAGATAAGTTGAATATGGCCAAAATGAGAATGTTAAGGTGGATGAGTGGGATAATTAGGAAAGATATGATTAAAAATAAATATATTCATGAGAGTTTAGAGGTAACTCTTTAAAGGGAGAAGCTGAGGGAACGTAAGTTGCGTTGATATGAGTATATGCAAAGAAGACCCATAGATGCCCCTATAAAAATATTAGAATAAATGATGCTAAAAGAGGGAGATGGAGACTGAAGAGAACTTGGATTGAGTTAATAAAAATGATATGACTTACTATCTTTTACAAAAGAGTTGGCATAAAACTGTTGTGTCCCAGCATGGGACACGAACAGGGCCAGGTATCATGGCCGGAGAAAGGGAAGAAGACAAGGAAGAAATAGTAGAAGAAGATTCAATTCATATTGCATAAGTCTTAAAGGAGGAGGAAGACCCCCTTATATAGAAGACTCTAGATGACATAATGACGACATGATGTCACTATGATGACATCATAGGCCATGATTACATCCAATAAGAGAAACGTCACTATGACGACATCATAGGCCATGATTACATCCAATTATGGCCTTTATTACAATCAGTAATTGACACGAAAAGGGAAACTAATCCTAATCAGAGAATCTAGCAATATCCATGCGTGCTGACGTCCTGGGCCTGACGTTCACAACACTCCACCACGCATCCGCTACTGCCTTGTCCTCAAGGCGGCCAAGGAAGAAAGCACTTCATAAACGGCGGTGACAGAACGCGCTCATTCTTGTATTTCTTGTCCAACCCAAAACGCAAAGTTAATGGAACGATCCAGTGGCCATCCCCTACGGAACCACGTGCATAAAATTGTGACTCAGTTGCATAACAATTCCTTGCGAGCACCTGACTTTCATGAGAGTTGAACATAAGAAAAGAATCTATGGGACCAGTGTTAATTCCTGCTACACAAGCAGGGAAACCAAAATCAGCTGCTGTCTCAAGTGATTCGCCCTCTACATCTGAATTCTCCTGGGTAATGGATAATGTATTCTGATAAGGCTGACCACCATTTGAACAAGTAGAAAGCAGCGCGCTTGCGGATCCATGCATGATTGCCTCAAGAATTAAGTTGAGATGAAGTTCTTTAACTCCGGCTGACAGGACAACAACAATCCACTTGTGAAAATGATCAAAATATTTCTTATCTAATGCAAACGATACCTGAAATGATTCGATCCCCATATGTCCAGTACATCCAATGAGCTGCAGCTCTTGATCAGCAGCGTGCATAATTTCCTTATTCCTTGTTGCAACTTCAAATTGAGAAGAGGCCAGTAATGCATTCTCCATTGCACTGAATCGCACAAAACAGTAATCCTTTGAATGGCCATTTGGAGTCGTTGTCATCTTAACATCAACAATTCCTCCACATGTGGAAAATAGCTCATGGAGCTTGACTTCTTCAAAAATCTCCGGGGCGGTGGCAAGTGACTGGAATACGCCCTCAGAGACCCTGGAGTTGCTGTTTTCGAGGTGATCCAGGCAGTAGTCGATGAGGGAGGCTGGCTTGATGGGAACGAAGGCCTTGGCGGTCGGGACTGGTTGAAGAAGCGTTTCGTCAAGCACATGGGGGGTAGCAGAAGGTTGAGAAGATAGCTTTTACCAGAACTCACTGTGCTGCCATGTCCGGCCGTGCTTGCCTGAGCGGCGACGCTGGCCAAGGAGGCGGAGGCGGCGGCACAGCTTTGGGCGGCGTCGTGGCGACCTGAACTTTTGGAAAAATCCTATCTTGAGGCAGTGGAGAGGGGAAAGGTGGTAGCTTTGCAATCAGCGAGGTTGTTGCGGTTGGCGGGGTGGCGTGTCGGCGGTGTCGACCCTTGCAGCGATACCCCTGTGCGTACTGTTGGAACATATTCACATCTTCAGTGTCCACGGCGATAGTGTCCAGCTGGTGCCCCCTCGCCATTGGTGGCTTGGGAATGTTGGATGTTAGCTTTGCTAAGCCTTCACCTACAACTATGACTATGATGGAAGTATATGGGAAGGAAATGAGACAATGGTATAAAAAAAACTCACAAGCTTCACTATCTCAAGAATAATTCAAGGGACAAGGTTTACTACCTTTACAAGAGCACTCCCTCACATTTCACTTCACCTCTTGAGTTTTCTTACTCACTTGTGTGTTGGAACTCCATCTACTATTCCCTATTTACAGGAGTCCAACATCCTTCTACAAATTTCTACAAAAGACTTATCTAGATAATTCTTCTAAGTAGATCTTCTAGAGACTTCTACACTACAAACCACATACTCCATTCTTCTAGCATATTCCATGTTGTTGTGTCCCGGTACGGGACACGAACGGGGCCAAGTATCATGGCCGGAGAAAGGGAAGAAGACAAAGAAGAAAGAGTAGAAAGAAGATCAATTTATTTTGCATAACCTAAACTGAGGAGGATGACCTCCTTATAAAGGGAGAATGTGGCGTGGTTCCCTAGGGGGACGCGCCACAAATTGGGCCACTAACGGGCCTGGATTACATCCATTATTCAATTAAACATATACTCAAAGCAAATCTAATATCCTAATAAAGCCCAATCAATTATCCAGTGTAATGTCCGTTCATGTGACATGTGCGTGCTGACGTCCTGGGCCTGACATTCACAACAATCACCACGCTCCGCTATCGCCTTGTCCTCAAGGCGACCCATGGATGCTGATATAAATCATGCACTGGTATGCGCAAGAAATGACACTCCGATGGAGAGGATAGGCCCACTGAAGGCAATCAGACACATTACCACAAATGTCATTACAATCCTTCCCAAAATAACCGTTCTGGAAGGCCTCCGTATGCACACGGTAGAATGCGTCCCTTTTGAGTGTCGACCATTGACCGTCCCTTGCTAACCAATTTCCTCTGCATCTTCCGAAATAGTACTTCAAATGTGTGTCGGTCCAAGCCTGGAGCCAGATGAATGGAATCAACTTAAGGTACCCATCATGATTAAGCTGCACCCCATGTTCCATCATTGCCATAGAAGGCACTGTTTTGGGCTCAAAAAATGCGTGATGCATCCTCTATTTGACCACTCTTAGCATAACCACTCAATCTGACACTATAAGGAAAAACTTCAGGCCTTAGTCTGCTGACATTAGACATCCTGAATATAACCTTTAAAAAGAGCTCTTTTGAGTGGCGAATCAAGTCAATTATGCAGGAGCCGTAACCCCATCCATTGTCATACCATGAGACCACCTTGACGAAGTTGTCATTAAGAACAAGTCCATCAGATCCACCTGATTATTTTGATACCTGTTGTTGGCTTGACAACGTCCGACCCACCAAAGAAGGATCTTTGCTGACAGCCTACGTGGTTAGTTCATGGATGAGTGAGTGGTAGGATACCATTGACGGAGTGAAGCCTCTCTTTCTCATTATGTAAACAATTCTTGATGTAATAATCATCTGTCCATGAAAACCTCATGAAACACTCCCTCTCGACAGAGAGCATCCACAAGATGAGCAAAGGCAGCAATGTTAATAAATAAATCATCTTCCACATACATCCTTCACCACATTTTACCCCTCAGTTTCATACCTTTGTCAAGTATATCAGGAGCAAGGATTGCATTCAGCTCTGCAATAAGTTGGTGCACCTCAGGAATAAAATCAAGTAGATCTTCTGGAATGAGTATGATGCCATAATTATAACCAAGCTCAGTATGCTTGCATACTACATCAGTAATATATTCGTCACACTTTTCAGGGTCGGCTTCTTGGCAGCTACTTCCTCTCCGATCATTGTGATGTTTGGATGTGTCTGTAAAGCACATTCCAACATTATGTGAGAAACTGCACGGCCCATAAGTCTAACAAAGTGATAATATTTCCCTCTGGACTGAGCATCAGTCATAACATTCCCTAACATTTCTGCATATAGCTTGCAGGCTGTATCAAATCCAAAACTTGTTGGGACTTCCTTGCACGTCAGATCACCATCAATTGTCTTTGGGCATCCAATTGCATGATACTTCAAATTTTTCATTCTGAAATTTTCAGCAAGAAGACAAGCATTTGTATTTGCGTCATCTCCGCCAATAACAACAAGTCCATCCAAATCACGGTTCACAGCTATCTCTTCAGCATGCTAAAACTGTTCAGGAGTTTCAATTTTGTCCCTTCCACTGCAAATCATGTCAAAGCCACCCTGATTTTTGTAAGGGTAGATAAATTCTTGAGTCAGCTCCACATATTTGCATTTCAGAAGCCCTGCATGACCTCCTTTGAATCCATAAAGGACACTACCCTTCGCACGATCCTGCAAATAATAGAAAATGCCACATATAACATTGTGGCCACCCGGAGCCTGACCACTAGAAGGAACAACACCAATCTTCAGCTTTTTAGCATCATTTTCTACTTGCAAAGTTGGGGCAAGTACTTCAGATTCCCACTTCATGACTCCTTCAATCCCATCGTCAACCTCAGAAGGTGTTGCTCTAACAAGTTGTGTATATGGAATAATAGAATCTGCCTCCACCATTGTAGCCAAAGTCTCATCTTCCAGAAACTCAAAAATAGGCACTTGGCTAAATGAAGGAGGTGCTGCCACTCCATTGCTATCCACGGACTTAACAGCATCTAAGTTTGGAGAAGCCTTTGAAGCCAGATCAATAACTCCCCAGTTCACATCATTCACATCAGGAGCACCCTTTTGCCCCAAAGCCTCCGACGACCCGTGCATCTGAAGGCTGTCTTTTGGGACTAAGTCAGCATGAATAGGATTAGCCAAATCTCCAGTCTCATCATCCAAGGTCAAACCACTTGCTGTAGTCGGATCATTCAGCGGTGCACATTGATCAGATGAAACAGCTTGCCCTGGATCGTCCTCATCCACATATCTAAACACATTGTGGAAAACAAAGTAGCCACCCACTTGCGGGGCGAGCAAAAAGGACTGAGTAAAATTCCTTGTTGAATAGTCGTAGCGAGTGAGAATTCCCGTCACCTGAATATGGATTCTCATATAATTCCTGAACATATTCAATTTCGATTTTTGTGCTCATGCTTTCATGGTGAAAAGACCGGATTTTCTCATATATCCCTTGCAAGCTTGTGACGGAAATCATAGCGTCGTTGGGCTCAGGTCGGCTGAAGTTTGATGCAATGCCTGACAGGCAAACAGATGGTTTTTCTATGGGCCCTTCGACTATAATCTCCGTTCATACCCAAGAGGTTTGCAAATTATTCATTGATCACTATTATTACCTTTTGTACACCAAGCCAGAGGAAGTTTTCAGGTTCTACCATGATTCAAGCAGGCTCAGCTGACCTGAGCCCAATGGTGCTATTAGTTCTGTCACGACTTTGCAAGGGACCTGAGCCCAATGTTGTGTCCCAGTATGGGACACGAACGGGGCCAGGTATCATGGGCGGAGAAAGGGAAGAAGACAAAGAAGAAAGAGTAGAAAGAAGATCAATTTATATTGCATAATCTAAACTGAGGAGGATGACCTCCTTATAAAGGGAGAAGGTGGCGCAGTTCCCTAGGGGGACACGCTACTAATTGGGCCACTAACGGACTTGGATTACATCCATTATTCAATTAAACAGATACTCAAAGCAAATTTAGTATCCTAATAAAGCCCAATCAATTGTCTAGCATAATGTCCGTTCATGTGACGTGTGCGTGCTGACGTCCTGGGCCTGATGTTCACAACACATGTTTCTAGATTCTTCACTTTTGGGCTTTCATCTTCAATACTAGTTGGGCCTCTTAGTTAATAAGCTTCATATAGGCTTCTAATATTTCATTATGGGCTTGGGACCTCATATGGGCTTTTTTTGTTTATATTAACAGGGAGAAGGTAGGTAGAACTATAGATAGAGCCCTAGTTGAAATAGATGGGCAAGAAGTGCCAAGGTGTGATCAATTCCGTTACTTAGGATCCATTATCCATAAAGAAGGGAATATTGATAATGATGTGGTGCATAGAATAAATACGGGGGTGGGTAAAGTGGAGAGCAGCCTCGGGAGTGTTGTGTGATAGGCGGGTTCCAAAAAGACTTAAAGGCAAGTTCTATAAGATGGCCATTAGGCCTGCAATAATCTATGGAGCGGAGTGCTGGGCACCAAAGAGGAGTCATATAGATAAGTTGAATGTAGCCGAAATGAGAATGTTAAGGTGGATGAGTGGGATAACTAGGAGAGATAGGATTAGAAATGAATATATTCGTGAGAGCCTAGGAGTAGCGCCTTTAGGGGAGAAGCTGAGGGAATGTAGGTTGCGTTGGTATGGGCATATGCAAAGAAGACCTTTAGATGCCCCTGTGAGAAGATTAGAAGGGATACATGTAAACGATGCTAAAAGAGGGAGAGGGAGACCTAAAAGAACTTAGATGGAGTTAATAAGAAAGGATTTGACTTTACTATCTCTTACAAAAGAGGTAGCCCAAAACAGGCCGGAATGGAGGAGTAAGATCCGTGTCGTCGACCCCAAATAGTTGGGAAAAGGTGCTACTTGATTATGATTATGATTATGATTAACAGGGAGAAGGTGGGAGACGTGCAGTCCCCTTAGTAGACGGAAAGCTGTAGACTTCTGTTGGAGCAACACCAATTACCACTGATGCCTAATGTCACAGCCGCCTTGGCCTTAAAGCACCGAAAAATGTGCTCCACCATGCAGAGCTCCTCCTCCATATCAACGGCTTGTCTCCTCTCCTTAGCCTCGACCACCAAAGCATGGACTCTCTGTAGCCCAGCCACCACTTCTGTAGCGATTTTGACGACAGTAGAGCCTGGCATTATTTTCCTGCTTCTCCTTGTACTTGCGCTTGAGCACCCGGTACACATCGATCAGGGAGAGTGACTTGGTTGTAGGTCTCATGGTCCAATAAAAATAGCAATATTTTGAAATCTACATAGTAATTCCGAACTGAGGGTTTTAAGTACTTTACTAATAGCCCACTTGCATATTCATATTTCAATTATCAATTAGCAAATATAAAGAGTGTGTAAAGGACAATCGAGCTCATTTACCATCATAGGTAAATTTCTCCACACCATGATTGTGAATTTGAATATTGTGGAGAACAACATCAATGGCTTTGATATCTCGTATCCTTTATTTTCCGTGACATGAAATAACTCCTTACTGAAGTGAGGCTGAATCCTGAATTTGTCACAATGGTTGAACGTGGACCAGAAGTGTTTGACCTGAAGAATTGGAGTGTAACAGCCGTGGTAGGGTAGGGAGTCTCAGCACTGCCAATGCAGCCACGTACGTGTTGGTTAAGACATCTCTGTTCCAGGTTCAAGCTGGGCCTTTGGCAACTTGATGGAGAGGAGGGTCTCTATTCATTGTACCCAAGAAAAGAAAAGGAGGGGTTATCTTTAGTCATATCCCAAATTAGGTTTGGCTTGGTTTTAGACTATCTTTAAAAGGAGTTTCCTTTAGATTTTATTAGTGCATAAGGTAAAATTTAAAATTTTTTAGACCTATTATAACCTAGCCAATACTTTATAACTATAATGTTGCAGCCTAGCTAATGAGATTATCATGGATCAGATGAACATACTCGCCATTTGTATACATTTATTTTGCTAACAAAGAAACTTTATTCAACTAAAAAAGAAATTACAGACAAGGACTCTTCATTTACAACAACACCAAGGGAGGACGAGAGTCCAGACATACAAGCAACACTGATTAACAACTTCCCATAATAATTAGACAAAAAATATCTAGTAGATACGCCATAGACAAAGGCACAATGTTGAGCCCGGCTTCATTGCGAAGAACTCGAACCAATCATCCTGGGCTCTCTAAAAAGTTGGTAAACTAATGCCAATAATCTGTAAAAATGCGTCTTCACATTAGAGCCATAGAAACATACAGTGGAGCTACCAGGTTGTGAGCTCCAAGTAGCAGCTCACAAGTAGTAGCCCCAGAGATAATCACTCAATTGTTAGGCGGCAACTGCAAAGCCGAATGATTGAGCGCACACTCATAGCAACGGAGGTTGGTTTCTTACCCCATGGACTTCTACCCAGTTGATCACCACTAGACTGGGCATGCCCAAAGTAGAATCCAACAAGTTGTACCCAAGGGGAGTGAAATCCGATGGCAAGAAAGCTGAACAGAGCAAATGCCCCAAGAGGACAACCATCAAAGGAGTTGCCTTTGTCCATAAAGCCATCTACTAAACCCACCAGCGCTTCCATATGAAGGAGAGGGGAAGAGGATCAAGAGAACAGGAGGCAGGGAGGAGGAGAAGCAAGGCTTCTCTCTCACCACCCTCCCGACCAACAAAATAACCACAAAAAAGACAAAAGTGGCATGAAGAAGTCTTCCGCCAATGCGTGGCTCGACCTTCGGTCAGACACCAGCTAGGCCAAACTGTGTACGAGTCATCGGCGGGGAGGGGGGAGGTCGGTGCAAGAGAGGCTAAGGAGGCAAGAGACTTTGAAGTTCGCCACCCCACCTAATGGTTCTCTGCCCCTCTCCTGCCCTACCCACCATCCTAGTACCGCAACATGGACGGGGACGGGAGACTAGTCAAGGAAAGAAGGGGAAGGGATGGGGAAAGGGTGGTTTTAGCTATAGGGGAAAAGAGGAGAGAGTCGCCATTTGCATTCGTAACACTACTTTTGCGGATAAGGGCTACATGGACTTCTAACCATTAATGTGAATTATTAGATGTTCAATGTGACTTGCGAATTGAGAAATAGGGGACAAAGGAAGATGATGAGTAGAATTTCTTTATTAAATTCCCCCAACCGCTGATGCTAATTAGCTAGCTAGGTTACTTGTTGGAGGACTGGCACCATCTATAGGATCTTTCAATTTGACAAGAGAAGTTGTGCGCACGTAAACCAAATTGGTGCTGGAGCCAGAATAGTTCCACCGCTCAGTCTGACCAAAAATATGCTTTATGGTCCATTATGCCTTAACTACCCGGGTTGATTCTTTTAGTACATTTTGTGATATATCAACTATTTGTTTTTTTAGCAAGCAACATATTAAATGTTTAGCAAATACCAGTTTTGCTAATTGGTCTTATACTATTTGATTTCATACCCAAAAAGTGTTTGTTTACAGGTACATTCAAGTGGGAAATGCTGTAGCTGTTCTAGTAGCTCGTGCATTGGGCCATTCTTTAGGAATGGCCATCCGTAGGATTGGGGATGAGCAACCTGTGACCAAATTACCTGAGCGCTTCCCATACACAAGGCTTTTGTGGATGTTGTTACCTTGGATTAGGATTAGGACTCTACTTATCATCCGTTGTCTCATTTGTTCGTCTCTACTGATCATGTTGTTTACTCATTCCGAAGCATATTTATGTTGATTTATTTTATCATTCTGAATGGGGGTTGTCATTAATATTGAATTGTTTATAAAGGTGCCTATTTGTTTTTGACATACTATTTCCTTGGTTCTTCCTACAAGATGCTTCTGGTCCATCTCGTGCTTTTGTAGCTAAGACTTTTTAACACCCTTAATGTGCAGCTGAAATTGATGTTATGATGACTGATTTGGGAAGACTTGTGTCAAGACTAGTAAGCAAGTAGTTAATCTGGTTGCCTTCATGGAAAAATCTGATATGTTTGCAAGTGATAGATGTGGATTCACCCCAAAATGAGAAAATGATTAAGAAGAGAGTGATGAGCTTTTTACGTGTGACCTGGCGCCAACTACGGGTTTCTCATATTACTCGGATTCACTTTCTTTCTTCCATATGACCCGAAAAGTACCAAAAATGCCCTTAAGTTTAGATATAAGCACCCACTCTCCGTTTTTCCATATTACCCGGAATGGGAGCGGCTACCCGGAGAAGCTCGCGTTAGTCGGAGAAGAAGGCGTTTCATCTGGCCTCTCCGCCCAGATCATCGCCGGCGCCGGCGCTGGCACCGTCGAACTCCGGAAAGGTCATCGTCTCGGCAAAAAGCGGGAAAACGAGCGGCAAAGACCGGGTATTGGAAAACAACTTCAACAGAGGCAGTGTACATCAAAAAACATGTAGGTGAAGTTCAAATACGACGATTTTTATCATGAAAGTTGGTTCCAGAGAAGAAAGTTTTCAACTATTGTTACAGTCGTGATTCGACAACACGAGTCTAACAATAGTCGTGTTTGATAAAACACGACAAACACGACTCATAGACGTTGCTTTTCACTCATATATGGTTTTCAATATATCGTGTCTGACGGTTTATTAACTTATTTCGGTATTTTAATGGCAGGTACGGATGGAGAAGATAGTTGTTTACTTACACTACAATGGAGTTTTTACAAATTTTGATAAGTACGTGGGCGGGAAACGAAAGCTCCTGCCTATAGATACACGAGCAAAGTACCTGGAACTATTGCAGCAAGTAGAAGAAAGATTACCGCTTAAGTCTGGTACATTAACTTTGTCATATCGTGTTGACTCTGAATCCACATACCTCCTTGAAGATGATAAAGAGGTGGAGTCAATATTTATACTTCACAAGAGCAAGCAAGGCACAAATGGACTACTCCGCCTGTACGTGGAGTGGACTTCTACGGGCAATAACATGGAGACTTCGACTATCAATAAGAAAATAAATGCCAATGCAAATAAGGAGGAGGAGAGGCCACTAGAGGCAGAAGTGAGGCTGGCCAGTAAGACACCGCCAGAGAGGCCGTCCAGCCCGGGCAATAAGACACCCGCATCAGCAGTCGAAGGAGGAAGAGATGAAGATTATGCGAGGTGAGACTTCTAAGGCGCGGATACAGGCACGTCATGTGCTATTATAGTCGACTATAATAGTACATGACTAAAAATTTTGTCGTATCTTATGCAACACGACTTTAAACATAGTCGTGTTTTATAATACATGACTATAAATGAATTCGTGTTGCATAAGACACGACTTTACTACGTGCTATCGTGATCTCAAGTCCATTCATACATCTTTTTTCACACAGATTGAGAGATGGAGAAGAAGCTGAAGATGAAGATGAAGATTCTAGTCCAGATGAAGAAGAATTGTTGGATGAAGATGAATTACCGTGGTCTGCAGATGAGTGGGATGAGCCTCTTACAGTACCATATTTTGGCCAGCCAGATCACACGGGAACATTAACTTCTAAAGTTCCCACGGCAGGAGACACATGTAAAGGGAAATCTATCGCATCCGAGGAAGATGAGTACCTCAATATTGAGGGTGATGATGGTTGGGATTGGGGTACCTATTCTGCAGAGGCCGGTCCTTCAAAACATTGTGAAGAGGAGACGATGTTGACTGGAAGTTTGCAAGCAAAAGACTACGAGGCACAACTTACCTTAGGGGCTAGGTTCGAAAGCGTCAAGCAGTTCAAGATTGTTCTAACTGATCTGGCAATCAAGAAGAAGTTCATGTTCAAAGTAGCGGATGAGAGCAAGGACACATTCGCTGCAACGTGCAAGGTTTCGGGGTGCAAGTGGTACATACGGACGTCGAACAGACTTGATGGAGTCAGCGTGACAAGGAAGTTAGTACGACATATATGTGACACTTCTGTAAGTTCGAAAGATCATCCATTGACTTCTCACCTCTAGATTGCGAGGAAGTGTCATGGCCTCCATAAGGATTCAAACTCCATAAAAATCTCAAATATCTAACAATATATTGAGAAGCATTGGGGCGTGACAGTCAACTATAAAAGGGCATGGAGGGTGAAAGAGGAATTGATCCGATTGATCGATGGCATCCCTGAAGACGTATATCACATTTTGCCACATTGCGGAAGGGAATTAGAGCGGTCTAACGCAGGTACACATGTGGTGATAGAAAGATCAGCTGATATACCTGATATCCCAATTGAGTTAGCCGGCTACGACTTCAGACGTGTGTTTTGGATGTTCGGCCCGGTCGCAAGAGCATTTTGAAGAACACTGAGACCGTTGCTCACGCTTGATGGAACATTCCTAAAAGGAAAGTACCCTGGAGTATTATTGGTTGCTACAGCAGTCGACGGCAATCAACAATTAATGTGTCTTGCATATGCAATTGTCGATAAAGAGAATATCAAAACGTGGTAAGTATAGAAGCAGGAAATACGACTATTCTGACAGTCGTGTTGTTCATGTCTTCGAAAACACGACTACTCATTCAGACGTGTTTTTGATACATGACCTTCTAACAACCTGAAGCATTCTGTGTTTAATATGCTTCGTCTCTCACTTGTACAGGACGTGATTCCTCACCTTACTAAAATGTTCTCTTTACGGACCCCCCGGACCCCCCAGCCTCTCTGGACACTATTGTCTCTGATAGACAGAAGGGCCTTTTGAGAGCGGTCGCCAATGTCTTTCCCGAGGCTCACAATGGATTTTGCCTAAGGCATATGGCCGCAAATATGCTTAATACTTGGAAGGATAAGTACCTGAAGGAACTTCTATTCCGAGCTACAAAATGCTTCAGGAAACCAGAATTTGATGCAACCATGGAGAAGATGAAGGAACACAATGAGGCGGCCTGGAAATATGTTGACAATATTCCGAAAATACATTGGGCTAACGTAGAATATCCGGGTAAAAGGTACGGCACTCTCACGTCAAACGCGTTCAAAAGTGTCAATAATATGCTTTTGAAGGCTAGGTTTTGGCCAATAACTCAGTTGATCGAGCAAATGAGGGCGACCACAAGCGTCCATTTTTAGAGACGCCGAATGGAAGCAGACGGGCTACCAACTCCGTTAACAAAGTATGCACAGAATCATATCAATCAGATGAGGAATCAGAGGGCTGGAACAGTTCGAGTTCAACCGCTATCATTACGGCAGTTTGAAGTGACATCGTTGTACCATGTGGTAAGCATAAATTAGTTTTCTGTAAGAGACGACTATAACAAAATCGTGTCATCGAAGACACGACTAGTCATATAGTCGTGTCTTCAACGACACGAGTATCCTTGGAAGACAATGATGTTCTTCATGTGGCTTCTTCCAGAGCATGGGACTTCCATGCAAGCACGCCATGGCATGTATTGATGAGAGGAGTTTGGAAGCGGTAGAATATTGTGAGAAGTGGTACTGCGCAAGTATGTACCGCACCATGTACGAAGAAGTAGTATTTCCTACTTTAGACAGAAGTCAGTGGGGGGAATTACGGGGTTTTATTTAAATGCGAACCGCCCTTGGTTGAAGCTCCAAAGAAGGGCAGGAGAAAGACAAAGAGAATTGAGTCACAGCCCGAGAAACCTGCAAGGACAAGTTCGAAATGTGGGAATTGTCGTCAAGCTGGTCACAACCGTACGAGGTGCACCAACAGCCCGGTTCCGAAAGAAAATAGGAAGCGTAGGAAACGAACACTTCCGCAACAAAGCAAACTGACTACGAACGAGATATCGCATATACGCCACTCCAGCTTACCTAAGCCCCCACTATTCTTCACTTAGGATGTAACCAAATTCTTGTATAACGCATATTAGCTTATACCGAAATGTACGTGGCATCCAAAAAAGAAAATAAGAAATGAAAAAATAATCTTTCAATGCATCATCCGTGTATTTCCATTATACCCGAATATTATAGTACATGACTATCTATACCGTCGTGTATTGTGAAACACGACTATCTATACCGTCGTGTATTGTGAAATACGACTATTTACAAAGTCGTGTCGGGTAGTACGCGACTATATATAAAGTTGTGTTGCATCAGAGACGATTATATACGTAGTCATGTTGCATGAAGATCGTATTCAAAGTGATGCTTGTGAAATTTTTTCTAAGGCAACCATGTGTCAAAAAATTCGAATTAAGTGAAATAGTACTGTACAACAAGGTGTCCAAAAATGAATTCGAATTAATTGAAAGAGTACGATATGTACACCAAAGAAGCTTTGTACAATAAAAGTGTAACATCCGGAAAATTAGTAGGTATCTTAAAACTGAAATTTGACCCTCTTAATGATTGATTTGACCGTGTGGTACTGTGTTTAAATTAAAGCTGGTGAGAAGAGCTTTCCAACGCCACCTTTTATGTGCGATTTGGAGTTCGGAGTAAAAAGATATGGGAAATTGAATAAATATACCCGTAGATGCGATCGATCGCAATAAAACGATCGATCGGCATTTTGAACACGATCGATCGGCTTCGATCGGCTACGATCGGCGCCATCGCGCGATTGGTAATCAGGGCAGGACGATCGATCGCCGTATTGCCCGATCGATCGCCAATTGCGGTTTGGCGAATTCTAACTAATTTTGAGGCGGATTTGTTTGGGAAAGATGTCATATCCTAACTAAACTTATATTGCACGTTCCCAGGGTGATTTAGGGACTCTTTCCATTGGTGGAAAGTGCCCAAGATATGGTAGAATTGATTGGGCAAAGATTTTCTAAAAACTCTATATAAACCCATAGAGTCTAGGCTTGTGCTTTTGAAAGCTAAACCCTAGAACGTCCAGAGGCTTTCCCCTCTCCTTCCCACGTTCATCCCTCTCTTAGAAGACCTCTTCTAGTGGGAATTGCTCAAGAGCTTGGATCGGGAAGCTTTGAAGGAAGCGGAGGAGTCGAACATCGCATAGAAAGGCGACGTCTTGTGGTGATAAAGAGTAGGATGGTTTTTCCCTCTCTTCTTATTCTTTTCTCACATTATATGATGAGTATTCTTACTGATTTTCTTGGAGTATTGCTTTGAATCTTGCGGGATTAATGATTTATGTCTTGTCTTTCCATGTGTATTGCGATACATGCATATATGCCTTCATGCTTCATGTCTAGATGGTAAATCACATCAAAGATGGATGCTTTATTAATTATTACAGAAGATAAAAGTTCTGATATTGTTCTGATTATGATGTCTAATGATTGAGTCTTATGCTTTAATGATCGATTTGCTTAAATCGACTTAATTGAAAGATATTTGGTCTAAGGTTGTGTTATATGGGGAGAAACATGATAAAAAGGGAATCTTTTTGTAATTCTAGTTAATTCCAGGATCTGTAATTGATCTAGGAGGGGAGTACTATCATCTATCATGAGTATAATATCATCTATAAGTGGTACGGTATAAGTTAATTAAAGTTTAATCAAGTTTCTCACTTTCGGCCAGAACTGTTTCTGCACGGACAGTCGACAGTGAATAATTCATAACTAATTCATATGATATCAGAAAAATATAAAACCGGTGGGGTTAGAAACTAGACTCATAAGGGTACTCTCAGTAAAAATTTTAGAAGATAATATTAACTGTACAGTGTCTGGGAGTCGCCGGAAGGGGACTGTTGTGCATAAGACAGTGAGCAGATTCTAAGTGAAAATACTATGTACTTAAGTAAAACCACTTAATAAGATGTGAAGATGATATGACGTGCTAGTAACTAATACTAGACTATATCCTTATGATTATCACAGTAAGGTTGGGTTATGGTTAATATGATAGATGGGTGATACCTATGTTAAGAATACCGTAATCGTGTATTTGAAGATAAAGCGTTTGTGTCGGTTTGAGGTTCCATTTGGAATCCAAATCATCTAGGACTCATAAATACCTTGTCTCTGATTTATATATTTCAATAAGACCTATATGATTTCCATCTAGGGCTGAGCATGAACGTATGTATGGATTGTGTTATTCTCTTTGTGTGACATTCCCACTTATACTCTGTATGTGAGTCTGTTCCGGTGATTGATACCTTATGTGGTTAGAGCGTTGCGGCCTCTATTTCTTTGAATTATTATTCATCATGATTATTTGATTGATTCCTCCACTAGAGGTCTTGCGGGATTTCTCCGGAAGTGGATTCATAGTATGCTCAAATTATGCCATTGCTTGATCTTGCGGGGTCACTAATATTCGTGGTACTGCGGTTCCACACTGCCCAAAAAGAGGCAACATACGTACGTTAGATTGTTGACATTACGGAAGGTCATCAGTCTCCGCCCATCGTGCCCGTAAGCACTGGTGGGGCCAGCATCCTAGACGCATGGCAGGGTTCCAAAAAGAGGACCCCTAGGGTGGTTCTGGTATAGTCACTTGCGGGTGATCGGTTCAGCGAGCAGAAATTGTACTCCTTTCACTTTTAATGTCTGGAGCTTTTAATATGATTATCATTCCCTCCTTACTCATATGTGTAGTAGGAGCCTTATTGTTGTTTTCCTTACTTGCGGGTTGGAATTACTATTGACTAACCTTTCAGGTGTATAAATCCTTGGTTTAGTCCCGATGTTGCGGCATCTTCATAAACCTTTGTTATTCTTATCTTATTCATATTGTTTGTCCTAATTCAGTGGGTTTTTACATCCTACTGAGTGTTTCTATGAAATACTCATGCATCCTCTGATGCAGGCGCAAATGGAATTTGAGTTCAAGAAGTTGCAGTAGTGAAGCGGTCGCAGGAGCCGAGAAGACTTAGAGTTTATATTGTTTGCTTTGCTTATTTGATGCTTATGACATTTAATGGCAATTGTGTGCCATAGATTATAGGTTTATTTGATTTGACTTTCTTAAATGGATTATCATTTTTATCAGTATTATTAAGTAAATTTCCATTCCATAGTATTCATTAATGTTTGTATGTGTATTGCACTGATTATGGGCATGACCGATTACACATCCTTTTGAGATGATCGTAATTGGTGGTTAATTCGACAGTTCGGTCCCGCGCCCGAGATTCTCTACCTCCAAATGTATATCATTGATTGGCTTCCGCACTCCGTTCGAGGTATGGGATTTCGGGGCGTGACAAAAAGAATGTGAATAAAATGAATATGAATTTAGTCTTTATCCGGAAGCTGCATAAAACCCGCAACTGTGACGGCATCTTTTTTTACTCTTCCAGAATCGTCGTCAAACTCACTATTAATAACCCCGCGAATCAAGGTTGAAGCGATGAGTGGTTCCCAAAGTCGTGTAATTGTGGACTGATTAAACTCCGGTGGGCTGACATTGGATGCCAAGTGCGTGACGTACATCATGATGAAGATGCCACAGTCTTTGGAATTATGTTGCCATGGCGCTTTGGTTATCTGAGTCATCTTCCAGTCGAGCAAACCAAACTACCCCAGCTTGCCTGCCATCACAACGTTCATGAACTGCGTGAATTTGTCAGCAGCTTTTCTGTGATGTGGATATAACTGGGATATGCCAGACAGCGGGTTGTAGAAGCGCCATACACAGTGCGGGAAATGTACATACATGAGGCAGAAGTGGGAACCGGTGCGGATTGGGAAAAATGAGTAGAACATGTTCCTGTTCAAGCCATTTTGCATCCTCTCGAGCTTTTTTATCAATTTCGCATTATTTCCTCCTTCTTTGTACTCCTGCGAAACCGCAAGAGAGTCAGACAACGATGCTGGGAACATGATACTTAATTACTTATCACTCCTTATGCAGGGAACACTTACGTTGTCGGATATCTCTTTAAATGCATGACATCCAAAAAATGCCCACGGATACTTCATCCGGTCTCTGTCATTGCGCTCCCTCAATCGACTTAAAAACGCATCTATAACCTATAGAAAAACATCCACAGGATTCATAACAATCGAAGTAAGGCAATATACAACTTCCAATTAAAAGTCGATTATTGTATATACGACTTTCATGATAGTCGTGTCATTGAGAGACACGACTATGCGTAAAGTCGTGTCTTCGAATACACGACATAACGTCAAGTCGCATATTTGAAAAAGTAAAAGAGGAAAACATATGAGGAGCATAGGTTTACTTACATTGGTGTTTATTTCTGTTGTTTGTAGGAGGGATACGTAGTTGTCATCACATAGCGTTGGGATTGGATAAGCCTTCCTCGTATTAGCGATCCATCCATCTATTGCCACTCTATCCCGCTCTAACAATA